>OZ007500.1:1200000-1800000 GCA_963931805.1 Microdon myrmicae | reverse complement strand
TACAATAGTGGAAGTAATGAGGTCGCGAAGACTGAGATGGACCGAACATGCGGCGAGAATGGGCAACGATAGGACTGTGCGTAGAATTCTTGACGGTAGACCAACGGGAAAGAGACTGACAGGACCACCGCGACGAAGATGGTAGGACAATGTTAGGTTTGACCTTGGAGAGGTCGGATCGGATGGTCAAGCGTGGAAGGAGAGCGCACAGGACAGGGAACGATGGCGGTGTCGTGTCGGTGAGGTCGTGAACTTCCGGGTTCCTACAGGCCGATAAATAGTAGTACTATGTAATGTGAATTGGGGAATATAGGTTGATGGTTAAGGAGGTAAGTTGCCGTGCGATATGGTCAGTTAGTGTTCTCGAGTGGGATAACACTTTCCGGTTGTTAGTTAAAGTGCAGAATGGATTGGGTACCAGCTCGGTGTTATGGTACACTACCTCGTTGGAGTCATTAACGAATCTTCCAGAGAAGAAGATAGTTCTGGTGTGGAGACAATTCAGGAAGTGTGCCCTGTTATCTAGAAGAGTTGGTAGTAGTGAAGTTATTATTGGGTTGGGATTATTTGGGAGATTGTCAATAAATTTAATAGACAGCTCTAGGAAAGGTCTATCGAGACAATCAATATCAGAGAGACCGATAGGTTTCCACATCACACTTCTACAGAGATCCAGTGGTATTGTGGCTATACGTAAAGTATTTTTAATGTGGGTGGAGAATGAAAGGTCATTGGAAAAGGTTATTCCCAGATATTTTTAAGTTTTGGAAGGTTTTATCTAGGTGTTATTTAGATTGAGTCTAATTTTGTTGTAGGTGCTCCTTGTGTTGTTTGTGCAGTGCTCATTTTTATCCTTAAACACTATGAGTTGGGTTTTATTAGGATTTAGGCGAATTTTCCATTTATTAAAGTATGTTGATAGATTTGGGAGGAAGTTATTAATGCAATTTCTTGCCTCCTTTACAAACTTGCTGCTAGAGTAGACTTTGGTATCATCAGCGTAATTCAACATTGTATCTTTTCCCGAGGCGGTATTGGTTTTCTGTGTAGGGCCAGTTCAATGGAGCAGGAATTTGGCGTTGATTTGTTTAACATTCGCGATGCAAATTCTCTTCTGTGTCTGCCCACGTTTCTAACCAGAAACCTACTATCCTTGCACTTAGCGAAACCCAGGTAATTACTAATACAGATATTTCCGATTTTAATCTACCTGGATATAACTTAGTGCCACTGTTTTTCCACATCGTGGTATAGCCACATGAAATGATATTGCTTATAAGCTTCTGCCACAATATGGGCTTTGTTCCAACCCAGAATTTAATTTCTCTGGGCTAAAAATTCACGTTCACGAGCATATCATACATTGCTGCTTTATTTACAGAAGCCCAAACTTGGATAGAAATGCATCCTTTAACGAATTCGAGGCTCTGTCTGATTCTATCGATAGAATCTTGGCCCTATATCTGCACACTGAAATCGTTATTGCGGGTGATTTAATGTGCATAGCTCGCAGTCCGGGACTCCGGACACACGACACCTGAAAGCCAGTATGTTCAGCTCTTTGCTGAGTCAAATAATTTAACTCAACTCGTTAATGAGCCAACAACGTAAACGCCTCAAAGCTTACAAAGATATGCCGGAATGTAGTCTTTTGTTAATTTCCTTCGACATTTCATTACTGGCCGTCAGTATCGTTTCCAGATATTTAAATTCTTTAACTTTTTCAAATATCTTGCCTCTGACATTTATATGTGTTCCCGGAAGTCTTTCTAGGATCACCTCTTCTGTGGCTTCCATGATGATTTCACCGTTTTTATCTACAGTTTCTAGATCATCGCCCAAAACGGCGATATCATCGGCATATGCGAGCACTTGTGTGACCCCGTTCAGGGATGATCCGGCCATGTTGTCGTCTTGTACGTTTCCGATGACATACTCGAGCACAAGGTTAAAAAAACATGGTGAGAGGCTATCCCCTGTTTTAGTTCGTCGCGGATTTCAAATGGTTCTGAGAGGTGGTTTTCTATTTTAACTCGCTCTTTATTTTCCTTCATACAGATTTGAATGTCAACTACAATATGGTAAAGTCTTTGCGACTGAGTCGTAGGCTTTTTTTAAGTCAACGGAAAGTTGGTGAACCGTCTTTCCGTATTCCCACTTCTTTTCCAGCAATTGCCTTACTGTGAACATTTGGTCGCTCGTTGACCGGTTCCTATGGAAGCCGCATTGGTAGTCTCCCAGTATTTCTTCTGCGTACGGTGTGATTCTCGTCAGTATGACATTTGTTAGTATTTTGTATGCGGTTGGGAGCAATGATATTCCTCTGTAGTTTTCGCATACAGATCTGTCGCCTTTCTTGAAAATGGGGATGACTATTGAGGTTTTCCATTCTTCCGGAGTGACTTCCTTTCCCATATTGTTTTGATGAGCTGGTGGATCTTTCGAGCGGTTGCCTCTCCTCCATGTTTCACAAGCTCTGCCGGTATGCCGTCGACTTCGGCAGCCTTGTTGTTTTTCAACCGATTTATTCCGTCTACAACTTCGTTGAAAGAGGGCTCTGGGATCTGAGGCTCGGTTGTATGTACGTCTGGTGCGTTTATTTGTGGTTGATGGATACGCACATTGATCAGGTTTTCAAAGTACTGCTTTCATCTTGTCACGATATTGTTTGTTTCTGTGACCAGACAGCCGTTTGTGTCCCGAATTATCTTGGCTCTCCCTCGCTAGCCATTTCTAATTGAGTTTATGCCAGCATACATACCTCTGATGTTCTTTGCTCTGGCATTTTCTAGGATTTTTTTCGTCCCGATTCGTCTCCCATTCGCTCTTTTTGCGTTTGAAAAGTTTCATTGTCGCGTATCTTTCTGCGTTGACTTCATCACATCTTTCTAAGTAGATCACTCTCAGGCGTTTAGGTTCTTCGATCTTCGCCCTGCACTCATCATCAAACCAAGGTTTGGACTTATTTGTTTTTTAAATCCTAATACGTTTTGGGCTGTTTGTTTGATTGGGTCTCTGATCGATGCCCATTTAGTGTCCACACTATTGGTTTCCTCTTCCCCACTGCTTTCATTATCTAGGATGCTAAATATATTCGTTAGTTCGTCTTAATATTCAGCAGTTTGCGCAGGTCTTTTAGTTTATCAATGTCGAACTTTTTGCTCGTCTCCCGTGGCGTGACTGCCCATGTGGGTTCCTTACATATTTAACTTATTATAATATTAACTAGGTTAAGTTAGATTAAGTGAGATTAAGTTAAGTTAAATATTAGCCTAGATTAAATTAATTTTAATTAAATAAAAATCCTGGTTTTCTGACCTTTTCCAGGAAGACTATCAATATTAAAGATTAGATTTTAATAGGGATAGTCTTCCTGGAAAAGGTCAGAAAACAAGGATTTTTATTATTTAATTTAAGCTAGGCTAATACATAACTCTATTGGCGCAAGGCTAATACCCTTGCCCGGAAAAACAAAATATTATCGAAAATTTAACAAGCCTCGGATATGGACCCAAAAATAAATCGGGACCGGTGGAGTGATTTGTAAAATAATGCCAAGACCGGATCCCGGTTGTAGTGCCGATGATGATGATGATTCAGTTATGTTTGAAGAATGCGTAATGAATACATGTAAACAATTGTATCACTAAAATTACAAGTTAGCTGTAGTACTTAATGTAAAAACTGATTATTGGTCAAATAAACACAGTATGTTAAAAAAAAACGTTGTGCTACAACTCAGACTGTAGAACATTTTCAGATTCGATTGTCTCCGAAATGATTAAAGGTGGTCAGTTGGCGAAGTACCTAAATCAACCACTGCAGTTCTCAAGTTGGATAAATTGTGCCCGTCTGGCGTTTCGATCGCTTAAATATTACACGAAACATCGAGAAAGGTTTTCTTGTGTAACCGATAAACCGTGAGTACACCCATCATTGTGTTATATTTTATTGTGTAACAAATAATTTGCAACAAATGAAATAAAATAAAATATAATAAAACATTGACGTAACTATTGCGGCAGCATACAAACAGTAATTGACACTTTATGAGAGTTAATCAAAAATCAGGCAAACAATACACAACTGCTCTTCATATTTAGAATTAAAACGCACTGTTATAAACTGGTTCATAATTTACATGTAAACCAGTTCGAAAAGTTTCCGTACACAGAAACTGTCATACTGGTGCTGTTGCTGATCGGTGGAACTGGGATCTCGTGAAAATACCGTTACAATAAATCAGGCGCCAACTTCAGTGTTCTTTGTGAGGGAATAAAACTGCGTTAAAGTTTCTTGTGGAGAACAAACACACAGACGAAAAAAGCAAATAACATTCCAAGGCACAATAAAACTGCCTGTGTCGCCTGTGGCTCAACTATGTAGTGTTTGAAATCGTCAATCAATTGTCGTTAATGAGGAAGTAAAACATACGATTCACAATTTGGATTACTCTAATTTTAGGATCGAGCGTACACGAATTTCCAGAAGAATATGATCAAATTTGAAGTCGGAGTGGAACTTAAGTGCGCGGTCGAAAATTGTATAATTGGATCGGAGTTCGTTCGCGGATCTGTACTACGGACATCCGGTGAAGCGCTGCTGTTGAGTAAGTTTTGTCGTACAACGTCGAAACCGGGTCGTTTCAAACGCGGTGGCCTTGTCGGCCTTCCGAGTGCTGTGGTTGTGCAAGACACAAAATATACTATACAGTTAGTGAAGTGTTAGTGTTTTAAAATGCAGGGAAATTCAATTGACATCAGTTGCGGTACTGAAGACACATGCCCGGGTGAGTCTTTTATATCTACTTCTATTGTTTCACTTTTCATATTTTCATTCTTATTATTATGATTGCCTTATTGCGTTGGTATAGACGCATTCGGACCCAAATTAATATCTAAAATGACTGAATATTAACTAATATGCATTTACCGCTCAGATGTTGAGCAGCGGCATAACCTTATGACTTTTTCCTATATTTATTCAATCACTTAACGCAGTAGAAGTTAAAGTAAGACCATGACTGTAAACATTCCAATTCATTGTATATAAGTGCTTTGACCACCACTGTCTGTACTGTACTTGCTATTCTTATGTTTTCGCGGAAGGAGACTGGAACGCGCAATTTGTTTAAAGAAAGTGCTTTACTCCCAAATTTACAAAATACTTACTTGAATATGCAGATTCGCGTTGTAGGTCGACTGATACCGGAAAGAGCAGAATAAGCTTTACTTTCATTTCCCCAGTAGTTTATTTGCATTCACTTTTACGTGCTCAGTTGTGTGACCAGATAAATTGTCCGTTTCGTACTCAAGTAGTTGATTTGTGTGTGCATCACCGCCCACAGGATGAATATAGTATAGTAAATAGCCCTCTACTTGCAGTGGGGACAACTCATATGCCTTCCTAAAGGTCGACTTGCGTCTAAGTTTTTTAGTTGACATGCACCCGCCTTCCTTAAGGATTAAAATGAAATAATTTTGTGCAGAAATTGGGTCTTGTCATCTCACTACTTAACCTCAGCTTATCTGCTAATCTCTTGTCGTGGTTCAATTTGTTCAATAATATTACTTGTTATGTGATTTGTATGTCAACTTAAATCAGTCAGGCATTTGTAACTTTTCCTCTGGTGTCCGTACTCAACTGGAATAGGTGTCTCGAATAAAGAATTAGTAAGTAAGTCGCAGGATCCCCCATAGTTTTTCGATTGCCTTCGATCCACAAATCCAATGTCAGGATATACGATTCCGGAAAACCCGCTTTGTTAGTATTATGATGGGTACACTCTTTACCCGGGTAGTCTGTACCTTGTACCGCTGTCAGCTGAAAGGGAGATACTACGGAGAGGAATAGACCAATCGATTACATATACTAACGTTGCCAAGCAAAACAACGTCTGGCAAGCCAGCAACAGTAGTTCAATACATCTTTATTTAACTGTCCCGCGATATCCCCTCTACGTATTTCTGAAAATTCAGGTCTGATGTTTTTGAAGTCATTCGCGTGTCATTTTCCTTAATTTTCCATTCTGTCCATTAACAGAATCGTTAATGTCTCTGTTATCAGCATGTTAACACATCCCCCGGGATATTTTGTAGTTTCCTGAAAGGGGAAAGTCATTCTTTGCATACATCATTATTATCGCTAGCATTTCATCTCCAGGGCCTTCTGTTTGCACAGAACATCTGGCGCCCAGGCCGGAGATATTTGATGGTTGTTTGGACGTACTGTCCGTGGGTCTTGTTTAACTTTTGTCAATACACCCGAAATCCATTAGATCTTTCTAATGGTGTGAAATTCAAAAGGGACCGTGGGATCGGAATAGATCCTTTGTAGGTTTTTAACCTTATACATTTTTCGAATTATCTCGTTGAGATAATTACGGTTGCCTGCAATTTGGTAGCTGATAGGCGATATGCTTTATTGCACGAGGTTGCCGTTTCTCTTGTTTGCCGATGGATTTGATGGCCTTTGTGGCAGACCACCCGCACGTGGATCCGTTGGTCGGCTAATTTGCTGACGATAGCAATTCCTTGTAACATCGTGTAGATGTTCAGGATTTCCGATTGTGCAGTGCTGGAGTGCGGCGCATTTCAGTCTTTGGAGATAGGATGAATGAATGTTTTCCTTTGTTTCAGGTATGCCATATTGGAATTGTTGAACTTGACATTGAAAGCTTTGGGACGTTCAGTTCCTTGCTTTTTCGTGTCGGGTTCAACGTTGGCCAAATGTTTCAGGGCCCTGGCGGACTTAGTGGCACGCGTCTGTAGGCGCGTGTAACGTTTTCGGGGTAGGTATGTTCTTTGAAGGGTAGGAATCCTACCTGGGTGGAATTGTGCGATCGTAGAACGCTACAAACTCTCTCATAAAAATTCATATCTGAACAATAGGCCCCGAAAATGAAATCATTGGGTGAACTCATTGCTCTCGCAACATGTCCTCTGATCAATTATAAAATTATCTATCCTGTTTATATTAGTTTCATTATATAGAGCTTCATTGGGATAGTATAGTATTTTTTGTAGTCGGATTCTGGAGTCCGGTATAAACCAAAGCAAGTTGTGAGGCCTTGCCTTTCGAAAACCCGAATCTTCTCCAATAGATGCGGACCTACATTGAACCACACTTAGCATCCATAGGTGATCATTGGCCTGATGAGAGGCATGTAGCAATGTCAAGTAGGCTGCTGTGAAATTGCCTTCTTGCCATAGCAAAAGATCTCTTTGATTTGGCCAAAGCAGGCTCCCCGTGTGTGTTAAAGTGTTGGTATTGGACCAGGCTAATGCCCATTTGACTACACTTTTAGTATCTATTGTCTGTTAGTAAGCCCGCATGATAACAAATGCTCGCCAATTTTTTCTTATATCCGAAGTAGCCCGATGCAACGGAGTTCTAAACACGATAGTCTTACAATTCTGGACATTGATTCTGAGTTTCCAGTCGTCGCAGTAGTACTGAACTTCATTGAAGTCCCGCTGCAATTGGCTGATAATGATCTCAATTTTCGGGGCTGATCTGTAGATTATGAGATCGTCTGAATACGCAATGGCTTGATGAAGAGTGCCTGTTAAGTCGCTAGTGTATATGCTGAAAAGAATCGGAAATAGTACCGCTCCCTGTTGCTGGCCACTCTTTATTTTAAAAACAACGTTGATTGACAGGTTGCCGCTTTTGACAATTATTTATTATTTATTGGCCTGTAGGAACCCGGAAGTTCATGACCTTACCGTCTCGACTCCGCCATCGTTCCCTGTCCTGTGCACTCTTCTTCCACGCTTGACCATCTGATCCGATCTCCTCAAGGTCGAGCCTAACATTGTGCTCCCATCTCCGTCGCGGCCGTCATACCGGTCTCTTTTCCGTTGGTCTACCGTCAAGAATTCTACGCACGGTCCTATCGTTGCCCATTCGCGCTACGTGTCCGGCCCATCTTAATCTTCCCGACTTGATTACTCTCCCTATTGTAGGTTTGCGGTGTAGCTCTTCCAATTCGTGGTTGTGTAGTTTTCTCCATTGCCCTGCCTCCTTGTCATATTTACCTCCAAAGATACGCGCCAGTTTTATATAACGTTCGAACATTCCACTTGCCGTTTTCCCGACGTCTTCTTTTTGCCGCGTCGGTATTTTCTTGATGATTTGTTCCCTTATGGTAGTGTCGGCTCATCACACCCACGCCTGCCGGATTTTTCGTGAGATTGTTTTTTGTATATTGATTATTAATTTCGTGGGAACAGTCTTGGGGTTTCAAATAGTCCGCCATATCAGAGCCCCTCTTTGATATGGTAAGGTCTGCTTACTGCTCTGATTCGACCCGGTGTCAGAGAGGCGCCGTTATAATACAGCCGGTATACCCCTGGCTGCAAACCATCCAATGGGCACGGTGACGCGTAACATCCTAGATTAGGGGTGGTAGATCTTTGTGTGTTACTCCTCGCTAGCCTGCCTGACATGGGTGGCCCTACTGGAAGCGTATGCTTCCGTCAGCATAGCCTGAGTGATTCATCGTATTTTAACCCCCGCACCACGTCAAGGTTTTTACCAAGCGGGGGCCGCTTTTGACAATAAATTTTCTATCTTTTAACATGCTATAAAGTACATATAGAAGGGATTTATGAATGCGTCTTTGAACAGATTTCTATTTGCTGGTGGATTAAGAGCGTTCGAGCGCAGTTCTCTTGTTAGAGCCTTGGTGAAGCGCGACCACCGCATCCCTCCGTATTTGAATGGCTGCAGCATCATACATTCACCGAGTTCCAAAGGATCGCTCGGAGGCTTTATCACCACAGCGAATGCACAATGATCGCTGTGGTAGTCAAAATGTTCGTAAGCAGTTTCTCTTTCGTCTGATAGTATTTGTAGGCGTCAGTCGTGAGTCTATAAACATAAGCTCTAAGAAGGATCCTCCTTTGGAAGCTATGGATATTCCGTAGCTAGTAGGTCAGTTTTCTATTCAAGGTGGTGTTGATCTAACCAGGGAGCTAATTAATTTCCCCTGCTATTGGACATATTATTTCCCCAATCTCCATGTTTGGCGTTCGTCGTTTAGCCCAAAATATTGCTTGTTTGCGCGAGTTAACTTATTACGCTTAGTCATCATTTATCAGGCATACTTATCCCAAAGATATGTAAATTTCCACAGCTTTTTTTTTTTAGTTTTTAAACCACATTTATTTTCCTAATTCTTTTTACATGTATAATATTAGGGGTAAATGTTAAACCCTTTTCTACAATCACAGTCCTTAAATTAACTTACTGGCTCTATGCGAGCTCTCTAAATTACACATTACAAATTGATTTTTATATATGCCTTTCGGCGTACATCTTTTTTTTTTTGTTTTCTTATATATATATGAAATAAGTCATATATTAGAGGGACTCCTCGTTTACATCTATATGTATATATTATTATTACAATTTTTTTTTTTAATTATTATAACAAACAAAAACTTCAAAACAAAACGAATAAAACATAAAATAAGAAATAAAAAATAAAATAAAATAGCTACACAAAAGTAATTGGGAAAGGTGGACAGGGGGAGGGGGGACAAGAGGAAGGAGAGCGTTGCTCTTGAGAGGCATACTATATCTGAGGAAGTGAAGTCCTCTCCTCGTTGAGAAGCCACCACCATTTGGGAGATGTTCGATCTTTGGCTGATTTATCTCTTTCACTGATCGCCGTGCTAAAACGCATGCGGTCTGGGGCATTGGAGATATCACTATCATGGAGAATTCGTTTCTCCCTGGCACCACGGAAAGCGTGGTAAATAATCGGGACTCCATGCACGTCTTGGATAAGGCCTTTTTGATCCAAGAAAGGAAACGCTTCTGGGGGAATAAACCCATTCTGGAGGGTATTCTCCAGATACATATCATTGGGATAGAATACCCCCGTGATAAGATTATTGTCACTGCACATTGCCCTTGCTGTGTGACCACGAATAATTTTAATTATGAAATTGTCTATCCTATTTAACCCTGATTTGTTATACAGGATTTTGTTGGGATAGCATTTTTTGTATTGGGACTCTGGTGTTCTATAAAGTCCGAGGCAGGAACGCAAACACTGCCGTTCGAACACACGAAACTTCTCCATATAAAGTGGAGATATATTATACCATACTGGACAGCCATAAATCAAAATTGGTCGGATGAATGCCGAGTACGAAATTATTTTGACTCTGGGGTCAAGAAGACTACTCCGGAATAGACTTCTTGTCATAGAATATGCGCTTTTAGCTACGGAGAGGGACGCTGCTACGTGCTTGTCAAAATATAAATACTGGTCTAGCCAGATACCAAGGTATCTAACTACAGTTTTCACTTGCAGTGCAAGGTTATTGTTACCTACAATAGAAAAGTGTTTCCAGTTGTATTTCGTATCCTTCGAGGCCCTGGATAGGGGCGTTCTGAAAAGGATAGTCTCGGTCTTCTGGAAATTAATCTTTAATTTCCAGTCGTCGCAAAATAGTTTTATTTTGTTGAAGTCATCTTGGAGGTGCCTATTGATGACGTCTATTTTTCCTCCTGTTCTGTACACCACTATGTCATCGGCGTACGCAATTGCGTTTTCGAGAGAACTCACTAGATCACTAGTGTAAATATTGAATAGAATGGGAGAATTCACAGCTCCCTGCTGTAAGCCATTTTTAATTTGGAAGGTCTTGTTGGAGAGTATGTCCCCGCATTTCACCACAAAATGTTTGTCCATTATCATATCATAAATGATGTATAACAGATATTGCGGCATACCCAGGTTTGTTAACTTATAGACAAGTCCTTCTAACCATACGGTGTCGAAAGCTTTTTCAAAGTCAACCAAGCAGGCGCCTGTACATTGTCGTTTTGCCTTGTTCCACTGTATATCGGAAACAAGTTTCATCGCTGCATGAACTGTATCATGTCGCGCTCGAAAGCCAAACTGGTTGTTGGGGATGATATCGTTTTCATCACACCAACATATCAGTGCTTTGTTTATAATTTTTTCGAAGACCTTGCTGATGTTGGGAAGCAGGCTGATCGAGCGCAGATTAGCTGGATTGCTCTTCTCCTTACCCTTTTTGGGGATAGGGTGGACTACTGCAGTCTTCCAATGGGTTGGATAGTGTGCATTGTTTAGAGCGTTGTTAAACAAAGTAGTGTAAATGTTCACTGCTTCGCGAGGCAAGTGCCTTAGAACCACATTTGGAATGCTATCTATTCCAGATGATTTCTTATTTTTTATTGAGCTAAGTATGTTTCTAAGTTCATCCTTGCGCACAAACATATTTGTATTTTCATTTCTGACGGGAGAATCCGCCCTATTATTTTCGCCGAATGTGATGAAACTACGGTTTTCGGATCGCCAGTTGTGAAGATGTTTGACGGACATTGCTTTCAATTTCAGTGTTAGCATGAACTGATTCGTTAACTCTGTACACTGCTTCGAAACAGGCTCCAATTGAATTCGCTTTCTTTTGCGGATCTTCGACTACTATTACTTCATCATTGGAGTTGATGTGCTCTAAGGTGAGTCCTGCGTTCAGCATTATCTGGCAATTCTCGGGAGTCCGTGGAATTCGGAGACAGGGAATGTCATTGTGATCTTTTCTTCGACATATTTTCTTGATTTGTGAAAACATGTTCGGTCCGTTTGCTTGGACAGCTCGAATTAGCAGTGTGACCTGTATTTTTACAGAGGACACAGGACAGTGTTTTCCTATCTGGAAGCTGTTCCTTGCCTTCTGTTGCTCCACTCCTCATTTATTACTGCTCGGTAATTATCCCGGATCAGTTTTTGAAGATTTTTAATCAAGGACTTGATTGTTTTGATTTCATTGCTATTTGGGTCACTGAACTGCCTATAGCACAATTTCAGCTTTGAGAGTAGGGTGCTCTTTTGCCTATACAAAGCATCGATAGTTGCATTTCTGTATCGGTGGGTATAGTCATCCATATGAGCTACTTTGGGGATGGAACGATTCATTGTGTTAGTAACAATATCGTTCATAGTTAGGAGGTAATGATCGATTTCATCATTACGGAGGTTTCTATTAGTCGGTGGGTCTATGCCAATGTTGCGTATTTCTCTTTTTACTACGCGATCGAAACGCGACCAATGTGCTTTTCGGAAATCGAAAAAGTGTACCTGGTCGTACTGCTCAAGTAGATGGTACTCGTTTGGCACCTGTATTACGGCTCCAAGCCCGTAATGCTCGCTATCGTACTCAATTGTGCGAAGACAATTTCGAGTAGTTACCTCGGTATCCGGTAACTGAATTCGATCATCTGTCATAAGTAAATCCAGGAAGGAGTTACCTCTTGGATAAGACGGTGTACTTGTAGCGTACAATTCTAGTTTATGCTCGATCGCATTTGTTTGCCACCAATCAAACAAGGCATTGCCTCTGGTGTTCGAGGTCAGATTGCCCCAGGCGCTGTGCTTGGCGTTAAAATCACCTGCCATTAAAAGGTAATTGTTTTCCGAATCTAACTTGAGACTTCGGAAAAGCGTATCGATTTCACTGATAAATTGGGTACCTTGAACAGATTCAGGAGCGTAAGCAGCGACTATATATAGATGCCTTTGACTTTTTAGCGGAATGTCTATAATGCATGCCTCTAGCACCTGGAATTTGTGTACTTCCGTGCTGTAAACGACCTTATGATGAAGACCTTTCTTAACTAAGATAGCGACCCCACCCCCTCGAGTAGAGTGTGGTCGATCTCGTCTAATTATGTTATAATTTTTGTAGCCCATTTTGTGCCTTTGGTTTAGCTTAGTTTCGCTAGCCAAGAGCACATCTGGGCATTCGGGTTGGAGCAGATTGCCTAAATTATCCCTTCTTTCGATGTGGATTAGTGAATTTACATTCACAGCTATAATTTTTAGGTTAAGTTCAGACGGAGGGTTGAAGATTTCGATGTGGAGAGTTATTTGAGAACAGGGTTGAATAGAGAGTATCTATTCGTGCTCTTTGTTCAGTCAGTGTTCTTTGAAATTCGACAAATTGTCCTTGCATGGTTAATAACATTGTTATTATTTCTGAATGTACCTCTGGTGCAGGCATTTTCCCATTACTATATGTATGTTCCATGGATGGTGGTTGCTTAGGAGCACCGGCCATTTGTGCATATGACACACAAGGAGCCACGAAATTGTTGTAAGAACGAGTTTTCATTTTTTTCTCTTCTTCAACTTGTTTCTTTTTGGATTCCAATTTTAATTTCATTTGTTGAAATTTAGGACATCCTCTAAAATTAGCAGTGTGACCTGTATTTTTACAGAGGACACAGGACAGTGTTTTCCTATCTGGAAGCTGTTCCTTGCCCAAGGGGCATTCACCAATGGTATGGTCGGAGAGGCACTTTACGCACCTGAATTGCATGTCGCAGTTTGATGCCGCGTGCCCGAAGCGTTGACAACGCATACACTGCAATACGCGATCGATTTTTCTAGTTTTTTCCCAACTTATTGTTTGTTGGTTGAGGTGTTTGATGTATCGGAGAGCATCAACTTTACTGTTGGGACTCAGTGATACAATAAAGAAAGGCAATTTGCAATTGCGTTTTCTGGAGTTGGCGGTAGAGTAGGGTTTCACACCTGTAAATTTTAAATTGTCGGTTTCGACATTTTTTAATTCCTCTAATACCTCCTCAGGGGAAAAATATGGATCAACGCCTTTTAGGAGCATGGAGACTATTTTCTCCGATTTCGGGGTGTACGTGTAGTACTCGCTTTTTGTCCTACCCAAAGCAGTCATTGCTTTGCGAAAACCTTCAATATCATCGCACATTAATTTTATTTTAGAATTATTAATTTTTTTTGTTTTGAAATTTTTGCAAGTTAACTCACCTAATTTTATAACGTCCTTTGTTTCCATGGACGTAAGTATTATAGGCGGCGCCTTTTCCTTTTTGTTGGTTACGATGTGCTGGTTTGTTTGCTGCTTCTGCATCTCCTTTGTTTGCTGCCTTTTGTTTGCTTCCTGATGTGGTTCCTGATTTTTCCGTTGTGCTGTTGTATTTTCTTGGCTTTGTTGTTGCTGCACCAGGTCTTTTAATTTGAGGATTGCTTCTCTTTGTTTATTGAGTTCCTCTTTTTTTGTGTCAATATCCGCAAGGAGTTTTTCTAATTCCGCCGGATCTGTTGAGTACCTGTGATATTGTTTTCTTCCTCAGCAGGTAATTCGATTTCACTTGGGTCAAGGTCAACCAATTCGTTGAATTGGTTGCCTGCGCCTGTGTATTCGTTTTTCTTTCCTTTTGCATTTTCTTCGCCGTCTGAATTTGGCTTGTGCCGCTTTGTTATAATACTCGGCTGTCGCTCGAGTCGGCTCCGTGTCATCGCTTTCAGGTCTGCCTGGCCCCTTTTCATGAAAGGCGACGAGCCCTTTAGCACTTTGTTTGTTTCCATAATTTTTTATTTTTTTTAAACAACCGCTCTCAGTAGCGGCCACACTGTGTAATCCACACTTGTTCACTTACACTCGCGCGACGAATTTATTTATTTATTTTTTTTTTCTTTTCTTTTGCTTTCTCCTGTTGTCAGGTATACGTCTTATCTATTTGACGTGTTGGTAACGACTGAATTTCCACAGCTCAGTGTTTAACATTACATCTAGTGTTAAGTCTCTCTTTGTTCAATGTTAAGATAACGACGTAACATAATGACGATGTAGCATATTGATTAGCCTCTCTTTATTAAGATAACCATGTAGTATAAAACAAATCTATTCACTTAAGGCAGTCAGACACTTACTCAGTCACTCGTGTACTCACTTACTTTACTATCTGAAAAATAAGGCAACGAGCATCGACCATAGGTCGGAAAATGTTTATAGTGTTTATTAGAATAAAACTTAACTCGCGCGAATGTGGACGAGAAATAATTTTTTTGTATTACACTTCTCTCGGGAGAGGCGAACCTGTATCGCCGAGTCGGCGCCCCGAGATACCACCAAACAACTGTTGCAGTTCTTTTTGAACAGTTGCAGGTTGTAACACTCATACTTCGATTCTCATCATGTGCAGGAATTGAACTTCTAAACAATCATATTCCCTCAAATTTTGAGAAAGGATTTGAACTGAAGTCTTTTTTACGTATTGCGTTTTCGGTGATAGAATACATGAGCGCAGACAAAATGAATAGAATTTTTCACAATACATTTTGTTTCGTTATGAAGTCCAAATTTCCCATAGTGGCTTTGTCAATAAGCATAGTTATCGTAGTTATTTGAGCTGCTGAAAAAACAAGGACGATTGACAACCACAAAAGATCACTGTTTGGTCTGCACTTTTTGCCGAAGGAACGGTTATACATTTTCTTCCGAAAACGATGCGGGAATTCGGTGAATAGTGAGACTTACCCGCTGAAAAAACAAGGACGATTGACAACCACAAAAGATCACTGTTTGGTCTGCATGTTTTGGTGTAATAACGGTTATACCTTTTCTTCCGAAAATGATGCGGGAATTCAGGGAATAGTGAGACTTACCGTGCAACGGTAACTAACTTTTTGTTGCCCGGAATTGAAATATATCGACAATATTTTAACTGGATGGCGCCACGTGTCACCATGGCTTTACTTTAAGAAGTTTTTTGGTCGCATGATATTTGGAAAGAGCGAAATTGATTCGATGAAATCCTTGGCCATCTTTCGAAGCTTGGCTGATGGACCAGTCCGAAAAAAACGTTGAAATAGGCTGGAAACCGGTGCCGAGGTGAGATACTTTCCCGTCACTGTGTACGTTCCGTGATATGGTTGAAAGAAATCATCGACTATGTTCCGGGCGCTTAGCTGATGGCCTGGAGTGAATTCATCATAAATCCAAAATGATACGGTAAATATTGTCATGCTAAATGTCCAAATGAATTTTTGTTGCTCCTAGAAGAATAATAAATTGCTTACTAGCTGTCAACTTTACCAACACCAAACCCACAAAAAAAAAAAAAAACACGGAGCAAATAAATTTCTAAATATAACAGATTTTGCATGTACATTGTTCCCACTTTGATCCTTCAAATATAATCCATGGATTCTTAAATATTAAAAAACTTATTCTCACTCTCTATCGATTTACTCCTGATATCACCTTTCTTGAGATAAGTAAAAAGAAAAACGTCCGTCGTACACCCGAGATAGCATTTCTGCAACCATTGCAATGATTGTTCAGAAGTTTTCCCATCAGAAAACAATGTTTGACCAATATGCGATATTCTTGTTTTTCCATTTTTTACGAAGGCGAAAGTAGCGTCACTCAAACGCCTACTGCTTGTAAACGAATGGACGAAATGTCAAGAAACTTCATAGATAAACTGGTGACAGATGAGCCTCTCCAAATGAGTCATGTTCATTTTTTAGTGGCGCCATCAACTGGGCCCGGGACTTTTCAGCCCATGTAGTATTAACTTAACTTTGTGTTAGTTTATATATGTTTCTTATATATAAAATGATTTCCGTCATGCTACAAAAACACATTGCTCTGTCTAGAGATAAAAAACTTCCTGCAGTCGACAAATTATACCAAAGTGGTGTGAGTGCACATTGTGAAATATTTTTTTCTAAAAGAAGCATTTTACCTGACATTTGGTTTATATATTGTTGCCAAAGTGATTGAAAGTAGGCGTTTTCATTTATGGGGATATTACCTCTAGTCAACGGATATTCTTAGACTGAAGTGGGAATTCGGATTTTCGTAGATTTCTTTTTTTAGACATTGGATTAAAATATGCTGAAATGCAATTTGGGTTTCATAATTGCAATTTGACAGGAATATATAGTAAGTTTATTGCCTTTACAATAGTCAGTTAAACAAGGATAGGCTTAGCCCTATGCATGAAGTCACATCTGGAGCAGGGCTGAGTTTTATTAAACGACGAATCTGTTCATTCTAACCTTGACCGGGAAATTCCAAAACCATATTTTGTTACGCAATGAACTTAACAGTTGGCGTCTCGAAAGTAGAAGTTTCACGACCTTTAGCCAAAACAATAGAGCGGGTCCCCCTCTTAGAAATCCAAATACGAGTATGTTTGTGCACAATGATGAACTTACGAACATCCTTAGATCCATTAAGAACAAGAAGTCTTCTGAAATAGATAGTTTTCCAAACATGGCCCTAATGCATTTTCTTCTTGAAGTAGTGCAAGTTTACATGATTTTGTTCAACTACGTGGGGAAAATATTAGCACTCTGTAATGTGTCGGGTTGGTTTTCTATTAAAGACAGCCCGTTATATCAGTTTTATTGAGTTGTCTTTAGTATACGCACAGCCGAGGCTCCATTATTTTCGACTACCCCAATAGGGCCGGTATACTCTGAACTGCTGTGTTTGACAATTCCTTCTTGCAACCATCGATATATGACTTTCTCATGTTGTTGCATCGACAAACGTCAGGGATTTTGAAAAACTGGAATTTCTTCTTTCAACAGAATTTGCAGTCTTACTCCGCTGTCGCTTGTTTTATTCATCATCATCATCATCATCATCGACACTACAACCAGGATCCGGTCTTGGCCTTATTTAACAAATCTCTCCACCGGTCCCGATTTCGGGCCGATGTCATCCACTTTGGCACACTCATGCTTTGGGCGTCCTGGTCTACGCCATCCATCCATCACAGACAAGGTCTATCGCGCTGTCTCCTTCCATACATCCTGCCACAAAAGATTTTGCGGGCAGGCTCCTCTTCGCTCTTTTGAGCTAGGTGTCCCGCCCACCGGAGTCTACCGAACTTGATTTTTCTTACAACATTAGCTTCAAGGTAGATTGCGTATAACTCATGGTTGTAGCATCTCCGACATCGTCCTCCCTCACATATGGGGCCAACAATTCTCCTTAAGACCTTCCTCTCCAACGCGGCTAAGAGTTCAGAGTGCCTTTTATTGAGCACCCAGGTCTCGGATCCATACATGAGTACTGATAAGGCCATGGTCCTGTACAGTAGTAGCTTGGATGTTCTGGATACATTTCTTGATTTAAATAACCTTGATAGACCATAGTAGGCTTTGTGGATTTGATCAGCCGTTCGCGTATTTATTCCTCCATATTGTTATCGGCTGATACTATTGACCCAAGGTAATTAAAGGATTGCACTACTTCCAATTCGTGCTCCACTACCCTGATAGTTTGACCAACGTTAGGTCTTCTCTTCGCAGAAGTTGCCACCATGTACTTAGTTTTTCTCTCATTAATGTGCAGTCCCAGTTTGTATGCCGCCTGCTCGATCTGGGTGAAGGAATCCTGTACAGCCGAATCGGATCCACCGATTATGTCGATGTCATCTGCGTAGGCAAGTATCTGGCTGGACTTGGTGACAATAGTTCCTCTAGTTGTAACGCCAGAGTCACGGATTGCTTTCTCCAACGCCAGGTTGAAGAGGAGGCAGGCCAGACCGTCCCCTTGTCGGTGCCCATTAAAGATGTTTGTTGATTTGGACAGCAATCCCGCTATTTTTACTTCACTTGTTACGTTTGTTATGGTCAACCTACAAAGTCGTATCTGGCTATGCTGTCGTAGGCGGCCTTAAAGTCTATAAATAGATGATATAATGGGATCTCAAATTATCCGATCTTGTAGGATAGTGGAGAGTATCTTATAGGCGGTACTCAGCAATGTTATACCCCTATAGCAATGTTATCTCCCTTCTTATGTATGGGCAAATTATTCCACGACGCCAATCTTCCGGTATCTCCTCTCGCTCCCATACGTGCACCACGATCTCATGAATCGCGTGATGTAACGCTGTCGCTCCTTGTTTGATCAGCTCGGGGGCTTTATTTGATTTGATCTGTCTTATGGCTTTGAATGTTTTTCCTCAATGCTTGGTGACAGCAGCATTTGGTCTTGATTTTGCATTGGTGGAGCCTCCAATTCTTCTGTGAGTTGACCATTTAGCAATTCATTAAAGTGCAACTCCCATCGCTCTAGAATCTTCAGGATCGGTGATCAGATTACCCTCTTTATCCTTGCAGTGAGTGTAGTGTTGTGTGTACCGCGTCATACTGTGGGTTATTTGGTAGAACTTCCGCGCCTGGCGCGGACCTCGCTCTCTGCTTTTCTCTCTTTCACAGACAAGGTTTTTTTCCCAAGCACTTTTCTTTTGTCTGTGAAGTCTTTTTTCAGATCTTCTGAGCTCTTTGTATTTCTTCTCGCGTACCCGTGTCCTATGACACTGCTGCATTGCCCGGTATGCAGAATTCTTACATTCAGTCGCTAGTTTGCACTCATCATCAAACCAGTCGTTCCGATCTCTACGACTACTGCCTAAGATGAAGTTGCCAGTAGTAATGACAGTATTCTTAAGGCGTGTCCATTTCTCTTCTACTCGGTATTCTGGTCCCAGGACTTACCCTCCCTCCGTCTAGCTCTTCGAGGGCGAGTCTTAGCGCATGATCAAATGTGTCACTGGTATTCTCATTGCGTAAGGCAGCCGTGTTGATTCGAACCTGATCCGCGGATGCAATACGTCTCCGTAAGGCAATCCGCGCTCAGAAAACTGTACCAACAAGATAGTGACCCGAGTCGGCGTTGGCACCTCGGTAGGTTCGTACCGTCCTCAGGCTCGAAGAGTGGCGGCGATCTATCAACACGTGGTCATTTTGGTTGCGAGTGGCTCTATCAGGTGATATCCAGGTGGCTTTATGGATATCCTTACGCGGAAATCTGGTGCTCGCAAGGACCAAGTTTTTTGATGCTGCCAGTTCGATGACTCGTAGTCCATTGTCATAAGTGTTCTCGTGCAAACTATGGGAACCTGCGTAATGCCTGAAAACCGGCTCCCGACCTATTTTTGCATTCAAGTCACAAAGAACGATTTTCACATCGTATGTTGGGCAGCCATTGAGGGCCCGTTCGACGTTCTCGTAAAATTCTTCCTCTTCATCGTCAGGGGACTCCTCTGTAGGTCCGTGAACGTTTATGAGTCTTCCGTTCTTAAACTTGCCTCGCACGCGAAGAGTGCATAGCCTTTCGCTTGTTGCATTAAAGTCGATAATGTCAGGCTTCAGTTTTTGGCTGACTAGAAACCCTACCCCGAGCACATCGTGTATTGAATGACAGCTGTAATAAATGTCATACTCGTTTCTTTGAATAACACCACTCCCCGTCCATCTTATTTCTTGTAATGCTGTTATGTCAGCCTTATATTCGGACAGGACATCGGCTAGCTGCTGTGCAGCTCGAGCTTTGTATAGTGAGCGGATGTTACATGAGAAAATTCTCAAATCGTTTAGCCATTTTCGTTTCCGTGGTCGTCGTCGTGTATCCGGTCCATATCCCAGGCTTGTTAAATTTTCCATAATAATTTATTTGAACGGGCAAGGTTATTAGCCTTGCGCCAACCTTTCTCAAGATATCGCTGCATGTATTGGTTCACTACTTGGCGGGTGCCAAAGTAGCTATCCAGGGGTGTCACGTGGAGATTGCATGTCAACTTGGATTGAACAGGGACAAGGATCGTCCTGGCCTTCGCCGGGTTGAAAGCAATCAGAGACTTTGCCCTGTATGTTCGCCCCCCCCCCCCTTGTTTTATTAGGCCTGCAATTGTCCATAAGCTGATGAACATACTACTTTTTATCTCTACGTCATCCAATTGCTTAAGTGCATCTGGATTGTCTGTTTTGTCTTCTTCATCAGCCATCTCTATGCCTAAAATTTCTTGCCATGTCATTGGCAGTGTCCTCCCATCAACATTTTCCGGAATATCTCCATGTCTTGTCTAATTTCAGAGTCCTCAATTTCACATACGAGTATAAGGTTGTTCGTATTACGTACAAATCGCTTCCGGAATCCAGAACACCCTTTATTTCCTGGCCTAATATTTTAATTAGTTTATAAATCTTTTTATCCGTTAAGTAATTGGTTTAGGCACTCGGTCGATTGGAATTGCCGCGTCTATCGTTAGTATCGTTACGACCGTCGTCTTTATCGATGGTATTGTCGTCATCGTAACCATCCTCGGGGTTAGTCACATTATCGTGAGTTTGCATGATCTGTTGCATTGTCCTTACTCAGTCCCTTCCGTATCTAACCCCGCAACACTGTCTTGTTGCCGTTTCTTGGGAGTCCCGGATATTTTAGTCTCCGTCGCAGTTCTTCCACCTCGTTTTGTCTGTTGACCGTCGCGTTCGGTATTGTAGTAGTTGTTTTTGGATCACATACGCCAATTTACTGCTTCGTCTGGACAAGTAGTCCTTCAGTAAGCGAGTATCACCACACTCACGACACGACCAGTACAGTACAGACTCAAAGATTCAACTTTCGTTTGGGGTGAATTTGTGGTGTGGTGGTAGATATCGTCTCCACTAAGGATATGAATTTACTTACCACCAGAGAAACGTAAAGTCTCTCTTAGTGGAATAGAGATCCAGATCTCGTAATGGGGATCATGGTGGTATGTGTGTGATCGTTCAGATCTGTGTTATTTACACAACGCTTGCAGGTCAAAAGCGAAACAAAACCTAGACAAGGGATACAGACAAAGGAATAAGCGACCTAATGCATCGTCCGGTAATGAGGGTCGGCTGAGTAAATAGCAGCCACTCATTAGATGCTAAAAGGGATTGAAATAATGGAGATAGTATATCGTATCTCTGCCGACTGGGAGAATCGGATTCTTTTGTTTGCATATGTTTATGCTATTGAATCCAATCCGACGGCTAAGCCCGACGTCGGTGATTGTTTGAAGATTCAAACAAAGAAATATTTCCGAGAGAAGTACTTGCAGCTGAATCGATAGTTGCAAGTCATTGCAAGGCAGATTAGATGGTTATACAATGACGGTTTGTATACATCATCAGTGTCAATGGTACATGGTATCTGTGTGAAAATCTACAGTAATTGGAAATTCGGTTTTTGGTCGCTTATGCAAAGACGCATTGATACACGTATGAATGCCCTTGTAGGAAAAATCCTTTGCAGGCATTTCCAGGTAATGCATTGAAAGCATTAAGGTCCTTATAGTAGGAAATGCTTATGCTGGGTGGAGATTGCGGTGCAGGTGTGGGAAAGTTGGAATTTGCCTGGCAACCGAAGGTACCGAATAGGTTTTGGGATTCCTGAAAAGGTAGAAAAGAAATCTTACGGGGAATTGTATGCGAAGAGATGCATGAAAGGTAAATTTTCTTTTACAGGGACTTTTAGATTATGAATTTGATAACCTAGATGCTTAAAGCACTTAAGTTGCTAAAGCGCTTGCATTAGCGAAACTTATAAGTTGGGTCGAAGTTATGGGGGTTTTTTAGGTAAGCGAACCATGGGGTTTGGCGGAACCACCACAGCGAGAATGCGACTCATGGTGAAATATCGTTCTAGTTTGGTGATATGTATGTTAAGGTTCACAAAAAATGTGCCAGAAAGAAGAATGTTTAGGAAATAGATTGTCATTTGATCTGTCCTATACTACACTCTCATCGATCTTTGCTTTTATAATTGCACAACATATGCACGCATTCCATTAGGCGCACGCGTTTTTTAAATTTTTTAAAATTTTTTTTGTTTGTGATTGCGCCAAAGCATGTGTTAGCATGCACGTTTCGCAGGGTTGTACAGCATGTCACAACACTGTGCCTATGTACTGCAACTGAAATGCATCTCCTACTACTATCCCCACGGACTGACTTTGGGTTTTTCTCCGCGGAGCTGGTTAGCTCCTTGGTTTCCTATTACTTTCTACGACATCTGGTCTTGCTCTTTCGAGTTTGCATGATTTATTTGGATCTAGAGTTATTAGAGTACAGATTTCGATTTAACACTCCTCCGAACGCATCATATAGTCAAGGAGATGCCTTGACCCCGATAGGTTGTTTCTCTATTGATAGAAGCGGCTGCATATAAAAATGACATGCTCAGCGTTCTCATCTCGCTGTTCGCATTGTGGACAAAGAGATGAGCTATCGTTTCGGGCCCTGAGAAGAACTGCGTAAGGTGGTAATTGCAGTGCTCAAGTGAACGCTTTCTTTAAACTTCTATGGATGGGAAGAGTTTAAAGTTCCATCTGCCTTTTAAACTCGTGATCTATTTACCCTAACATACTATAAAGCAACAGAAGCTTCTCATTCTTCTAGCTTTATCGTCGCCATCTCACTAGGCACTTCGTTCCTTGTGGCTCTCCTTCTATAGATCTGAAGCAGCACCGCTCGCACTGTGCTCTGACATTTAAGGGTACCCCAATATCCCCTTTTGTGCGCGCGTTTGTTTAGAAAAAAAATCTCTTCATCTAGGATGATAGCCTCATATATAACAAATGCTGCTTCGTCAGAGATCGTTTTGAAACCGAATACGATTCTTAATGTATAAAGCCTGTGTGTTGCTCCGCCCACACTGGCGCGGCATACACTAGTACGGATGTGATCGCTCTTGACAGGATATTTCTTTAACTACATCCTAGTCCGTCGAGGTTTGGAAATATACCGAATATGTTAGGGTTGCCCCTACACCTGTGGCTTTTTATTGTTTTTTTTTTTGTTATTTATTTTTTATTTGATTTCTCCCAGGAAAGGCGAACCTATAGCGCTGAGATGCTATTTTTCTCGACCAGGTCCATCAGCCAAGCTCGGAACGATGCTCAAGGATTTCTCCCAACCATTTCACGAAGCATATGGCTTGATGGGGTGGTACTTCACCGGACGTCTGGCTTTTGCGACGCTACCTACCACTCAGTAATTGTGCCGAACTGCACAATAGCAAGAGTCGTCAGTTGAACCTAGGTTTGCACAATCAAACGCAAGACATAACCTCCTTATCAACTCAGCCATTGGGGCGGCGTACTCTACGTAACACTTGAATTTTAATCACTTATCGGGCAAAACTCCCAAGTACTTAACAGCTTCCTTTGATCGTGCGGTCTGATTTTCGATCTGGAAGTTAGCATATTCCACTCGCTTTTGACAAGTTATTAGTACGGCATCCGCTTTGTGGTCCGCTAGTTCTAAGCCGACGGATTGTAACCAGCCTTTAATTAGTCAAACTGTCCCATTAGTGGTCGCTTCAACCTCGTTGATGTGGTTAGCGGCGACGTTGTCTATGAAGCCAGTAATTTCCACCCCATGTAGTAGTTTTATTTGCAAAATTCCATCGCACAATAGCAGATAAAGTACTGACCCTTCGAGAACTCGGGCTGAGACATCATCCATTTTTCTGTCCTCCTCCGTATCGTACATCAGTTTTCTATTGGTGAAATAGCTTATGACGATTTTTAGGTGATAGGACGAGTGCCCATTCGGCTAAGGGCTCTTCTGATGGACAACCAGTCGGTCGAGTTGAAGGCGTTTTTCTATGCCCAATGTTACCACAGCACAGGATTTCTTTGTGCAACCTTTCCATCTTTTACCTTTTATTGTTTCGGTTGCCATATCGACCACTGTTTTGATGGCGTGTATGTTCCATCGAGAATTCCTCCTACCGATCATATCGATGATCCGATAATCTTCCCCAGGATTTTACTCATTGTACCCAGGAGGCATATGGGGCAATAGGACGATGGGCTATCTGGTGGTTTATTCTTTCGTTTTGGCAAGAGTACGTGGTATTGAATTTTCCACTCATCGGAAAATGTTTCTTTCTCGAGGCATTTCTGCATCGCGGCTTGGAATTCCACTGGTCTCGTTTTAAGTGGCGCTTTGACAACTTTGTCTGGGATCCCATCACGCCCAGAAGCTTTTTTGTCCCGCATTCTTTTGCAGCCCCTCTGCATCTCTTCTGTCGACATCTCTGTCATGGTCTCGGTGTTAGAGTTTATTACAATGTTCCACCACGTGTTGGGTTTTTGAGGAAAGAGATGCTCCACTATTGAGCGCAGTATGTTGGGACCAGTCATGTGTGGGGTTTTATGTCCCTTTAGTCTTGCCTAGTCTGGGTTGGTCTTCGGATATGGCAGACAACCCACCGCATTTTAGTTTTGCCCATTCACAGGAGTTTCTTTTACTTCTGCTGTAGGGAGATTGCCGTAGTAGTTTGGGTACCCCCGTATCCTTTAAGGAGCGATACGATGTCTTCGAGTGCCATCTAGACTCCAAACTAGTCTCGTCTACATCTTTGAACTCGGTTAAAGTTAGATGTGTCAGGCTTGTCGCGGTTGCTTCTTCTTCCAGCACTCAAATTATGGCGGCCGTGTATTCTAGCGCATTCCCAGTTGTTTTTACCAGCCAAATAATCAGGCCGCCTTTCTGGGTTCTTCGGATTCTGGATACAGCCTTCTTCACTTTTTCCCGTTTGGGGTCCGCCTTTACGCTGCGAAGTGGGCCCGCGTATGACTTTGACCGTTTGCCACCCATCCTGATCTTAGCAGGGGGTTTATTTTTCTTCCTTTTTTGGGCCGCCATCTGCTAGCTGGACTTTAGCATCTTTAGGCTCTCTTTTGCTGTTGGTCCTTCACCCTTTTCTTCGCCAGTGAGTATTCTTGCTGACTTTTCAGTTTGGGTGATGTTATTGGGTTTTATGTCCCTTTAGTCTTTCCTAGTCTGGGTTGGTCTTCGGATATGGCAGCCAACCCACCGCATTTTAATGGATATCTTTTTGTTTATTTGAAATTCCGCACCGAATGTATAACATGGACCGATGAGTGCAACTGGGAGTCCTTAGTATATGCACGATACGCGCATCCTTAGATACACTAACACAATTGAAATGAATATTACGGGCGACAACGGGGAGCGTGTTGCCCAGTGACGAGTTGAGCGATATCCAATTATTGCATTGTGTCGGCTTAAAATATTTTTTTAACTATAAATGACATTATTACAAGAAGGTGAAGGCATAATATATTTGCCAGAGCGGGAAATATCAGCAGATACGAAATAAATGGTTCTCATTTTGACCTTTTTAACAATCTGGCACGCTTTATTACATACAGGCTCACGCACACCATACAATTATTATTTTACAACGAAGAACACAAACGTACTTTTACAAAACCTAATGAGATACAGAGTTGTCATGTTATTATCGATAATTAACTGGCAATCGCATCTGCTAAATATGTTTATTAGTTGTTTGGTATATATAGTTAGCAGACGACTCAGTGAAGCGCAGACATTTTATCTTCTCCCTGCTAAATATCCTGTGCAACAAAATATTTTGCTTACCGAAGTCACAATCCCCAATTCAGCTGACTACAGTTCAGTCAAATTAAGGATCACGATCAACGAGTACTATCAGTGTGGTGATTCCATGGGGTTCGTCCCGAATAATACTAAACCTCTCTTCGGGATATTCTGGAGATAGACAACAACCCTTTGCGTCGCCTGCTGGGAAAATTTCCCCTGATCGTTGGACTTGTGTGTTCTTGGTTATGACTTCATTTCTCTTTCAATATAGTCACATGCAATAGCGAAATTAAAATACGAGAATCAGAGTTTCTGGTTAGGGAGAAGTAAACAGAATTCAAGTGGATTTAGGCATTTCCTCTCCCAATAAAATTGTAATGGAATAATATATAAAATGTGCCGCTAGGATATCCCATTTCGTATCAAAAATCAACGATATGTCTATACTCCACTATTAGACGCACAGAGTTTACGGTATTTAAAGGATTATATAGGATATGAGCATTTTGTTATACCTACATTTAGGCGCACGTGGTGTTAGAAGTGGATTAAGTTTATAAATACTAGGTGTACTGAGCGTGTTTATGAATTGTCCTTTCGCAATAGTCCTTTCCGGCACATTTTCGGACTCTTTAGGTTAATTCAGTGTTATATCATTACATATATTTGATCGACTAGGCTTGCTATATACAATACATTACTACTCTAGTGGCAACTAGTTTTAACTACACAAGTTTCCTTCTCATATTTAGAGTATTTTCTGCACTATAAAATATCAATATAACATTAATATCTTAATTCTAATTTATATATCCATGTACAGCGGGAGTTACCTGAAGAGGGGGGTTATATTTAAGTAACATTTATCAACGGACGAATTACTACCTTCAAATTGTCTTCCAATTTCTTTTGTATTGATTTCGCTATAACAATATTTATTATACTAATATATAAGATGACTTTTATTTTATAATTTTCAATTAAACAAAAAGCGCTGTCTTAACTCCTCCCTACTTAAATTCGTTTGCTCTCAACCGATTAGAAGAATGGCAGGTCGCTTAATTTCCCACATGGGGTATTGCTATTGTGTGGCGTCTTTTCTGGCTGGAGTGCTGTTTGGTTTTCGGGGTCTTTGTGTCCGGATTCTGTATGCTGATTTCCGCAGTTTTTTCCTGTTTATTAGTTTGTAGATTGTCGTAAGCGAATTTCCTTGGTGTTGTTGATATGGAGTTCGTTGACAATGTCTAGGGAGAGTAGTTTATGGTATTCGTTTTCTGTAGGAGAGGGCTGTAGTATGGCAGCTAGGATCTGGTGGGTGAATACTTCTTGTGCAATGTTGTAAAATTTTATGAGCCGGTCAAATTTTATTTCGTGGAGTCTGCTTCTATGGTTCCAGAGAAATCGTTGAGTAGTATCATTCCGGGTGATATTTCGTCTATCGTTAGAATGTGTTGACTATTCATAACATTACAATTAGCTTTTAAGAAATTTTGGTATACAATTAGTATTTGTTATTAGGTGCGCAACTAAGTGCCCGCTGTTTGTCAATAGATGGCTCCAGAAATTAGTGTTGGTCGATTTCAACATACCCAAAACGTCACGAACCAAGCCTAGACATATGGTAAACAAACCGCTTTGACATAATAGCGATTTTGATTTGGCGTCATATACTTTTGGTTGTGTGAATATGTATGATTTTGTGCTAAATCATCGTCATTTGCGGAAAGCGGTGATTTTCTTCTTTCATTCGAAGAAAACGGCGGCTGAAGTCCATCGAGAGCTCCACAAAGTTTACGGATATGCTGCAGCGTTTCTAACAGGTATACACACAGTACACAAGCAAATAGTGAAGAACAACACAGCACACACTTTCCCATAGTAAACAGGACTTTACTACTACGATACCGGCTTCTGCATGTTAACAAATTGTTCATGTTTCTTTTTATAGTTACGTAATCCCCATGGTCTGGACATGAGTATCCTACGAAATATTCCATGCGTATCCTAGGAAATTTAGGGATCTTTTCACTTTCCGTGCTTCTGGTTTAGGGTTATGGATTAGATTTTGTACTTGGGATAATTCGCGGGAAAGATACGGGAATAAATGATTTTGTTTGGTTGTGGTTAGATTAAAGATCGGGGTAATGTCTGCTATGAATCTCTCGTATTGGTCTATGGTAATTTCGTGTATCAATTTGAAGTTTCCATTTTGTTTTTTCGCTTGTCCTGTGTGGAGTGAGATGAACTGTGAATGGGAGAAATCCAGGATCTGTATTTCTCCTTTTATAGTGCAGAGTAAATGTCTGAAATGTGATAAAAATTCTGTTAGTTTCGTACATGGCTTTTGTGGATGGTTTCTCCTGATTTAGTTTGGACAGTTGAGTTTTTATTTTCTTCAACAATTTCTCTTTTGTGTTTGACATAGATTATATTTCCAGGGAGGTGATTTTTGAAAGGTTTCCGTATTTTGTTATCTTTCTTTATATCGTTTGCTTGTTTCAACTTATTTTTTCAATATTAGTTGCTCGGAGTTGTTCAAATTGTTCTAAGTTTATGGCTCAGGTTCGTCCGAAGTACAATTCAACGGGTTTCTTTCCTGTAGTGGAATGAATTGCGAAATTATATTCGTTTATTGTGCGTGCTAATAATTCTTCGAAGCAACGTTGGCGAACGTGTGCCTTCAGACATCTCATTATCTCGGATAATGTGGAGTGAAAGCGTTCAACCTGTCCGTTGATTTCACTTTTTTGCAGGGGGGTACCGTATAGACTTTGATGTTCCGCTCATCTACGAGCATAGAGGTTATAGAGGCTTAGTTAAATGATTTTTCATTGTCTATAACGATGTTTTCGGGTACGCAGAGGAAAAATACGGCTTCTTGATGTTCGATTGAGCGGGATTCGATAATTTGGCTTGTGCGAATTTTGTGAACTTGTCCAAAGCTGTAAGAAATCCTTCAGTTGAGATATGTCAATATGGATTGTATGTCCTGGGTAATTTGGTATAGGAGTGGGGTTAAGAAGTGGGTCGTTTGGGTGACGTTCGTATTTGTGTTCCTTGTATTTACTTTGCAGATTTTTGTTGTTATTTATTTTTGAACACATTTTGGGCAAATAATATTTTTGTAGAATTTGTAACTTATTTTCATGGGAATTTCGATGAGCTCTTTTGTATTCGTCAATAATTATTTCTCTTTGCTGATTTTCGTCTTCGATGTCTTCTACAATTGTTTGCGTAAACCTGATTTTGTAATTTCTAAGGTGGATGGGGATTTTGAATTTAGGCGTTTGCAATATTGGGGCTGAGATATCTTTTGAAAATTTCAATTAATTTTAGTATCGTATAGTTTGGCTGTTAAAAGATATCTCTACAATGGTTTGGAAAAAGTGGCTTGAATTGGTAACTGCTTTCATTGTCTATTTTAATTTAAGTTGGTTTCGGAAGAGATTTATGAGACTTCGACACCGGGTGTTAGATTATAAGCGTTGCTTTCATCGCTGTGCTGTGTCTGAATTAATATTTGTAGATGGGGTGAGTCTTGAGAGTGAACCGGCAACGACATTTGATTTATCTGGTTTGTATCTTAGCTCGTAGTCGTATTCTTCCAAAATGACTTCCCAGCGTTTCATTTTGCTATTTGTATTTTTGTTGCTGAGAGCGCATGTAAGCGGTTGGTGGTCTGTAAATGTTTTGATTTCTCGGGATCCATAGAGGAAGTTTCTGAGGGAATTGCGTGCCCAAATGATCGCAAGCTCCTCTATATAGATAGAGAGCAGATTGCGACTCCGATCATCTTCTAGTGATGGGCAAAATCAGGAGTCCCCTCGCAGCAATCCCACATGGGCAGTCACGGGAGACAAGCAAAAAGTTCGACACTGATAAACTGAAAGACCTACGCAAAAGGGCACGCGAGACAAGCAAAAAGTTCGACACTGATAAACTGAAAGACCTACGCAAAAGGGCACGGGAGACAAGCAAAAAGTTCGACACTGATAAACTGAAAGACTTACGCAAAAGGGCTGAATATCAAGACGACCTAACGAATAGATTTAGCATTCTAGAGAATGTAAGCAGTGGGGAAGAGGAAGCGAATAGTGTGAACACAAAATGGACGTCGATCAGAGACACAATCAAACTAACAGCCCAAAAGGTATTAGGATGTAAGAAAACAATTAAGTCCAAACCTTGGTTTGACGATGAGTGCAGGGCGAAGATCGGAGAACGTAAACGCCTCAGAGTAATCCACTTAGAAAGATATGATGAAGTGAACGCAGAAAGATACGCGACAATTCGGGGAGAGACAATGAGGCTCTGCAAACGCAAAAAACGCGAATGGGAGAAGACTCGGATCGAAAAAATCCTAGAAAATTCGAGGGCAAAGAACATCAGAGGTATGTATGTCGGCATAAATTCAATTAGAAATGGCTACCGAGGAAGAGCCAAAATAATTCGAGACGCAAACGGCTGTCTGGTCACAGAAACAAACAATGTCGTGACAAGATGGAAGCAGTACTTTGAAAATCTGCTAAATGTACGCACCCATCAACCACAGATAAATGCACCAAGCGTACATACAGCCGAGCCTCAGATCCCAGAGCCGTCTCTCAACGAAGTTGTAGGCGCAATAAAGCGATTGAAAAACAACAAGGCTCCCGGAGTCGACTGCATACCGGCAGAGCTTGTGAAGCATGGAGGAGAGGCAACCGCTCGAAAGATCCACCAGCTCATCCAAACAATATGGGATAAGGAAGTCACTCCGGAAGAATGGAAAACCTCAATAGTCATCCCCATTTTCAAAAAAGGCGACATATATGAGTGCGAAAACTACAGAGGAATATCATTGCTCCCAACCACATACAAAATATTAACAAATGTCATTCTGGCGAGAATCACACCGTACGCAGAAGAGATACTGGAAGACTACCAATGTGGATTCCGTAGGAACCAGTCAACAAGCGACCAAATGTTCACAAAAAGACAACTGCTGGAAAAGAAGTGGGAATACGGAGAGACGGTTCACCAACTGTTCGTTGACTTCAAAAAAGCCTACGACTCAGTCGCAAGGCAGAGACTCTACCATATTCTAGTTGTGCTGGGAGTCCCAAAAAAATATGCCGCCCTCATTCAAATTTGCATGAACGAAAACAAAGGGCGAGTCAGAATAGAAAACCACCTCTCAGAACCATTTGAAATCCGGGACGGACTAAAGCAGGGAGATGGTCTATCACCGTGTCTCTTTAACCTTGTGCTCGAGTATGTCATCAGAAAGGTACAAGACGACAACATGGCCGGATCATCCCTGAACGGGGTCACACAAGTGCTCGCGTATGCGGATGACATCGCCGTTCTGGGCGATAATCTAGAGACGGTTAGTAAAAACTCTGAAATCATCATGCAAGCGGCAGAAGAAGTGGGCCTAGATATAAATGAAGACAAAACAAAATACATGATTACGGCGAGAGCAGGTGGACCTCAGATAACACATATAAACGTCAGAGGTAAGATATTTGAAAAAGTTGAAGGAAATTAACAAGAGACTGCATTCCGGCAACGCGAGTTCGCATGCAGTCAGTAAACTGCTGAAATCCAGACTGCTATCACGTAACATAAAGATCCGTGTCTATAGAACCATAATCATGCCGACTGTTCTATATGGATGCGAAACATGGGCTCTCACAAAACGGGAAGAAAACGAATTCCGCGTATTCGAGAATAAAGTTTTGAGGGGCATCTTTGGAGGTAAATATAACGAGGAGGCAGGACAATGGAGGAGACTCTATAACCACGAATTGGAAGAGCTATATCGCAAACCTACAATAGTGAGAGTAATCAAGTCGCGAAGATTAAGATGGGTCGGACACGTGGCGCGAATGGGGAACGATAGGACCGTGTGTTGAGGTACACCTTGGAGGAATAGTAAAGGGGGGGTGGCTTACCTTTTGGGGACAGCAGTCTTCTGGGCCTTGGATTGTTCCTGGGCAGGGGAGGAGCCCTTGCGGCTTGGGGTAGTCCTGGGTAGGCGGTTCCTATGAAACGATCTCCTGCGTATATCAACCGGTATATCTTCACTGGCTTGGATGGTCCTCGTTATTCACCAGGTACCGCAGCACTCGTCCGGATGTATAATGAAAACATTAATTAACCGCTGTCATCCGTTAATATATTTCGTTGCACTTTTACGTAGACAAATCTCCCAATTGGCTTTGCAGCGGCCAATGAATCCGTATCCGAGAAAGTTATTTAAAAGGCAATGTTGACGGTGGTGAGATAATATTTATTGTCGTGTAGGAATTTAAAAAAGGGGGGTAACAAGCCGACGCAGGTCCGGGTTTTATTTATTTATTTTTTTTGAATAAATCGGCCAGCGGTTTGGTCTCTTGTGATCTACTGATCACGAAATTGAAACTCACTCCCCTTTTATAGATTTTTTAGTTGAGAATTGTCAACTATTTTATGGTCAAAATTCCAAGAAACACACATAAGAGTTTGTGTTTCAATTTGAGTTGTGTTCTGGGAATTTGTTAGAGGCTTTAGTTGGATGGGTTCTAGGAAGGGAAATCATGAAATGCGTTTTGAATTTAGCATTTCATGATTTTTTAGGAAATTAACTTTTGGTTAAATTCGTTGTACATGTGACTCAATATGGGATTTGAAATGAAGCAATGGAAAATTTGGGATTTGGTTTTATTATGTGGAATTGAATCAATGAACGATAAATTAGCTTTGGGTTAATTTATTGCTCATATGATTCAATATGAAATTAGGAAATTTATGGTTTGATAATATTGGGGATTTGGGTGGTAGTAGCGATTTCGGATCGCTACACGTGCATAGAATTCTTGACGGTAGACCAACGGGAAAGAGACCGGTAGGACGGCCGCGACGGAAGTGGGAGGACAATGTTAGGTTTGACCTTGAGGAGATCGGATCGAATGGTCAAGCGTGGAAGGAGAGTGCCCAGGACAGGGAACGATGGCGAAGCCGAGTCGGTGAGTTCATGAACTTCCGGGTTCCTACTGGCCAATAAATAATAATAATAAATAATGATCGCAAGCATTTATTTTTCATTAGTTGCGTAAATTTCGTCGGTTTTATTTCGAGTTCTGGATAGAAAGGTTATTGCTTTGTTGTCCTGGCATGTTTCGAAGAGTTTTTGGACACACGTCTATCTTCTCCTCTTAAAAGCGACGTCAAGCATTTTGCTAGCTTGGCATAATCCTTGATGAATTGCCTATAATACCCTGACAAGGCGAGAAAGGATAGAGGGTCTTTGAGGGTTCTAAGATCGGATAAGTCGACAATACCTTGGACTTCGTTTGGATTCGGCTTGATTCCATCTGTTCCGACAATAAAACCCAAAAATTCGACTTCGGTTCGGAGAAATGCGCATTTATCGAGCTGAACCTTCATGTTTGCCTGTTCGAGCGAGTGCAGAATATTTTCTAAATTGCTCTAGTTATCTGATTCATTTTGGCAGAAAAAAATGATATCATCTATGTATAAGTAACAACACTCAGCTCTCTGTCCTTTCAGAACATCATCTAGCGTTCTTTGAAAAATAGAAGGCCCGTTTTTAAACCGAAAGGTAGGCAGGTGAATTCTTATTTTCTAATATGGATGGAAAATGCCGTCTTCTCTATATCGGATTCTTCAAGAGGTATTTGATGGAAGCCACTTTTTACATCTATAATTGTGAAATATTTGAAAGTACCACGTTCATCTCTGCTATGGGATATTTATCGGATACGGTTCTGGAATTCATTGTTCAGTAGTCGACAACAAGTCTGTATTTTCTCTCTTCTGAAGCATCCAATTTTTTGGGACGATCCAAACAGGAGAATTGTATGGGGATCTCGAAGGTCTATAAACTGACTTACTTGATATCGGACCGTGCAGCGGTCGTTGCTGTTGGACTCGTCTCCTCTGGTATTCCGGGTGCAGGGCGTGAAGTGTCTTGGTCCCCCTGTTGTTGTACGCTTGATAGTCGGCTGATGAATTAATTCTTTATAGTCGTGTTGTCACGTAAGCTATGTCTTATTATATGTGATGATGATGTTGATAATGTTGACAATAACTGATTCTGATTTTTGTATTGAATTGCAATGGAACCCGGTACGGTCGCACTTCTGATACTTATATGCCCAAGTGTTACAGTCGCTCTTGCAATAGGAGTTCGTCAACTAAATTTTTATTTTATTTTATTGTTTTTTTTTGCTCTTGTGCTCCTTTTTTTTTGTGGCAGATATCTCTAGCCTTGTGTGTAATTAAGTATTTTTTTTGCCGTTGACGTTTTTATTTTTCTTCCAATTGAGAGATGTGTTGCAGGATTCCACCACGATATCGATTTTATTCCTAACGACGCTAAGGATCCCGTGGTATTTAGGGGTTCCTCTCAAATGTTCGTAGATGGAAAGTATCCTACGAGGGTTGCGTCTTATGTTTCGGGATTTGGCAACCCTAGTGTTGCAATCCGGCAATTGACAGCTCTGTCGTAAAGTTGGACATTTTTGAGGTTATACGCACTCAGAACGTTTTGACACACGAGCGCTATTTGTGTTGTTTACAGTAACTTAAAAGATTCATCTCGGCCCAAAAAGTTCCATCAAGGACCAGTGTTTATCGATGGTATGGTGAATTCAATCGTGGTTCGTAGTTCACTCCAAGATGAATTTCGTGAAGGTCGTCCAAAATCAGTTGTTGTTCCGAAAACCATTGATGCTGTGCGCGAACTGATATTGGAAGATCGTCATGTGACCTATCGTGAGATTGAGACAACCTTAGGCGTTAGTGGGACCAGCATACATTCAATATTGCATAAACATTTGACTGTCAACAAAATTTGTTCGCGTCGGATCCCACACAATTTGTCAATCGCCCAAAAAAAAGGCTCGTGTCAATTGGTCGAGAGAAATGCTCAAAAAATACGGTCGCGGTGCTTCGAAACACGTCTATGATATCGTGACAGGTGATGAATCGTGGATTTACGCGTATGAGCCCGAAAGTAAACAGCAGTCGGTCTGGGTGTTTCAAGATGAGCCAAATCCAACAAAAGTTGTTCGCGCACGAAGCACTTCCAAGCAAATGGTCGCCTGTTTTTTCGGAAAAACTGGACATGTCGCAACCGTACCACTAGAACAACGCAGAACAGTCAATTCTGAGTGGTACACAACCATTTGTTTGCCAGTTGTCTTCCAAGAAATCAGGAAAACCAACCGCCGAAGACGGATCACTCTTCACCACGACAATGCGAGCTCTCACACATCGGCTGCGACAACTGCATTTTTGAGCACCCAAAACATCGATTTGGTGGGTCATCCGCCGTATAGTCCTGACTTGGCACCGAATGACTTCTTTTTATTCCCGTACGTAAAAAACAAACTGAGAGGTCAACGTTTTTCGACACCTGAAGAAGCGGTTGCTGCATTCAGAATGCATGTGTTGGAGATACCTCAATCAGAGTGGCAAAAGTGCTTCGACAATTGGTTCAAACGCATGCAAAAGTGTATAGATCTTCATGGGGAATATTTTGAAAAACAATAAAGTGATTTTCAATGATCAATATTTGTTTTTGTTCTCTAATCCCGAAATATTAAAGGCAACCCTCGTATCAACACTCCTTTTCCATGAATCCGAACTCTGTAGTGCGGCCTGAAAATTCTCTGAGGCTTTTGACAACATCTGGGATTAGATCCATGTCGGACAAAGATCTATCCCCAGCATCGACCAGTTGATCATCTTCAATGTCTGAATCGGCATCTGAGTTCAGGAGATTATTAAATATTTGTCTTCCCTCCGATCTAAGGATTTGCGAATCAATTTGGGTGATTTGTTTGTGATGCTATTGAGATTTAGAGCATTTTGGAAGTTGGATGAAGTTGAGCGGGTAGCAGCGTTAGTTGCTGTAGGGGTTGAGTTAAACGGAGGTGGTCTAATAAGGTTTGAGTTCATTTTCTTAACGAATTGCGGAATGTGAAAGAAACGAAAACTGTGTACCGAATGAGTGTAGGATTCTTATGTTATTATAGTGTAGGATTAAGTTGCAAATGTTATTCTTAAATACAAAAATCTCTTCCCAATTTCTATAGGGTTATACAATAGAGAATTGACAACTTTGAATTTAATTTGTGAACGCACGCTTTCACTAATCATCGAACTGTCACTGTCAATTTATTCAGTAAACTCAACATTTTCATCATGGTTAAGTACACGAACGAACAACGTCTGCAAATTATAAAAATTTACTACCGAAAAAAAGTTGTCAAGCACTTATTGGAAAACCCTATATAAGAATTTTTAAGGGGTATAATATGATGAAAAATTTAAAAAGTTTTCTTGTGTTTTTTCCTCACTTTTAATTTTTAAATTTAATTTAGTTCTAATTTTCTATTCACTTTTAATGTTTTCTTGTTATTGTTATTATTATGGTTTTTTACTCACTTTTAATCTACTTTGTTATTGTTTTAAGATATCTTTAAATTTAATGTTTTTTTTAAATTTTTAAAATTTTTCCGATCAATTCAATAATTTTAAGAGTAATTTTTTCCAATTATGTCAAGGACTGGACTTACACGATCACGAGGTGAAGGACACTCATTCTCTTCAAGTTGTACACAACGTTGTTGTCCTTGTGTGTGTGGAATCGAGGGTGGTGTACCGCTGCAGTTGTAGATGCGGCTGTCTTCGATTGTAGTGGCGAGGACTCCGTTTTGTCCGCTTGCGGTGACTCCGGGGCCTTGGTTTTCTCCGTCTTTTACTGCTCCGGGTTTTACCACTTTTGTGACTGGGTGAATTGTTATTTTGTCGAATCACTCTCGCGCACTTTCCGAGATCTCTGCTTGGGCGCCAGTTAACTTTTATTTTATAATTTTTTTAATAAATTAATTAATTATTTATTTCTCGGGCCTTGCCTGACCCTTTCTTATGATACACCAACTTAAGTTTAAAATACAATTGAAACGGGAAGGCTATTTATATTACTACTTTCGTCTTGTCAGCAATTCAGCAATTCCGTTACGACTGGTTGGTGATGAACTCAGGTGAGTTCAAGGTTTTGCACTGTCGCGGTGCTGGAATGTGCTCTGTTAACTTATACACTAATTGTACATATCACTTTAACAAAGCTCTTAACAAGAATCTGTATTTAATAGGTCCTATAGAAGATCGAACAATATGTTTACTATTCAGCGACAACGAGCCGTTTTTGACGACCAGGTTATCTATTCGCGGGTTATCATCATCATCATCATCATCGGCATTACGACTGGGATCGGGTCTTGGCCTTATTTAACAAGTCTGTAAGTCCATAAATCGCATCGTTGAAGCGCCTCCGGAATCACCTTCTCTCATATATAAATTACTTAACTCTTAAACACTCCCAAAGGGTTAGAATACTTTTTGCGAAGCCACCTGCCTCAGATCCACGCCTGTGTACTAGTAGAACCAAACTTCTTCACAGCAACAGTAATTTCGGAATTTCAAAGGCTTTGCTAGATCATTATTGAGTTCTGGAAAACGGGCGCATATCTGTGATATCCTAGTGCAACTGTTTGTTACAATTGGCCTAAGCTACCTGAAAGTTCCCACTACATCGAGTTCAATAGCCTCGATTTTATTTGGGGGTTATACGTTAATTCTTTTTGCAAATGGGCTCAGCATATACTTAGTTTCCCTCTAGTCCATTTGCATATAACTCAATGTTTTTCTTCCATTAACGTAGTGTGGCGACAGAAACGGTACAAGACAACCACAGGAACACATCAAAACCATAGAGAGCACAGTACCAAAAAGAACAGTCGACATCAAAAATAAATCATTAAAGACTTATACCATATCAAATAGCATAACAATGGCGCAATTAAATAGTACTCGTAATCGAGAGATTCTGTGCCGACTATACCAGGCACTGGTTTTATGCGTTAGTACGTAGCTTCTCACCCGTCTCTGTGTAGGTTCGATCCCCCGACGTGATCGGTACACAAATCACACACTCTTTTTCATTTTCATTTTCATTTTTGCAACATTTTTTATTTTCGTTTTATATTCTTAGATTCTAAATTATATGTTAGACAAAAAATGCTTAAATCTAGCTTAATTATCTTATATTATAACTTACTGGTCCTAGGCAGACGCTCTAAGCTAAACATTACATGAGTATAGTGTAGTTTGCCTTTCGGGGACAGAATTTTGTTTGTGGCTGTATTTATGACTATTTGTATGACAAAGAAAAATTACGAAAGCTTTGATCACACACTCTCCCATACCAACTTTACCATGAGTAACCGGACCATTTTACCTGCTCTGCCGTTCCGCGTTCACGAAATTGATCATAAGAAAGTTGCTGACGGAAAATAGTGTTACGACTTCAACAAGCAGGATAGACACGAGCACACAAAACCATAGTGAAAAGCATAGCACTATAAGCAAATCGAAAAATAATCATCATAGTAATCAACTTAGCAATCCCGGAGCAGTATATAGTAATCGGCAATGGTCTGAGAAATATATTATTCATCTTCTGCACGGGTCAATGGTCCGATGTATTGAGTCTTTGTTTCTAACTTTTGCTGTGATTTTAACCGTCATGTCGTTGATTCGAATCGCAGTCTTTACCCTCTTCACAAAATGGTAATCTATCTGCTGAATTCATCAGTATACGAAAATGAATGCAATATGCACAAACTAACATGAGGCGTTTTGGTTTAAGGTTTGAACATATGAATAATCTATTTGGCAGCAGCTAGTGCCAAATCGGCTGCACAACGGGTACTCCTTCGAACATATTCGATCAATGTTTTCGAACCTCTGTATCAAACTGCAGAGTATGTTCTTCCCAATAAAGTCCGATATACCAATGCAGGTTATCTAACTAAGTTAAATTTAATGCCCCCAAGACTCAATACTGCCTCTTGTCGTTAAAGAGAGTCCTCAACATAGACCCATTGTCGCTGGACACCACCTGCATCATCGAAGCTAACAAACTTTCAATGATTGACGCTCGGATCAGTTGAACTCTCAATTAAAACGATTGTGAAATGGCGGCTTAATGTAGAGGGTTTCTCAAGAAATGCAAGACATATATCACCCCTTCCAATTTGGCCACAGTTTATAAGACATATACCCGTCCAAAATGAAAGATAATAGGATGCAAAAATGAGCGTCAAATTCATTCGGGAGACTCAGTCGCAAATGTTTCCATCTTGTGATTAGCACATAAGCATAACATGACTTCTTCAAGACATTCATTTAAATGTTCATTATCTGAAAACACAAGGTAAAGGTATACAACATTACTCAAATGCTACAATACGGACGGGGTACGTTAGACACTCAAAGCTCGATATTTATCTTAGTGTCTTGGTTTCTTCTCAAAGTGAATGGCCTCTTTTTTATAAGAAGCAATATACGAGGAATTCTTTTTGTACTAGCCGTTGATTCTTGACTGCACAAACTAGTGTTGCAGATCCGAAGCTGCTGATATCTTTGCTTTTGCTCTTTCAACAAGCTCAAATTTTATTCGAAAACTCTACAAACTTGAACCTTGTTTGTCAAGCGAAGCACTGCTGGATGGCCAAAGGGCGCTCCTGTCGGACTAAGTTACTTTTCTCGTTCTTCTTAAAATTGTATACACACATGTGAACAGTACATAATTAATAATCATCCTTCAGCGCTGCTCTTGTAACGATTTCGAACTATAGGGAGTAATTCGATATTCATGCGCTGGTATTTATGACTATGCAAAAATTCGGTATAGGATTTAAATATCAACCGCTTTCAATTAGTCTTATAAGTGGGTTGCGTGAGGCGCGTTATGTTATGTAACTTTGAATTACACCCCGAAGTAAAAGAAAAAACAAAACCACAAACTGTTTTTCCTCAATCTTTAATCTTCACAATCTTTTTTTTTTTTTTATGTTAGTTCTTAACACGGTTTCTTTACTTTCTTGAATTCATATATATTAGTCTCTATTAATTTTGTTCTCCCTTTTTTCCTAATCGTTTTATTTTCACCTCCTTTTTCTTTATTTCAGCTATCTATCATGTGCGTACATCTTTCTCTCACATTAATTAAATCAAGTTCTCCGTTTAACTTCTTTTTCGGTTAAATACATTTCTCAATGCTTTTTATCTTTACAAGAAAACAAAACGGTTATATTTCTACTACTTCACTTTATCACTCAACATTGAAGTTGAAATTTCTAACCAGTGCTTGATTTGGCTTAAAATCACCAACCGAGTATATTCAAGCCGACCAACAGACTAAAGTTATTCTATCCTTTACGCCTTGTTCTTACCTTGAGATCAATAGCTTTTAGTCACGGCGATGCGAAAATTCCATTAAATAATATCACCTTGCACTTCACGGTCATTGCTATAGTTCAAGGGATTCAATAATTTTAATTTTTTTTTTTTTCATTTTTAAAACATTTTTTATTTTCTTTTTATATTCTTAGTTTCTAAATTATATGCTAGACAAAAAATGCTTAAATTCTAGCTTAATTATCTTATATTATAACTTACTGGTCCTTCGCAGACGCTCTAGGCTAAACATTATAACAATTGTATAATTTGCCTTTCGGCGACAGAACTTTGTGGCAGTACTTATAATTATTTGAAGGACAAAGAAAAATTTGGAAAACTTTGTGTCGAATTTTTTTTTTGTTTTTTCTTAAAATTTAACTTAATTTTTTTAAATTTTTTTTTAATTTTATTAAAAAGCACTTAACTTAACTTAACTTAAATCTTATACTACCCTAATTCTAGAAAAGCTAAGTCTATGTAAGCTAGCTGATGAAAGTGTGATTCTATACCGACTTTGGTATCCAGGTCTTTATATGCCATTCAACCACCAGAACTGTTGACGCTGTCTAATACTATTGTCCCGGTCTCTGTGGGAGATAGCCCTACTGAGGCGCAAGAGCTTGTGGGTAGTATTTGCTATGCGTAAACACGGACGCGGGTTCAGTCAAATACCCCAACAAACTAAAAGTTCCGCGAGAGTAGAATAAACTGGTGATTTAGTGTAACACTGGTGAATAAAACACGTCGATTGATTCTGGTTATTTAGTTTCTTTTATTTGAATTCACTTTACACCATGTCTTAGCTTTAGATGACAATAGATTAAATAACAACTATTATTACAACTATTACGGTACAAAAACACGCACATTAAACAAAATGACAAAGTAAAAAAGGGTAACTTGGCAAAAACTCTCGAGCGACAATTGTTCAATATAGATCTTAACTTCTTCTTTGCAACATCGATTTAATTTTAACTAGACTCGCGAGCGACAATTGTTTCGCTAAACACTCGACTCCGTGTGCACCGTTTCAGGGTTGAAATTTGACTCCGATGATGCAACTCACATCCATCTCTTCGATGGCCGCCAATTGCATAGATAAGGGAGGATTATATATGTGGCGTATAGGAAAAGTACAATGCCCTGCGATGAGGACGATGATCGGTGGACACCTGATCAAACAGAAGTACATCGTTGGTGATGAATCCCAGAGATCGAAATAGATTTTTGTTTCAAAGTAAACAAAAACGCTATTTCACAGATCAATGGGGTATATGATGACGATGATGCACAGATGATGTATATGATGTGCCTATGATACAAAAAAGGTCGTCATGATATTTGCCTAAGATTCCTTGGAAACACCGATGTAGGCAATATCCAATCTAGTCATATGGCTCCGGTGCACAAGGAGGCAAATTATTTTGTTGACATAAGTCAACAGGGACCTCGTCGACGGCGGCAAAGGGTCAGGCTGGATGGCTATATGTTTAATTTAGATTTTCAGGCGGGTCATCATATGCATGGCATGGGTAAGGTTACCTAAATAATGATCTTTTCCATGCCAAAATTCCAGGATCGGTTGATAACCGATGAAAGGGAATTGTCGCAAGTGTTGCGGACCTAAGGGTATAGGCGCGATATTCACTCATGAACCGTAGCAAGAATACCGGCTACAGCTATGTCAACAATTACGCTGGCCAGCGTGTATTTATCTTTTATAATTGCTGACTAGCCGAGCCGATTGTCTGGCACGGTGCATGTATGAATGAAATAATTTGTTTGGAGTGCATGGTTGATAAGATTTAACTTTCAGGTGAAAGAGAATGAAGGGTAGCTTATGCTGCCCCAAAATTGCACGTAGGTATAGTGGGTTGGAAAGTGGTTAATTTAAGAGAATGGGCGGTTCTTTGGGAATGTATTAAAGAACCGCCACAAGCTCTTCTTCGGTGCGCGTTACTTCCCGGTCGTAGCACAATCGCCCGTCTACTTACATGATAGATTAGCGGAATTCCGGATCTATCCTGTATAAGTCCTTTCATGTCCAAGTCAAGGAACGCCTCTGGTGGAACAAAGCCGTTGCGACGCAAGCTCTCATAGTACAGAGTGTTTGGATAATAGGCCCCGAAAATTAGGTCATTGGACGAGCTTATTGCTCTCGCAATATGTCCTCTGATTAATTTGATCATAAAATTATCCACCATTTTTATGCAGGCGTCATTATACAAAGTCTCATTTGAGTAGTACTGTTTGTAGTCCGATTCCGGTGTTCGATATAATCTGAGACAACTTCTGAGACACTTCCTTTCGAACACCCGAATCTTTTCCATCAAATTTGGACCTATGTTGAACCATACTGGACAACCATATATGAGCATTGACCTGATTAGCGTCATGTAGCATATGACTTTTACCCTGCTGTCAAGTTGGCTACTGTGAAATAGCCTCCCTATCATAGCAAAAGTTTTCCTCGCTTTGAGCAAAGCAGTCTCTACATGTCTGTTGAAATACAGATATTGGTCTAACCAGATGCCCAGGTATTTAACTAAACTCTTGGTTTGCAGTTTATCTCCATGTGGTCCCACGATAACTAGCTTTCGCCAGTTTTTCCTTGTGTCGTTCGTGGCTTTATATAATGGGGTTCTAAATAGGATGGCTTCACATTTCTGGAAGTTGATCTTAAGTTTCCAGTCATCGCAATAGCGCTCCACGTTGTTGAAGTCTCGTTGTATTAAACTATTTATGATCTCAACTTTCGGAGCTGTTCTGTAAATTATGAGATCGTCTGCGTACGCAATAGCCAGCGGAAGTGCATCTAATAAGTCGCTAATGTAAATGTTAAAAAGAATCGGAGAGAGTACCGCGCCCTGTTGCAACCCATTCTTGATATTATACGTTTTAATAGAGGTCACATTACCATTTTTGACGACGAACCTCCTGTCCTTTAACATATCGTAAAGTACATATAGTAAAGGCTTATGTATGCCATGTCTGACCAGTTTGTAATATAACCCTTCGATCCAGACGGTATCAAAGGCTTTTTCCAAGTCGATCAGACAGGCCCCTGTGCATTGGTTCCTACATTTATTCCATTGTATGTCAGAGACCAGTTTAGCTGCGGCATGTGTGGTTTCATGACCCGCCTTAAAGCCAAACTGGTTACTTGGAATAATGTTGTTGTCGTCTACCCATTTTAGCCGACCTTTATTAATAGTGTTTTTCAAATGCTTTACTGATGCTTGGGAGTAAACTTATCGAACGCATGTTCATTGGGTTTGTACAGACTTTGCCCTTTTGTGGGATGGGCTGAATGATAGCCGTTTTCCAACGCGCGGGATAATATGCATTATTCAACGCGTTGTTAAACAGCACCGTGTATATATCTATTGCCATTGGGGGCAGGTTCTTGAGTACGATGTTAGGTACTCCATCTATTCCCACTGACTTTTTGCTTCTTAATGAGTCGAAGATACTCTGGATTCCTTCCCTTGTGATTAAAAGGCTATTAGCCTCACCATTAGCATTAATGTCAATTGACAGATTATCGTCACTGAATTCGGTACAATCCGGATTCTCCGTTTGCCAATGTGAAATTTCATTTTGGAGGTGCAGGTGATTCAGTAGAATTCTGTCCTCCAGGTCGTGATTTCGGCGAATGCTTTCATTCACCTTGTACATTTCCCGAAAGACAGCTCCCACAGCGTTCACCTTTTCCAAAGGATCTTCGATCACGAAGAGCTTACTATTGAGGATAACGTTCTCTGTACCTATACCAATGTTGGTTAGCAGCTGTTTGTTTACATCAGTACGTGGAATTTGGAGACACTGAATCTCGTTTTGATTATTTCTTCTGAATATTTTATTTATTTGTGGGAACATATTCGGGTTATTAGTTTTTATAGCCCGAATTCTGTTGTTCCAATACAAATTTGTTGCTAATCTATAATTAGCTTTAAGTAATTGTTGGAGGTTTTTCAAACGGGATTTCAGTGATATTATCTCCTGGTCTTGTCTGTCAGTAAACTGTCTGTGTAATTGTTTTAGTTTCGATAGCAGTCTGCTCTTTTTCTTGTGGAATGCGTTTATTGTTGCGTTTCTGTACATGTTAATGTGATCTGTAACTGCTCTTCTGGGAATTGTTTTGTCCATTGTTCGTTTACGGTTTCGTCCATTTGTTGGATGTATTTGTCGATTTCGTCATTTGTCAGGTTTCTGTCTACTGGCAGATTAAAGTCATTCGAACGAAGTTCTCTTGTTAATGATCTGGTGAACCGGGGCCATCGCATTGCCCCGTAGTTGTAGGGTTGCGGAATCGCGAATTCCTCCAGATCTGCGAAATCGCTCGGAAGCTTCATTACTGCCGTGAATGCACAGTGGTCACTGTCGTATTCAATCGTCCGTAAACAGTTTCTGTTTCGTCTGTTGGTGTTAAGTAATCTCAGTCGTGAGTCAATTAGCAAGATATCTAAGAACAATCTACCTCTAGGGAACGATGGATATTCGGTAGCTAGCAGGTCAGTTCTGTATTCAATATGATACTGATCTAACCGGCCAGCCAACTGATTTCCTCTGGCATTAGATATATAATTTCCCCAATTTCTATGCTTGGCGTTCATATCTCCCCCTAGGATAAAGTAGTTTTTGTCCAGGTGCAAATGTAAGCATCGAAAGAGTGTGTCGAGCTCTGCTATAAATAGGTTATGTTGGTGCTCCTCAGGTGCACAGACTGCAATCGCATACTTCCTTGCTGAAGGGGTAAGCGTACGATACAGGCTTCCAGCACCCGGAACCTGCGCACTTCTCCACTATATATAACTTTATGATGGATTCCTTTTCTAATCAAGATTGATTTCTCGGAATTTAGGGCATCCTCAATAATTAGCGGGGTGTCCCTCATTCCGATACACTGCGCACTTTAGAAGGGCTTTTTCTTCTACCCTTTCTTTTCCCAGAGGGCATTCTTCTGCCTTATGGTCTTTTCCGCATTTTACGCAATGGTGCTGCATTTCACAGTTCGCCACCGCGTGACCAAACCTTTGGCAGCGGACACATTGCAGGATGTCTCTGCCTTTTTTAATTTGTCCCATGTGACAATTTGATGATCCAAGACTGTAATTTTTCTTAGACCACCAATTCTGCTGCTGGACGTTAGTTGAACTAAAAAGAAGGGTAGCTTGTGGTTTTCTCTCCTTGCCTTTGTTGTGGTGAACGGTTTTACGGCGATAAACTCGAGATCTTCGTGCTTCAGCTTTTGAAGTATCTCGAGTAGAGCCTCCGGTTGCACCTCAGGGTCGACACACTTTAATAGAACCGTTACCCTCTTTGTTTGCTTCGGCGTGAATGAGTAGAATTCCGCGGGGGATCTTTTCAATACCTCTTTAATATTTTCGTGGTCTGCCACCGCATAGGTTTGAATGGCATGCCTGTTACCAGCCAGTCTTTTAACTACAAAATTGTTTCCTATAGCTAGCTTACAGAGGCTTACCAATTTCTTACACTCAATATCTATAGTGTTGATTGGTGGCATCTTTATTTTTTCGTTGTTATTGTTGCTTTGCCGCTGCTGTGTTGCTTGCTGTTCCGGTGGTCGATTTTGTGTTGATAGTTGGTGTTGATGTTGATGTTGCTGGTGCTGTTGCTGTTGCTGTTGATGGTGAAACTGTTGCTGTTGGCCGACTTTTGGCTACGGCTTTTGTTGTTGTTCTGTGTCTTTTTCTTTTTCGGGTGCCGCTATTTTTTTCTTTCGGCGTCTCTCTTCTAATCGGGCTCTTGCCATCGCAAGTTTTGCCTCCAATTCATTTATTTCCTCTTCTTCATTCTCAGACTCTGAGGATGCAAGAGAAGCGAATGAGTTGTTTGCCCCATACATGTTAAAGTTGGAGGGGGATGGGAGCTCACTGACCTCCTCCATTTTCTGATCTTTTTTCTCCATTGTTAATTTCGCGGATTGACAACCGCTCTATGAATTTAATATTCATACTTTGTTAATGGCCACGCTTCTGTTGATAGAGTAGAGATTTCAACGATTATGGATTCTACTTAGAGCACCGTGTTGTGTTTTTATTAAGTCCATAAGTGCTCTTCGACCGCAGTTCTCAATCTTCGCGTAATTTCTGCTATAAAACAGTTTTCTAAGTTTATAACAGAGACCCATACTTAGTTTTGTCGTCATTCATTGTCAAATTTATTTTTGACGAAATTCATTGGTTCTGTATGTTTGCAAGCGGTAGTTTTAGGGAAAATTGATGCACTATAAATATCGAAAGAGCCCATCACAACAATAAGCAATCACTAAAATCATCACTTAGCTCCACACCACTACTTAAAGTTAAAGGTGAAAATCTCATATTGTTTTCCAAACACAATGCAAGTATTATGGCTTCAAATTAAAAGGAGTTGGTCCGCATACCAACCAAACCGTGACTTATCATTTGACCGTCATAATTCAGTCAAATCTGTTGGAATGTAATATGAATGGACTCGAGCATCGCATCCTGCGACCAGTTTACTGTGGGATCCAAACAAACAAACGGATCTCCACACACACGAGTTTATCCATATGTGTATTGTGGGGCGCAATAATATCCGTTTCCTGTTATCAAATACTCTCAAATGATTTCTTATTGTTAATGCGTTTATGGTGTAAGAGTGGTGTAATATTCGTTACGGAAATTCTTTGGGCCAGATTTTCTCGCACCCAACTGAACGTTGTCTAATGCCACATCACCTCTACCTCAATAACAGCCCATGAGCCAGATTCGCTTTCTTCCTCGTTTTGTTGCCCTACCACTGGAAGAGACAAACATTAACAAATCCGTTGGCCCAGATGGCGTTCCTTTTATACTTTGGAAATAATGTTTTTCTTCACCGATTGAGCCATTCCGATAGCTCTTCTACCTGTGCTTCTCAACTGGTCAATTCGCCAACACGTAGAGGTCAGCAAATATCCCAGAAAAAAACCAAAAATAGCGACCCAATATCCTCCTCTTCAAAACAATATATTCTATTCTTTTACAGTCACTCAATGCATAACAGACTGCCTCTCAGGTAGTTCAATCCAAGTAGTTCTTGATGGTGTCAAATCTGTCTCCTATCAAATTAAGGCTGGTGTTCCTCAAGGCTCTTTACTCTCACCCACTTTCTTCCTCATTTCTACAAAAAATGATCTCTTGTCCATTATCCACAACCCAATTCACCAGTCAGAAGTTCATATAGGAATAGTATGTATATCTGAACGATCACCTCTGCCAATGGTTGCATGGCAGAAAGCAACGGTCTTTTTCAAATAAAGGAAGTGATATTGGACAGACACAATTTTAGAAACATTCGACCCTGTAAATGAACAAATCCTAGTATTGTGTATTCAAGTATTAGCCAAGGGACTCGGTGAATTAGGAATCGGAGAGCTTTCTAAAATAACATTTTATGAAGCCAAGTATTCGATCTACTTGGCTGTTATATGCCCATAGTGCAACCTGAAGTTCAACTGTCTGTCACTGGGGACATCATAGTCGCTAAATACAGGAATGGGGAATAGGATAATGAAGACAATTTAATCCAAGTCGTTCTGGATGGTGTCAAATCAGCTTCCCATAGAATTATATGCTGTACTATAATCTACTTTATTCCTTATTTTTGTAATCGATCTCTTGTCCATTACGCAAAACCCAATTCACTCGATTGCTGATGATAGCACATTGCGTTACGCAAACTCACAGGCGAGTTCTTGTTTTATTTCGAGAAATAAAAAAAATTAATGTAGAACGAGGTTCCTTCTTTTGTTTTATGATTTGATTTGTATATTCTATGTGAATTCCAGTCAGTGAGAGAAAGTGGAACTCAGGGAACACATATAAACGCCAGAGCCAAGATATTTGAAAAAGTTAAAGAATTTAAATATCTGGGAACGATGGATGGCCAGCAATGAAATGTCGAAAGAAAATTAACAAAAGACTGCACTCCGGCAACGCTAGTTGGCATGCAGTCAGTAAACTGCTGAAATCCAAACTGCTATCACAGAACATAAACCGCCGTGTCTATGGAACCATAATCATGCCGATTGCTCTATACAGATGCGAAACATGGGGTCTCACAAAACGGGAAGAAAACAAATACAACCACGAATTGGAAGAGCTATACCGCAAACCTACAATAGTGAGAGTAATCAAGTCGCTAAGATTAAGATGGGCCGGACATGTGGCGCGAATGGGCAACGATAGGACCGTGCATAGAATTCTTGACGGTAAACCAACGGGAAAGAGACCGACAGGACGGCCGCGATGGAGATGGGAGGACAATGCTAAGTTTGACCTTGAGGAGATCGGATCAGATGGTCAAGCGTGGAAGGAGACTGCACAGGACAGGGAACGATGGCGGAGTCGGGTCGGTGAGGTCATGAACTTCCGGGTTCCTACAGGCCAATAAATAGCAAATATAATATGCGAATTCCAGTAACAGTTTGTCTTTTATTTTCTTATCTCTAGTGTATTTATATGCCTTTTTTTATCTATTTACAATACGTATCTTAAAGAAGAATATTGTTATGTATGAGTCATCGAGGGTCCAATCTTATGATGGTTGGTCCTTATCTTTACAAATTAGTGAATCATCGAGAATGTGGTAATTTCCTGATGAATCATTGAACTTATAATAGTTAATCGATATCATTATGAGTCATGGGAGGTGTGATGGTTAGCTCGCGCATTCCCGACCGCTTGTTTCTTTAAGAGACGGCATAATTCACTATACAAAATGCAACGATAATACAAGCTACCAGTTTGAAAACAATTATTCTGTGGGAGATTTTGCCGAACGCTTTGGAGAGGTCCATGGTGATTAAATCTTATTTTATTCTCGGCCTACACTTATCGTATTGTTTAGATTAGTATGTATTGTTGTATGTATTGAAATTTTATTAAGTTAGATATACGATACGAGAGTACGGACTTGTAGTGGAAAAATATGAAGTTGTACACGATAGTCCTCAACAACATTAAATATGCAAAATGAGGATTTTCTTGGGATTGTTTAGTTGGTGCGTCATGAGTAGGGCGTTAGAATATACTCACAGCTAGGCCGACTTGTCGTAAGAGACGACTAAAGGCCGCGTGGTAGGTGGGGTCCTAACGCCATGTCACTCTCTGAAATACCACCCCATAAAGATATAGGCTCCGTGATATGGTCGGGAGAAATGCCTGGCCATCTTTCGGAGCTTGGCTGATGGACCTGTGCGAGAAAACATTGGTTTAGGTAGTAGTCGGTCACAAGGTGAGATACCACTCCGTCACACTGTACATTCCGCGATATTGTCGGGAAAAATTTACGACTATGTTTCGGATGTATGGCTGATGCCGGACTGAAACGGAGATAAGTCTAAGATAAAGAATTTCGAAGGTAAACTAGTTTCCGATTCGGTTCTCGGCGCGGTGCGGTGGGTGGGGGGGGGGGGGGGGGGGGTGTTATGTCAGGGGCACATCATGCAAATATTATGATAAATAACCGAACTTTAAGAAATTCGTCCACGCATAATCGGGTTCGTTCTCGAAACACTGTCGACGTTCGACTGATGATGGCATTTCGTAATATCAGGGGCTTCGGTTTCAACAATATGAATGTAAACGCCGTCCACCAATATTTGCAAACAGCGAAACCTGATAACCTTGCCCCAACTGAGACCCAGGTCAATTCATTGCTCAGGATACGATTTACATTCGAGATTCCGTTTTACGGGTGGAGTCTACCGATCTGGGCTGCCAAAGGATGGAGGCGTTGGAACCCAATAACTTGGACATCATGTGGTTGAGAGTCGTACTGTCGAATTCTGTTAAATTTCTTTGTTGTCTTTATCGCTCCCCGAATGAGGATCGACCAGCGATATTTTTCGAACATCTTTCACGTACTGTAGACTGGATATAGATCAACCACCCGGATTCTGAAATTGTCGTTCTAAACGATTTGAATGTACACAATTCCGGCTAGTTGGTGCATTCTAACAGAACCGATGGGGCTGGGATGCTGGCGGAGATATTCGCTGTTAGCCGCAATTTGGCTCAACTTGTGGAAGAATCTACGCGAGCACCGGATGCCCGAGGTGGTTATGCGAACACCCTGGATCTGTTTTTAACATCCGAGACGAGCATTTATACCGTGGAAGTTGCTGCGCCACTGGGAAACTCAGATCACTACCTGGGATCGGTCGCGCAACCAGTTCCATTTCAAGCGAATAACCGACCTAAGCAGATTCGCCAAGTATGGAGGTATGGGGCTGCCAACTGGGGTCGATTTGCGAGATTTCTTCGCGTCGTTTCCGTGGTCGGAGGTGTGCTTTGGAGACTCCGATGTTAACGCATGCGTGGAGTCGGTAACTGAGAATATTCTCCTTGGGATAGAGATCTACATTCCATCAAAAGAAGTTCATCTGATAAACCTGGTTTGATAAAAAATGAAGGCAGATTACAGCTTTTAAACAATGGCGCTCCAATCGCAACGAGGGTAACAGCACGAAATTTGATGAAAAACAGAAACGCGTGCAACCAGGCGATTGATTACGCGAAAAAGGCTTAACACGACAGAGTGACCAATAAACTCGTTGAGTGGCCAACTGGTCCCCTCTGGTCAATGGCAAGAGCTGTCAGCAATAACTTCGCTTCCTCCTCTTTTCCTCCGTTAGTGACGGGCAGCAGGACACTAGTCACAAATTCAAAAGATACAGGTAATGTGTTCGCGAATTTATTTTCCCCGAATTCAAACCTCGATGCCGGTCTTTTGGAGCCACCTGCGATCGCGCCGGCACGGTCTTCGATGCGGAATGTAAGGTTCCGCACACGTACTATTCAAAGCATTTTACGAGGACTGGACAGTAGTAAGGCAGCCCGCCCGGACGGAATACCAGCAGTAGTCCTTTTCAGTTATGTGGTAGGCTTTTTATAGTAAACTTACGCAAAATATACTATAACACCGTATTTATCTTCAAAGATCAAAACTGTTTTCATACTTCCTTTCTTCAAGGATATCGACAATACGAATTGCAAAATAATGCCACCCGATTCGGTACAGCGAGTAACCTTACCATTACCACGGTAATGAAACAAAAAATCTTCAAAAATACAAGAAAAGTTAAATAAATATAATTCAAACTAAAGCTACAATCTGAGTGCAACACTTAAAACTAAGCATTTTTAAGGTTTGTATAATTAACACCTTCACAATTGTCATTCTAAATATAGCTACGCAAATGTACTAATTGCATTAAAAAAATGCGAACAGCCTAAAATGTCTCCTTTTGTGGGCATGGTGAACGGAAAAGAGTTCACTAAGATGAAGTCCTTATAATATAAAGGATTAATTTATCCCAAACCCCCAAATAAGTACCGTACGGCGTGGTTGTGAATAGCAACTTAGTTCATTTGCCGCCATCAGTAGGAGTGTAGCACCGAACGCAGCATGCTTTCAATGCTTATTAATCCCCTGCAGCTCAGACGTAATAAACGCAACGCCTAATACCCTAATACCAAATATAAAGAAAGCCAATAATTGCCACTTAGCAAACAGCATGCCTAGCGCTGCTAAGAAATCCCATTCTCACTATTGGAGCCAGTGTTTCAAAACACCATTCCCACCCCTTCTTTTGCCGTATAGAAGTCCTTTTAGCCTTTACAGACGCCACTTCATGCAAGGATAATTCAATTACAGATCACATGACATCATGTGTCCGCCGCAATAGAATCTTTAAAACACACTGTAGCTCCACAACCTCTCATAAAAGGATGCGCAAACAGCATCACCAACTACACAAAGCCATAAACCGCCGCGCCAAACAATGTCCCGAAAGGAACACCCTCCTCAAAGTATCGCGTTCCAAAGACAACAACACTAATAAGTATCCAAGTACCAAGTAGATTCAAGATATGGAAATAAAGAAAAACAATGAATTTTTCTCGTCGAGAGGATGGCTATCAGGACGAACCCATCGGTGAAGTGGAAGGGTACCACGGCGGGTATTAGGAGCACAGTGGAAGATATTTATAGAACCGAGTACGTGGAAGAGACACCAAAAGAATAGCAGGGAGGATAAGCCACGATATGACTGATACATCGGTGGAAGGCAGGGGGAGATATAACTGCAATGCATCGAACAAGGATTCGCTATCCTAAAAAGGAATTTAAAAAGTACCCACACAAAGAACAATGTACGTATATAACGAGAAAATATTTCTTATTTTATCAGCCAACCGTCTTTAATCCACACAAGGCACACAAGAACTCGAAATGTAATTTGCAGAAGTCGTAAAAAAAATCATGAGATAGAAACAGCAACAGAACAACGCGCAATAAAAATACGACTGTATCCTTGGCACATACAAAGATAAGATATGATTAAAATAGCAAGCGCAAAGCAGGAAAAAGCCAACACCACGCCACACCACATCGTCGTCGTCATTGCCATCGCCATCGTCAGTGCCAGGACCAGAGCTATCAAAATACCAGCTCCACGTTCTAAATGAAAAAAGAAGAAAGCAGAAGGAAAGAAAGACAAAACTGAGCCAACAGAAAAAGAACTAGCACCAGTGATAGCGGCAGGATTTAAATAAAATCCTTCCAACGCGTCTCTCGCACATCTCCAAGGCGAAGTCAGAAAAAGTCCTCAAAAGAGCAAAACAGAAAAAAAGGAATAACAAGAGAAAAAAAGCGGAAAAGAACGGAAAAAATGGAGAGCATCGCTGTGTAATATAAGACTGGGCGGAGCCAGGACTCTAAGAGTTTTTTTTCTGTTCATATCCTTTCGTTTCCCGAGTTAAGTAAATGCGAGCTAGGATGAAGTGTTTTCGTTCGGCGTGGATCCACTTGTGTGCTACGTCGCACTCAGTTGTGTGAGTGCGCTCTGTTAACGGATGTATCCCGTAGACGGATACGTGCCTCATAATAGCTCTTGCGTATCCTTGTATGGGACTGTAAACGCAAATGTGTACGTGATTATATAGGTACATACGGAAAGAAAGGACCGAACGCGCTTCACTGCCGTTCACTGAAATTCAATGGAGGGTGGAAAATAACAGCTCTTTATCCTTTCAAAAAAATGGGGTTTTTAACTACATTTTTATGATACGTTTATCTCCTCGCAGCTGTCAGTGTAGAATATGGGCAAGCCGACTTTAACAAATGGTAAGAAAGTTTGCGATGTATTCAACTGCTTTCGAATGGCCTTTTCAAGATCTGCCCACCCACCCTGCGATATCTCTGGATGATAGAACAATTGATTAGAAGATGGCACCATGATACCACCACCAAGGGCTGGGAAAGTTCAAATGACAATAAAGTTCCTCATCGCCATGGAAGCTCAGCGAAGGGTGACTGCAAATTCATTCCAGCGAAGGTAAACGCTCGCTAATTTTGATCCTGAGAGACAAATTTGGCTGCCAAAGGTATACAAATAGTTTTTGGCATATTTATCCTCGATAAAAAATATTGTTATTCATTTGATATTGATTTTATTCGTGGTGTTCATATACGATCGACACTCAGATAAAATGATATTTGATAAAGAAGTTCATAGCCCAAAATGAAGCTGAGTTGACGGGTATACATAACGAAAGTATATCCCAGGAGGATATCCCAATACTGTTTGCGCTGTGATTAGTGCCTGCCTTACTTTATGATTCCACACAAATCTTAAACAAACTGGTAGACGGTTTTACGTGCAGATGTTGTCACGGCATTCGCCATCCTCATTAGAAGCCGGGAATGAGTTTTAAATACATTGAAATCAATATATATGAAATACTACGAGGGTAGGTCAATAAATCCTTAGAAATGCCTACGATGTCGTTTGTAGCATCACTAATGGTATGTTTTTAGTAAGCATCATTCCTCACTAGATATCTGTCAATTTTCATTTTGTTTCACGTTTCAATTATGCATGATAAATTGGGTATGAAAAGAATACCCAGATGACTTTCTGCGCACATTAGTAACTGCGGATGAAACATGGATACACCACTATACTCCCGAGATGAAATAACAATCAAAACAGTGGATTATTAAAGGCGAACGGGCTTCAAAGACGGCTAAGACGGTGAAAGGTTATGGCTACTGTGTTCTGGGATGCACGTGGCATATCTTCATTGACTATTTGGAAAAGGGACGGACGATAACTGGACAGTATTATGCGTCATTAATAGGTCAACTGAATGAAAAAATAAAAGATAGTTGTCCTCATTTTCTAAAGACTTATTGACCTGCCCTCGTACTTACTACTTATTGGTGATTTATATAAAAACCTCCATTAGTAAGTCTGTCGAGATAGGCATTCGTAAGCTATGTTATTTTTTCATGGGAAATCTTCAAAAGATACTCTAGCACACACTACCTTTTTCCCCACGGAACCTTCCCTCGCGACAAGTTTATTTGTTACTCTAGTAGTCCTTCCTTTTTTGCGAGTCTTCAACAGTATTCCCCATTCATCGTGGGTAATATTAGTTTAACAAGTTTTCTTTTTAAGTACTGGTGAACATTTTTAATATTGTTTTAGGAGTAACAGTTTTTTCTGCCCTAAACGGGGCATTTCCGCATTGGTCTTTTTTCTCCTGAGTAAGCAGTTTTTTCACCTCAAGAACCGCTCTATGTTATCTTGCAGGGAAACTTCTTAACCGCATGTGCTTACCGATACTGCTTGTCCAACTAAAGATTTACTGCAACACATTTGTTGCATTCTTCTGATGACGGAACGATGACACCGGTGTTCAGGAATTGAGAGTTTTTGTATGGTTATAAATCTTCTACAGATGCCATGGGCCCGGGCATCGGGCATGGACGATTCACAGAGTTGTATGTGACCACCCTTTGCCAACCTATTAAAATACACCCTTGCATCTCCTACCACTTTGCCTGTAGGACTGAGTTTGGCTTTCAACTAGCAATAATCGCACCTCAGTAGAACCTCATTGGTTACGATAACTATAACTAACTAAAGATTAGCAACAAATTTGTATTGGAACAACAGAATTCGAGCTATAAAAACTAATAACCCGAATATGTTCCCACAAATAAATAAAATATTCAGCAGAAATAAGTAAAACGAGATTCAGTGTCTCTAAATTCCACGTATCGACGTAAACAAGCAGCTGGTAATCAACACTGGCATAGATACAGAGAACGCGATTCCAATCCTTTGGAAAAGGCGAACGCTGTTCGGAGCTGTCTTTCAGGAAATGTACAGGTGACTGAAAGCATTCACCGAAATCACGACTTGGAGGACAGAGTTCTACTGAATCACCTGCACCTCCGAAATGAAATTTCACATTGACAATCGGAGAATCCGATCAGAATTTCCGGGGTGGTATAATTGACATCAGAGACGTTCCTCAATCAGGAAGGTCCACCGAGATAGATAACGAAAAAAGAGTGTCGTTGATCAAATCAAACCCATGTTACATGGACACAAAGATTAGAGAAGCATTGACGATCGATCAAAAATGTGTTCTTGGATACGTAACCAAGGTCGATATTTGGATTCCTCGTGAACTCAAAGATGTTCATTTGACGGCGCGAATGACTATCTGCGATGTGCTCCTGAAACATCAAGGAAACGACTCTTTTTTTGAAAAGAATGATAACTAGTGATGAAAGTTGAATCGTTTACAACAATGTGGAACGCATCGACATGATGATTCACTTTAAATGATTTCAAAAGCAGATCTTCAACAAAGGAAGGTTATATTTTCAGTGTGGTGGGATTGGAAGGTTGTAGTTTTTTTGAGCCCCTACCAAGGAACCGAATAAGAAATTCGGGTGAGTACTGTCCGCAATTGGATAGTTTAAACGAATCTGACATCCAGAAACGTCCGAATCATCGTAAAGGAGTTGTGCTTCATCATTACAAGCGAGACTATACACATAACTGGTCTACTGCTACTATTTATTGTCCTGTCGGAATCCGAAAATTTATACGCCAACATTCCTTCCACTCTTCAACCTTTGAACCTATAGCGTTAAGCAAGGATAGTGAAGATGGTGAATTGAACACATAGAGAAACGGGTGAAAAGCGAAACATTGAAGCATCAGGCAACTGCCGCGTGTACGCATTCGATTTTTAAACTCAAGTACGCTCAACTAAAATGGAATTGCTATGGTATTGCTTGCTATATGGCTAATGCATTTTTTTGTTCGATTTTCTTTCGGTATTTTTCACTGTTTGCTTGTGTATTATGTGTGTATCTGTTAGAAACGCCACAAATCGACTTGCTCAAAGTCGCGCCTTACATTGCCCTCCCATCCACGCACGTAACTGCCCTACTACTTCCATTTATTGGCTTGTACAAACCCGGAAGTTCATGACCTCACAGACTCGTCTACACCATAGTTCCCTGCTCTGTGCACTTTCCCTCCATGCTTCGCCTTCTGATCTGACCTCCTCAAGGTCTCTTTCCCGCTGTCCTTCCGTCAAGAATTCTACGTACGGTTCTATCGTTGTCCATACTTGCCACCCATGTCCGGCATCTTCATCATATTTAGCGCCAAATAATAATTCATTCTTGAATACGTGGAACCTGTTCTCTTCTCGTTTTGTAAGCGCCCATGTCTCGTATCCGTATAGAACTGTATATTAGGTGAGATCAGTTTCGATTTTACAAGTTTGCTGACAGCGTACACATTGCGGGTTTCAAGTGGTTCTGAGAGGTTGTTTTCTATTCTAGCTCTCCTTTATTCTCGTTAATGCAGATTTGTATAAGTGTGGCATTTTTCTTCGAGATTTCCAGTTCAAAGTTTGAAAGTTTGAAAGTTTAGTTTAGTGAGGCTACTACCCCATTTCTTGGCTTAATTCAAGCAACATAATAAGTACCTACACCTAAAGTATATATAACTTACAAACTAAAGAGCGTAAGAACTAACTTAACTAACCTTAACCTAAGGCAAACAGGACAAATGAAGAAGGCATTGATCAACTACAATATAGTATAATCATAATTCGTCACCCGTCAACAATTATTGGAGCTACTCGCCTGACATTGCCTGACATCATTGAACAACACGGAAAATATATCTTTGATTGATCTATGTCCGTTATATAAATAAATGACTTTAAATATCATACAAAAAATGTGCAATGACTTTTTACTCAAGCCAATATTTGTGTGGAAAATTCTGCATTTTGTATAAAGACAATCAATTTTCAGTGATCTTAGCGCCATCTCTATCTGTCGCTACTTGCCCACTGCTCTTTAGAAGGCTGTCGTTGAAAAACTATTTACTATGTATGTCAACACAAGGGTACAAGACGACAACGCGGCCAGATTGTCCTTGAATGGAGTCACACAAGCGCTCGCATATGCAGATGACTTCGCTGTTCTGGGCGATAGCCTAGAAACTGTGAGAAAAAACATGAAATCAAGGTCCACCCTTAAAATGTTAGTACATTTTTCTTGAAGGTATATGGTAATCTATTGAGAAAAAATCGATTTTTCGAAAGTGTCAAGCTAGTTGTGCTTTTAAATCTGCTTATAATGCTTTCCGTGGTGTAAATACTCACAGGCGTACCCTGACTGGAACAAGTTGTAATGTCAGCTACCTCGACAGTCATCTGAATTATATGTGGTGGAGGGAGTTTTCAGCTGTTAACTATGCTGTCTTTTTTTTTGTAACAATCTAGGGGGAAGAAATGTTTACTATGAAGCATTATGCTCTACATCGAAATCAATTAGACTGCGTTCTTCGCTTTTGCTTAATGGTGTTGTGTTGTCGGATCCTCCATTGAACATATGACATGAATCTCTTGTCGAAACTTTGGGAATAATTATTAATGAACCCGTCTCCGGTTCCCAATTCGATTATAAGTTGGAAATTATTTTGAGAGCTCTTCTCCGCTGATCAATCCATGTGAAAGGAAGTATTGTTCTTTAAGTAATTTTATACTTTTTTTTTGTATATTACACTTCTCTCAGGAGAGGCAAAACCTATGGCGCCGACATGGCGCGCCGGGAGGCCACCAAATAACTGTTACAGTTGTTTTTGAACAGTTAAAGGTTCTAACGCTCCGGAAACACTCGCGTGGGGAGGGAATTCCACAGCTTTCCCGCTCCGTAACGGAAAGAATTCTGATGCAAGGGTGTTCGTCGCGTCGAGAGATAAACCGCAAATTGGTGCGATTCGTCGAATTGTCGTGTGGAGCGCATTTAAACCAAATTGCAACAATACCATGAATCTCCGAAGAACAGTACCCGTGATAATATCTGTAAAACACACAGAGGTCAGGTACGGGCTTTCGATGTGATAGCGACTGTAGTCGGGAAAGTCCGCATGAACAAAGCTTGCCCAGCAATGCTCTGTGCCAGACGCGGTCACAAGCTTTGCAGATATCCAATGCGATCGCTCTTGACTCACCATGCCCCTCAATAGCAGATGTCCATATATCGGCTATAAGCGTCTAAACGTCTCCCGTGGACCGCCTGCCACGGAATCCGTATTGACTATCATTTAGAATGTAGCGATCATTCAGAATGTAGCGATCCCTTTTCCAATTACCCATAATCCTAATCCAATTCCCATAGTGAATCATATGAGCGACAAGTTAAACCAAAAGTTAATATGTCGCACATTGATTAAATTTCCAAGTACTCCACATCCCAATCCAATTGAGTCATATGCACGACAAATTTAAACGAAAGTCCATTTGCCGTGCATTGATTCAATTCTCAATAGCTATGAAATTATGAAATATTCTAAATGCATTTCATAATTTCTCCTTCCGGGAATTTATTCAACTAAATTCTTATACACTTCCTAGAACCCTATTCCAATTGAAGCACACAAAATCTTATTTGTGCTTCTTGGAATTTTTAAATAAAATTTTATCCAATCTGTGCCATCACAGAGTATAAAAGGGCGCCACAGTTTGGATTCGAGATCAGCAAGGTTCGAGAGGCCAAGGAAACGGCCACAACAATTGACTAATTCAAAATACAAATAAAATAAATCAAATAAATAAATAACAAACTTAAAACACTTTTAATCCTGGACACACCAAAGGAGGTAAGAAAAACAAATTTAACAAAAATATAAGCCTACAAGAAGCATAACTCGGCATTGATGAGCTTTTCCATCACCTTAGATAACATAGACAGTAATGCTATCGGCCGGTAATTTTGTGAGAGACACTTTTTCCCCCGTTTTAGGATTGGCTGAACTCGAGCTATTTTCCAGTGGGTAGGAAATGTCCTCCGTGCATAAGATAAGCGCAACAGCCTGCCAATGACCGGGGATATTCTGGGGCTCAGGTCTTAAGGACTGCTGCTGGTATTCCGTCCGGGCGGGCTGCCTTACTACTGTCCAGACCGTACCGGTGCGATAACAAGTGTTCCCAAAAGACCGGTATCGAGAATTCGCGGAAAATAAATTTGCGAACGCATTAGCTTTATCTCTTGAATTTGTGACTAGTGTAGTGTCTGTCACTAAAGGAAGAAAAGAGGAGGAAGCGAAGTTTCTGCGGGCAGTCCTTGCCATTGACCAGAAGGGACGCGAACCACTTGGGCACTTAAGGAGCTTATTGGTCACTCTGTCGTTGTAAGCCTTCTTCGCGGTATTAATCGCCTGGTTGCACGTGTTTCTGATTCTAACAAAATGGGATCTGTTAACATCGGTGGGATTGCGCGCATTTGCCCCTGTAAATTGCTCGCAGTTTTTATCAAACCAAGGTTTATCAGATGAACTTCGTTTGGTGGAATGCGGAATGTAAATCTCCATGCTGAGAAGAATAATCTCCACGACCGATTCCGCGCATACGTGAATATCAGAGTCTCTGAAGCACACCTCCGACCACAGCAAGGGTACGAAGAAATCTCGCAAATCGTCCCAGTTAGCATCCCCATACCTCCATATATGGTGACGCTTCTTAGATCGGTTATTCGTTTGAAATGCAAGTGGCTGCGCGACCAATACTAAGCAGTGAATTGAGTTTCCCAGTGGGGCAGGAACTTCCACGGTATAAACGCTCTGCTCGGATGTTAAAAACGGATCCAGGTTATTCGCATAATCACCTCGGGCATCCGGTACTCGCGTAGGTTCCTCCACGAGTTGAGTCAAATTGCAGCGAACATCTCCGCCAGCATCCCACCCTCGTCGGTTCTGTTACAATGTACCAACCAGCAGGAGTTGTGTACATTAAAATCGCCAAGGATGACAATTTCTGAAGCCGGGTGGTTCATCTCTATCGAGTCGAGGGTACGTCAAAGATGTTCGAAAAGTGTCACTGATCGATCGTCATTCGAGGAGCGGCAAATACAACAAATACATTTAACAGAATTCCTCAGCACGAACTTCAACCACATGATGTCCAAGTTATTGGGTTCCAACGCCTCCATCCTCCATCCGAATATCGTAAAGTTCGGTTGTATATCAAAATATTTGCATGATGTTCACCTTGACATAGTCCACCCGGAGATCCGAATGGGAAACTAGTTTACCTCCGGAATTCTTTATCTCAGAAGGTACCACCATGACTTATCTCCGTGTCAATCCGGTCCATCAGCCATACATCCGAAACATTGTCAGGAATTTGTCCCGACTATATCGCGGGATGTACAGCGTGACGGGGCGGTATCTCACCTTCGGACCGACTTATCACCTAAACCAACATTTTCTCGAGAAGGTCCATCAGCCAACTCCGGACGATGGCCAAGGATTTCGCCCGAACATTTCACGGAGCCTATGGCTTGATGGAGTGGTATTTCACCGGGCAAGAGGGCATTGGGACCCCACCTACCACTCGGCCTTTAGTCGCCTCTTACGACACACCGGGATAGCTGTGAGTGTATTCTAATGACCTACTCAAATTATTATTTTTTAAGTATTTTTATGTATTCTGCTTTGATCTTTTTAAAATTATTTGCAATCACTAATTGCCTTAACTTAATCTTTAATTAATTGAATTCAACCTTTTTACTGTGTTTAAACTTCTTCGTCGAAGTTTACCATTCGAGTTTTCAGTCCAGACTGAGTCATTTAAAATGTTATTTCCCACTTAAACTTCGATGACGAAAAAATACTGATATTTTCGAGAGTCAAATCTTGCTACGAAAATTTAAATAAAATATTTTAAAGCGGAGATTAAGATGGGCCGGACATGTGGCGCGAATGGACAACGATAGGACCGTGCATAGAATTCTTGACGGTAAGCCAACGGGAAAGAGACCGACAGGACGGCCGCAACGGAGATGGGAGGACAATGTTAGGTTACACCTCGAGGAGATCGGATCAGATGGTCGAACGTGGAAGGAGAGCGCACGGGACAGGGAACAATGGCGGAGTCGAGTCGGTGAGGTCATGAACTTCCGGGTTCCTACAGACCAATAAATAGTAGTAGTAAAATTTTAAAGCATGATTAATGATTACCGCCACAAAACCTTTTTCATCTAAGCACTGGTTTGCAGGCACACAGATTGAACTGATATTCTCTACTTCCTTCCTAATCTTTCTATTACTTTCTATCTTTTGTCTTTTTGTCTTTTTGTCCGCGACGTATCTTACCTTACCATAAGAGTTAATATCCTTTCAGCGCGTTTATGTTATTAAAAAATATGACATAATATGTCATTTGTTACGAACTCGGCATGTATTCTTTTATTCTAGTTATCTGTCTTGTATACCACACTCCGCATATTCGCTGTATAAGCATTTTGGTTTCTCGGTTTATATTTGTGGAAGTCTGTCGCAAAAGCGTACTTGCCCTATATCAGCTTAGCTAGGTTGGAGTTAGTATGATTTCTTTTCATCCGCTTTTCTCTTTGGGAAGTATCTCACCTTTGTTGCCATTACCTTTAGCTATTAATCCCCGATTCAAAAGTACATTGGCTAAGAACCTCCTTGCGATGCTTACGTATCCACCCCTTACAAGGCAGCGACTTCTTCAGCCGTGATATCACATAATTTTTTAGCGAGAATGATATTTATGGCATCTTAAAATGCCATCCACAAAGCATTGCGTACTCCTTAGGAGGTCGGTCTATATGCCGAATTCGCTGTCCTCATGTAAAACTTATATTGAGGAGTCCTCCGACGGGTACACTGCAATGAAGGAATTGGCACTGTTTATAAACCTCCTGACGTAGGTCCTTCATCAAGGTATCAGGCTCTCTATAATGCGTTGCATTATAGTATAGTGGTTAGTATACCCGCCTGTCACGCGGGAGACAGGGGCTCGTTTCCCCGTCGAGGAGCCTCTGGCGCAAGACTAATGACCTTGCCCGAAAAAAACACATCATTATGGAAAATTTAACAAGCCTCAGGACTTGCTAAATAAGGCCAAGACCGGTCGCCGGTTGTAGTGCCGATGATGATGATGATAATGCGTTGCATGCCATTTTTCTCCCACGTTTTCCACAAGAAATATTCTATACCGACCAGATGAGATGACGTGCTCTTCAATTCATTTATCAATGTAATTCATTATCGTCCCGCTGCTTCCATCTTATGTGCGGCTGGTTTTATTCCGGCCATATCTAAGTAGCACTTAATGCTTTGGATTGCATAGGAGCAAATATCCGTCATTCTCACGCCATGCGGCACATTAATTTTGATTCCACCGTCGTAAATAAAGTTTCCTAACAATGATCAATAGCGTTTTCAAAGTAATAAAAGACACGATTCGAACCCTCGCTATAAAAACGTTAGAACGGCATGATTACCTGATTGGCATACTCAAGCAGTGGGCGGACAAAGAAAACGTAGAGGAACCGGGTCAGGTAAGGGTTAGAGAAGTTTGACACAACAGAGAGTTGACTGGACCTTAATTATTATCTCGTCATTATATGAGAGGCAATTTGACTCCTTGTCACATAAAATGGCAAAGTCGCGGATCGATTGAAGGATTCTTACGACCTGATTATTTAGGAAACAACAGATATTTAGAGGAGGTTGCAATCAACTGGTGAAGATGGTTTTCAAATATTTTATATCCTCAGCATAAAGAAAACTACCAGAATGCTTGCTGACCACATTGGTATAAAAAGCAGCAGACTTAAGTGGCTGCCTTGAGGGATGCAGGAAGTAGCCACAAACGAATTCGATAGGACAGATTAGAAATGTACATTATAAAGCCAATTTCCCAAGTAAGAGGAAGTCCACTTCGACATGACGGATTCAAAGCCGAGGAAAGATAATATATTTTGTGGCAAATTTTTTTCGAAAGTCTAACTGAAGTCGATGTTGAGAACGTCGTATCCCTTGACCCTTCTCTAAGATTAAGAGTGAACAGAACATGAGTTCAATGAGGATAGTAGGTATAGACCTATCAGTAAAGAAGGCGTGTTGTCTAGGTAAAATGAGATATTTGCAGTAAAGTTTATCGCTTCATGCAGAATGCTCTCGAAAAGCTTAGGTATATGAAAAAGCAATAGGATGATATCTTGACATTACATTTTGGTTCTGTTTTATACACAGATGAATAACAGCCATTTTCCAGATGTTAGAAAATTCTCATTGTGAGAAGGGTAGATACAATATTTTCGAAAGGGGTAATGAGGAAAGAATTTGTTGTAAACAGCATTTCATTTCATTTTTTAAACATTTTTTTATTTTATTTTTATCTTCTTAGTTTCTAAATTAAAGGCTAGACGAAAAATGCTTAAATTCCATCTTAATTATCTTATATAAGAACTTACCGGTCCTTCGCAGACGCTCTAAGCTAAACATTACTTAATATTTGTATAATTTGCCTTTCGGCGACAGAACTTTGGCAGTACTTATAATTATTTGAAAGACAAAGAAAAATTTGAAAAACTTTGTCAATTTTTTTGTTTTTGTTTTTCTTAAAATTTAACTTACTTAACTTACCTTTTTTTTTTTTTTTTTTTTTTTAATTTTATGCAAAAGCAGTTAACTTAACTTAACTTAAATCTTATACTACCCTAATTCTAGAAAAGCTAAGTCTATGTAAGCTAGCTGATGATACTATGATTCTATACCGACTTTGGTACCCAGGTCTTTATATGCCATTCAACCACCAGAACTGTTGACGCTGTCCAATACCATCGTCCCGGTCTCTGTGGGAGATAGCCCTGCTGAAGCGCAGGAGCTCTTCTTCCGTGCGCGTTACTTCCAGGTCGTAGCACGATCACCCGTCTACGGATGATCTACTTACATGATAGATCTGCGGAATTCCGGATCTATCCTGTATAAGCCCTTTCATGTCCAAATCAAGGAACGCCTCTGGTGGAACAAAACCGTTCCGACGCATGTTCTCATAGTACAGGGTATCTGGATAATAAGCCCCCACAATTAGGTCATTGGACGAGCTTATTGCTCTCGTAATATGTCCTCTGATTAATTTCATCATAAAATTATCCACCCTATTTATTCAGGCTTCATTATACAAAGTCTCATTTGAGTAGTACTTTTTGTATTCCGATTCCGGTGTTCGATATAATCTGAGACAACTTCTGAGACACTTCCTTTCGAACACCCGAATCTTTTTCATCAAATTTGGACCTATGTTAAACCATACTGGACAACCATATATGAGCATTGGCCTGATTAGCGTCATGTAGCATATGACTTTTACCCTGCTGTCAAGTTGGCTACTGTGAAATAGCCTCCTTGTCATAGCAAAAGTTTTCCTAGCTTTGGCCAAAGCAGCCTCTACATGTCTGTTGAAATACAGATAGTGGTCTAGCCAGATGCCCAGGTATTTAACTAAACTCTTGGTTTCCAGTTTATCTCCATGCAGTCCCACGATAACTAGCTTTCGCCAGTTTTTTCTTGTGTCGTTCGTGGCTTTATGTAATGGAGTTCTAAATAGGATAGCTTCACATTTCTGGAAGTTGATCTTAAGTTTCCAGTCATCGCAATAGCGCTGTACGTTGTTGAAGTCTCGATGTATTAAACTATTTATGATCTCAACTTTCGGCGCTGTTCTGTAAATTATGAGATCGTCTGCATACGCAATAGCCTGCGGGAGTGCATCTAATAAGTCGCTAATGTAAATGTTGAAAAGAATCGGAGAGAGTACCGCGCCCTGTTGCAAGCCATTCTTGATATTGTACGTTTTATTAGAGGTCACATTACCATTTTTGACGACGAACCTCCTGTCCTTTAACATATCGTAAAGTACATATAGTAAAGGCGTATGTATGCCATGTCTGACCAGTTTGTAATATAACCCTTCGATCCAGACGGTATCAAAGGCTTTTTCCAAGTCGATCAGACAAGCCCCTGTGCATTGGTTCCTACATTTATTCCATTGTATGTCAGAGACCAGTTTAGCTGCGGCATGTGTGGTTTCATGACCCGCCTTAAAGCCAAACTGGTTACTTGGAATAATGTTGTTGTCGTCTACCCATTTTAGCCGACCTTTATTAATAGTGTTTTTCAAATGCTTTACTGATGCTTGGGAGTAAACCTATCGAACGCATGTTCATTGGGTTTGTACAGTCTTTGCCCTTTTGTGGGATGGGCTGAATGATAGCCGTTTTCCAACGCGCGGGATAATATGCATTATTCAACGCGTTGTTAAACAGCACCGTGTATATATCTATTGCCATTGGGGGCAGGTTCTTGAGTACGATGTTAGGTACTCCATCTATTCCCACTGACTTTTTGCTTCTTAATGAGTCGAAGATACTCTGGATTCCTTCCCTTGTGATTAAAAGGCTATTAGCCTCACCATTAGCATTAATGTCAATTGACAGATTATCGTCACTGAATTCGGTACAATCCGGATTCTCCGTTTGCCAATGTGAAATTTCATTTTGGAGGTGCAGGTGATTCAGTAGAATTCTGTCCTCCAGGTCGTGATTTCGGCGAATGCTTTCATTCACCTTGTACATTTCCCGAAAGACAGCTCCCACAGCGTTCACCTTTTCCAAAGGATCTTCGATCACGAAGAGCTTACTATTGAGGATAACGTTCTCTGTATCTATACCAATGTTGGTTAGCAGCTGTTTGTTTACATCAGTACCTGAAATTTGGAGACACTGAATCTCGTTTTGATTATTTCTTCTGAATATTTTATTTATTTGTGGGAACATATTCGGGTTATTAGTTTTTATAGCTCGAATTCTGTTGTTCCAATTCAAATTTGTTGCTAATCTATAATTAGCTTTAAGTAATTGTTGGAGGTTTTTCAATCGGAATTTCAGTGATATTATCTCCTGGTCTTGTCTGTCAGTTAACTGTCTGTGTAACTGTTTTAGTTTCGATAGCAGTCTGCTCTTTTTCTTGTGGAGTGCGGTTATTGTTGCGTTTCTGTACATGTTAATGTGATCTGTAACTGTTGTTTGGGAATTGTTTTGTCCATTGTTCGTTGACGGTTTCGTCCATTTGTTGGATGTATTTGTCGATTTCGTCATTTGTCAGGTTTCTGTTTACTGGCAGATTAAAGTCATTCGAACGAAGTTCTCTTGTTAATGATCTGGTGAACCGGGGCCATCGCATTGCCCCGTAGTTGTAGCGTTGCGGAATCGCGAATTCCTCCAGATCTGCGAGATCGCTCGGAAGCTCCATTACTGCCGTGAATGCACAGTGGTCACTGTTGTATTCAATCGTCCGTAAACAGTTTCTGTTTCGTCTGTTGGTGCTAAGTAATCTCAGTCGTGAGTCAATTAGCAAGATATCTAAGAACGATCTACCTCTAGGGACCGATGGATATTCGGTAGCTAGCAGGTCAGTTCTGTATTCAATATGATACTGATCTAACCAGCCAGCCAACTGATTTCCTCTGGCATTAGATATATAATTTCCCCAATTTCTATGCTTGGCGTTCATATCTCCCCCTAGGATAAAGTAGTTTTTGTCCAGGTGCAAATGTAAGCATCGAAAGAGTGTGTCGAGCTCTGCTATAAATAGGTTATGTTGGTGCTCCTCAGGTGCACAGACTGCAATCGCATACTTCCTTGCTGAAGGGGTATGCGTACGATACAGGCTTCCAGCACCCGGAACCTGCGCACTTCTCCACTATATATAACTTTATGATGGATTCCTTTTCTAATAAAGATTGCGACTTGATGATCCAAGAGTGTAATTTTTCTTAGACCACCAATTCTACTGCTGGGTGTTAATTGAACCAAAAAGAAGGGCAGCTTGCGGTTTTCCCTTCTTGCCTTGGGTGTGGTGAATGGTTTTACCGCGGTAAACTCGAGATCTTCGTGCTTCAGGTTTTGCAACATTTCGAGCAGAGCCTCCGGTTCCATTTCAGGGTCAACACCCTTTAATAGAACTGTTACGCTCTTCGTTTGTTTCGGCGTGAACGAGTAAAATTTCGCGGTGGCTCTTTTTAAGACCTCTTTAATTTTGTCGTGGTCTGCCACCGTATATGTTTGAATGGCATGCCTGTTACCCGTCAGTCTTTTAACTGCAAAATTGTTTCCTATGGCTAGCTTACAAAGACTTACCAATTCCTTACAGTCAACATCTATGGTGTTGATTGATGGCATCTTTATTTTTCCGCTGTTATTGTTGCTTTGCTGCTGCTGTGTTGCTTGCTGGTTCGTTGATCGCTTTTGTGTTGGTAGTTGCTGTTGATGCTGCTGATGTTGAAGTTGAAGTTGCTGTTGATGGTGAAATTGTTGCTGTTGGCCGACTTTTGGCTTTAACTTTTGTAGTTGTTGCGGGTTTTGTTCTTGTTCGAGTGCCGCTATTTTTTTCTTTCGGCGTCTCTCTTGTAATCGGGCTCTTTGCCATCGCAAGTTTCGTCTCCAATTCACTTATCTCTTCCTCTTCATCCTCAGACTCTGAGGATGCAAGAGAAGTGAATGAATTATTTGCCCCATATATGTTAAAGTTGGAGGGGTAGGGGAGCTCACTGTCGTCCGCCAATTGTTGATCTCTTTTCTCCATTGTCAATTTCGCGGTTGTGCTTCGCGTCTCAATGGAGTTTTTCGGAGCACCTTTTCGTTTGTGTGTTGTCGTGTTTTTATCGTCCTCCGTGTTCATTCTGGTTCTTTCCAGTTTGTTTTCATTAAAAAAAAACTAAGGCGACCCGTTGAACCACGGCAAGTCGATTTCTCCCGCAGGCTGAGTCGAACTCGCCTACCGCCGGCTAAGAGTCAGTAAGCTTGCACTCGCGCCAAACGATGATTTAAAGATTGCTTAGCAAGCTTATATTATTTGTTTTAATTTTCGCGTTTGCGACCGAAGTGTTATCTTTTTATTGTTTTTGTTTTTATTGTCTCGAACACTTTTTGCGCCTCACTCAACTGTTTTTATATGCACTTCTTTTTGATTTTATTTAATGCATTGAGAGATACTGATTTGTCACTTTTAACTTTCGTTTTTGTTGTTTTATTGATTTATTGTACTCTGTGTTTATTGTAATTTGTGTTTATATTAATCTTCAAAACTCAGTACAGACATTCACTGAATACATAATTGTGCACGAAACTGTTTCTTGATTTATTAAAATAACTTTTAATTAATGTGTTCTATTTGTTAACACTGGGTTGTCCGTTTGACGGCATTTCTAAACTTGGCAAAGGGTACTTAATTCATTTATGATATCGGAATACACGACAAGGGTAGCTTATTCGAGAATTCACGAGGTTGTCTGCTTTCAATGGCTGTCAAACACAAACTGATGTTGTAAAGAGCTATCATGCTACTATACCAAGTTTGGCTATGAGGGCATAAACAGTACACATATGCCTCTAGGATTTACATTATGGGAACCACGGATGCGTTAAAATATTATTTTTTGGGTGGGTTTATAGCGTTTGCGACGATAGTGAAGAACGTGTGATTCGAACCAATACTATGGCGGTTAGAATCACTAAAAGATTGAACCAGTGCTCAACACATCAGGCCACTGCCTCGTGTACGAATTCGATTTCTAAACTCAAGTACACTCAATTGATGTGGAATTGTTATGTTATCGCTATGATACACGGGTCTGATGCTTTGCTTATTCTTCATTATTTGTTTGTACACTGTGTGTGTATCTGTTAGAAACGCCACAGGTTAACATCTACCAACATTTATAAGAAACTACGTATGGCATTTGACAATATTAATATTAGTGAAAGAGAGTGTTTTCGATGGCAAAAGGTACTTCAAGCGGATAGGAAACCGTGTAAATTGGAAGGAAGTCTCGGGAAACTGCTCTTGCCGATGAAATAATCAACGCGTGTCTAGCGGTAGCGACTTATTTCATCACTGTACTGAGGTAGGTACTGAAAAATTACATCCCGAAAAGGGGACCAGATCACATTTACCATTTAAAATTGCATCTTGATAATGTGGTGCACGTTGTCAATGAATTTCTACCCAAAAAATATTCCCGTTATACCGCATCCGCTTTATGGTCTAGATCCAGTTCTAAATGTCTTTCTTATATCCCCAGGCTAAAAATATGATCAAAGATCGCGGTTTTCTTAGTGCAAGCGCGGCTAAACAGGCTTTAGAGACGAAATTTTGCACGTGTACTCGAATGCGTGCTTCATACGAGGCTGTTGTCGGCAAACTTGGTATGTTTACAGCAAGTTCTTCCCTCTATCTACCTGAAGATATCACAAGGTGGCGCTAATGGTACGTATTTACATACAGTAAAGGAAATGTCAGTATTTATTGATCGTTACGAGCGCTGGTAATTAAATTTAAAGACGAATTTACACCCAACTTGGTATGTTTACAGCAAATGCTTTCCTCTTTCAGGTGGATATCAGGAGATGGCGCTAATTGTGCGTATTTACATACAGCAACAGAAATGTCAGAATTTATTGATCAGCCCTCATAATTAATTTTAAAGGCGAATTTACACTAAACTTAGTATGCTTACTATAAGTTCTTCCCGTTTCGAGTGCATATCACAGATGGCAACTACAACGTCAGTAGTGTCGGTCTTTGTTGAAGTCTCCTCGTTACTTACTCTAAAATGGCAAAAAATGGCCTAAGTTTGTTAAATATTTAAAACAAGAAGAGTCGGATACAGTTGTTTAATAAAAGTGGCAAATGATTAGCAGTGCGGATCAGTTAAGGTACCCGGGTTATAGGAAAGAGATGTGGAATAACCATCTGATCTGCATGTAGGAAGAACCGTACGTAGAATTTATGACCGGAGACCAACTGGAAAGAGACCGGTTGGAAGACCGCGACGGAGATGGGAGGACAATGTAAGGTACGACTTAGTCGGATCAGAGGGCGAAGCGTAGAAGGAGAGTGTACAGGACAATGAACGATGGCGCAGCTAAGTCAGTGAGATTGTGGGGGTACGAAGTATTATGCCGAACATGGGCACGGATTCACTTTGCTCGCCAGCACAGACGTAGTCAAATTGTTCGCAGAGAGAAAAGATAAAATGATTAACACAGTTTGAATGTTGTTTTGAGGTTTATCCGTTTTTTTTATTTCACTTATTAATATAATCCTATTAAATAGTTTTTATATCATCATCATCATCATCGGCGCTACAACCGGAAATCGGTCTTGGCCTTATTTAGCAAGTCCTGAGGCTTGTTAAATTTTCCATAATGATTTGTTTTTAAATAGTTTTTATATATATAATCCAAATTGAAGCACTTCTTTCTCGACACTGCGACCGCGGTAATTAACAACTGGTGTTGAATTGTGACTCGCGCAACGAGAATATTCATCTCCATTAAACAGACACGAAATTAAATCGTTTCCCCGAGCGGCGGCGTGACCTGGCCGCCGTGGTAAACGACAAGCGACTGGCCCGAATTGGGGATGGCAATTTAGATTTCTGCTTTTGCACAACGATCAGCCAATGGTAATCGTGCTGTCTTGTGCATCCTCCAAGTCCCCACGCTCATCGAGGTGGATAAGTACTCGCGTACTCCTTCGATGTCGATGGGCATAGAAAGGATGAAGATATCAAACGGAAAGCACAATAACTCAGGGTTGATCTGGCTTAGTGTGTGTGTATTAATGCAGCGTCTGAGAATGATCCACTCACCTAGTGCGGTGATTGTGGTGATCTCAGAGTGCATTGCACTATGGAAAGACAGAATTGTGAAGGAGAGGAAAATGTAGTTTGCGCTATCCACCTATAAGAAGAGATCATTGATCCCCAGCGCATAGAGTGTCTGGGGAAAGTCGATAGGACGCTGCTGATGCTTGGGAAATAATCAGCGTGAGAACCAGCCTCTAAGACGCTGACATAACCCCAGCGGTTTTGCTATGATGCAACAGCGTCGTCTGATTCGACTTCTTGTTACTAACCGACATGATGTGATTTCCGGTGGAAATCTCATGGGCTAGCAAAATGCAGTTGCCGTATGGCAAAAAGGAGCTGAATTCAATTCTGCATTATCTGGATAGAATAATGAATTCAGCTATGCTTTCTTTTACAGATAAAATAGCTGAACGGTGGGATAGGGGATGATGTGACGCGCTGTTAGCGGTCGAAATTAGGTTGGGATTGTGGGCTTGTTCTTCATGTGATATAGAGAAGGCCCACAAGATCATGAACGTTCAGATCCCTACAGGCCAATAAATAGTAGTAGCGTTGCATTCAGGACGAGATTGTCATTCACTGTAACCAATATAATGTATAATGAGACACAGTTTTGTTTATGTTTTTCACAAATGCTCGGGGGTCTGTGGCGTACCTAACAGATACACACACAATACACAAGCAAATAGTGAAGAACACCGAACGAAAATCGAATAAGAAAATGCATCAGAGCCGTGTACCATAGCAATAACATAACAAATCCCACATCAGTCGAATGTACTTGAGTTTAGAAATCGAATTCGTACACACGGCGGTGGCCTGATGGGTTGCGCTTTGGTCCAATTTTGATTATTCTAACTGTCATAGCGTCAGTTCGAATCACACGGTCTTCACTATCATTCCAAACGCTATAGGTCTATATTGCCTATAGAACAGTCAAGTATTATTTGTCTGATTTGCTGGTCGTAGAAGAACTCTGCGCATTGAATGTAGGCATTTGGCCCATATCTTTCGCTCGTGCATTTCTACAATTATAACCCTGTACTGTTTGATTTATGCAACTCGAAGCTCCTTATTGTCCTTATTGCTTCCTGCAATCATACTCGCATATTCGAGTCTTTTTTTTCATATAATGCAATGCAAGAATATTTAATGCATAACTTAAGGTATCAAAGTACCTATAGAATAAATGTCTAAGCACCAACGTCTCTAATCCTGCAATAAGTCACTGTGTGAGATCCAAACTTATTGTCACAGTGTCTAAAATTAATACTTCATACAAATTCAAGGTCGTAATAGTGTCGACCGACAAACAGAAATGAAAAAGGGACTACTACCACAGTTTTATATAAGTAATAACACCGCAAAATTATGCTGTAAAAGTAAGTGCTCTTTAAGAAATACATCCCTTTCAGATGCCAATATGTCGACAACTCAATATGTTGGAAGGAAATTTGAAAATACGGTCTCATGGGCAATTCAAAACCACAATTTTCAAGATATAAATACAATAATTCATCGTACAACTAGTAGAATAATCGCAGGTGCTACAATAAAAATATAGGGCGTCTGCATTCCTTTACAAAGTCTTCCCAGTACACCCTTGGGTACGGCCAAAGCCGCACGTCCGATCTTTTTAGGTTTCTTGACCGTCACTGCCAACCTTCTTGTCGACCTGGCATGTTAATGCACTCATGAGAGTACTTCCTTTGAAACACTTTAGGTCGTAAATATCGGGTGGTTGATTTCAGTCTGTATTCCACAATAGGTTCCACAATTAACACCCACTCTCGTCGTCGTTTGTATTCCACCAGAATGTATACAAAAATGAAAGGATTTCAAAAGAAACTGAAAAAGTAAACTTCTATTCTCGTACGGGACGGCGCGTACCACACTTTACACCCCGCGCATGTTGTATACAAGGACCTGGCTGTCAAGTGGGAGGGAGCTACGTGTGGAGGTTCAAAAGTTTCGGATCCTTACATATATTCTTGCCCCTCACATTTAGTCCTCAAGAGGTTCTTCGCAATCGAGTGAAAAGCGTCTCAAAGAAAAAGGAGCATAGAAGATGCAGAAAACGAAGAAAAACGAAAAGAAGAAAGAAGAAAAACGAGAAAAAGGAAGAAAAACTGTGCAGAAACGAATATTGGGGGCCAAAATGAGGGCGAGCTGAACCCGCTTTCCTGAATGATGAAACATGGCCGTCAAGGTCTCGGAGAAAGGGTTTGGGGGTAGTGATTGTGTTTTACGACATCAGCGGGGATGGTGGAAGCAGCGATGTTTGTGCTGCTGCTGTTCCTGAAGCTTTTGCTTTGGGGGTAGTTTTTCAAACTTTTCTTCATCTTGTTCCTCTTTTTTGGTTTTTGTTGGTTTTTTGTTGTTTTCTTTTTGTTCTTCCAAAATTCTTATTTGGGACTTTTTAATGTGATCTAATATTGGCAGGGTAGCTGTAGCTTTTCTAAGGGAGGATAATTATGAAATGCTTGCCTTAGACGGGTGGTTGCGTGGTGAGAAGGGAATCTATTCCGAATAAAGAATAGAAAAGGGTGAATACTTAGTTATAACTAACATTGTTTTATGGGGCCTGTCGTTGTTTCGATTTCTGTATGTGAAGTAATAGCAATAGCACTGTGGAGGTAGCGGTAACTCTCGTGCGGGTAAATGGGCGCCAGCCATCCCAAACGGGAATAGAAAATAATGAATTTTCAGATTCTCTGTTGTTAGTTTGGATTATTTTTTTCTTTACTGGCATTTGTCCCTGAATCGTTTGTAGATATGTTACCATCTATGTGGATGTGGGAGTTTGTGTACGTACATCCTGTTGGGTGTTTCTATTTGCAAGGGAAAGGACAGGGAAAAGGTCAACAATGGCTGAAGGTTGTAGTTTTTCAACCCGTTCTCGAACATTGATTTTTTCCTAGCATCCCACCGCTCTGGAGTTTTTTGTTAGAACAGTTTATATACAATTGGAAGAAAGATGGCGTTTACGGGACGCGAGTTGGTACATGTGTATATAGCATTCAAGTGTCGAGGCCTGTCATATTGATACACCCTCCGGACGCAATGGTTGTTGCCTTTCTCTTGGGGGTCGAGGGGAAGCCATGGAGTGGATTTGTTCTATTTGTGGTATCTTTTGAAATCAAAATCTGTAGCTTCAATCAATTGGAAGAGTGCCTCTGCCACAAGTCACTTATAAACTATGCCCGCATATTAATGAATGGCTCCACATAAAGTGTATTGGAGGCGATTATAATTAACCGGAACTCAGTTTTGTATATTTTAACCCTCTTTAGAATACCCATTATCGGGTATTGACTTCAAACATATCCTTGCAATATTTTATAGGCTACCCAGTAAGTTACAGCTGTACATTCTGAAACACAACCTGACACAGAAACTAATGGAATCCCATGTATATTTTATTTCCTTCAACTTAAAAAGTTTTGTTGTCCTATTTTTCAGGGGATGCAAACGTCTGTCAATAACGTACCATAAAAGTAATTGTAATTCTTTCAACGCGTGCACTAATGTCGTTGTGTGTATTCATATAGTATCGTGAAGTAGAGCATAGCTGTTGGGGAAATTAGAAATGTTGGAAGGAAGTGACGCAGCCCTTTGTCGATTCTAGGGTTTAAACGATTTTCGGCTGAAAAAAACTCCACTTCGTCTCGTGTTACTTCAACTCTAAGGTTGAGCAGTTAAATGACATAGTTATTTAAGATCTATTGAAGAAAAGCCGAATAATAAGCGCTTGTTTCGAGGCCGTGTAGATTGAACTAATCCCTTCGATAGAGCTTTAAAAACACTCATTATTATCGCATCTAAAGATCGAGCGTCAATTGCTTCAAAAACCCCGGGCAAGACCGATGTCATAGTTAGGTTCGAACAGAAACAGAAAAGGCTTATGGGTAGTTCAAGCGTTTATAAAAATTAGCAATAGAATGGTAAAGATTACGGAGCCCTTCAATGTTTGTTAATTAAATGAGATCTGATACCATTCAAAACTACTTGAAATTATGGACAAAAAGGAAGTCTTACTTTATTGAATTGTTACGCCTCGCAACCGTGCTTCCTTAATATTAAAGGGAAGAGGTGCTGAGTGGAAAGTTATAAAGAAAAGACTGTTTTAATATTTTATTGATATCTTTATTTGTTTTAGTCTTATGCTTATTTGTTTATTTAGTAAAAAGGCCCGCTGTACTTACGCGAGGCCGCGACCTTTTTACTACTATTAATTAATACTTCTTAAATGAAGTCTTGTAACCTGGCTTTTCTTGGTTTAAGTTAACTCTGAGTTTTAATCCGTTGTAACTACTCTTCATATACCCAAATTATGGGTGCAGAAACGTAGACGATGCATCCTCACTTGGCACAACCCCGAACGTATGACCCATACTGAGTCCAATTGTCTAGCACGAGTCATCTGCATTGCTTAATTACTATTGCCACTTGATTGATCCATTGAAGGTGCAGTGGCTTTGGCTTAAACAATTGTATTGCTTAACTGATGTTTGCACTTGATCGACCATTTAAAGTATAATGGCCCTCGTTCAAGCCATTCGATTGGCCTTTCGTCACTATGTCTGTCTTTTCGCAGATCTCATCTTCACTTCGGTGGAACTCCGTTAAATGGTGCACCCGGCAATTGCATTTGAAGACGCCGACAGTATCCCATGGCAAGTGTGACACTAGTTTTCGAATACGAGGCGAGAAATGCATTTGCAATTTGATAGCGTGGGATGGGTGTGCGATATTATGCGTTAATTGCTTGTGGAATCAATAATGTTAATTGGTTGTGAATGAGAAATTGCATCGTGTGCGATATTATGTGTAAATTCGACATTATGGGATTATGTAGTGGGATACCACATTAAAAGCGCATTTTATCCGTTAATTGGATTGTTTTAAATGGGGTTATGTAGTGGGTTACTACAGAATTAGTGTATCATCAAGCCCATAGGAATGCAATTTTGACAAGGCGTGTCAAACTGCATACAATCCAGCACGAAAACCTTGTGTTCACGGAAACATACATTGTTTAATGAGATGAACCATCAGATCTTCTCGTTGGGAATGCCATATTGGAGATCACTGGTGTGATCGATGTTTCGAGAGATTGTCCGAGTTCGCAGTTTTATTTTATTATATATTTATTTGATATTATCTTTTCTTTTTTTAATGATTTCAGCTATTTGTGTAGGAAGAAATTCAATGCCATGGAACGAGACTAGAACAAGACAAGGCATCGCCATTTTTGAAAACCAGTTGTGTATTTGAGGCATTGTCCATCAGAATATATGGAGGATCTTTCGCTGAGATTCGCGTTCGTAGAGCCGCATGTGTCTTGCAACTACTTTATCGACTTAACCAATTGATGGATATCTAAAATAAAGATGTTTTTGAGATTTTTTTTTTGCTGGTAAAGAATGAGTTCATGGGATAATAAAAGTTAAGTACGTTATTAACCAACCAAAATAATATCAAGTATCGGTCTTGAAGCTAATCTCGTGATCCGCGTAAAATACGAGGCGCTCTGTGACACTCAGTGTACGGAACACACATTTGAATAAGAAAGGCAAGCAATTTTGTCTTAATTTACTTCTATATAGCTACCGAACTAAGTGGGGATTTTGACAATGCTTATTTTTAGTGTTTGAAGAACATTTGAAAAGTTGCTAAAAGGGCTATCATTTGTTATGAATTTATCGAACATCCTCTTCGTATTTCAGTGTGGAATATAACTTTAATAGGAGGTTCTTATCCGAGAACCTGAAAAAAATGTCTTTTTCTCGAATTTTTGTCTCATAAAACGAAATAAATAAAGAACTCAAACTTTTTGTTTAATATGTTCTAAAGTACAAAAAAAATTATTTTGATTAAAAAAATATAGTGACAATGATTGAAAAAAGTTCCCTCCTGTTGACCACTCTAGCACCTGCAAAAATTATCAAAAATCAATAGTCGAAGAATTTTCATAAACTATATGAGTGTAGTCATGAGTCATCCATGAAAGTCAAAATTTAACAAACTGGTGGGCATTTGAATTTGTAAATACTGTTTTTCAACTTATCTCTCTCTTTAAAGTACTGTAAAAAATGTATGCATATATCATCTTGATTGTACAAGGTGGCGCAAAATTAATCATCCAATTTTGTTTTTGAATTACTTTTTTACTAAATAAAAAAATTGATTTAGAGTAATAGTAATCTCTATTTGGAACTTTACAATTTTGTCTGTTAAGTGGAAAAGATGATATCCGTCAAGTGGCTGTCGCCAATGTTGATACACATTTGTACCCGTTTTATCGCATTTTCCATGACTTTCCGCAAGATTTACGGTGCTAATTGTTCGCATTCCTGTCGAATATTCTCCTTAAGGGCTGTGCTTGTCTGGGGCTTATTGGCGTAATCCCGCGACTTCAAGTAGCCCCAAAAAAAGAAGTCTGGGATGGTTAAATCGGCCGATTTTGCTGGCAGTGCCAAATCGCCAAAACGGGAGATTCCGCGACCAGGAAACTCTTCCTTCACAACATCCATTATGGCTCGTGCTGCGTGTGAGATAAATATGGGTTTTATAATTTACAAAACACAACTTTTATTTTTCATGTCAATATTTTATTTTTAAACAACTTAATGTACTTAAAACTAATTTTACTTTTATTACAAATTGTCTCCGTTCGGAGCCTAGTGGACGACTGCTCTACATTTTTCACTTCAAAAACTATTCTACCTCGAAAACACAACTAGTGTTTACATGTTCGAGATAACGATTCATAAAACGAATTGGATTTGGGTATTGTATACATTTTCGGAATAGCGTAGGATGAAAGGAATTGGGTTTAGGTTTTGTTTGTATATTCAAGATAACATAGGATCGAGGAATTGAGTTTGAGTATTCATTTCATTTGAGATAACATAAGATAGAAGAATAGAACTGAAATATTGCTTACAATGTGTGAATGAAAAGTAAATAGGATTTAAGATAATGCTAGCATTCCTTTGGAGGAAATTATTTCTATTTTTATTTTCGGCTTGTTTTGCGGTTAGGCTTTTGATGTTCCTATCTTGAGCCTCAATTAGCGGGCACTTGGGTGGTAGGTATGATTGACATAACCTGTGCGGTTGCACCATCTTGTTGGAACCACATGTTCACCAAGCCCCGCTCATCCAATTCCGGCAGTAAGAAGTCTTTATGAGAGCCCTGTAGCGTTCGCCAGTAACAGTGACCATATTGCCGACGGCGTCCTCAAAAAATACGGCCCAATCACTCCTCCCGCGTGAACGCCGCACCACACAGTGGCTTTGAGTGGATGTAATGGGTCTTCGTGCATCACACGCGGATTTCCAGTGCCCGAGAAACGAAGATTTTGCATATTGACGTAACCGCTTAAGTGAAAATGCGCCTCGTCGCTCATGATGATTTTCGACACAAAATCGTCCTCTTCGTTGTTAAGATTAAGGATGGCTTGACAGTAATTCACACGTGACTGACGGTCAGCAGGCATTAACTGATGCACTGTCTGCACTTTGTACGGGAACATGTGTTAGTCTTTCACTAAAATTTGCTGTAGGGTCCGTCTGGTAATGCCAAACTGTGTGGCCTGTCGTCTGGTTGATGATTTTTCGTTCTCAGCGACATCAGCAGCCACAGCCGCGGTATTCTCAGCCGAACGATTAGTCCGGTGACGGCCACGCCCTGCATGATGTCCTGTGGTTTCAGTCTGTTCGAGTCGAGTATCTAAGCGCCAGAATGTGTGCCCAGTTGGCGCGACACGATTAGGAAATCGACTTCGAAATTCACGCTGTGCTAACACCAGCGACCTATTATTGATAAAAAAAAATCGACACAATTATTCCACGCTCTTGTGGAGTACAGCGCTCCATTGTTTATCTGTTTGTACATTGCGGCTGTCTAGTTCACAAATGTCAAATATGATTGACACACGACGCCATTTGCAAAAATTATAACATCCTCCGATAGGATGATTAATTTTGCGCCACCTTGTAGTATGGGCTCCAATGACTCTGTGGGGTACGAGTTGATGTGCCGAACACAAAAAAAAAAAAATGTGGCGAGAGGGCCGAATTTGGCGAGACAGGACATATGTGTCCTTCATCTTGTCTCTGACTTCTGGTCATCTTGCGATAACCAGAATCACCCACATCCGTGAGGATATTGGGCTCGGTCTCGCGGCATCTGAAAAGAGAAGAAAAAAGGGGGGTATCCAAGGATAGTGTGGACAGTGTTAGTCCAAGTGTTCTCTAACTACTTTTATAGAGGGATGGTGGGAAAGAAATCTTACAAGACCGGTGGGTCTTGGGTGCGGTAGTAAACGCAGATCACGTCTTTGGCGTCTGATAATCTGCTCTAATGTGCCGAACACGGGCACGCGGTTCACTCTTATCCCCATCATATTACGCGAACACTGCTCTTGGCGATGTACTCAGTTGTCCTGCTGCTTGATGCAACTGTTCCCAGGCAAAGATAATAAAACACTTGATCACGGTGATTTGACTTTTATTTTTGTATTTGTTTTAATTTATTCTAACACTGTTTGGTGAGGAGACAAAAATATATAACTTGTAATACATTTTGTGTAACGTTTATGTATGGATTAAATCTTTTTAATTTAATGTAGTTTAGCCGAATTAATTTGAAAGGGTACAATTTAAAGCTCACGTACGCACTCGCATGCGGACACGGCGGTGGTGGAAAGACGATTCCTTAAGCGATTTGACCATCCGCGATGATGTTTGAGTAAAGACTGATCCCAATTAGGGATGAAATTGGATTTTTAATTTTCGCACTTGACAACCAAAAGAGAACATACTTCTGCTATCTCATTGCATCGTTCGTCGATGTGTGGTGGCTAATCGGTTAATTGATAATCGACGAACATGGGAGAATGAGAGAACAGAAACACGATGTATGATGATCTCGGGATGGTTTTGGTTGTCTCCATGAATCAATACACTTTGAGGATAACCCATTGACCCAATTCGGTGAATATGGTGATCTCAGAGTACATTGATCTGTACGAAGACAGTGTGGCGACTCTAACAGATACACACACAATTCACAAGCAAAATAGTGAACAGCACCGAACGAAAAATCGAACAAGAAAATACATCAGAGCCGTATACCATAGCGATAACAAAAATAATTCACATCAGTGGAGTATAGTCGAGTTTAAAAATCAAATTCTAAACACGGCCAGTAGCCTGATGGGTAGCGCTTAGGTTCAATTTTTTGGGTAATTCAAACTGTCATAGCGTCAGTTCGAATCACACGTTCTTCTTCACTATTATTTCAAAAACGCTATAATTAGTGACTATGACGTGATCTGTACACACAGCATACACTTTACCATAGTAAACAGAACTTCACACACGATCACGACTTCCGCATAGAGCACAGAGCACAGCCTCCGACGGAGGGAGTGGTGTGGCGACTCTAACAGATACACACACAATTCACAAGCAAAATAGTGAAGAGCACTGAACGAAAAATCGAACAAGAAAATACATGAGAGCCGTATACCATAGTGATAACAAAAATAATTCACATCAGTGGAGTATAGTCGAGTTTAAAAATCAAATTCTAAACACGGCCAGTAGCCGGATGGGTAACGCTTAGGTTCCATTTTTTGGGTGATTCAAACTGTCATAGCGTCATTTCGAATCACACGTTCTTCTTCACTATTATTTCAAAAACGCTATAACAGAACTGTGAAGGCGAGGAAAATTAAGCTGGTGCTATTCACCTGCGAAAAGAGAGCATTGATCCCCAGCGAATGGAGTGTCTGGAGAAAGTGAAAAGGACGCTGACTTGGCTAGGGAAATCTGATCATGGGAACTAACTTAAATGGTTTGATAATTTCCCCAGCGGTCGCAAGATTAAGCAACCGCGTCGTTTGATCAGACTATGCCGTTGCTAATATTATATTATGCGATTTCCTGTGGAAATCTCATGGGTTAGCGAAATGGGGTTGCCGTATGGCAAAAAGGTAGCTAAACTCAATTATGCATTATCTGCATAGGATAATGAGTTTAGCTATGCGTCCGTTTAACATGTTTTACAGGTGGAATAGCTTATAAGGGGAATGGGTAGAAATGACGCGCTGAAAGCGGTCGAAATAAGGTATGGAATTGTGGGTTGGTTCTCCATGTGGTATAGAGAACCCCCACAACTCAAGTCTACTTTCAAATAAAAAAAATAAAAAAAGGCGACCCCCGCCAAGTAGTTTTTGAGAAATCTTGGCCATCAGTTTGAAAAACAGGATTTTTCAAGAAACGCGATTAAAGATTTTATTAGCGATTTTTCTGTGTTAACATTAAAATAGTATACTATGTATAGAGTCGTACCCTCGAATTTCTTCAGAGTCATAGCATGCATGCGACATCTGGTGGTACTTTTGGTAACTCTACTTACCATAGTATGGATGTATGGACGCCCGATTTCAATTTTCGACTCAAAATGTGGATCTTGTTTTTGTTCCATAACTTAAAAACAAATTATATTCAAGTAAACGGTTTTGGGAATATATTCTACATATAATTTACTACAAAAAATGAAAAAAAAAATCGATTTTTTGGTCGGTCCTGATAACAACCTCCTTTTAAGGATGTAAAATTATGAAATAGATTAGATGAAACCGTTTCAAGGAATTATATTTAACATTAAAAGTTTCGAGTAGTCGTTTCGGAACACTGTGATGCACTTGGAAGCAGATTGAATTTTACCGAAAAAAATGTGTACACGTATAAAATTGTTTTCCTCAGAATCCACGAGACAACAAATCGTTCAACCCAAAAAAAAAACGTTTTTTTTTTTAAATTCCACAGTAGTGTTTTGCATGTGAAAAGGATTCAAAACCTTTGCTTTTGATTTTAAATTCTTTATTCTAATGTCCTTATTATGTGATTAATTGTTATTACTGTTCAATTCTTTATAACAAATGTGACGACACCGTCGAAATCCAGATTTATTTCATAAAAGAAATACGGAAATCCCACATATACACTGTTAAAGAACACACAACTTTTTTGGCGGTTAATACTCGACTGGCTCGTGACAGAAATTTATTTTAAATTCATAACAATGAATCACAGATAACGAATTCCTATGAATTGCATTAATTCTTATCTGACGGTAATCAAAGATCTTATAAAATTAGCTTATATAGGTTCTATGAAAATACCATGTTGTAGGATGCCGTGTTATAGGGGGGTTACGTGTATTTAGAACTATGGTTGATATAAATTTCCTGCTACAGCAGATTTGTAGAATTGCACCAGCTCCCAGAACTTTTGAACACTTCTGAATATATTCTTTTTGCTGTCTGCAAATCTTAATTTTCGTTTAATCACTAATTATAACCTTAGGGGAAAGTATTTAAATATGTTATCTGGACCTAAATTTCATGCCTAGCCTGTGGTATGCTCAATGAACTCCCTACATCAATCAGGGCACTAGCAAGACCTGATGCTTTTCTAAATGGAGTGAAGATGTGGCTTTTCAGCTTGGGCCATGCTGCTTTAGATTCCTGTTTTTCGGGTATTCTGGTTTATCATAGTTTGTAACCTTTCATTTGCCTTCAACCGATTTAACATATTGTACTTAAACAAATTTTGTTTCGAGTTTGATATGAATTATGTTTGATCAGTTATATTTGTTTTTCTGTAATGTACAACGTAATTAATTCTCTGAATCTTTAATGCTCACCTCACCTTCAAAATCGGTATTTTACTTCTTTAACTATTGGGAAGAGGCATTCAACTCTGTTTTTTCTTTATTTTTTTTTTTTTCTTATATATCATTATAAGCCGATGATATTTGTCATCTTGTTGTAAAATTGAATGTATAAATGAAACTACCAATGCTCAGGTTCTCCTCCTCGGGCATTCTATTATTCATCTTTGTGACAATTATGGTATAATTGATCCATTTGATGAATCCAGGTGCTTTTGCCCATGACTCGAATTTTTGGCAAATTGTGGCTAGGAAAATCATGTTGTCACCACATTGTTACGTTTTCAATGAAGACCCACAGTAAATCACATAAAATTAACACAATTAAAGTGTTTTCAACTTTAAGGGTATCACAAAACCATCGCGAGTTATAAAAAGTCTACATTCGATTTTATCTATCTCTTCTTTGAGTCGTACTGTGCTTTTCAATCTCAGAGCATTAAAAATATCTTATGCCAACAGAAATCAATCTCACTTAATTAAATAAAGTGACCCTGTGACTCGAGGTTTCCGGTCACCATCACAGGAGGGCGTCCTTCGTTGTGTCATCGGCATTCTTGCTGCCACATGGCGGCTTACTTAATTAGAAATTAATTTAGTTAAATTAATTTCTTGAAATAGGCGTTTTTTCAACTATTACATAATCCCGTGAACCACAAATACTATCCGAAATTGTACATGTTGAGATTTATCCAATCCCGTCCGGCAAATCTACGCAGGTATGTCTTGATAGGAAAGCTCGATACGAGGGTTGCCTCTTATGTTTCGGGATTTGGCAACCCTAGTGTTGCAATCCGGCAATTGACAGCTCTGTCGTAAAGTTGGACATTTTTGAGGTTATACGCACTCAGAACGTTTTGACATACGAGCGCTATTTGTGTTGTTTACAGTAACTTAAACGATTCATCTCGGCCCAAAAATGGAATTAAATCGTCAACATGTTCGTGCGATTATTTTTTACAACTTTCGGCGTGGATTAACTCAGCAACAGTGCATGGATGAACTTAATTCAATTTTTGGCGATGAAGCTCCATCAAGGACCAGTGTTTATCGATGGTATGGTGAATTCAATCGTGGTCGTAGTTCACTCCAAGATGAATTTCGTGAAGGTCGTCCAAAATCAATTGTTGTTCCGAAAACCATTGATGCTGTGCGCGAACTGATATTGGAAGATCGTCATGTGACCTATCGTGAGATTGAGACAACCTTAGGCGTTAGTGGGACCAGCATACATTCAATATTGCATAAACATTTGACTGTCAAAAAATTTTGTTCACGTTGGATCCCACACAATTTGTCAATCGCCCAAAAAAAGGCTCGTGTCAATTGGTCGAAAGAAATGCTCAAAAAATACGGTCGCGGTGCTTCGAAACACGTCTATAACATCGTGACAGGTGATGAATCGTGGATTTACGCGTATGAACCCGAAAGTAAACAGCAGTCGACTGTCTGGGTGTTTCAAGATGAGCCAAATCCAACAAAAGTTGTTCGCGCACGAAGCACTTCCAAGCAAATGGTCGCCTGTTTTTCCGGAAAAACTGGACATGTCGCAACCGTACCACTAGAACAACGCAGAACAGTCAATTCTGAGTGGAACACAACCATTTGTTTGCCAGTTGTCTTCCAAGAAATCAGGAAAACCAACCGCCGAAGACGGATCACTCTTCACCACGACAATGCGAGCTCTCACACATCGGCAGCGACAACTGCATTTTTGAGCACCCAAAACATCGATTTGATGGGTCATCCGCCGTATAGTCCTGACTTGGCACCGAATGACTTCTTTTTATTCCCGTACGTAAAAAACAAACTGAGAGGTCAACGTTTTTCGACACCTGAAGAAGCGTTTGCTGCATTCAGAATGCATGTGTTGGAGATACCTCAATCGGAGTGCCAAAAGTGCTTCGGCAATTGGTTTAAACGCATGCAAAAGTGTATAGATCTTCATGGGGAATATTTTGAAAAACAATAAAGTGATTTTCGATGGTCAATATTTGTTTTTGTTCTCTAATCCCGAAATATAAAAGGCAACCCTCGTAGTTGTCTACGTGCATCTAGATAAAGAAACACATTCGGTGGAATGACTCGTCGGTACTCTTACAGCTTTTTTCAAGATCAGGATATTGCGACAAAGGCACCGTATACTGTGCCATTGGAATGTATCTTCAGCGATATGTGTAGTTGTACTAACTATTTACTATCGTAAAATTTACTTACGGAAGTTTGAGACTGTTAGATTTTGTATTTCACAATAAGATGTATGTAATGGAGTGGTACTCACGTGGCTCGTTCGTTTGCTTCAAAATTGAATTTGTTCATTCTGATTGAAAATATGTTGTTGCAGAAAATGAATGCAATTGACAATCAATTATCAAAGAAAAACAAAACTATTCACTATTCAATATTCATACATAGAGTTTGATGTCACTTTTATTCTTCTCTTTATTTAATATTATTTCATCAATTGGCGTATAAATGTTTATTCGATCCGAATGAAAATAATCGAATGTTTAAATGTTTTATATGTTATGTACTTTATTTAATGTTTTCTCGTTGGTATTAAGGGGGTGGGGGAGTTACTACGTAACAAGACTTTGACAAAACTTGAGATGGAATGTCATGTTTGGTTACATGGATCTGAAGAAACTCTGCCTCTGGGTGCCTAGGCGTGTTAAAGATATATTAACATTATTTTAAGGGCTTGTATTTTTACACAAAACTTACCCCCTTTGTTAATTTTTTAGTGTTATGGTGTATTTCTGGTAACAATCCTGTGTGGGTCCCAAAGCGGCTCTCTCTTCCCTTCACACATTATCCATTTTCATCACCAAAAGTTCCTTTTCAGGATTTAAACTAGGTTCACTCACTCAGAATTCAAAACACATTTGAGTCTTCAATATTTAACAATATTTAAAAGTATTTATTTATGGTTTACAAGTATCAATATTTAACAATATTTAAAAGTATTTATTTATGGTTTACAAGTATTTAACTGTATTTATAAGTATTTAAAGGTATTCACAAGTAACTTCCACACAGTAACTCAATATGCAAATTGTTTGTATTACAATAGAACGAACTTCGCACGCACACAAGACTCGATCCGAAAATTTGTTAATTTAATTTTTTTCTTCTTCGGAGCGACGACCACACGCTTTCACTAACTGATTCAGAAGAAGGAAGTCTCGTGTCGTTCCATTCAATATCCTTTTAGGCGAATGTTATTTTGTGGACACGGAATTAGGGAGACTATTAGGGATACTATCGCTGTGTGCGGTATGTTAGTGATTTTGAAATAGGGGTTTTAATTTATTTTAATTATTTATCTATTGTATGTGGAAATATTCTATTGGATTTGTATGTGATGTGTTGATATTGATAAAGGATATTTATGTTCCGACACGAGATTACAATAGGGGAGGTGATAATTAAATGAACTTAATTATATAACAGGCGTGCGCCCTTCAATTCCGTAGTTAGAACATAGGTGCAACAGGTACTACTTGCTGGCCAACTGAATTTGCGAATACATTCCACCTTTCCAAACCTTTTTCCGCAAAGCCCATCAACCAAAAAGTGCGCATCAGTTCACATTGAAAGCTAGCTTCATATGTACGGATAACTACAGACAATTGTTCTTTAACCCAACCACACGAATGTGGAGTGCTCTACTATATTTCCTCATCATTGTAATAGCTAGGTTTTCAAAACTGATGTGTCGATACTTTCATTCTATACATATATATATATATATATATATATATATATATATATATATATATATATATATATATATATATATATATATATTTTTTTTTTTTTTTTTTTTTTATACACAAACCTGTACCCTGTGTCAGAGCACAATCAGAGCTACTCCGTCTCTTCTATTCCCATTGTGTTTTGACATTCAAGAGTACCTCATAGTCCCTGTCGCACGCCGGTTTTTCATTAAAAAAAAATTGGCAGTTAGTTTATATTGTAACTTCCTCCATGCTTGTTGTCGATAACACAGGATTTGATATAGTATTTTGCCGCGCGCTAAAATACCTAAACAGATTAGGTAACCACTTTTATCTTTGTAGAATGAGCCATTGTTGTGTTTTGTGCCACACCAGGGATTGCGTCCTTAATACCATTATAGTTTATTTACGAAACCTCTTTATATTGATCAAGTTTATGATTCTTCTACTTTTTTTCGAATGCAAATTTGTCTATAAAGTTCCCGACGTATTCCTGTTCTTTTATATTGCTTCCTTCCAGAGTAATCGCCATTCTTATATTGTCAGTTGCCAAGTTGCATTCGTGGCTGAAGCAGATTTCTTATTAGGCTCAAAATATTACTTAAACATGAAAACACCTACAAATTATGGTTTTATATAGTAACTACTCACTGGCGCAAGGCTAATAACCTTGCCTAGAAAAACAGATTATTATGGAAAATTTAACAAGCCTCGGGACTTGCTAAGTAAGGCCAAGACCGGATCCCGGTTGTAGTGCCGATGATGATGATGATAATGGTAAATACTCACATCAGTTTTGCATTAGTTAAGATACAATATGAGTATAAGAATTAGAGATGCTTTAGTAGTACAGACGGTAAAGGGTATATCCTGCGATATACATCTCTGAACAAAAATAAACCCTCATCGCATTCTACAAGTGGAACCATTGATGCAATCGGCTGTTTATTAAGGAACCCGGAAGTTCATGACCTCACCGACTCGACTCCGCCATTGTTCCCTGTCCTGTGCACTCTCCTTCACGCTTGACTGTCCGATCCGATCTTCTCAAGGTCAAACCTAACATTGTACTCCCATCTCCGTCGCGGCCGTCCTGTCGGTCTCTTTCCCGTTGGTCTACCGTCCGGAATTCTGCGCATGGTCCTATCTTTGCCCATTTGCGCCACATGTCCGACCTATCTTAATCTTCGCGACTTGATTACTCTCACTATTGTAGGTTTGCGGTATAGTTCTTCCAATTCGCGGTTGTGGAGTTTCCTCAATTGTCCTCCATTGTCGTATTTACCACCAAAGATACCCCTTAAAACTTTATTCTCGAATACGCGGAATTTGTTTTCTTCCCGTTTTGTTAGAACCCATGTTTCTGTATAGAACAATCGGCATGATTATGGTTCTATAGACACGGAGTTCTCTGTTACGTGATAGTAGTTTGGATTTCAACAGTTTACTGACTGCGTGCCAACTAGCGTTGCCGGAGTGTAGTCTTTTGTTAATTTCCCTCGGCATTTCGTTACTGGCCGTCAGTATCGTTCTTTAACTTTTTCAAATATCTTGCCTCTGACGTTTATATGTATTCCCTGAGGTCCACCTGCTCTCGTCGTAATCATGTATTTTGTTTTGTCTTCATTTATTTCTGGGCCCACCTCTTCTGCCGCTTGCATGATGATTTCACAAATGACATGTTCAGCTGCTGAAATTACTTGTATGATAATACAAATGACACCACAGTGGGGAAAATACTTTTAACACCACAAAACCCCTCACTTTGCAATATAGTCCGGTTTCATCGTGTTCAAAGTATTTTAATCTTTTATCGTTAAAGACTCCTGTGTCTCTTTTCGTTGAGTACTACCGTTCAATTTGGTTTGCTTCTTTAATTAAAAAATGACCATTTTGGTGATCCCCTTCTATTGATGGGTTCAATTTATTTTTAGCTATTCCAATCAGTGCACACTGTCTGTGTATGTAAACTAAACATCCCTTGAGATACATCGCAGTGCGTTCTTTGTTCATCACAAATTTAAGGGTGAATGTTTACATACGATTCCTGATTTATTCATCATCATCAGCGGCACTACAACGGGGTCCAGTGTTGGCCTTATTTAGCAAGTATCTCCACCGGTATCCGGTCCATATCCGAGACTTGCTAAATTGTCTATAATAATTCGTTTTTCCGGACAAGGTTATTAACCTTGCGCAAACCTTTCTCAGGATGTCGCTGCATGCATTGGTTCTCTACTTGGCGGGTGCCAAAGTAGCTATCCAGGGGAGTCACGTGGAGACTGCATTTCAACTTGGATTGAACAGGGACATGGATCGATCGACTTTGCTCTGTATGCCCCCCCCCCCCCCCCCCCCGCCCCTTTCAAATTTATTGCCGTCACTTAATTATAAATTTTTGAGATGAGTATATCACGATCCAAAGAAACTTGTGTTTACTGTAGTGTCGATTCTGGTTATTCCTTCTACTCAATTGTTTACACAACAAAAACAATGATCAATACTCATTTGTTTGGTAACACTATTTGTCTCATGAAAATATTTGGTGGAGGGAGTTATCGCGTATAACACCTGTATATGTTGATACTATTAGAATAGTCCCTTTATAGAGTGCATATTATCGAAAAATAAGCAAATAGAAATCAGGGTTTCGCTTGGTGTGTCTACCACTCGTTCTCTATTGTTGCCTTTCCTCCAAGCCCTGGAATCCGCCTTTCTATTTTTACACGGACCCTGTACCAATTTTCCTATAATTTGACATTGTCATTAGAATTTATATCATAAATTAATCAAATGCTGGGAATTTTATCTGTTAGAGCAATCTAATTTTCGTTTCATTAGTCTATTCCATAAACCGCACTGGTATTGGGTGAACCTCATAAGCAATTGGCATGCAATTATCCTGGATTGAGTGTTACAGCTACGCTTTCGCTTTTGTTCTACTTTCAAATTAGTTTAGTTTCGGAGCCAGTTACACATCATTCTTTTACTTCCGAAAAGATGTACGCGCCGGACTCTATGTGAGGTTGACCTGATTGTTGGATGCCTATGATATATGTAGTACTGCTGGGGATATAGCAGGTGATTACATTCAATAATACCTCAATAATATAGCTGCCAGTAAACTTTGTTTATACTTGATGCTCACCAAATTCGCATTAGATACGAAAGAAGGGTACAGTTAAAAGGAGTGGAAGAATGTCTTTCTAGGTTTTAAATATGTCATCATCCATCAGTACGACCTAAGAACATTGGAAATCTGTTACTGTGCTTTTTTCAAGAATGGAAAACTAAAATTTCGTTGAACCGCTTAACACTCTCAAAAAGTTTATAAAAGTATTGTGAGGAGATGGATTCCTACCACGGCATTTAGAATACGTTTCATGATTGAAGGACAAGCTTAATAAATTTTGTAATCTCCGAGTGGGTTAAAAAGAAAAAATGGGCATCTAAAAACCTTTCTCGTCGAATATGATGATTGAAATTCAAAGATCTTTTCCAATATTTGCTCCCACATGCCTGCTATTTCAAATGACTACCGCAATCGGACAGCAACCTTGAGTCATTCTTGAGAATATCGTTTTAAGGAAACTACGAATATATTACGAACAGGAACAAGACTCCGGAATGAATAGACCCTTTTGGATAGCTAATTACATTCCAGTACAAAGCACTACCTGCACGACAAGACACTCTGACGATAGAAAATGAAATCAATTCCGTTTCATGGACAGGACATGGGGAATAAAATTTAGAGAACTACCACTTACATTGGGTGAACGTGTCGTCCGTACCTAAGGCAGTTACTTGTGAGAGGTTGTGTAAGAGAATGGAGTCCAATATAATCGTGTGTGCCTTTTACTACCGCGGCCGAATAATTTTAGACGTCATTTGAAACTCAATCAATTACCAAGGAGGTAAGGTTACGTGCATCCCTACCCAACGAAGGATATACGGAAGGGTAGCCAGGGCCATGCTACTTAGAAAGACTCTTCCGGGTAAACGAATTAATTTGGTGATTTGCTCGCGCGCACTCAAAACAAAAAGTAATAACGATAAAGATAAAGATAAAAATTTTAGCCCGGAAAGGCAGATAGGAAAAATACGTTTTTCATTTTATAATCCCCATTTTCCATTGGAAGGATACTTGAACCCCACGCAACCATCGTGTGGATTTCATAAACTGAGACCAAGTGTACTGCTTTTTCGGCAACAGCCAACGAGCGTAACAATTTCTTAGGATAGACCAAATCCCCAACACCACACACACCAACCCAGCCAGATTGAATGTTGAAGACTGTGATATATGTGCCTTGGAATCCTTGACGAAATGTACATATTTGCTCATCTACCTACCTACCATGGGACTCTTGGGTTACTAAAGCCCCTCGTCAGAAACAACGCTTAATCCTCTTCTTGAATTCGGATCTCTTAAGGCTTTCGACATTTTTGTTCCTTTTTGCGGGCACGCAAAGGAAACGTTTTTTCAACGGCCCGGAAAAATCCCCGAAGTTGATAAATAAATTAATTTTTAATGCAGGATACATGAACACGGGACATAGAGGCAGGTAACGCTTTGAATGCGACCAGATGGATACACGTACCCGTATATGGCGGTAAATTGAGTTTTTCCTTTGCCTTTGAAAACAAAAAATTGTTTAATTAATTTAATTATTTTGCATTTGGCGTTGGTACAATGAGGCTGAGTAGTGTTCTGGAATGACGGTGGGTAAGAGGATATAAACGGAGTGTGGTTTATGTCGTTATTGCACTGAAGGTATGACGTAATTTGGTCGTCCTTTGGGTATGCAGGGCATCTATCATTACTAGATTCAAGCTGTCCCTATGTTGAGCAGCGACAGGGGAATGGGTTGGTGAAACCTCATGACGATAATGAGAGTATTTTCCGAGTGGCAACCGACGTTTAATTTGTTTTATGCTCACGGGAGCGAGCATCAGTGGACAGGGCACTACGGATTTCCACCTACGAACAGATGCACTTGCAAGTGAGTGATTAGTGCCTGAGATGAATTATGCGAGGATGGAATGAACAATGTACTTATACGAGGGCAGTTTGATAAATCAGTGACTTTTTGAGTAAAACATATTCTTTTCGGCAAATAATCATTTTATTGCGCAACATAGTCTCCTTTTAGCTCGATACATTTAGTCCAACGTGTTTCCAATTTTTTATTCGTTCCAAATAATAGGTTTCCTCAAGGCTCTCAAATAGGCAATTCGACCCAAATCTCTTACCGACCAGCGAACAGGAACAGGAAATACTTGCAGGGGGCTAATTTTGGAGAATATGCTGGATGGGGTGTAGGGGTACGAGATCGCGACGCCACACGGGCGAGAGTTCTACCTCGTCCCCACAATACACTTAATGAAAGTTCCGCCGTAATTAGTTCACCGAGGGGAAACATCACACACCGGAGAAATAAAAAACACGTCGCCAATACACGCGGAGAAATTAAACACACTATTCCTTTGGTTTAGTTTTATATTTATTTAATTGGGAAACACTATTGTTGGATAAATGGTTGAATTCGCGGAATATCGTTTTCGTTTCATTTTTTTATTAGATATTAAGATCGTACAATGGGACGTCAATAAAAAAAAAACACAATCTTCGCCACGACTCGGGGTATATTATTGATATATACGCGACTCCGTTCCCACCGGAGAGCGGTAGTTAGCATGACCATGGCGGCCAGCGGATGAAATTCGGCTCCTTTGCTACTGTTTCATCGACTAAACTACTTTTGCGCGCGGATCACCTTGTTGGCTCGTGATGCGAGCTCATGGGTGGTCAAACCATGGGAAATGAAAATTCATAAAAAAACATCTTTGGGATAAGTATTTGCAGTTGTCCAAATACTACGCTCCCTAGCGTAGGATGCATTTGGTATAATTACACAATGATGGTTGTGTTTACAACCATGTTAATTGCGTATTGCATTCGTAGGGAGTCATGGGTCGAATTCCAGTGTGAGTATTTACACTGGCATTTAATTCGGCTCTTGGCAGCTAGGCGCGAATTGCGCCGGTGCTTTAAAGATTGCATAAAAGCCGCCGTGAGTGCTGGCGCAACATGAAAATCTGTTGCGCACGTGTGGGACAGTAAATGCAGGCAGACAGGGGTTCTGCTGATTGTTTTCATAATCCACTTCGGTTATCTAGTATGGCAACCGAAATGTTTTCCTTTTAGAACAATGCTGAGATGCATTGATGTATGCGGTACTGGCGTACCGAATTTCTTGTAGGGAAAATTGATATAACGCGTTAATTGCGTGAATGTCCTTGATGGGCAGATGCTTGATGTTGGATGCGATTTGCATAATCGAAAGGTAATGCAATCGGTGGGAAAATGCTTGGGGAAGTTATTGCGCTTGCATACGCAAAAATGATGAAATTAGTGGTGCTTTAGGAAGGAACATTTGGAGGTAGGTTCAAAAGGTAGCAGTGGTGTTAGTAGAAACACCACAGGGGTAGCAGTTCGTAGCCCAACACGTGTGCACCCGTGCATTGTCCTGATGGAACGCTAAAATTCACGAGGTTGTCTGTTTTCAATGGCTACCAAACACAAACTAAATGACGCAGCTTGCTCAAACTTTGATAGTAGTAGTAGATGGAAGTTGACGGGAGTAGTGTTGCATTTAAAATTACTGTGGCGGATGGGGGATTCAAAGAGTCACTGACTTATTAAACTGCCCTCGTCATTTAGGTCTGTCTACAATTGCGATTGCGAATGTCAAATATTGCATTATGTGGCCATCAACAATACGCATTTGTAATGAAGTTTGTATAGCCCAATTGCATCCGAGCTTACTATTTTTATTCGCTGCCCTAAATGGATTAGATGAACATCCCTTGCTTACGATATTATTCTAAGGCGCTATACAAAGAGATATTAGCGAACTGGGGTGAAATACAGTAGAAATTTGGCACACCGTAACTTTATCTTATCCTAGACCACTTTTTTAATATTCATGACTTATTTACTCGTATTTTCATAATAGTTATTGAACACTTGTTTTTCGAATATTACGCGTACTTTTCATTACTCTTACAGTTTAAATATTTTCCCAGCTTCTTGGAGAAATCTCCTTTATAGCATTGGAATGGTTTAACATCAGTTTCTTTGGGAAATCTTCTTTACACCATTTGGATGGTTTAACATTAGTTTCATAGAGAAATGTCTTTTACACCACTGGCATGATTTTAATATTATTTATGTTTGAACATTATACATGGGTGGCCTGAAAAGTTTCCGACCCGACAAAGATACAAGACATTTTTTCTTAAAATTTATTTTTATTTTTCTACATAGTCTCCTTGTCACTCTACACACTTCTCCCTGTGATGCTCCCATCTGTCTAACCCGTCCAAATAGTACTCGGCGTTTTTCTCTGCAAAATAACTGTTCACGAAGGTGATTGCCTCATTTTACGAAAATCTATGTCCTCCGAGTGCAATTTTTAGATTAGGAAACAAAAAGAAGTCGCTTGGGGCTAGATATGGTGAGTAAGGAGGATGGTCAAGCAGTTCAAACCGTAATTCGTGGCAACCGCTGAGGTGTGAGAAGGCGCGTTCTCTTGGTGATACAGGATTTTCTTTTTCTGCAAATGTGGCCGTTTTCCCACAATTTCTGCTTTCAGTTGATCAAGTAACGATGCGTAGTATGCTCCTGTAATGGTTTTTCCTTTTTGAAGATAATCGATTAAGATAACTCCATGACTATCCCAAAAAACAGTCACCATCACTTTCCCAGCCGAAAAAACAGTGTTTGCTTATTTTGGAACCGATTCCCCCTTTGCAGTCCACTGTTTTGACTGTATTTTTGTTTCGGTCGTATAATGGTGTATCCAAGTTTCATCGACAGTAATTAATCGGCGCTAAAACTCGGATTTATTGCGCCTAAACTGCGCCGACAGAGCGTTGGAAATGTTCGTTCGAACACGTTTTTGGTTTACGTGAGTAAACGCGGCTCCTAACGCGCGGACAGCTTCCTTACGTGTAAATCTTGATTAAATATAAGACAAACACGTTCTTTGGACATTATCATAGCCTCTGCTATCTCTCTTACTTTAATTCTAACACCATTTGGTAAACATTTTCGATGTTATCGTCAGTTGTTGCAATTTTTGGACGTCCCGAGCGTTCATCGTCTCCGAAGCTCTCACGGCCACGTTTAAATTCAGCTGCCCAAAATTTCACTGTGGAAAATTATGGTGCAGAGTCCAACTCTGGGGATTGATTTGCATAGGCGTATTGCCTTTCAAAAACAAAAATTCAATGACAGCTCGATACTCAATTTTGTCCATTTTCACAAAAACACTCACACCGACTCACTCAAACGACTGTCAAATAAAAACGACGCTTCCAAAATGGCTGAAATTTTCGTGAGTAACTAACTCGCGGACAGCTTCCTTACGTCTAAATCTTGATTAAATATAAGACAAACACGTTCTTTGGACATTATCATAGCCTCTGCCATCTCTCTTACTTTAATTCTAACACCATTTGGTAAACATTGGCGATGTTATCGTCAGTTGTTGCAATTTTTGGACGTCCCGAGCGTTCGTCGTCTCCGAAGCTCTCACGGCCACGTTTAAATTCAGCTGCCCAAAATTTCACTGTGGGAAATTATGGTGCAGAGTCAATAAAAACGACGCTTCCAAAATGGCTGAAATTTTCGTGAGTAACTGTCAAAAGATGCACAACTACATTCACTAGCTTTTATTGACGAGTGCTGCTATCTTCACGCTGAGGTCGGCCACCCTAGTATAACCAATCGTAATACTCCTCCACCTTGCAATCAATCATATTAATTTAAGTCTAAATCTGCACTGAAAATGCCACTGTAGAAGACTGTTGGCCTTAAAAATTTAGTCTCAAAGGCGTTCGGTATCAAGTAACCTCCATCGCATAGTGCGCTATGAAAACAGTAGGGCGTTCGAGATTCTCTTACTAATAGTTGATCAATATATTCAAGCGATTCAAGAATATTGCCGTAACACCATATATAAACAGCGTCATAAGGAGATATCATTTTAGGAGCGCGTCCTCTTGCCATAGCCAATAGACTTAGAATAGTTAGATAATTATCGCTGGGAGTCAGTATGCAAAAGAGACACCATTATCAGTTCCATGTCTTTTCATGTCTTTTTTTAACAGTACCTTTTTTGTTTTTAAGCGGGGTTATTGCTATAGTACGAGAGTTTCGCGTTAACCGGTGCAACATCCGTAGTTCAAGTTACAATTTCTCTGCTATGTCTTCCGATTTATCCAACTACAAATTCTGTCAATGGGAAATTAGTCCTACAACCGCGTGCTTAATTCATTATTTCAGGCAATGTCTATATCCACAACACTCAGTAGTGCCCTAATCTGTTCAGAGTACACCTGGGAAAGTATGTTCAGCTCTTCGCTGAACTAAAGATTTGGCTCAAACTCAAGTGAGACAATGCGGGAGTTAATGTTGTTGTTAGAACTTTTGTAAAAAAAAAGATTTTTTCTGTTTTGGGGAGTCTAGCTTCTTTATTTTTAATCTTCACTTAAACTACTATGTACACGTTTGAGCCACTCTCTCTGACTGACTGACTGGTATGAGTCATGGGCTAGGATTGTGTTAACTCGGGCACCAGACATCAGCACCCTTGTTCGACACCGGCGGACCAAGTTAATACCCAATAGAGCTCTGTTCATCCCCAAGCCCATCGGATTACAATATTATCTCAGCTAAACTCCCATTATTCAAGAAAAGTATTGGGGGAGACATTTTAAAAGAATACTATGGATCTATGCGAAAGTCGACTGAGACGGTACTTTCGGGAATAGTAATTGGCTAAATTGTTCTGCTGTGATATTTGTACTGTAACTACAATAACAAGTATTATTCTTCTTGGACTAAAGATGTGTAGTCAATAAAGAGTAACTACTACCAAACCAAAGTCAAAATTTTGGTTCAATTCGGGGTGTAACTAGACTCCCAGTTGCTAAAACCGAACAAAGTTAATAATGACTTCCCTACAAGTGCCAGGGGGTTCTAAACATTTATGAAAGCATTGAGAAGTCCAAAAAATTTTCAAAAATGTACGAAGTCTTTGGATACTTTTCAATTTGTATTTAAAAAATATGAAGTCATTACTGATTTAAATTAAATCCACGTAATAGATTTCAGCCTACGTGCGATTAGTCCAGGTTCAACTGAAGGGGCTTTTATTGCTTGATGGGAAACTGAGCTAACAATTTATTATTGTTTAATCTGTAATTAAGTTGAGGAGATTTTGGCCCTACTTGGAGTGTGGGCCACACGTTGTTTGTAAAAATTGTTTGTTTTCGATTTTTATTATAAGAATAATTTGTTCAAGACATTTTTGTCTGAAGATTATGTCTTTTCATATTCACTTTGGCAGTTACGCATGCAGTTTGCGACTGTTATCTGACATAGGGCTTCCAAATTTCGTTATTTTAGTCAAAGGGTGATGTGGAGTCCGTCTTTTAAACGTTTTCCTCTAGCTTCTTAATGGCTACATTTTCTGGTTTATAAAGAAATCATGTCAAGAAATGTAATTAAAACCACACGTCCATTGGGTTTATTTAATATTTTTGTGGCACCGATCTTATACTGGTATTATCCAACCTAACTCAAAGTGTAATCTACAGCTACTCGTATAATCAACACCTGACGATCAGCAGCTTATACGTAAGACTTAAAACGAAAGAATGCCTATGTCTTACTTTTTCTGTTTCAACCCACATTTAATTACATGCACTTGCAACGTCGAACACAAAAAAATTTCAATTTTTGGCACACGAATTCATTCACCTCTTAGTTGAACGACTGCATATTTTAATCTGCGCAAAGTGCGGCCAAATATATGGGTTTTCTTAAAAGATGCAAGAAATACTTCAATTCAGTCCCAAACTGTATTATAACTTCTATATTTGGTCAGGCATAAACACAACAGCGCTGCAGACGATTTGTAGGGTATAAAAACGTGCAGTAAAACTCATTGGGGACCCGCGTGAAAGTCCTTTAATAGCACCATTAGAAAATGCATTCCACCTATTCGAATATTTTCCCGCAATTGTTGTCAATTAGAGAGTAAGCACCATTTCCCCATTAAATCTGACTTTAGACGTACAGACAAACACAGCCACTCGTTCTTCAGCCGAACTGCACGCATGTAGAATACTCTAGCTCATCTTCGTCGGCATTATAATACCCGTTGTTGTACATAGCTACCTCCTGTCATATTCTCTCCCTCTCTTCACCTTAAATGTCAAAGAACCATATGAAACGAAATTGCTATCATTGCAAGAATGTATTTGCTAAAACTCTGAGGCAAACAAAAATTATTATGACAACCCAGGTAACATGGCAAAATGGGGGTTATTACATCCCATCTCTGACACTAATCTAGCAGTCTCTGCTTTTCATGTGTAACATCCAGCGAACTCAATTTGTTCACAGTCACTAACTAGGTTCAAATGCGGGCTGACATCAATGAGTTTTGATAATAACGCCCACCCGGAGCCAACCACTCTCCGTTCTAAGACGCCATGAGTCCCCTTGCCCCGCACTACAAAACTAAGCGAAAAATTTCGACTTGATACTAAGCCTATGAACGGGAGTTCTTTCAAGCTAACTCAGTTTGTTCACGTTGCTGACGAATCCACAAAAGTTATAAAAATCCCCTCCATAAAAGATTTCAATTCTTTGGAAGATGTTTTCCGGCGACATTTGGGTCCCGGGCTCCATCAGGCGTAACATAACAAATGGGACTTGATATAAACAGTAATTTATTTTAAAATATGCCAAGTCCCTATGGGGCTGAAAGCGACGCGTGGGGATAGGAAATTTTTTACATAATTAATTTTGAAGATGAAGACACATTTTCGGGAAGTAAATCGAGCGGAAAAGGGTAAAATTGGGGAGAAATCGAGGACAAGGCGCTACATTTGCATAATGTTTCGTCTTGAGAAATTTTCAGAAATCTGCGACTCAGTTTTATGGTAAAAGTTTTAGAGGTGACATCAGAACTACTCCCGATTGGAAAGAAGTACATTTATTTTACTCGATGGTGCCACTATGGATAATTGTCAGTACTAGAGATAAGGCGCTCTTACACTTCTAGCTCTAAAATAAGTATTTGTATAGTTACTCGATTGTTGTTGATTCATGGAAGGGACTACTGGTACAATAACCTGTTTTATGTTGAACTACCAACCAAGATACAATTAGATTGGTACATTTCAATTTCAGTGTGCCTTCCACAATTCTTCTTTTTCTTCGCCTATTTAAAATCTGTAAGGTATACTATTTTTTAACCCCACAGAAAGTAATTACTCCAAGCCAGAATTGTACTCAAATTTGAACGGTTTTTATACCAAATAAATATACGGGTATTCCCCGACTTACGACCGAGATAGGTTCCTGGTCAACGGTCGTAAGTCGATTAAGTCGCAAGTCGAATTTCATAGAAAAACAAATCCGACTTAGCTAATGTAATGTATTATTTGTACTGAAATATGTATGTAAATCGAATTTTTTTACTTTGTTTTTTTTTTAATTTTTCTCATATATTTTAGGGATTCCCCGCAACTACATATTTGTCTTCTTTAAGTATTTTCTATGAAAAAAATTGGAAAAAAAATGGTCGTAAGTGCGAATAAGTCCAACGGTCGTAAGTCGGGGAGTACCTGTAATACCAAAAAAAAAAAACTTTATTCCTTCCATCTTCTGTAGTTTTGTGATAAAGAACTAAACTGTTGTCTGTCATTATTTGTGTCTCGCGACAGAACTTTGTTTGGGGCAGTACTTTTGATTAATTGAATGACAAAGAAAAATTTGGAAAACTTTGTGTCGAATTTTTTTTTTGTTTTTTTCTTAAAATTTAACCTACCTAATTTTTTTTTTAATTTTATTTAAAAGAACTTAACTTAATTTAACTTAAATCTTATACTACCCTAATTCTAGAAAAGCTAAGTGTATGTAAGCTGGCTAATGATACTGTTCTTCTATACCGACATTGGTATCCAGGTCTTTATATGCCATTTAACCACCAGAACTGTTGATGCTGTCCAATACCATCGTCCCGGTCTCTGTGGGAGATAGCTCGACTGAAGCGCAAGAGCTCTTCTTCAGTACGCGTTACTTCCCGGTCGTAGCACGATCGCCCGTCTACGGATGATGTACTTACATGATAGATCTGCGGAATTCCGGATCTATCCTGTATAAGCCCTTTCATGTCCAAGTCAAGGAACGCCTCTGGTGGAACAAAACCGTTCCGACGCACGTTCTCATAGTACAGGGTATTTGGATAATAAGCCCCCAAAATTAGGTCATTTGACGAGCTTATTGCTCTCGCAATATGTCCTCTGATTAATTTGATCATAAAATTATCCACCCTATTTATGCAGGCTTCATTATACAAAGTCTCATTTGAGTAGTACTTTTTGTATTCCGATTCCGGTGTTCGATATAATCTGAGACAACTTCTGAGACACTTCCTTTCGAACACCCGATTCTTTTCCATCAAACTTGGACCTATGTTAAACCATACTGGACAACCATATATGAGCATTGGCCTGATTAGCGTCATGTAGTATATGACTTTTACCCTGCTGTCAAGTTGGCTACTGTGAAATAGCCTCCCTATCATAGCAAAAGTTTTCCTCGCTTTGAGCAAAGCAGCCTCTACATGTCTGTTGAAATACAGATATTGGTCTAGCCAGATGCCAAGGTATTTAACTAAACTCTTGGTTTCCAGTTTATCTCCATGCAGTCCCACGATAACTAGCTTTCGCCAGTTTTTTCTTGTGTCGTTCGTGGCTTTATATAATAGAGTTCTAAATAGGATGGCTTCACATTTGTGGAAGTTGGTCTTAAGTTTCCAGTCATCGCAATAGCGCTGCACTTTGTTGAACTCTCGCTGTATTAAACTATTTATGATCTCAACTTTCGGAGCTGTTCTGTAAATTATGAGATCGTCTGCGTACGCAATAGCCAGCGGAAGTGCATCTAATAAGTCGCTAATGTAAATGTTAAAAAGAATCGGAGAAAGTACCGCGCCCTGTTGCAAGCCATTCTTGAGATTATACGTTTTATTAGAGGTCACATTACCACTTTTGACCACGAACCTCCTGTCCTTTAACATATCGTAAAGTACATATAGTAAAGGCTTATGTATGCCATGTCTGACCAGTTTGTAATACAACCCTTCGATCCAGACGGTATCAAAAGCTTTTTCCAAGTCGATCAGACAGGCACCTGTACATTGGTTCCTACATTTATTCCATTGTATGTCGGAGACCAGTTTAGCTGCGGCATGTGTGGTTTCATGACCCGCCTTAAAGCCAAACTGGTTATTTGGAATAATGCTGTTGTTGTCTACCCATTTTAGCAGAGCTTTGTTAATGATTTTTTCAAATACTTTGCTGATGCTTGGGAGTAAACTCATCGAACGCATGTTCATTGGGTTTGTACAGTATTTGCCCTTTATTGGGATGGGCTGAATGATAGCCGTTTCCAACGCGCGGGATAATATGCATTATTCCACGCGTTGTTAAACAGCACCGTGTATATATCTATTGCCATTGGGGGCAGGTTCTTGAGTACGATGTTAGGTACTCCATCTATTCCCACTGATTTTTTGCTTCTTAATGAGTCGAAGATACTCTGGATTCCTTCCCTTGTGATTAAAAGGCTATTAGCCTCACCATTGGCATTACTGTCAATTGACAGATTATCGTCACTGAATTCGGTAAAACCCGGATTCTCCGATTGCCAATGTGAAATTTCATTTTGGAGGTGCAGGTGATTCAGTAGAATTCCGTCCTCCAAGTCGTGATTTCGGCGAATGCTTTCATTCACCTTGTACATTTCCCGAAAGACAGCTCCCACAGCGTTCACCTTTTCCAAAGGATCTTCGATCACGAAGAGCTCACTATTGAAGATAGCGTTCTCTGTATCTATGCCAATGTTGGTTAGCAGCTGCTTGTTTACATCAGTACGTGGAATTTGGAGACACTGAATCTCGTTTTGATTATTTCTCCTGAATATTTTGTTTATTTGTGGGACCATTTTCGGGTTATTAGTTTTTATAGCTCGAATTCTGTTGTTCCAATAAAAATTTGTTGCTAATCTATAATTAGCTTTAAGTAATTGCTGAAGGTTTTTCAATCGGGATTTAAGGGACATTTTCTCCTGGTTTTGTCTGTCTGTAAACTATCTGTGTAATTGTTTTAGTTTCGATAGCAGTCTGCTCTTTTTCTTGTGGAATGCGTTTATTGTTGCGTTTCTGTACATGTTAATGTGATCTGTAACTGTTGTTCTGGGAATTGTTTTGTACATTGCTTGTTTTACGGTTTCGTCCATTTGTTGGATGTATTTGTCGATTTCGTCATTTGTCAAGTTTCTGTCTACTGGCAGATTAAAGTCGTTGGAACGAAGTTCTCTTGTTAATGATCTGGTGAACCGTGGCCATCGCATAGCCCCGTAGTTGTAGGGTTGAGGGTTCACGAATTCCGCCAGATCTGCGAGTATAAGAAACTTAAGTTGCTGTCATCAGTAAATGAGCGAATTTGGTTGTGAGTAATGGACAAGAGATGTTTTATAAAAATGAACAACACCGTGAGCGTGAGGACGGAGCCCTGTTACCCGCAAAACCTGCCCCCCTTAATTACTCATCGGGCCCGCTCCCTACAATAATTGGATTTACTTAACATGAAATTCCGCATGTTGACTGATTTGTGATTAATGAACGCCAATTTATCTATGAATACCTGTAAAAATGCTTAAAATTTAAAATGTATAAACAGGCAAAGAAATCATAGCGTCTAGAAACCCACCATCATCATCATCATCATCATCATGATCATCATCATCGGCACTACAACCGGGATCCGGTCTTGGCCTTATTTAACAAATTTCTTCACTGGTCCCGATTTCGAGCCGATGTCATCCAGTTTGGCACTCCTAGGCTCTGGGCGTCCTGGTCTACGCCATCCCTCCATCGCCGACAAGGTCTACCGCGCTGTCTCCTTCCATACATCCTGCCACAAAGGACTTTCCGGGCAGGCTCCTCTTGGCTCATTCGAGCTAGGTGTCCCGCCCACCGGAGTCTACCGAACTTGATTTTTCTTACAACATTAGCTTCAATGTAGATTGCGTACAGCTCATGGTTGTAGCGTCTTCGGAATTGTCCTCCCTCATATACGGAGCCAACAATTCTCCTTAAAACCTTCCTCTCGAACGCGGCTAAGAGTCCAGAGTGCCTTTTATTGGGCACCCTGGGCTCGAATCCATACATGAATACTGATAAGGCCATGGTCTTGTACAGTAGTAGCTTGGATGTTCTGGATAAATTTCTTGATTTAAAGAGCCTTGATAGACCATAGCACGCTTTGTTGGATTTGATCAGCCGTTCGCGTATTTCTTCTTCCATAATGTTATCGGCTGATACTATTGACCCAAGGTAGTTAAAGGATTGCACTACTTCAAATTCGTGTTCCACCACCCCGATAGTTTGACCAACGTTAGGTGTTCTCTTCGCAGAAGTTGCCACCATGTACTTAGTTTTCCCTTCATCAATGTGCAGTTCCAGTTTTTGTGCCGCCTGCTCGATCTGGGTGAAGGAATCCTGTACAGCCGATTCGGTTCTCCCGATGATGTCGATGTCATCTGCGTAAGCAAGTATCTGGCTGGACTTGGTGATAATAGTCCCTCCAGTTGTGACGCCAGAGTCACGGATTGCTTTCTCCAACGCCAGGTTGAAGAGGAGAAAGGCCAGAACGTCCTCTTGTCGAAGTCCATTAAAGATGTTTATTGGTTTGGACAGCAATCCCGCTATTTTTATTTGAGTAGTTACGTTGTTCACGGTCAACCTACAAAGTCGTATCAATTTGTTTGGAATCCCGAACTCACTGATGGCATTATATAGTTCTACCGTGGCCATGTTCTCGTAGGCAGCCTTAAGGTCTATGAATAGATGATATAATGGAATCTTAAGACATTTTTCCATCGCCTGCCTAAGGGTGCATATCTGATCAATCGCTGATTTGCCTGGGATGAAGGCACACTGATATTGACCAATGATGACTTTAGCGTATGGGGCTATCCGATCTTGTAGGATAGTGGAGAGTATGTTATAGGCGGTACTCAGCAATGTTATACACCTATAGTTGCTGCACAGTGTGATATCTCCCTTCTTATGTATGGGGTAAATTATACCACGACGCCAATCTTCCGGCATCACCTCTTCCCCCCATACGTGCACCACGATCTCATGAATTGCGTCATGTAACTCTGTCCCTCCTTGTTTGATCAGCTCAGCTGGTATGCCATCAGCTACGGGTGCTTTATTTGATTTGAGCTGTCTAACGCCTTTTAATGTTTCCGCAATGCTTGGTGGCGGCAGCATTTGGTCTTGATCATGCATTGGTGGAGCCTCCAATCCTTCTGTGAGCTGACCATTTAGCAATTCATTGAAGTGCACTTCCCATCGCTCCAGAATGCCTTCAGGCTCGGTGATCAGATTACCCTCTTTATCCTTGCAGTAAATGCAGCGTGGTGTGTACCGCGTCATACTGCAGTTTTTTCCCAGGCACGTTTCTTTTGTCTGTGGAGTCTTTTTTCAGATCTTCTGAACTCTTTGTATTTCTCCTCGAGCACCCGCGTCCTATGAGATTGCTGCATTGCCCGGTATGCAGCATTCTTACGTTCAGTCGCTAGTTTGCACACATTATCAAACCAATCGCTCCGGTCTGTACGACTACTGCCTAAGATAGTATTCTTAAGGCGTGTACATTTCTCTTCTACGCCCGCATTCTGGCCCCAGGACTTACTCTCCCTCCGTCGAGCTCTTCGAGGGCGAGTCTTAGCCCATGACCAACGGTGTCACTGGTATTCTCATTGTGCAAGGCAGGCGTGTTGATTCGAACCTGATCCGCGTATGCAATACGTCTCCGTAAGGCAATCCGCGCCCGAAAACTGTAGCAACAAGATAGTGATCCCAGTCGACGTTGGCACCTCGGTACGTTCGTACCGTCATCGGGCTCGAGGAGTACTCTATCAACACGTGGTCAATTTGGTTGCGAGTGGCTCCATCAGGCGATACCCAGGTGGCTTGTGGATATCTTTACGTGGAAACCTGGTACTTGCAACGACCAAGTTTTTTTATGCTGCCAGTTCGATGACTCGTAGTCCATTGTCATTAGTGTTCTTGTGCAAACTATGGGAATCTACGTAGTGCCTGAAAACCAGCTCCCGACCTATTTTCGCATTCAAATCACCAAGAACGATTTTCACATCGTATGTTGGGCAGGCATTGAGGGGCCGTTCGACGCTCTCGTAGATTTCTTCTTTTTCGTTGTCAGGGGACTCCTCTGTAGGTCCGTGAACGTTTATGAGGCTTTTGTTCTTAAACTTGCCTCACACGGGAAGAGTGTATAGCCTTTCATTGCATTAAAGCCGATGATGGCAAGCTTCAGTTGTTGTCTGACTAGAAAGCCTACCGCGAGCACATGGTGTTTTGCATGACAGCTGTAATAAATGTCATGCTCGTTTCTTTGCATAACACCACTCCCCGTCCCTCTTATTTCTTGTAATACTCTTATGTCAACCTTTTATTCGGACAGGGCATCGGATAGCTGCTGTGCCGCTCGAACTCTGTATAGTTAGCGGACGTTCCATGAAAAAATGCTTAAATCGTTTAACCATTTTTGTTTGCGTGCTCGTCGTCGTGTATCCGGTCCATATCCGAGGCTTGTTAAATTTGCCATAATAATTCGTTTTTACGGGCATGATTACTAGCCTTGCGCCAACCTTTCTCGGGATGTCGCTGCATGCATTGGTTCACTACTTGGCGGGTGCCAAAGTAGTGTCACGTGGAGACTGCATGTCAACTTGGATTGAACAGTGACAAGAATCGTCCTGGCCTTCGCCGGGTTGAAAGCAATCAGTAACTTTGTCCGGTATATTCGGCCCTTGCGCCAACCTTTCTCGGGATGTCGCTGCATGCATTGGTTCACTACTTGGCGGGTGCCAAAGTAGTGTCACGTGGAGACTGCATGTCAACTTGGATTGAACAGTGACAAGAATCGACCTGGCCTTCGCCGGGTTGAAAGCAATCAGTAACTTTGTCCGGTATATTCGACATTGCCAACCACACTTTGTTCCTAAAAAATGGGAAACATCAGGTTTCATGCTGGGCGAGTCTAGGTCACGTTTTAGGAATAGATTGCAGAGAATCAGGATAGATGATATTATAGCGGTAAAGGATCAATTTACGTGAGTGTTCTACAGGGTTCTTTTTTGAATCCAATGCTTGTTTTGATTAACATTAGTTCACTCTATTTCTCTTGGTCCCAGTTGTTCACCAACAGCTTTTGCTGACGATTGGCGCACTCGTATGGCTTAGACAACTTTCTGGACTTGATCTCTGATATCAAATGGGGTCTGTGTTTGTTGAGAGATTGGTTTGATGGACATTATTTAATAATAAGCTCCAAAACTGAGTCCGTGCATCCTAACTTATTTTCCTCAGACGTCGAAGAAGCTGGTTTGAGTGTCTTTGATTTAAGATGACAAAATGCTTTTGTCGTCTGGTCGTTCCACGCAGTGTGTCTGTTTTAATTCAAACTGTTTGTGATAAGTGCTTCCGAATTGAAAGAGTAAACGAATTCAAATAGTTGTGGACTTACTCTTCACTCGACGATGAATCTTTCCTTTTACGCTGTTTCACGCTGATCCCATGAAAAAGCATTTCCTTCGGCACTTTTATTATTTCTGTAACCTTGGCTCTACAAAGCTTTTTAAGATAATGTATTATTTTATATCCCATTATTTTAATATACAACACATAAATGTTTGTGTGTCATTTTCATTTTCATTTTTACAACATTTTTTATTTCGTTTTATATTCTTATTTTCTAATTTATATGCTAGACAAAAAATGCTTAAATTCTAGCTTAATTATCTTATATTATAACTTACTGGTCCTTCGCAGACGCTCTAAGCTAAACATTACTTAACAATTGTATAATTTGCCTTTCGGCGAAAATGTTTGTGTGGGTATGTGTGTATATGAGCAGGCAGCTAAATATAAAATATACTTCTTGACACCTGGCGACCCTAGCTTTTATCAATCTTTTGCTATAAGCTTCGTGGAATAAATGTTTTATCTCTATCTAGCTTCCATACGATTGTCTTCCGTGACTTCTTGTCCATCTTGTCATATCGATGCCAATCAGGGCGACAGTAAAACGAGGTAATTTCTTAAAAAGTGGTTCTTAGCTTTTTTTTAGACAGTGTTGCGCTAAATTCCTACATTTCTGATACCTTGGTGTAACCATTGTTTGCATTCCGTCATTTACCGTTTGCATATTGTAAAATTACATTGTTTTTTTGCTTGCTTAATACTACTACTACCAAAAAAAGACGAAGCTTATATGCGACATATGTTTGTAGTCACGCCATAAGTTATATCCGGGCGGTTGTAATTGGAAGAAACTGTATTACCTGGCTTTCGATAAGCGCAAGAATTGGTGGTCTGTGAAATTGTTCCTTAAGCCATGAATGTTGCACTGATCGACGCGGAACTCTCATGTCATTGCAACGGCTCGGCCGATCATTACGTATTATGCTCACATAGCAGATGCTCTACAGAGCTCCTGCAGAAATTCAGATCAGAACACCACCATAAAGAATATTGCTCCATCGATTGTTATTTCTGCCGACTAAATTCCTAAATTCTTGAATATGCAATTTTTGAAAGAAGTAATTATTACAAATGGCGCAAGGCTCATAACCTTCACCGTATAAATAAATTATTATGGAAAATTTAACAAGCCTCGAGACTTGCTAAATAAGGCCAAGACCGGATGCCGGTTGTAGTGCCGATGATGATGATGATGATGAATTATTATAGCAAAGTCTCCGCACTACATTATATTTTACATCAATAGGATTGTTAATTCTTCAGTTTTCAAATGTGCTTCAAAATAAAAATCGAATGGCATTAAATGGCATTAAATGGCATTAAATGGCATTAAATGGCATCAACCACCCAAGTACCTGGAAGTATTATATATATTAAGTTACTGATATCGGATCGAACATCAAAGGATACGATGTAGTATCAGACATTAAAAGCTACATCAAACCTTGTTTCTGCTCTCATTTACCACACCGCCACAACTCCAAACCTGTCTCCACAGTTTCAATTTCCAACAAGAATTTATGTTCCACACTTCGATTGCTATTTGATTGCTAAAAGGTAGTCGTACTTGAGGAGAATTAAAATTACCTATTACCCATAAGGGTTCGAAGTGTAAAAGTCTTGGGCTTTAGAAAGTTTATAAATTTGAATTTTCACCCAAGAGAATTTAAGGATACGCATCGAAAAATGTACAGACTAAGCACCTATATTCCCAATACACATAAGCGACCAATTCATCACGTTTCAAGGAACTGATTAACTGATAATATGCCCTTACCTTTATCTTTATTCCACCAACCAACCAACCCCCTCATTCCACCGCCTTCCGTCAACCTTCTTTCACCCCACAATCTGCGTCAAGGAAAAAATGAAAAAGATTTCATACATCCTCAAGAAAGTAAATACCAAGAACTGACAGGAGTTGTGGCGGCGCGGATGGAAAAAAGCGCGTGCGTATCCCCGAATATTTTTGAAATAGTCACCACCTTCCACAGCAGATGAATCGCAAATTAACAACAAAACCTTGCGAAGCCGGAGCAAAAAGCACGAAAAACATGAAAAACGATCAAAGTAAAAGAACCCACGGATCCAATGAAAAATTTCTTGGAAATTATCTTTTCCTCTTTCTTTGTGGCACGCCAATGTCTTGCCCGACTTTACTGTTCCTTCCCTCACCGACGATGCCATGAGTATCTATGTAATAATTTCAACGTCGTATTTCATTCCTTTACTTGTGGAGTAATAGGGAATACAACCCCCACGGATATCTTATTATACTTGAGAAAAAGGAAAAGAAGCCCGTCCAACGCTTCATCCCCCCCGGCCTTGATGAAAAAATATCCCGTTGTATGTATATGGCAGGAATAAACAAAAAGAGAAAAATCCCAAAAGTAAAGGGAAAAGAATAGAAATTCGAACAGAGAAAAAATAATAAAAAGAAAAAAACGAAGGAAAGCGGTGAAACCCACACATGAAGATTGGCCAGAGAGCGACGAAGAACGCGAAGTTCGAATGGAGGGAAAAGTAAGAAATAGCAACCAACAGGCAACCAAGAGGCAACCAACCAGCCAACCGCATACAGCACTGCACGCTTTACCAACACCAATCAAACGTCTACAAGGATTCACATAGGTACTCGGTGCCGTCTACTCGTATATCCTGAAAATGTAAGGAAGACGCGAGATTTTTCCATTCACCCACCATCCACCGTTTTTGCTTATCTGCTTCTTTTTTTTTTTTTATTATTCCTCTTCGCCGTCGCAGTTTTTTCCTATTTTTGCATTTCCCACATCTTCTTCATCATTTTGTTCCCTCCAACTCGCCTATTTGCCATCTCGTTTCACCTATTCGCCGCCTGGCCACCCACCCACCCACACACACATTCAACAAGGATTCTTTTTTCTTCTTATTCATTTTCTTAGGAATTCCGGTTTCTTATTCTTCCAGTGTCTGTTTCGCAATGAGATGATCCTTCGGTGAACGGCGCCACTAGTTGGTTCCTGGTGTTCTACAATGTAAACACTGTAGCGATGCACAAGAAAGGGTACGACAACAAAAAAGGTAACAAGAAAAATAGTATTATCTTTCCTTCACATCTTCCCACAGTCGGAAGAATGCTTTCTTTTCTGAGAAAATTTCCCACACATACTCGTACGTGAAGTCATCTTGACCGAAGGTCTTCAGCAAGTCCCAAATACCATTTGCCCCTTTCTCAAGAGCTTATACATTTTTCTTGTTCCCTTGCACCCCAAGTGGATCAATAGCGGGCTAACGATGAACCGCCGGCAAGGGGTTGTTCGGTCATCGTCTTAAGATACTCGTATGTCAGCACATATCCTTTGTTATGTTACTTCTCTTGTTAAACTTCATCGTCCTGGGCATTGTTTTTTGTCTCTTCAACTGAAGGGTTGACCACTGGTCAACTCATAATTTTCATACGACTCAAAGGGAACTGTTGAATGTATCCCTAAAAGGATCCGGTACACAATGACTCGAAGGAATAAAACTAGTTTAATAGAGGACATTTACCGTTTCATTTGTTCTGGGACACTGAAAATTCCTTCACTGACCATTGCCCTGTATCCTCATACTCGATGGTCCTGTGGGAAAGAAAACCTGATCTATAACCCAACGGTCAATTCTTTAAAACCGGACTCTCAACAATTCATTCCCTCTCCTTCTCATCCAATTATTTTGAGAAATTCGCGAAAAAAGGACGTTTTGTCATCCTTGGAAATAAACCCGTTCCACATGTGTCCCAGATACGAATTGTAATCAAATCGTCCAAATTATGTTACGAATCACAACGGGTTTCCAAAAATGTGGTCAACTGTACTCTACTCAGGGGATAGTAATGTCTCGTTGAAGTAAAATCGTCCTTAAATCGGACATCAACTCTCGTAGGATCAACCAATTTTATGTAAAAAGGTATCTGTTTCCAAGGAAATTTTTCGTACTCTAGTTTTTTTGTGTGCTCCCGACGAAGGGAGAGGGTTGCCGACGTGCACCTTTTGGGGTGGGTTTTGCAAAGGGATTTCGATTTCATGCATTTCAAAAAGTTGCTTGAATTGAATGTCTTAACAATGATGGACGCAGCCTGGCACGCTTTTCGGGTGTTTTGGTGATAGGTAATTCAGACTTACAGGAAAAAGGATACGAAAACTAATAAAAAAAAGACTATCCGATTTATGGCATTTCCTATCAAGTTCCTATAACAAACATTATACAGGACGTGCCTTCGATTCTAATTTGGTACTCGTTGTGTGACAGGGTTTTCGGTTTTTGTGTGTTTTTCATCTAGTTGTGTATCAGTCAACAAGAGGGGTGCGTTGTTATGTATTGCGGGGACACGAAAGGTGTAAGAAATTTTAAAAAAAAACCCCGATTTAGTGTATATAAAAACGACGAGTGTGCCATAGGAACAACATATTTATTGAGTTTTTTGAGCTTGCCACATGAACAACAAATATGTGCCTTGGGATTCAACACAATCGTGAGCATTAGGAATTTAATGATCACTCCTTGAAGGGAAACATTTTTGAAAACGCTTTATTAAAAATTTGTTATTTGGCTCTGTAGATAGAAAATTCGGTAGTTTTGTGCAGTGGTATAGACTGCGTTGCTACAAGAATTACCCCACTCGAGATTCTTCTTCGCTGGTCAGCACGCTTTAAAAATTACTTGCAGCCCAAGCTATATGTTTAACTTGACTCTTTTTTGTTGCTCTGATTTTTACACAACACGTGTACAAAACTGGATTTAAGATAGCCTTAAATGTGATAACATCTTGGAGATAGAAGCAAAGGAAGAGGATAACGAAATGAGGAATCGATGTGCATTTGTGTTGAGTTTTTACTATTATATATACACACTAAAGGATTCCATATCTAAATATAAGATATGATGCTATCCGCTAAAAGCTTTTTATTGCAGGAAAATAGTTCAAAAACGCATCTATCGGAAAACGCTATAAATGCTCTTTAATACTTCTTGAAATCCCGAGTTTTTCCTTCGAATTCACTAGATTAATGCGCAATAAATTTGACCGACCCTCCTTCGGAAGTCTTTACGTGTCAATTGTTTTCGATATGATTTTCGAAAACTGCTTAAAAATGTGGCTTTGATTTTATACAAAACGGAATTTTGAAGTACCCTTAAATGTCAACGCACATTACGACTGAGGGAAGTGGTAGAAGCTGAGGAAAACAATATCGATGAACAATTGCCGGAAATGCCATTATATAGCAATAATGAAAGAACACATCAAGCAGAGCATTCAACAGTCGTGTGGTGTGGCTAAAGAACGGCTATGTACTAACTTGAAAACCTCGATCCTGGCTACTGAACGAGTTTCATTGCTTGTCTTTGGATCTTTACAGATGCGTCTGACTAAATACGAGAATTTTATTTTTTAGACAAATACGAGTACGGTTACAATATAGCATTTTGCGATAAAGTGAAGAATGTTATTCCAGGCCACGCTATCAAACGGTTAACATTACAGCAAAAACTTAGAACCACGGTCGCGCTAGACGACGATGTACTTTTTCTCGCCACTATTCAAGCTGGGGGTTGTTACGTTAATTGCTGTCATATACGACTTTGATGATTCATTTTTCAATTTTCTTTTGGTGGTGGTTCTTCATTATGGTTGCGTATTCGTGTGTCTGTAGGAATCGCCACACTATCTCTTAAAGAACCCTAGACATTTGACCGCGCTTTCTGCCAATTCTAATATGCGAGCGTTCCAATTAAGAGAATTGAACTTTCGCTGATTTGCCATTCATCGGCAATTGGCCTACGTTGGGAGTTCCCTTCAGCGAGAAGAGTTAGCATTGAGTTTTAGTAGCGTTTAATTTCACGCGGTTAGGTAATCTCCATTAGTAAATCTTTTTAAGGTTAGAATAATATGAAATGAGCGTATCCTGCTAACTGATAATAAGGTTCAAGAGGTTAGTCCATCATGTTCGAATGTGTACGAAAAACTCAAGGTTTTGACATCGGTAGACAATTGAGTTGGATCATGGGTAATGCCCAAAAATTCGTTTATAAAAATGAGGAATATTGAGTGAGTGAGAGTAAGACAGAGCCCTGGAAACATCCGCGTTAATTTGTCAGAGGCTGTCAAACCACACCAACAAGTAGTCGACTTGAGCGATCAGAGAATTAAGCTCTTATCCATCAACTTCAACAGCTAGTCTGGTTGTCCAATACTACTGAGGTACCCAGTGTGCAACTGTGGCGTTTCTAACAGATACACACACAAAATACAAGCAAATAGTGAAGAACACCGAAAGGAAATTCGAATGATCAAAGCATCAGAGCCGTATACCATAGCGATAACATAACAATTCCACATCAGTTGAGTGTACTTGAGTTTAGAAATCGAATTCGTGCACGCGGCAGGAGCCTGATGTGTTAAGCATTGGTTCAATTTTTTGTGATTCTAACTGTCATAGCGTCAGTTCGAATCACACGTTCTTCACTATCATCGCAAACGCTATAAAACCCTTGCTTTTACTAAATTAGTGGACCTGTTGTCATAAAATCCACGTTGGCGGTCACTCTCTTAATCCAGGACATTTCGGAAGTTGCCGGTTAATCAGTTATCCAGAACCTTCGACAGGATTGAATTTAAAGCCATGGGTCAGTAGGAAGAGAAGCACGATAGGTCGCCCTTTTTGGGAATTGGTTGGATATTCGCTGGTTTCCATCTACAGATAGAATAGGTTTCGCAGCGATTTAATGAAAGAACGAGAAAAACTTTTCCAAAGTATATTGTATGTTTTCCAGACCAGCGATTTGGTAAAGGTCAACCTTTGAGTGATTTCTTTTTTCTTTTGATTGCCACGAAATACGGTCCCGGAAGTTATCTTGAGGTACCCTTAAACGACAAAGCAAGGTGTGGGCAGAAGAAAAGGGGGAGTACGATTATGAGTTCGAAAGTGAAACTTATTCATTGTCTGGTCCCTGCGTGCTTTGCGGGTATTTTGATGATAAGCGATTCAGATTTATAGGAAATAGTGTCCTGAGTCACTTATGAGATTCACCAGTTAGCAGTCCTATTTTTAATGCGTTTGATTACATAAGAAAACTGAATTTTAGCTTGGATGAGATTATACCTGACCAGATTGCAGATGGTGAAATATTTTTCATTAGTAACAGTTACACACACAATACACGAACAAATAGTGAAGTATAACAACGGAAAAAAATCGAAAAATCTTCAGACCCATATACCAAGCCAATTAATATAGCAATTCCACATAACTACAGTATAGTTGAGAATAACAATCCCGGCAATGGACTGATGTGTTGAGTTAATGATTCTCACCATTATAGGGTTGGTTCGAATTGCTTTCTCCTCACTACCGTCGCGAAGCACTTTAGGGTTCATCAATGTCGATGATTTTCGAGCGCTTGAGACTCTACTCTACTTGCCTTTTATGACAAGTTGTCCCAGTTAGCGCTTATATTTGAATGCCCTATGAGACAGGACTTTGGCAGCCGTGCTCATATCTTCGATTCTAGACGGCTAACGGTTGCTGTTATTCAGCCACCGCAGACGAATTAATCTACTTAAATTGATAAACTTTCATCTTGTTTATGCGTCAGTCCCCCGTGAGCTTGTCTACCAATGAACACAGTTTTGCCCTCATTAATAAGCGCGCACCGGTGTGGTTGAGAACTTCTTGTATAGCCGTAGATGTTTATCCGATAATGTCATCTGCATAGCACAATATTGAAATGGACTTATGCTAGATTGTATTAGCCATTCTACAAAGCCACGTTGAAGAGGGGACAGGGACGAGACATACCTTTTTCGAATTCAATTAAATATGTTCAAAGGTGGTTATGGATATCATTTTGAGTTCCCTAACTCGACTCATCACATTGGTCATGGTGAGTTTTTGTAGTCTTGTCAGGTTATCTGCCTAATTCTCCCCAGGTGTTGAATAGATCTACTTTGGCCATGGTATTATAATCTTTGAGAAGTTGTATGCCGTTTTACAACACTAGATATCTCGTCGCTTGAGCAATGGTAATCTGTGGTTGGTTTTACCACATTGACAACTGCATAATTTTGTCATACCGTTTAGTGATGGTAGTGAAGAAAGTGATTTGAATCGATATTATAAACACGTTAGAACCAAAGCACAGACTATGGCAGACTGTATACGAAGATGTCTCAACTCGCTACATAAGCGGTGTGATTGCTACGTTAATGCTCTGGTGTACGGCGCTAATGATTTTTTCGATTCTCTTTTTGGTGGTGTGTTCTTCACGGGAGTGCGTGTGCGTAATCTGTTTAAATTTCTGGTATGGTGCTATTCGATATTGAGTAATAGGGCATAATACTTTATATGGGATACTCAACAACATTATAATGCGATACCTATTGCACAGGGTAATTTTTTTTTTTATGTACGGAAAGACTCCATCCTAGACGTTTAGTATTGTTTTATGCATTAATAATTGCACGAAGCCATCTGGTTCTGTAGCTTATCTGCTTAGAGTACCATGAACATGTTTCACATTTGATGGCGGTAGCACAACTACAGTGTCTCTCATTTATGCTGCCTGAAATTCGTTTGTTAATTTATGAAAGTGCTTTGGCTCTTCGCCCTTCCGATATACGCAACTTCGTGCACATTGTGTCATACTACGGACTCTCCGATAGAATTTCGGCGCCTGATATAGTTTGCGCTGCCTATGTGGTCCTAGTTCGCGCTTCTTTCAAGTTCTTTAGCGGTACAAGCGAAAAGTACTTTTAGCGGCGCACAGAACACTTTCGAGTAAAGTCGGATACCAAGGTATCAAACCCCTTGTTTGTAGAGTAATATCACTAGTCCCAATGATTAACTCTTTTTCCAGTTTTGTTTCAGATCGAGGACCTGTCTGCCAATAAATTTTTCATTTTGAACTTTTTATTTTATTAAGTCATTTTGAAAAAGTCTATTGATGACTTAGGTCTTTTATGTACATTTTTTATTTTATTATTTCACTAGTTTTTTAATTCATTTGCTAAAGAAAAATGCTTAAATTCAAGTTTGTCTGTATTAAATCTTTACTTACTAGTCCCCTCATCTATACACCATTATGTCATCGGCATATGCTAAAGTATGTTTGACAGACCCATTGAATAAATACTAAAAAAAACGGAAGAATTCAATGCAAGCCGTTTTTAATAAATGTCTTGTTGTATCACTGTATTTTATTTAAGTCGTTAAGGGGAGCTTCTCATCAAGAAGTTTTTTAAAAAAATCGATTTTTTTTCTTTTCAGTTTTTGATAGCTTATAGTGTGAGAAAAGGTCCCCAAAACCGTTTTTGCGAAAATAATTTTATAAAAAAAAAGTTACAGCATAATGAGGTCAAGTGAGGTCGTTTATTTTTCATTTCGAGCCGTCTTGTTCAGTAGCCTCTCAAATGTATACTAACAGAGCAATCGACCTGAAAATGTATATACAGGCTAATGAGACATACTACTAAAGAACCTAGCTTAGATAATTAGACCTGCTAGCATCATTTGTAGGTCAGGCCGGAAATTTTTCCCCCACCGTCATATAGCATTTTGAAACTTTAAACGCGTTTTTCTCGAAACCATGTTTTTCACATTGATCTCCGCGGAATCTCAAAGACTACTCGATGGATCGGCTTTTTTTTTAAGTATTAATTTTATTATAAATGTACATGATTTTTTCACATTTGTTTTCTACTTAACGTTATAGAGCAAAAAAAAAAATGCGAAAATCGGTACCTAAAGTTTCCATGTCCACCGTTTTGTTTATTTTCGATTTTTTTTCTTGAAAATAGGTTTAGACTCCGGCAAATATTATATGATTTCAAAAAACTGTTTGTTGTATGATAATAGAAAATCGCAAACAGCACTATGATAGCGACTGATTGGGTACTTTTTTTTTCGAATTGCCGCACTGCGCCATCTATTAAATTGACCATTTTTAATATTTTTCCCTAAAATTTTTTTATGTTTGACATTGAAAAAATTCAAGAAAAACACGTCATTTATGGGTCTCTAGATTGACCTTAATTAGTTATAACATCGTAGATAATGTATAACAACTACCACGATATGTCGAAATTTGATAACTTATGGCCAAGTTCTCTATGAAATTTGGTGTTATTGATTTCTTCAAAACCACCCAAACAGGCGCCCGTACATTGTCACTGCCTTTTTTCACTTATAGTCGCAAACTAGTTGTGTCACGATATATAGCCGACGTGATATTGGGCTCCTCGATAGTATAGTGGTTAGTATACCCGCCTGTTACGCGGGATACCGGGGTTCGGGGCGGGGAGCATCTGGCGCAAGACTAATGACCTTACCCGCTAAAAACAAAAACTTGCTAAATAAGGCCAAGACCGAATCCCGGTTGTAGTGCCGATGATGATGATGCATATTGGGAATTATGCCAAATTATTGGCGTATATTCACGTCTGTGCGAAAGAGTTGCAAAAACGCAAGTTGTGTGGTCACCGCTGCAACAATTCTTATTACATAACATTTTTTTACTGATGTATATTCATTTGAACCAACACTGTGTAAAAGTTAGAACTAAAGCCCGACGCATTAGTCCACGGCCCTGTGTACACGAATATATCTTAACTCGCTACTTAAGCCGCGTGATTGCCACATGAATGCTATAGTACACAGCACTGATGAATTTTTTCGGTTCCTCGGGATGCGCGTGTGTAATTTGCATCAGTCGCCACACTTCTCTCAGCAAAGGCGAACCCTTTGTGCTGAGTCAACGCCCAGAGATGCTATTAGACAACTGTTGGGGCTGTTTTTGAAGAGTTGGAAACTATGGCGCTCCGAAAACAGTCAGAAGGCAGTTTCATAGTTTTCCCGTTCTCTAAGAAGTAAAAATTCTGATATAGAGATGCACGCGCCGATGAGAGGTAAATTGTGAATTGGTGGTGTCTGTTAGATTGTCTTAGGGAGCCCCAATTCCGGATCTCCAAGCAACAGTGCCAGTCGTAACACCTGCAGTGTATGCCAATAACCAGGTCAGTCATTCACATACTAAGTAAAACCCAGGTTATCACTGATGCAAAGATTTCGGAATTCAACCTACCTAGATATAACTCATATATGGAAAGTATTAGCTTCGGTCACAATATCGTATCTGCTCCTATACGGAATTTAATTACCGTACTAAACTATCAAGTGCGTAGGCATTAAATTCACTATTGTTTTCTGTTCAAAGTTCTGAACTTGGGTAAAACTGCACCCAAAATATTGTCCGATACACTATCAGAATTAGGATTGATAGCTCTCAATACCTTACATGAAATTGTTATTGCATGCGATATCAAAGTGCATAATTCTCAGTGACTTCGTATCCTATACAGACGAATAACAGAATATTCTGCAATTTTCATAGTTAAATACTTTAACTGAGCTCATCAATAAGCTAACGCGCTACCAAATACATTCGTTCATTTCGCTAATAGATAGGATCTGTTCCCAATCACAACCGAAGTTTCTTTCATACAGTGTAAGGAGCATGACACCAGATAGCAAACTATTGCTCGATTCAGAATTCAAATAGGTAGTTAAGATAGTTAAATTGAGCTTCCGGTTATATAAATGTAACAATTTAAAGTAAAGTGGGAGAAAATTCAAAAGGACAAAGGATGACTGTAGCCCTCACATTTAACACGCAAAGTTCTGGCATGATCAAAAACTGATCCAAAAAATAATACACGATTACACGGGTAGTAGAAATTTCTAGGCACTTGTGAAAAATATACAAAACTCAGTTCGTTTATGCAATTGTGAAAGCAAATCTATTAATCTATTACTTTAATCCCTAATCCCACATCAACATTACTACTCTAGATCAAGAGACACTCAATGAACCAATTTCACCTTCAAACTCGCACAGCTGCCCGGATTTTCAAAGAGTTGAATATTCACCAATCCAACGATCCAGGAGAGCTACTGTTAACCTTTAAGGAGGTGTTCTTATTCGCTCGCTAAAGTACTGCGAAAGTTTTTCCGTCTGTGCCAACCAGCTGGCAAATTCCCAAATGGATGGATGTCAGTTGATATCCACCCAATTTCCCGAATGTGCGATCCTCCTCTTACCAACCCGTAGGACTAACTTCTATTTTATCGAAGTTTATGGAGCCACTGATTAACCGTCAACTTTCAAAATATGAGGAAACAAGCAGCCCCGTTAATGACCGCGAATACATATTTCGTAGGAACCTTACCGCAAAGTGGATTCTCTCTATCCACTATTTCGATGAGGGCAAGATTGTCGTATTGGACAAGTGTTATATGGAAATTGATACCTAGGTCTATTGTTGATAATGGATAGGAGACTTTCTTTCTGCATCCAAGCAATTCTGGACGCTGTCGAATTTACTTCCTACGAATTAAATACTAGTGTTACCCAGAGTACGTCACCTCCACCCATTTTGTTCTTCACTATAAGCTCTTAGCCATTACCCACAAGCCAATTCCTCTGCTGATGGCAGCATGTTCTCTTTCCCGTACTCATTCGCACATTCTCAAGGAACATCTACGAATCCCAATATCAAACAGCAGGATATTCTCAAGCCATTGAATCTCAATCTCAACCGAATACATAGCAATAAGGATTATCCAACTGAGTAGAATTCAGTGCTGCCTCTTGTTGTCAAAGACGAACCTCAATGTACACACACTGTCGATCGGAGGTACGTCGCACTCAAGAAACGTTATAATTATTGTTATTATGTTATCAACTCTTGACACTCGAATGATTGGTACATCTGTATATTTGGATCTTGGAAAAGTGCCGTCAAATTTATGGAGTTTCTTAGGACAGAAATACAGCTCATTCAACATGGTCACAATTTATAAGGCGTTATTCGTCCTACAATTCTATTTCCATATTTGAATAGGGTAATTAAAAACACCACTGGAGATGCTCGATAGAATCAAAAACGATCAGTGAAACGCATTAAGGGCCAAAGTGCAAGTCTTTTAATTTATCTGAAAGATCATACAATTTCCATACGGGAACGTATCCTGCCTGCTTCTATTTTAGAGTCATTATCACGTTCATTTTTCAACTCAATATAGCACTTCACATCTTAAAATGTTTTCCCGCAACACCCGTCAATGATAGATTGCGCATCAGTTCACATTAAAAATTTACGTTACATGTACGAATAAACACAGACAGTCGCGAGTCGCAATTCAACCATAGCCCGCATCGGACGTGTTAAAAGACTACAGTTTTCGCGCATACGTTGGATGTACATAACTTTTTCATTGACAAACATACAATTACTTTACTAACTAAAGTGCTGTTTGTCACATAAGCAATGTGTTTTAATATCACGAAAACATCGGCTTACACCCTGTGAATATTCAGTTACAAAAACGTGTGTTTAAAAAACGGACAACCTATTATTCTAATTATCTCATCTAATGCATAAAAGAGAACGAAGCCACGAAATCGAAAAACAGTAACGTGACGTGTTGTGACAATTAAACCAAAGTACAACACAACAAACACAGAAAACGAATATTAAAAGTGACAATTCAACACAGTGCATTAAATAAGATTTTAAAAAAATGCATACAAAATCACGTCAATGAGGCGCAAAAAACAAATTCGCGAACAATTAAAATATATCACCTCGGTCGCAAGTGTGACAATAATAACTAACAATATATTGCTCATTAAACAAGTTGAAAACAAACTGGATAGAACCAGCATGATCACGGACGAAGATAAAAACGCGACAGCACACAAAAGAAAAGGTGCTCCGAAAAATTCCATTGTGACGCGAAGTAAAACCACGAAATTAACAACGGAGAAAAGAGAACAGCAGATGGAGGAGGACAGTGAGCTCCCCGCCCCTCCAACTTTAACATGTATGGGGCAAACAATTCATCCGCTTCTCTTGCATCCTCAGAGTCTGAGGATGAAGAAGAGGAGATAAGCGAGCTTGCGATGGCAAGAGCCCGATTACAAGAGAGACGCCGAAAGAAAAAAATAGCAGCGCTCGAAAAAGAAAAAGACACAGAACAACAACAAAAGCCGAAGCCAAAAGTCTGCCAACAGCAACAGTTTCGCCATCAACAGCAACTACCAACACAAAATCGACCAACGAAACAGCAAGCAACACAGCAGCAGCAAAGCAACAATAACAACGAAAAAATAAAGATGCCACCAATCAACACCATAGATGTTGAGTGTAAGGAATTGGTAAGTCTTTGTAAGCTAGCTATAGGAAACAATTTTGTAGTTAAAAGACTGGCTGGTAACAGGCATGCCATTCAAACCTATGCGATGGCAGACCACGACATAATTAAAGAGGTATTAAAAAGACCCCCCGCGGAATTCTACTCGTTCACGCCGAAGCAAACAAAGAGCGTAACGGTTCTATTAAAGTGTGTCGACCCTGAAATGGAACCGGGGGCTCTGCTCGAAATGTTGCAAAATCTGAAGCACGAAGATCTCGAGTTTATCACCGTAAAACTGTTCACCACAAACAAGGGAAGAAGAAAAAACCGCAAGCTACCCTTCTTTTTAGTTCAACTAACACCCAGCAGCAGAATTGGTGGCCTAAGAAAAATTACAGTCTTGGATCATCAAATTGTCACATGGGACAAATTAAAATAGGCAGAGACATCCTGCAATGTGCCCGCTGCCAAAGGTTTGGTCACGCGGTGGCGAACTGTGAAATGCAGCGCCGCTGCGTAAAATGCGGAAAAGACCATAAGGCAGAAGAATGCCCTCTGGGAAAAGAAAGGGTAGAAGACAAAGCCCTTCTAAAGTGCGCAGTGTGTCGGAATGAGGGACATCCCGCTAATTATCGAGGATGTCCTAAATTCCGAGAAATAATGTCAAGAAGTGTGACTCGGCAAAAAAACAGAGCCAGCTCGTACCACAATAATGCCCGTAACATCGCAGCGGTCGTATGCACAAGTTGCGTCGGGCGGGAGAATAACAAAACAAGCTACATCACTGGTAGCCATAAATACTCCCACACAGACTGAAGCAACACCGCAAGCAGACGTGTTCGCAATCTTGCTCAATCTGCAGAGACAGATGACACAGTTGCAAAATCAAATAAACGAGATCTACTCGCACTTGCCCAGTCTAAATAACAAGTCGATATAAACCCTCTAACCACAACATTAATCAAAGCTCTTGTCGTGAATGTCAATTCACTAATAAGAACTGAGAAAAGAGCCAATCTTTTCAACCTGCTGCAAGAGGAACAACCTGATGTATTTCTGGCGGGGAAAACAAAGTTAAAACAGAGACACAAGATAGGACATAAAAACAACGATATTATACGAAGAGATTAACCTAACTCCTCTCAAGGGGGTGGGGTTGTCGCAATCTTTATTAGAAAAGGAATCCATCATAAAGTTATATATAGTGGAGAAGTGCGCAGGTTCCGGGTGCTGGAAGCCTGTATCGTACGCATACCCCTTCAGCAAGGAACTATGCGATTGCAGTCTGTGCACCTGAGGAGCACCAACATAACCTATTTATAGCAGAGCTCGACACACTCTTTCGATGCTTACATTTGCACCTGGACAAAAACTACTTTATCCTAGGGGGAGATATGAACGCCAAGCATAGAAATTGGGGAAATTATATATCTAATGCCAGAGGCAATCAGTTGGCTGGTTGGTTAGATCAGTATCATATTGAATACAGAACTGACCTGCTAGCTACCGAATATCCATCGTTCCCTAGAGGTAGATCGTTCTTAGATATCTTGCTAATTGACTCACGACTGAGATTACTTAACACCAACAGACGAAACAGAAACTCTTTACGGACAATTGAATACGAAAGAGACCACTGTGCATGCACGGCAGTAATAGAGCTTCCCAACGATCTCACAGATCTGGAGGAATTCGTGATCCCGCAACCCTACAACTACGGGGCAATGCGATGGCCGCGGTTCACCAGATCATTTGTAAGAGAACTTCGTTCGAACGACTTTAATCTGTCAGGAAACAGAAACCTGACAAGTGACGAATCGACAAATACATCCAACAAATGGACGAAACCGTAAAACAAGCAATGTACAAAACAATTTCCAGAACAACAGTTACAGATCACATACCATAAACATGTACAGAACCTCAACAATAAACGCATTCCACAAGAAAAAGAGCAGACTGCTATCGAAACTAAAACAATTACACGGACAGTTTACAGACAGATAAGACCAGGAGATAATATCACTGAAATCCCGATTGAAAAACCTCCAACAATTACTTAAAGTTAATTATAGATTAGCAACAAATTTGTATTGGAACAACAGAATTCGAGCTATAAAAACTAGTAACCCGAAAATGTTCCCACAAATAAACAAAATATTCAGGAGAAATAATCAAAACGAGATTCAATGTCTCCAAATTCCACGTACTGATGTAAACAAGCAGCTGCTAACCAATATTGGCATAGATACAGAGAACGCTATCCTCAACAGTGAGTTCTTCGTGATCGAAGATCCTTTGGAAAAGGTGAACGCTGTGGGAGCTGTCTTTCGGGAAATGTACAAGATGAATGAAAGCATTCACCGAAATCACGACTTGGACGACAGAGTTCTACCTACACCTCCAAAATGAAATTTCACATTGGCAATCGGAGAATCCGGGTTTTACCGAATTCAGTGACGATAATCTGTCAATTGACATTAATGCCAATGGTGAGGCTAATAGCCTTTTAATCACAAGGGAAGGAATCCAGAGTATCTTCCACTCATTAAGAAGCAAAAAGTCAGTGGGAATAGATGGAGTACCTAACATCGTACTCAAGAACCTGCCCCTAATGGGAATAGATATATACACGGTCCTGTTTAACAACGCGTGGAATAATGCATATTATCCCGCGCGTTGGAAACGGCTATCATTCAGCCCATCCCAACAAAGGGCAAAGACTGTACAAACCCAATGAACATGCGTTCGATAAGTTTACTCCCAAGCATCAGTAAAGTATTTGAAAAACACTATTAATAAAGCTCGGCTAAAATGGGTAGACGACAACAACATTATTCCAAGTAACCAGTTTGGCTTTAAGGCGGGTCATGAAACCGCACATGCTGCAGCTAAACTGGTCTCTGACATACAATGGAATAAATGTAGGAACCGATGCACAGGTGCCTGTCTGATCGACTTGGAAAAAGCCTTTGATACCGTCTGGATCGAAGGGTTATATTACAAACTGGTCAGACATGGCATACATAAGCCTTTACTATCTGTACTTTACGATATGTCAAAGGACAGGAGGTTCGTGGTCAAAAGTGGTAATGTGACCTCTAATAAAACGTATAATATCAAGAATGGCTTGCAACAGGGTGCGGTACTCTCTCCGATTCTTTTTAACATTTACATTAGCGACTTATTAGATGCACTCCCGCAGGCTATTGCGTACGCAGACGATCTCATAATTTACAGAACAGCTCCGAAAGTTGAGATCATAAATAGTTTAATACAGCGAGATTTCAACAACGTGCAGCGCTATTGCGACAACTGGAAACTTAAGATCAACTTCCAGAAATGTGAAGCCATCCTATTTAGAACCCCATTATATAAAGCCACGAACGACACAAGGAAAAACTGGCGAAAGCTAGTTATCGTGGGACCGCATGGAGATAAACTGGAAACCAAGAGTTTAGTTAAATAGCTTGGCATCTGGCTAGATCAATATCTGTATTTCAACAGACATGTAGAGGCTTCTTTGGCCACAACTAGGAAAACTTTTGCTATGATAGGGAGGCTATTTCACAGTAGCCAACTTGACAGCAGGGTAAAAGTCATATGCTACATGACGCTATCAGGCCAATGCTCATATATGGTTATCCAGTATGGTTTAACATAGGCCCGAATTTAATGGAAACGATTGGGGTGTTCGAAAGGAAGTGTCTCAGAACTTGTGTCAGATTATATCGGTCCCCGGAATCGAACCATAAAAAGCATTATTCAAATGAGACTTTATATAATGAAGGCCTACATAAATAGGGTGGATAATTTTATGATCAAATTATTCAGAGGACATATTGCGAGAGCAATAAGCTCGTCCAACGACCTCATTTTCGGGACTTATTATCCAAACACTTTGTACTATGAGAGCGTGCGTCGCAACGGTTTTGTTACACCGCAGGCGTTCCTTGATTTGGACATGAAAGGGCTTATACAGGATAGATCCGGAATTCCGCTGATCTATCATGTAAGTAAATCATCCGTAGACGGGCGATTGTGCTACGACCGGGAAGTAACGCGTACCGAAGAAGAGCTCTTGCGCTTCGGTAGGGCTATCTCCCACAGAGACCGGGACGATAGTATTGGACAGCGTCAACAGTTCTGGTGGTTGAATGGTATATAAAGACCTGGATACCAAAGTCGGTATAGAATAACAGTATTATCAGCCCGCTTACATAGACTTGGCTTTTCTAGAATTAGGGTAGTATAAGATTTAAGTTAAGTTAAGTTAAGTGCTTTTAAATAAAATTAAAAAAAAAAAATTTAGGTTAAATTTTAAGAAAAAAACCAAAAATAAATTTCGACACAAAGTGTTCAAAATTTTTCTTTGTCATTTAAATAATTATAAGTACTGCCACAAATAAAGTTCTGTCGCCGAAAGGCAAATTATACAATAGTTATGTAATGTTAAGCTTAGAGCGTCTGCGTAGGACCAGTAAGTTATAATATAAGATAATTATGCTAGAATTTTTTGTCTAGCATGTAATTTAGAAATTACGAAGATAAAAATGAAAATGACACCGACAGTCGTTCTTTAGCCGAACAACACAATTGTAGAATATTTTGTATATGCAAATAGTGGTATATTTGACTACTCAAGGATTGGTCGAATGCCATTTAATGACGTAGAGGTCGCTGATCTCTTTTAACCAACATTTTATGAGACCAAGCATCCGGTTCGCTTTGTATATTAATTGGTAAGCTGTCTGTCACAGGTCACACCTATGTCGTTAAATTCGAAACTAATCGAACGAGCTCTTTGTAAATTAATTAAATCCTAGGGGTGAATGGAGAACGCATGCCGGAGCTTAGAAGAAAAGTTACCTAAGATGTTCATGTAGTCTGCGTAAATAAATAATAAGGAACGCCGTCGATGAATGCCGTCAATGAATAATATGAAGATTAGAGGAGCGAGATGGCATCCTTGACGCACAACAAGTTAACCAATCTGAAGTCAAATGTCTTGTAGGAGATTTTGTTGAAAGAGTTGGACAAGTCTGTGGCAATTATATCCACTTCAGTGCCAACTCATAATGATCATTTCGGTTTTGGAGTACTCTTTTCTCTTTATTACTCTATAGGCCCCGAAAGTTTATGATCTCACTAATTCGGCTACGCCACCGTTGTTCTGAACATTATCCCTCCACGCTTCGCCGTTGAAAGCATACTCACAGACAGCTGGCGTCTATACTTTCTACCTACTCAATTGTAACAGTCGTAAACATTGTGAACTGCATTTCTAAATTCCAATTGACTACCAACTATGATACATAATGCAATTCCCTCGATCTTGAAATAGAATACCGGACGGCACACGCCAAAAGCAAAGACAAAAAGTATAACATAATAATACTCATTTCCCAGATGTTCCGTAAGGTGTGTGTCATGTATGGCACACGATATCACGGTGCATTATACTCACAAAAATTATTACATAACAATACTCGTTGTCATGGTGCAATTGCATTCCAGCATTCGAAATAATCATCGATTAACCCACTAATCAAGAAATGTTAATAAGTACTTTCAAAAACATACAAAATCGTTCTTCAACCGAACGACACACAAGGAAATCGCAGCGTCCGGCCACGTAGCTATAAATAAGACACATTCCTTCGCGCCGCAAGCAATTCATTTTCCTGATTCCTTTGACGATAATTCAACAGAAATCCAGAAATTTTCTTTTTTCGTTATAAACCACTCGTGCATATGTTTAAACCAAATTCTTCAACGGAGCACCACATCAACTAGACAAAGATGATTTCGTTTCCCACCCTCAGTGTAAGAAATAAAAGTGTGTTGAAAATACAATGGAAAGCACCCATTCCTTCCAAATAATGAACGTCTAGAGTCATTTACGCTACATTTTGATGGGTTCCTTTCTCAAAAAGGCTTTCATCCTTCACCCGGGACAGCGGCGCCCAACTACCATCAAACAGAAACACTTCCCCCACCCTCGTCTTACGCGTCAAACACGTTTGAGGGTTAAGTAAAAAGAAGTTCTGGTTGAAAAAAGAGAGAAAAGGAAAGGAAATTTCAGGACATCATACAAATGTTGCTCTGTTGTGCGGGGCGCCTGGTTGGGTTTAGCTTACTTACAGCAGCTTGTACATGATTCTGTGATTTCCTCAACCCTCGGCAGCTATCCTTAAAACACTCCTGCCCAAAAAAATGATTTTTATCAGCGTGTATGTAAAGTCGTCTTCACATTATTCCGAAATGGGCCGTTTTCATAATTTTCTCTTTCATTTTTCATTAGACGTCTTCCACAGCATGTTGTGTTGCAATTGTGTGCGTAGGAAAGGATCTGTGTGAGGGGAAGACGAAGGTGAAAACCAAGTCGAAGACGGAGGCGAATATATACAATTTATTGTGCGTTTAGTTTGTATATGGTTGAGTCTGGTGTATGGGACGATCGATCAGTTCGTGGGGGGAGGAGTACCGTAAAAGGGGTAGTCTAGATAAAAACTCCTTTTTCAAATAAACAAATATTTGGTTTGCTTTCTTTTTGTGTCGAAAGAAGGGATGTGCGTTCGAATGCCAGCACACAAGGATAGATTCGGTACTAGAATGAAAGTAGTAGGGCAAAGGAGTGTGGTGCTGTGGTACCGCCTTGGGCTTCAAAATAGGGACGTGAACGAAGGAGGTAAGCTGGTGGTGAGTGAGTACAACGATAACTAGGTGCGGGAGGCGAGGTTGGATAGAGGTATTAATAAATAAAGTCAATTCATTTTCTTCTTTAGTTTGGTGAAGTTTTGCGTTTCCCTTTGACGGCATCCTTTTGACTTTTCAATGCCTGAGTCTGTTTCCCTTTCGCACACTTTACATTCTTTGAAATCATCCAAGGCGTTGGGGGGTTTCTTTGAATTCTAAAATGGAACCCTTTATCACGTCTTAAGTAAGGGGGTGTATTGTACGTATGTCGAGAAGTGTCGGATTTCGGGTTTCGTTAGCAAAAATTATTCCAATTCAGGACGGTCCATGTTGAATGAAATATTCTACAACACACTAGGGGAGAATATATAATTTCGGACGTTACCTAAGTAGTTTGTTTTAAAAATTGAAAACATCATGTCTTACAAAACACAACAAAGGGACGAGCAGCCCGTAGGAACTTGAGTAAAGTGTCTAAAAGCAATATTCTTCCACGAGAGTCCATGTGATGTTTCTATCTGAGAATCCAATGAGAACCAGAGTTCTAAAAGGAAAACACGGCATGAATAAATGTGATGATGTGTTTCTTTCATACATTTAACTACCAAGTTTCATCGAATGTTGTTGTAGCTGTTGAAGTACATAAAGAACGCATTTCCGTCCGTAAACTGCCGCCATATTAAGCGACCGGTCTTAAAAAGGATACTATAAACATGGTGCCAATTTTCTCATAAATCTCGTATCATAAACACGGACGTATACCATTAACGCGGTGCCAGTCTTGCCATAAAAGCCGATAATCATTTTATTTTTCACTATTTCTTTTCTTATTGTTTAACTGACTTTGGTGGCACTAAATTTGTCAGCAAATCTGTCACCAAAAACGGAACAAAAAAAACAATTTTGCATTTAAAAGAAGTACCTAATTCAGCTTTGTTTATGTATATATTTCCATGTCACATTATCATAGCACGATGCAGACTTAACGTCGCAGTCCTCTCCTGACTCAGATACATGGAAAAACAAAAAAAAACCGGACTAGGTAAAACGGTGAAGGCAGGTGAAGAGGGGTGCTAATTTAAGTGAATAATTGAATGGCTACTATACATATGATCAGACAAAATGTGCCACGCTTGTGTGGTTCGCCGGGTAGGCAGCTAGACTTCATCTTTACCACAGACCCTATCAATACATCTATAGACTACCACCACCCCTCTTCTCGTGACCTTCTTGCGAGTCCATTCGCCATCGTCTGCTTCTCTTCCAATCACTACGCCTACGATTTCCATAAAGTTAACTTTCACCTCATCAACGAGTACATAGACCGCCTTTCATTCAACTATGATCACCTATCCGTCGAAGATGCCATCACCCACTTATATACCGAGATTCCTTACTCTATTTCCCTGTCCGTCCCCTTCTCTGGACAAAGAACATCAACCTTTTCTCCTCCATGGTACAAGCACAAGCCTCCTTCCCTGCGTAACAAAAGGAATAAGTTATGGGTCCCCTTCTCTCGGAATCGAGCCATTCCCGACTACTCTAACTTTCTTGGCTGTTACCTCCAATTCACGGAACTTTGCGACACTCTTATCGCAACTATCTTACCAAAACTCAGACCAATCTCTCACCCCAAAACCTTCTTTCGGTTCGTCAACCATACACGTAAATCCGATGGTTACCCCGCATCACTTACGTTAAACTCTCATACCTCATCTGATCCTGTTACTATTGATAACCTCTTCGCGACTCACTTTAAGCAGTGATTTACTAAGAACTTCTTTGTCCCTCACCCCTCATACTTCAACTACTACTACCTACCTAACTTTCCCTTTCTCCACAACTCCTTCGATCTTCCCTTAATTGAATCTAAGCTGCTGGAACTCAAAGACAAGTTTAGGCTGGGCCCTGATGGTAGCTCTGCACTTCTCCTCAAGAAATGTTCATCCATTGTCTCTGCTCCCCTCTTATTGATCTTCAATCTCTCACTCTCTAAGGGCGTATTCCCCCACATTTAGAAAACTTCCTTCATCACCCCCATCCACCGAGGAACCCCAAATGTCAAATATCGATCTATCTACCTATCCATTTGCTATCACAATATCCAATGAGACGTCCAGCGAAGGTCTGCATCATCGGCAAGCAAAACCCACTCGAAGGAGCGCGTTACCAGGACGCCCGACATTCATCGGCCTGGCTTCTAAGAATTCAGGCAAGTCGATTGGCAAATTGTTGTCGGTTGTTGGTGACAGCAAGAAAACTATACGACAAATCGTCGAAGCGGACCTTCAGTAGTAGTTTTACACACCTAATGCTTTCCGATGTCGTGTTACAAACAAAACTGCCACCCTCAAGTACTCACCCAATGGGGTCTCCCGCACGACAATGGAATTCATTTAACATACATTTCCTCGTATTGATTAATTTGTGTTTAATCAAAACACCAAGTTATGTATGGGTATCTATAAAATTGCATAAAATCTGAAATGCACAAACAGGCAAATCATAATTCCGGTACTCACCTCTGGAGAAACTCTATGATGGCATAAAAAAGTAAATGGTGCTCATAAAATAAGTAACTACGTGGAAACAATACCAATAAGATATAGAAACACATCTTTGGTATTTTTTTTTACATTTTTTTATTCATTATTTCTTCATCCACAAGAAGGGTTGTATCGATTTTAACAGATACACACACAATTCACAAGCAAAAACTATCGAATAAGAAAAATACATCAGAACCGTATACCAAGCGATAACAAAAATAATTCACATCAGTGGGATATAGTCGAGTTTGGAAATCAAATTCTAAACACGGTCAGTAGCCTGATGAGTAACGCTTAGCTAAAATTTTTTTCTTGATTCGAGCTGTCATAGCGTCAGTTCGAATCACACGATCTTCTTCACTATTATTTCAAACGCTATAGGGTCCCAAAAATGATGTCGCTAACTACTGCCCCATCGCCAAACTGTCCCACTTACCCAAGATTCTCGAAAGCATTCTGTGCGAATATCTTAGTTTTCGTTGCAAATCTTTTATTTCAGCAAGGCAACATGGTTTTCTCAAAAGCCGATCCACTACAACCAACCTTGTTGAGTTCACATCCTGTACACAGCAGTAGAACACAGTAGCGAGGTCGACATGGTCTCAACCGACCTCCGTAAAGCATTCGATGAAATCTCCCACAATCTTATCCTCTTCAAATTATGCACGCTCGGCTTCGAACCTGGATTGCTGAAATGAATTTCTTCCTATCTAAAGGATAGGCGTTATTCGGTTGGGTTCAGGTCCATGATATCCAACGCTTTCCTTGTCGCCTCTGGGGTCCACCTTGCAACTAATGGCATTGATAAAGTCATTAAGAATTCCTGGTTGTCGCCATACGCTGATGACACCAAGATATACAAGATCATTGAGTCACCACTTGATTCTGTATTGCTGTAAGATCTTGCAAACTTCTCGACTTGGTGTGACAAAAATTACTTTGTACTTAACATCGCCAAATACCAATCTATAACCTTTTCCTGTAAGCGTATTCACTCACCCCCGCGTCTTCATAACCAACCCCTAACCATTGTTCAATCTGTTCGAGACCTCGGTATCCTCTGCGACGGAGCTTAACTTCCTCTCTCACATTGACGAGATGAGCCGGAAAGCCAACTCTGCACTCAGGTTCGTGAAACAATGATGTAAGGAATTCTCTGACACCTACGTAACTCGATCCATTTACCTTACCTTCGTCCGTCCACTGCTAGAATATGCTAGCCAGGTAATCCTGCCCCCGTACTTTAACCACCGGCTCAAATTAATCAACCTCTGGCCCCAAGACTTACGCTCTCTCTCTCTATTGAGCTCGTCAAGAACGAGTCTTAACGCATGACCAAAGGTATTACTGGTGTTCTCATTGGGTAGGGCAGCCGTGTTGATCCGAATCTGATCCGCGGATGCAATACGTCACCGTAAGCCAATCCGCGCTCGGAAAACTAAACCAACAGATTCGAGTCGACGTTGGCATCTCGGTACGTTCGTACCGTTGTAGCGTTTCTAACAGATACACACGGCGGTGGCCTGATGGGTTGCGCTTTGGTTCAATTTTTGGTTATTCTAACTGTCATAGCGTCAGCTCGAATTACACGTTCTTCACTATCCATCCCAAACGCTATACCGTCATCAGGCTCGAAGAGTGGCGGCGATCTATCAACACTGGTCAATTTTTTTGCGAGTGGCTCCATCAGGTGATACCCAGGTGCCGTTCTTGGTGATTGGAATGCCAAAATAGGTCGGGAGACGGTTTTCGGGCACTACTCAGGTTCCCATAGTTTGCATGAGAACACTAATGACGATGGACTACGAGTGATCGAACTGGCAGCCTCAAAGAACTTGGTCATTGCGAGTACCAAAGTAGCTATCCAGGGGTATCACGTAGAGACTGCATGTCAACTTGAATTGAACAGGATCGTCCTGGCCTTCGCCGGGTTGAAAGCAATCAGAGACTTATGTTCGTTCCCATCCCCCCTTTTCCCGTCATTATTTTAAGGTAGTTTACTTTTCAAATATGTTAAACAAAAATTATGTTATCCAGTGTTGTAGAAGTACATATCGTGTTAGAGCGAAACGGTATTATACGAGGGTTTCCCCAACTTATCAATCTTGTTAGAGCAAAATCGTGGTATAAGATGCCGTGTTGTAGAAGGGCTGCATATAAAATTTAAATTTTATCTTATTCTGCCCGAATCCTAAAAAGCTAAGTCTATATAAGCTGGTTGACATTGCACTTACTCTACTGACTTTTGTACACAGGTATTTATTTGCCACTCAACCGGCAAACCTGTTTATGCTGTTCAGTAATATCTTTCCAGTTTCTATATTCCAGGTTCTAAACAAGATGGTTTCATATTTCTGTAAGATGATTTTAAGTTTCCAGTCGTCGCGATAGCTCTGCACTTTATTGAAGTAGGGATGTTATGGATATTGAATTTCGGATCTGGATATGGATACGGATATATGAATAATACTATATCGGTTTCAGATACGGTTACGGATATGAAATTATTCGGCTTCAGTTACGGATATTAGATTTTGAAAGCATTATAAAAGTAAAATACAAATATATAATTATTTGACTTTATTTCTAGGTCATCATTTGGTACCACAATCAGTTATATAAGTAATTATTATAACTACCAATTTTTAAGTGTAATAATAAACAAAAAACATTATTCTTTTTTTCTATTATATTATTTTTATAAAATGTATTATGGATTGAAAATACTAATACCTTAACTAATATTTCGTTAACAAGAACACAAAGATAGTTTTTATAGATAAATCAACCACAACAACGCAAGCTATCAATCAGTGTCAATGGCTGAGATGGTAAGGAGGTTGTGTCTTGCGTTTGATTGTGTAAACCGAGGTTTAACTGACGACTCTTGCTATTGTGCAGTTCGGCAAAATTACTGAGTGGTAGGTTGGGTCCCAAAGCCCAGCCGCCCGGTGGAATACCACCCCATTAAGCTATAGGTTTCGTGAAATGGTTGGGAGCAATCCTTGAGCATCTTTCGGAGCTTGGCTGATGGACCCGTTCGAGAGAAAAAAATAGCATCTAAGGGCGCTGATTCAGGGCTATACGTTCGCCTTTCTTGGAAGAAGCAAAATAAAATTTTAAAAAAAGTTTTCTTAAGGGGCATTGCGTATTAAAGAGTAAAAACTATATTGACAATTGGAATGTACATTTTAACTATAATGTATAACATAAAAAAACAACATTCTTCAAGTAATGAAACCATTACAAATTATTTACTTAACTCAATTAATTATAGTTTTATTAGTCAAAACTGAGCAAAGGTAAATTATACTTAAGAAAAAGCAATTTTTCAGCTTTATCACCAGAGAGTCGATTTCTCAAAGGGTCGTAAATTAACCCAGCAGGTCTGAAGAAGTTACTCATTCGGTACAGTTCCACGAGGTGGAGAGAGTCACTGTCTTACTACATTACTAAAGTTATGGTATTTGGTATGAATTTTCCACCATAAAAGTGGATCTTCAATGGGTGTCAACCTTTCCTCTTTATTGTGTTCATTTACTAATATCTTTTTAATCATGATGGTGGCTGCAGAGGAACTCGATAGCTTGGAACAGGTGTCGGGTTGAAGTCGTAACTGGCGGCTGGTGTGTCGGCTCGACCAGGCAAAAACAAAAACCTCTCATATCGTGTCTCATTTAAACTTCGCCTCTATCCGAAATCATTCGAAACTTTTATATCAGATTTGGTTACGGTTGCCGATAGCATTTTATTATGGATTAATCCTTTCGGTTACGGTTACCGATGTCCATAACATTCCTGTATTGAAGTCGCGCTGTAATAAACTGTATGATTTCAACTTTCAGAGCTGTTCTGTAAATTATGATATTGTCTGCATACGCAATAGCATGCGGGAGTGCGCATAATAATTCGCTAATGTACATATTAAAAAGTATCGAGGAAAGAACCGCGCCCTGTTGCAAACCATTCTTGAGATGTCACACCACTTTTGACCACGAACCTCTGATCATTTAACACGTCATAAAGTATATATAGTAAATGCTTGTAGTGTTATATTTTGTGTTTTATTTTATTGTTTGTGTTGAACTCTTATACCTTAATGACTCTGGGTAGATTCCTCGTATGTCCCTAGGTCGCTTAGGGCACGTTCTCCTTGGACTTCCTCGGTTGGGTATACGGCACACGCTTTCCTATCCCCAATCCCTGGTCTTATTGAGTTGTTCGCCTGTGGAATACGTTCTGTGAGGTGTCCCAGAAACGGATTAATTTGCGCGAGACGCGAAACTGCACGAGGGGAACCACAAAAAACACAAAAGTTTACTTTTAAGGTGTTTATGTCTTTCTTAACACTACCACTGTTTTTATATTAAAACTATATCTAATTAAACACTTTTTACAATTTCTTAGATTCGTCCATTACACACTGTTATTGTGTTAAAATTATATCTTATTAAACACTTTTTACAATTTCTTAGATTCGTCCATTACACACTTGTCCATATGTTAAAATTATATCTTATTAAACACTCTTAACATTTTCTTAGATTCGTCGGTGTGTTTTTATGTTAAAACTCTCCTGAGCCCTTATCCAATCGTCCCACTCGCGTTTTTCAATCCAACTCTCATGACCGCCTTGGTCAATCGTCTAGAACCAACTTCGGTTCCATTACGATCGTACGATCAGAGGAAAACTTTTTTCCACGTTAACCAAACGCAACGTGTTATTTTCCTTTTTTTTTCTTAGCTGACCTCACATAAAATCCTTTGTATCCCGATCTCTATTGTGAACCAGCGATCTTTTGTTTGATCCTTCGGTAATTTTCCTAGGATCAACAATTACCATAAGCCATTAAACATTACTTGGGTGTTTTAGTAATGTTTAGGATTGGTATTTACCACGCTTGTTTTTGGTAATTATATTTTAATGGACAACGGTGCCAAAGATATTTTATATATCTTAATGGTATTGTTGTCCAGCGAATTGGACAACGGTGCCAAAGGTATTTTGTATACCTTAATGGTATTGTACTCCAATAAACTTGTGGGGGTTCTCTATATTACATGGAGAACCAACCCACAATTCTAACCTAATTTCGACCGCTAACAGCGCGTCATCATCATCATCATCGGCACTACAACCGGGAACCGGCCTTGGCCTTATTTAGCAAGTCCTGAGGCTTCTTAAATTTTCCATAATGATTTGTTTTTTCCGGGCAAGGTCATTAGTCTTGCGCCAGAGGCTCCCCGACGAGGAATCGAACCCCGGTCTCCCGTGTGACAGGCGGGTATACTAACCACTATACTATCGAGGAGCAACAGCGCGTCAGCTCAACCCCAATTCCTTCCACCAGATATTTTACCTGAAATTCATGTTTCCCAAAAGGACGCATAGCTAAATTAATTATTCTATGCAGATAATGCATAATTGAATTTAGCTACTTTTTTGCCATACGGCAACTCCATTACCCTAACCCATGAGATTTCCACTGGAAATTGTAATTTCATGTCGGTTAGCAACGGCAAAGTCTGGGCAAGCGATGCTGTTCCATCATCGTAAAACCACTGGGGAAATTATCGAATTATTTAAATTGGTTCCCACGGTCCCAAGCTACTGCAGTGTCCCTTTGACTTCCCCCAGACACTGTATTCGCTGGGGATCAATGATCTCTTTAGTCAGGTGAATAGCACAAACCATTTTCCTCTCCATCCCATATTCCCTTTTCATAGTTCATTGCACTCTGAGATCACCACAGTCACCGAACTAGGTCACTCAGTGAGGCTCAGATTTTGCGTTGGTGCATTCACGCAAAAGCCAAACGAACCCTAGGTCATTGTGCTCTCCCTTTTGATTTCTCCATTCTTTCTATGCCCAGCGACGGTCGAATGAACGCACAAGTGTTTATTCACCTCGATGGGCCGAGAAATTTGAGGGATGCATGAGAGAGCACGACGATTGGTTGATCGTTGTGCAAATCCTAAATGCAAATTTTCATCCCTGATTGGGATCAGCCGTATTACAACCACTTAAGCGTGCGCAAGAGTCTAGAGAGATCCTTCTTAAAAAAAAGGAAAATTTAACTACCGGTGAGCAGAGGTGCGCGCATACAAATCTTTAAAGTTTGAGTCGCGAATTAATTGTTGTTTCCAAAATTCTTATTGATAAATTAGAAAATTCCAAACTGAGAAGAGGACAGTATCTTAAGGAATCATGTGTGTTAACCAGAATTTACAAAAAGAATCATCAGTGCTGGAACCAAAATTACAAATGTAAAATTGCAATCTTAAGCTGTAAACAAATTAATAAAAAAAAGGTGTAAATAAAAGAAAAACATTGGAATCCTATGCTGTAAGCAAATTAATAAAAAAGGGAGTAAATAAAAGAAAAGCGTTAACCAAAAAAACTACCTCAGTGTGTTTCGATTTATTCCATCTCTTCTCTTGGATTATTGGATATTTAGTGAACTCGAGTTCGGCGTAACATCGTTAGTGGGTGTAAGTGAAACAGTGCCCGTGTCTTGGCATCATACTTTAAGCCCCCACAAACTTATTCACAGGCACCGTCCTGTATTCCGTTTAGGAAACGTATCCTTACAAGGGATTAAGAGAAACGGTGCCGCCATAGAGTTTTGTTCTCCGACGTACGTCTGGACTCTATAATTTTATTCTCTAGCGATGTCCGTAGAGAATTTTTCTTAGCAGATTGATACATTAATCAATCAGCAGGGGATTCACCTTATGTGATCCGAAATTGAATGGGGCTTTGCCAGGTATGAATGTTCGAGCGTGTTAAGGTGACATTCCGGTTTGTTCGGTTCAAAAAATCAAATTTTTGCTTAATCGATAGTTTTATACTTCAACAATAATATGTTAAAATTTGGAAACAAAATTTTAGGCTCAGTACCTGGCTGACTTTCAAACAGACAACTTGTCTCACAGTTTTGCTCGTGCTAGTTATCTTAATCAACCGTTATTTTCACAATAATTTTCACAATTTAATTATCATTATCTTGTTTTCTTTGCCTCGTTTTCCGCATACAAAAATTTGAACAAGTGTTATAACCGTTAAGTTATGGCCCCTGGGCCACGTGTATTAAATAAAATCAAGCGCAAACGGTTGCGTTACGACCCCGTTATTGGAGGCCAAACACCTCCCGATAAACGTTCAAAAGTGAACAATAAAGTTCTAGAAAAATCTAAAATGTGTTCAAACACTAACTTTTTTCAACCACTTCAAAGCCTGATGGAAGACTCTCCTGAAATGGATCCGACCAATGACGAACAGTGCGCAGAACTTCCTAAAGAAACCGTTCCGCCAATTGTGGTATTAAAAACAACTAGTGCTCAAGTGCGTGATATTTTGAGCAACATTAAGATAGACAAATACTTAATCAAAAACATTTCGCTTGGGCAAAAAATATGTGCCCCAACAATGGACATATATAATAAAATCAGAACCGAACTCTTACGGTTAAAATGTGAGTTTTTCACCCACTCACGTAAGGAAAATCGTCCATTAAAGGTAGTGTTATCCGGGCTAGACTTAATAAGCAACGATATAGTGAAAAAAATGAGTTAATTGCACTCGGGATTAAGTGCCTAGATGTTAAAAGCATCACATTAAATCCGTCAACAAAAGCCCTGTACAAACACTACTTGTACATCGTCTACATTCAACGCGGTACAGTTAAATTAAACGAACTAAAACGGAACTACTCCACCTTGTTCAAAACCATCGTTCGCTGGGACTTTAAAAAACATAATCCAGGTAAGGTCACACAATGTCACAATTGCCAGCTTTATGGTCACGGCTCGATGCATTGTCATATAAATAGCTTCTGTGCAATATGTTCGGGAAACCATAAAACATCCGACTGCAAAACAAATGAGGTCATCAAGTGTGCAAATTGTAGTGGGCCACATAAATCCACCGATCCAGAATGCATAAGCCGAAAGCAGTACATAGACATTCGCCGCAAATTATCCCCACGCGGACGTGGTACAGGAAATACAACCTTCCTACAGCCTCCGAGTGACAAACAGCAGCCAGTGCCCGACCGATTATCCATTGATAATTTTCCTCCACTACCCCGATCTGTGCGTCAACCTTCACTTCCTTCATCCACCTGGGCTTCTGGCCTCCATCAAACCCAGCAACCTTCCAATAGTGATACGACACACACGAAGAAAAATCCGTCAGAAACATTAACTAATGATAACCTGTTCTCATTTAGCGAGATAAACTCTCTTCTTAATGAAGTTGTAAGCAAGCTTAGTGCTTGTCAAACCAAAGCTGACCAATTTAACGTCATTACTTCATTAGCTATTAAGTACATATACTCGGAAAAAACATGTTAAGAAATTCTCTTAACATCATAACTTAGAATGCGAGAAGCATCAAAAACAAAAAGCATGAATTTTTTAGTTTCTTGATAAATTTTAATATTGACATTGCACTTGTTTCAGAAACCTGGCTCAAACAAGACATTTCTTTCTCACATCAAAATTACATATGTTATCGCCTAGACAGGGTACATGCTAGTGGTGGAGGTGTCGCCATTGTTGTGAAAAAATGTATAGAACATTCCTTGCGTCCTTCATTGCGCCTTAAGTTAATTGAGGAAATTAGTATAGAGGTAACATTAAGTGACAATTCCAAGGTGAGTCTTTTTTCGGTCTATTTCCCTGGAGGAAATAGAAACCTAGAGAAATCTACTTACTTTAAGCGGGATCTGCAAAAATTGTATAGAGTCAACACTCGAAACAAGGTAATTATTGGTGGTGATCTAAACTGCAGACATCAGTCGTGGAATTGTCTTAGGGCAAACAGCTGGGGTAACATTTTACTAGATGTTGCTGAATCCAGCCCAAGTTTTTCCATACTTTATCCACTTCTTCCCACCTATATCCCAGCGAGTGCTAACAAGAACCCCTCAACTCTTGATCTATATATCACTAATATTCCAAATTACTGCACAGTACCATTAACTCTAAATGCGTTAAGTTCAGACCACCTTCCGATCAGCCTCACAGTGAATCATACAGTAGTTGTAAATCGTACCAGTTTATACCACAACTATTCCGCCGCCAACTGGAATTGTTATAAATCATATATAAACACGAACTTGGTTCTAGGTGATACCAGCCTAAATTCTATAACCTGCAGCGAGCACATTAATATCCTATGCAACAATTTTGTTTCTATTATCAATAGAGCGGCCGATCTTGCGATACCTAAATGTTCCACTGCTCCAGTTGATAAGGCACCGCTTCCTGAAAATATGTTACATCTGATTAGGCTACGAAACTCTGAAAGAAGAAAATGGCTGCGTTATAGAATCGATTGTTTTCTAGTTAATGTTAAAGTCTTAAATAATATCATTAAAAACGAAATCTCAACATATAGGAACAAGTGTTGGAATAAACACCTTTCCTCTCTTGACAAAGCAAGCAAACCGTTCTGGAAAATATCAAAAATTATGAAAAAGAGAGGGTGCAGTATTCCTCCGTTTAAAGTTCACGACAAGTTGTTTATTTCTTCAGTGGAGAAATCGAACCTACTTGCTAACACGTTTAGTAAGAACCACTCCATATCTATGCATCTAAGCGACGCGTATACTGAAGCTGAAGTTGCTAACACTATCTATGTACTTTCTCAAACACCAGCTGAAAGTACTTACGCAACTAATATCAGCAAAGTTAAAGAATTGATAAAAAAATCGAAATCAAAAAAGGCCGCGGGTCTCGATAATATTAACAACAAATTAATCAAAGCACTTCCACCTGCTGCAAGTAACTATTTAACATTCATTTTCAACGCTTGTCTTAAGAATTGTTATTTTCCGGACTGTTGGAAAACAGCAAAAGTAATACCTATCCCGAAACCCGGCAAACCGAAGAACAGCCCCGAAAGCTACAGACCTATTAGTCTACTTAGCTGTCTAAGTAAGCTCTTAGAAAAAATCATTAAGGAAAGGATTGATCGTTTTGTGGAAGACAATAACATCTTACCATACTTTCAGTTCGGTTTCCGTAGTGGTCACAGCACAATCCACCAAGTCTTGCGCATTAAAAACCACATAGCTGGTAAATTCATCGACAAGGAGTCAACGGGACTAGTTCTTCTAGACATCGAAAAAGCTTTTGATACGGTATGGCACGATGCCTTGATTTATAAGCTACTAAAACTTAAGCTGCCAATACCGCTTATCAAAATTATCCAGAGCTTTCTTCGTTCGAGAAAATATGTTGTGAGTTTAGGAGCCGACATATCCTCTACTCACCAAATCCACCATGGTGTACCCCAGGGCTCGGTCCTTGGTCCCATATTATTTACATTGTTTGTCGCAGATTTACCATGTCTAGGTGAAAACATTCAGGTAGCTATGTTTGCCGATGATACGGCCATTTTCTCTTCGGGTGCCTTATTCACTAATGTCTACAACTCTTTGCAAGCAGCTCTTGACAAGCTAGCAGTATATTACAGGAAATGGAAAATAAAAATAAATGGTAATAAAACACAAGCTGTCTGGTTTTCGAGATGTAGGAAACACTGTTACCTACCAAATGGCACTAAACTCAGTATGTTTGCAGTTGATATTGATTGGTCCGAAGACTGTAGATATCTAGGTATTATTCTAGATAAAAAACTCATCTTTCAAAAACACATCACTACCACAATTGACAAAATAAACAAAGTCGTAAGAGTTATGTATCCATTAGTGTGTAGAAAATCAAAGCTTAGCATCGAAAATAAAATTATAATATTTAAAACCATTTTTCAAGCTATACTCCTGTACGGGGCGCCTGTATGGTGTAATTGTGCTCGCACACACAAAATAAAATTGCAAAGGTGTCAAAATAAAATATTGAAAATGTTGCTGAATTTGCCATGGCATTATTCGACATATGAACTACATGCAAACGCCAACGTTAAACCGGTAGAGTTCCTTATTGACAAAATCAATCGAAACTTCTTCGACAATTGTTCTTTTTCTGACAATGTTCTCGTTTCCCGTCTTGCGTTATCCTAAGTCACTACATACGTACTCTGTCTATGAAAATTATATCGAGGTCATTACTACATAAAATAACCGGAAGCTCGTGCAATATTAGTCTTAAGATTCAAATAAGGGTTTTTTATTGTAGTTTTCCCTTAATTTATTATTTGTTATTCATTAAAATTGTGCTATTGTCGTTATATAGATTTAAGATTATAGTTGTAAAGGAATTGCTATCCTAAATCTCTTAAGTACTAGTTGTAAAATATACCATAAATGTAATTATCTACTAAATAAAAATTGAATTGAATTGAAAAATTTTAGGCGGTTCCAAAGTTATAGGTCATTAAAGGGTCGGGTCTCCCGCGGATACAAATTCGTATCATAGGTGGCAACTACCGTGTATTTACAAAGATGCAGACTATCCATTTATGGGCATTAATTTGCTTCGCTGTTGGCTTGGACCAACTGTCACTTCTTTGAATATGTCGTAATCTTGTGCGACTGAACAACATGTTCATAAGCGGTAATGGATAGTCGCTCCTGTGTATGTTGTTTTTACATTCGGGCGTACTGCGGGTGACCTGCGATTGCCTGAGTTGTAGTTAGTTTCATATATATGAAACTAACTTGCCCGTTGCACGGTGACGTCGCGGGTAGGTATTTTTGATGTTTCTTTGTTTCTTTTTCATGAGGAGGAAAAAGTATTTAGTGTAAACGTGGTCTCAGAGCGTGCAGTGCTCGCGTTTAGGCGTCCGTTTCATACGTTTTTCAACGGTAAATTTTTCTAACATAATGTTTAAAAACGTTAAAGGTTCGCGTAAGTCAGGGGTGCGTCCAGGGAGTCGATATAAAAAACGAAAAGGATTTATGGGAACTGTACATGAACTGGAAATGGAGTATGCGACTACATCGGCACAAAAATTGGCTACATCGCCCGACTTCGCTCCAACGGTCACAGTGAAAGCAGCACACGTGATGTTACATTTTTTCAGTTTTTTCCGAACTTTCAAACATTATAAAGTGTAAAAACTGTGACGGTTCGATAAACTTTTCAAAAAAATCTGAGAAAGGCCTAGGATTCAAACTGATCGTCGAATGCAACAGTGGTGAGAGGGTCATCGAGTCCTGTCCACGAATCGCCAACAAAGCTTACGAAATTAATCGTAGAATAGTATTCGTAATGCGCATCTTGGGTGTCGGGTTAAATGGGTTACATTGTTTCACTTCACTGGATATTGGCGAATTTACGAAACACATTTACTACGCTGCTCTCGATAATACACACACCGCTTGTTTCGGCGTTTTTTCTTCCGTGATAAAAAAGGCTAGCAAAGAAGAAAAAGAAAATACTGATGAAAATGAAGATAAAAAATGTACTGCTTCTGGAGATGGTAGTTGGAGCAAAAGGGGTCATACTGCATACAATTATGGCGTTATGACATTGATCGGCAACAAAACAAACAAAGTTCTCGATCTTACTGTGAAATCGCGTTATTGCCAAGGGTGCAACCTTATGAAAACAAAGAAAGGCACCTCTGAATATGATACTTGGTGGGATGAGCAACAACCAATTAATTGCATATCCCAAAAGCAATTGCCCAATAGTGCAAAAGCAATTAATTGCGTATTCCGGAACAATTAACAAATCACGGAAAGGCAATTAATTGCATACAAAACATAGAAGAACTAATTGGGTCACTGCGAAAGGTAATTGCATTATCGTCATCGGGAGATGTTGACTCCGAGGTGACGAGAGTTGGTGGTTAATAAGAGAAGTGGCAGTCGGTGGTTGGTCGTGGGAGAAAGATCATGAAGAGGATTTAAAACGAAGTGTTAGAAAGTTAATAGGAACTAGTTAAAAGTGAACTTAAGCTTAATAAGTCAAAAACTAAAACGAATTGTTAAAGCTATGCTGGAATTAAGTTAAAAGTGAATTTAAGAATAATAAGTCAAAGACGAATAAGTGTAAAAAGATGAGCAACTGGAACAAATTATTAAATCGATATTGGAATTAAAATAAAGGTGAATTAAACACTAATAGGTTAAACTAATAGATGTGAAGCCAGAGTACTAACAATGGAATAAGACATTAATTAAAACATATTGTGTTTATAGTAAAGAATTAGTTGTAAACCGTAGTCATATTTTTGAAAATTCCTGTTAAATTATAAATTTAAATAAACAATGTAGATTGTGTAACATTAAAGTGTAACCCCTAATGTTAACATTTAATATTTGATTATCTCTCGCTGTGCAATTCCGATGGCTGCAGTCTTCTGCTTGGATTTCAATCTACACACTGTAAATAAACTCACTTGCACTACCCTTTAAATACCAAATTATTGGTGAGTTAATGCAGATGATGCATTTTCCTCACCCAGAACGTGTAACCTATTCTTATTTTTAATGACCACTTAATTTCCTCTGCAAGAAATGTAGCGGAATCAATTTAAATATTCATTCGATTTGCAGTAGCAATGACCGAACCAATTTCAGTGCATTGCTCTACGTACAATTCGTATCATACGATTAATTTCGCCTTTTTGCTACGTTCGATACTTTCGCTGAACTCAGCAGTTTTCCGACGCTCAATTATTTCGTCGCCGGTGGCCCTTGATATTGCCGCTTGTGCTCGCATATCAGGTATCACACTTGTAAACATGTGTACTTGTAACATGAGACCGTGTAGGTCCGTGGACAGGTCCTTGTTTGATTTTCGTAATACGAAACAGAATGCAAGGTCAAGTGACGACGGATATATGCTTTGGCATGGATGGGTAATTATCCCAAGATATGCGATATGAATTAATTGTTCGTGGAGAAGGCTTTGCTTCTGAATGAACGCGAGTATCATATGAATTTCTGTGAAGATTTATTATTTGAGGATGGTTGTTTGGAATTATGTATGGTATTGTTTAAGAGGGGTGAGTAACGAGGTGTAACAATTGTATTACGGTGGATGTTTTGAATATATGCAGTTAACAGTCTATAAAGTATTTTTACATTTTGGCAAGTGAAGTATTCAAATATCAATTCGAGCATGTTAATACTCTTACTCTAACAGAAAGGTAAAATATATATTTAAATGTGAAACATTTTAATGAAAAACTACTACAAAGTAAAAAGTGTTTACGTACCACAATATTTCAATGTAAAAAGACTCATTCAGATTTACTATAAGTAATGACGTTAGAAATACGAAGTATCAAATTTAGTTTGCTAAAATATTTTTAATTTTCCATACATTTTAAATGTTACATAACGCCGTCGTTGTTGCGTTGCTTAAGAGGAGAGGAGGGGACATAAAATTCGCCAGAAAACCATTACGTAGTTTATGGACGATCCCCACGTTCATTAGCTAAGTAAGATCGCATTAAACCTCTGCTATCTTATTATAAGTCAAATTTGATTGGGCTGACATTGTTTGATCGTTAATTAATGTAAGGTTTTTGCTTTGGCTCATTTAAAGGATTTTTATGTGTCTCCGTCTCCGTACATTAGAGCCGGTTGGAACACTGATTTAAAACTTAATACTTTATTATGTATGCTTAGTTTAGTTCTTCTGTTAGTCGATGAATAGAGTCTTTTAATTACGGAGTTAGAAACTGTTGTAGATGCATACCTGCCAAGTTCGGTCCCGGTAAAAAATTCAAAAATGTGTGTCATGAACTTTGCAAAACGTTATTGCGTTTAGAGGAAGAACATTTGACTAAAAAGTGCAGTATTATCTGTCACTTCAGCAATGTTTCCAAAACTAGGTAAGAAATTAAAACATTTAAAAAAAGAACTCCCAAAAAATGATTAACATGAAAAGCATTTTCTATCCTGCACAAGGTTCCAAATAATTTTAATAACATAGACAAAAAAATTAAACATAAGGAGTTTGTTAATATTTTCTTCATGCCATACTCTGACGCTTGTTCAATATCTAGTAGGATTAGTTCAGTCGAAAGTCTTGAATTAACTTTTTTTTGCATAAATTGTTGTATTCCTCAAATTTGATTACTTGTATTATGTCCTGCTCTAAAATCGGATGGTCCTATGTAACCGAATATACGTGAGCTTGTTTTGTATTAAAGCGTTTTCAAGCATTTTGGTTAAACTCTACCTTTTATAGGTCTGTAACTAGTCGGGTTTACTTTTTACTTTGACATGTTTTGCAACTAGTAGAGAATAACAACATTTTATCATCATCATCATCGGCACTACAACCGGGATCCGGTCTTGACCTTATTTAGCAAGTCTCTCCACCACTATCCGGTCGTTATCCGAGACTTGTTAAATTGTCCATAATGATTTGTTTTTCCGGGCAAGGTTATTAGCCTTGCGCAAACATTTTTCAGGATGTCGCTGGATGCATTGGTTCATTAGTTGGCGGGTGCCAAAGTAGCTATCCAGGGGTGTCACGTAGAGACTACATGTTAACTTGGATTAAACAGAGACAAGGATCGTCCTGGCCTCCCGGGTTGAAAGCCGAAAATTTGCCTTGTATGTTCACTCCCACTCTACCCAACAACATTTGAGTAAGTAACTTTTTTATTTTCAATTCTTCAGTTAGATTTTCAACTAGACTTTTGTTGCTGATTAAAGTAGTAACAGAAGGTCTACCAATGTTATTTAGTTTCTCTTTCACAAGGTGTTCTATTTAAAAGATCACTCAGATGTACTAAAACACAGTATGGTAGCTTCGACTAAGTGCCGCAGGCAACTGTGGGCACACTTGCGTATTTTTCTTTATTATTTTTGTCACTTTTTCAGAACCATATTCGAAATGCAGACATTTCATTTTTGATTTGGTAGTACAAGGTTTTTTAACTCTAAATCCTCTCTTTTTGCTCGGAATTTCTCAAACAAGCAAAGTAAACGACATTATTTGGCACCGGTGCAAGATGGTAGTTCAGCCGCCCGTTTAGTAGTGTCTTCAAGGTATTGACATTAATTGTAGCAAGGTTTGGTGTTACACAGAATATAATATCATTAGTTGATTATACAATATATAACCCCTGTAGAAAATGATAACCTTTACCTACTGCATTATTTTTTGGATTTCTGCTCATTCAATCGTTTTTGTGGAGCCCTGCAGTTTTCTTCTCTGAATATTCCTAGTCTGTGCAGGATTGATAATCGACCTACCCCATAGATGGTGGATATGTCAGTGATGATTTTCTGCGTTCACTTGTTCTTTGCTTACCTGACGGGTGAAAAAGAAATGACTACAACACTAACTGGCTTAGTGTATAGGTTTTCCATTTTACATTAGCGATGATTTTTGGCCCTCCAACAATCTTTTCAATATAATTAGTCATATTTCTCCCCTTCCGTTTTATCCTTCGAATTCGCGTAGAAGCTGAATAAAATATTACAAGCCAAAGGAACATCTCTCGGTTGAAGCTTCCATTTGAACCTTAGGAAAATTGTGTAACACGATTCTATATTTCCAACGACATTTGTAATTAAGTACCTTCCCTCGAGTCGTTACAGGCCTCGACACGTCATTAATATGGCGTTGGGTGTACACCTCAAAGCGCTTTCTCTGAATCCACATTTAAATAAGATTCGTTTTCGTCAGTAAGAAAAAACAGAACACACTTTCACCCCATCGGGGCAAAATATGGTTGGGGAACGCATGATTTCTATTCGAAAACGCTTTGAATCCAAATGTATATTCGCATCACACGGGTGAGCATTGTACCCACGATTCATACAACCAACTTTTATGTCTCTGCAAACTATAGACAAGTTCACGTGTAAGGAATCACTAAGGTATAATATAAATGCGTGTAGGGGGGCATTAATGAAAAATTTGTAATCCGAACGCGTACACGAAAATAAAATGTCGTTCATAGAACATAATTATTTACCACATACAAACGCACAATTCTTTATGGCTAATACAAAGTACGTCTATATCTTTCACTATCTTCTTTAACATATCTCCTCCAACTCCAATCCCACTCATTTCCACTTCCATATCACCCATGCACCATAAATTTCATGACCCATAACAAAGTAAAAGTGAAATTAGAGGAAAATATCAACTAAAATGACGACATCATTATTATGTACACACATACACTCATTCACACATCGGCTCATCCTTGCAGGGCTCTGCGCTATGGTGCGGCTGGGACAGCTTCATACGTCGGATTGTGCAAAACCTGAAAAACTTTATCGAAATTTTCGGAGGAAGTTTTTTTCCGTATTCGTTCGTTTTCAATTTCACGTCGGATTAAGATTTGAATTCCTGTCTTACTCCTCCCCAACTGTAATATTATGGTAAACCAGGCAGACAATGGAAAGCATTTGAAAATGGAGCTGTCGCTGAGAATAAATTTCCTTTCTTACGCCTAACGGACTAATTAGGTTTCAGTGTTTCCAAGCCTCCGAACCGCATATCCTCCCAGTCTTTTCAATTGATCTTGTTTTTTTGATAAAGAATTCTCATACTCACACTCATCCACCCAGTACAGGTGAGATGCCTCCGCGTAGAGGAACATTTTAATTTAACACAAATTTAAATTATATCTGCAAAAAGAATATATAAAAAAAATGAATAACAAAAAAAGTCCGAGGACACACACTATGACATTGTGCCAAGAACGAATAGGCAATGGAGAACACTTTTGACGTAATTGCTAATTTTTGGTTGAAGCTGAGGCACACATCCATCGAGTTGGAAGGATAATCGGCTCCTCGCAAGGCGCATCGCTGCTGCGCTGTCGACAGCTGCTGGCTCTTTGATGCTCCTACCTTATGCAATGGTTGTCTGTGTGACTAGCTTCCATACTGGAAGCATTGGAGGCTTTCATCCACTGGGAGCGCAAGTATACGGTACCCACGAATCCTTTAAAAATAAAGAAAACAGACAAAGATAATTTTATAAGGACGAAAGGAAAACTTTCGTAACACGAACACGAAATGTTGGCACTTATGTCGCTGAATTCGGTTTCCCCATGCCATTCCTCCTGACCTGGCATTCGAAACACGCCTACCGTCATCCTCTAACCCCACGTGGTAGTTGGAATATTAAATAAACTATAAGCAAAGTGAGGCGAACGGGTGGCAAAAACAGGATACCCTTCTAGAGTTCATGCATATACACATCCTGTGACGTGTATATGTAAAAAAGTTTCCACTGCGCGTGCAACTTTAAAGAAAATTTATGATGATGCGTTACCAAGGACACCGTTGCGAGGTGGAAATGGGCCGACATACTCGGATGAATAAATACATGCACCGTGACTTTATGACATGCGGAGTGCCAAGATGACGCCGTCAATGGAGGTTCGTTTCTGTAGAGTGCTACGGGGAATATGGCCGGAGCAGTCTAAGAGAAGGACATGCTAATTAGACCACTAACTACGTAAATAAGCGAAGTTTCTATTTATGTAAAAGTGCGCGCACTTCAAAGAATTGCAAAGACCTAATTGACCACAGTTTTCTAAACTTTACATTCCCTTGGAACGTATTACCGGTGGATGTAGTTTAGATCACTCATAGTCTGATTTCTGTTAGAAGTACTCCCCTATTTCACTCACAAAAAAAAAAAAAAAAAAACAAATTGTTTAGTGAAGAAATTAATATGATAACAAGGTCAATAAGCCTACTTGGCATACAATTAAGAGCTTGGTTCAGATTCAAACGAAGTCCTATACCATGGACACATCTGTAAAGGATAACAACCACTCAAAATAAAGTGCTCGATGATTTCAATTTACACATGACTCGGTTTTTTTTTAATGTGGTCTGTTTAAAATAGAGATATTTGACGGTTTATGTTCAGCATTCAATTTACATTCGCTTGACCACATAATTTTCTTTTGACAAAATCTTTATCTCGAGTCGTTGTTAACCCCTGAAAGTAGTAGTAGTAGTTACTCATAGTAGGCGTCAGAATTAATCATGTCATTCTTTGAAAGCAGCTGATCAAAGACGATATCATTATTATCCAATCCCACCAAACTGACAGTATCATCTTCTTTTGATGGATATCCGCCTTTGCTTGCCTTTTCGGTGCTTCATCTCGTATACTCCCACTTTTTTTGACTCAAGAACCGGAGTCCGTTTTCTTCGCATTTGTTGAGTCGCTAGCAGATGTTCACAAGCTTCGTGAAACGAATTTCTTTCAATTATGGGGTATCCAGATATTGTGCTATTTTTCGATGACATTTTTATCGTAAACTTTACCCAGCTTTTCACTAGCTTCAGTTGTTTTTTCCTTTTTGGAAGTAGTCTTACTCTTTAAGTCAGGGAACACACATAAATGTCAGGGGCAATATATTTAAGAAAGTACAAAAGTTTAAATATCTGGGAACAATACTGACGGCCAGTAACGAAATGTCGAAGGAAATTAACAAAAGAATGTACTCCGGCTACGCTAGTTGGCACGTAGTCAGTAAACTGCTGAAATCCAAACTGATACCACGTAATATAAAACTCCGTGTCTATAGAACCATAATAATGCCGATTGTTCTATACGGATGCTAAACATGGGCTCTCACAAAACGGGAAGAAAACAAATTCCACGTATTCGAGAATAAATTTTTAAGGGGTATCTTTGGCAGTAAATATGACGAGGAAGCAGGACAATGTAGGAAACTCCACAACCACGAATTGGAAGAGCTGTACCGCAAACCTACAATAGTGAGAGTAATCAGGTTGTGAAGATTAACATGGGCCGGACATGTGGTGCGTGTTACGTGGCAACTTCCGCCACCGCCTTTTTCTCGGCAATAACGTACGTAACACATCAAAATCATATTTTTCAACATAGCCACCGTTGAGGCTAATACTATTCTCCCGACCTGTAAAAAGTTTCTTTATTCCGTCACTGAGCTATACCGCAAACCTACAATAGTAAGAGTAATCAGGTCGCGAAGATTAAGATGGGTCGGACACGTGGTGCGAATGGGCAACGATAGGACCGTGCACAGAATTCTTGACGGTAAACCAACGGGAAAGAGACCGACAGGACGGCCGCGATGGAGATGGGAGGACAATGTTAGGTTTGACCTTGAGGAGATCGGATCGGGTGGTCGAACGTGGAGGGAGAGCGCACAGGATAGGGAACAGTAGCGGAGTCGAGTCGATGAGGTCATGAACTTCTGGGTTCCTACAGGCCAATAAATAGAAAAACAGTCACTGCAAAATTCCTTAAACTTTTTGCGAATCCGGGACTTCACAGCGGCTTTCACATCATCGTCCGAGATGTAATGATTACCCTTCAAGTCTCTTTTGGATAAAGGAAAAAGATAAGAATTGGTTCAAACTTCAGGTTCAAAAGTTGGTCGCAGCATTCCAATCAATGCCATTTGTTCTCGCCTCTGAGACGGCGTGGAAACCATCGCGCACAGATTTTACGGTAACCCAATTGTTCAATAATAAAGCCGACACATTGCTTTGATATTCTCCAAGCTCGCAACCCCGAAATTTTACTGCCCATCGATTGTAGACCTATCAACAGGTCGTCACCATAAACAGCCTTTAAACAATGATGAATTTCGGTAGGAGTCACTTCACCATGTTACTTCCAATTGTCGCCACGCGCTCTTCTGAACTTCATTTCATTTCGTTCGCTTTTTACAAGCACGTGTGCATTACGTTCCAGCCTACACACGTATTATATTTATATGTGGCAGCACTTCCCAAAAGAAATCAAATGTTAACAACCTTACTGGCAGACGAGCTGCCGGTTAGGTAGTAGAAAAAGAAGAAAAGTCAGTCGATGACAAGAAGTGTAAGAAGAAAGATGCGTACGTTGGTGCGATAAGCGTATAATGAGTGTTTTTATTCAGTAATATATATTTATTTAATAATAGTAAAAGTAACGAGTGTTTTATTCAGTTCAATCCATTTATTTCTTTGATCTTACATATATTTTAATAACAAACATATTATTTAGAAAAAACACTGCCAGTTAATGCATTTCAGGTTTTATGCATTTACACAGGTCTACCCTGTGTTGCAATTGAAAGCGGGTGCAACAAAAAATAAATAAATAAATAAATGATAATGTACTCACTGTGTTGCCCCAGCGGGTTTGGCTCGACGGGGGGTGGTTCGTACCGCTTCTTCAACTTTCGTAATGTTGCTATTCCTGGATTTAATGAAACAGTAATTCTTTCATTGGAACGGTGTTGTATATAAGTCTGGCAAACAACTCTCCACTCCAAAACGTTTGAACTACTTTGGTTGCAATAAACCTTCCTAACCATTTACCACGGTTGACAGCGAATGCTGAGATTATAATAAATTTTATTTGTCTCCCACCGACTCTTTGTTTTTAATCCACCTTTATCTCGCTGAGAACATAATCATGCCATATGACTGTTATACCGATAACGGTGATGATTAATCTCGAGTTTTACCTGATGATATCACCGGTTTCGGTTTATTTTTATTTGTAGAGTGAGTTAACACCCAAAACCCTAATTATCTATAATGAGTCAATCCACAATATATATTACAATCTACATTACGGATGACTCAACATACAATCTACATTACGGATACATTTATTATCTATAGAATACTCATTAGCATTTCTTTATCTTCACTAGCATCCTTAGCAACTGAAAATGTATAAAAACGAAACATTCACAACTAGAATGGCAATTACTCTAAGTCACGACCATAGGTTCGGACATTGTTTTCAGAAGTCTTTTTGTAAATATAGTCATATAAGTGAAGGAAAAAATAAAGACACCGTCAAGGAAGAATTAAACCTCTTCTTGACAAAGAAAAAATATTTTTTTCCTTTCTGTGGCGACAGCCCCCGCTTGGTAGAAACCTTGACGTGGTGCGGGGGCTTAAACTACGATGAATCGCTCAGGCTATGCTGACGGAAGCATACGCTTCCAGTAGGGCCACCCATGTCAGACAGGCTAGCGAGGAGTAACACACAAAGATCTACCGCCCCTAATCCAGGGTGTTACGCGTCACCGTGCCCATTGGATGGTTTGCAGCCAGGGGTATACCGGCTGTATTATAACGGCGCCTGACTGACACCGGGTCGAATCAGAGCAGTAAGCAGACCTTACCATATCAAAGAGGGGCTCTGATATGGCGGACCATTTGAAACCCCAGAGTGATCCAATGAAATGAATGATCAATACACAAAAAACAATCTCACAAAAAACCCGGTAGGCGTAGGTGTGATGATCCAACACTACCATAAGGGAACAAATCATCAGGAAAACACCGACTCGGCAAAAAGAAGACGTAGGGAAAAACGGAAAAAGCGGGATATACGCGTCGGGACGTGGAATGTTCGAACGTTATATAAACCAGGCGCGATACAGACGGTCGTAGAAAACGCGAAACAATATAAAATGGACATCGTCGCGCTCCAGGAAGTTCGACTCCCACATCAAGTAATCGAAACCAACGGGTTTACACTGGTGTGTGGAGGTACCGATACACATAACCTCGGAACTGGCTTCATCATAAGCAAGAAGATTACGCCCCATGTAAAAGATGTGCAATTCATTAATGACCGAATGTCTGTGCTAAAAATACAGGGCCGATGGTACAATTATGTATTTATAAACGTACACGCCCCAACAGAATCTGCGAACGAAGAAACGAAGGACACGTTCTACGAGACCCTAGAGGATGTATTTCATGGGATCTCATCATTCGATGTTAAAATCCTCCTCGGGGACCTCAATGCGAAAATTGGAAAGGAAGATATCTTCCAACCAACTATAGGTAAAGAAAGCCTACACGACGTGTCAAATGATAATGGAATTCGAATTATCACGTTCGCAGCGTCAAAAGATCTGTTAGTAAAAAGCACGATGTTCAAGCACAAGGAAATTCATAAAGCCACATGGATATCACCCGACGGCGTAACGCGTAACCAAATAGACCACTTCCTCATAGACAAAAGACACCACTCGAATATCCTTGACGTAAGAGCATATAGAGGAGCAGATTGCGACTCCGATCATCTTCTAGTGATTGGCAAAATCAGGGGTCGCCTCGCAGCAATCCCACATGGGCAGTCACGGGAGACAAGCAAAAAGTTCGACACTGATAAACTGAAAGACCTACGCAAAAGGGCTGAATATCAAGACGAGCTAACGAATAGATTTAGCATTCTAGAGAATGTGAGCAGTGAGGAAGAGGAAGCTAATAGTGTGAACACTAAATGGACATCGATCAGAGACACAATCAAACTAACAGCCCAAAAGGTATTAGGATTTAAGAAAACAATTAAGTCCAAACCTTGGTTTGACGATGAGTGCAGGGCGAAGATCGAAGAACGTAAACGCCTCAGAGTGATCCACTTAGAAAGATATGATGAAGTCAACGCAGAAAGATACGCGACAATTCGGAGAGAGACAATGAGGATCTTCAAACGCAAAAAACGCGAATGGGAGAAGACTAGGATCGAAAAAATCCTAGAAAATTCTAGGGCAAAGAACATCAGGGGTATGTATGTCGGCATAAATTCAATTAGAAATGGCTACCGAGGAAGAGCCAAAATAATTCGAGACGCAAACGGCTGTCTGGTCACAGAAACAAACAATGTCGTGACAAGATGGAAGCAGTACTTTGAAAACCTGCTCAATGTACGCACCCATCAACCACAGATAAATGTACCAAGCGTACATACAGCTGAGCCTCAGATCCCAGAGCCGTCTCTCAACGAAGTTGTAGACGCAATAAATCGATTGAAAATCAACAAGGCTCCCGGAGTCGACTGCATACCGGCAGAGCTTGTGAAGCATGGAGGAGAGGCAACCGCTCGAAAGATCCACCAGCTCATCCAAACAATATGGGATAAGGAAGTCACTCCGGAAGAATGGAAAACCTCAATAGTCATCCCCATTTTCAAAAAAGGCGACAGATCTGACTGTGAAAACTACAGAGGAATATCATTGCTCCCAACCGCATACAAAATATTAACAAATGTCATTCTGGCGAGAATCACACCTTACGCAGAAGAGATACTGGGAGACTACCAATGTGGATTCCGTAGGAACCGGTCAACAAGCGACCAAATGTTCACAATAAGACAACTGCTGGAAAAGAAGCGGGAATACGGAGAGACGGTTCACCAACTGTTCGTTGACTTCAAAAAAGCCTACGACTCAGTCGCAAGGCAGAGACTCTACCATATTCTAGTTGAGCTGGGAGTCCCAAAAAAATATGCCGCGCTCATTCAAATTTGCATGAACGAAAACAAAGGGCGAGTTAGAATAGAAAACCACCTCTCAGAACCATTTGAAATCCGGGACGGACTAAAGCAGGGAGATGGTCTATCACCGTGTCTCTTTAACCTTGTGCTCGAGTATGTCATCAGAAAGGTACAAGACGACAACATGGCCGGATCATCCCTGAACGGGGTCACACAAGTGCTCGCATATGCGGATGACATCGCCGTTCTGGGCGATAATCTAGAGACTGTTAGTAAAAACTGTGAAATCATCATGCAAGCGGCAGAAGAGGTGGGCCTAGAAATAAATGAAGACAAAACAAAATACATGATTACGGCGAGAGCAGGTGGGTCTCAGAGAACACATATAAACGTCAGAGGTAAGATCTTTGAAAAAGTTAAAGAATTTAAATATCTGGGAACGATACTGACGGCCAGTAACGAAATGTCGAAGGAAATTAACAAGAGACTGCATTCCGGCAACGCGAGTTGGCACGCAGTCAGTAAACTGCTGAAATCCAGACTGCTATCACGTAACATAAAGATCCGTGTCTATAGAACCATAATCATGCCAATTGTTCTATATGGATGCGAAACATGGGCTCTCACAAAACGGGAAGAAAACAAATTCCGTCTATTCGAGAATAAAGTTTTGAGAGGCATCTTTGGAGGTAAATATGACGAGGAGGCAGGACAATGGAGGAGACTCCATAACCACGAATTGGAAGAACTATATCGCAAACCTACAATAGTGAGAGTAATCAAGTCGCGAAGATTAAGATGGGCCGGACACGTGGCGCGAATGGGGAACGATAGGACCGTGCATAGAATTCTTGACGGTAGACCAACGGGAAAGAGACCGGTAGGACGGCCGCGACGGAGATGGGAGGACAATGTTAGGTTTGACCTTGAGGAGATCGGATCGAATGGTGAAGCGTGGAAGGAGAGTGCCCAGGACAGGGAAGGATGGCGAAGCCGAGTCGGTGAGGTCATGATCTTCCGGGTTCCTACAGGCCAATAAATAATAATAAATAATTTCTGTGGCGACAGAGAGAATAACTAGTGCCACAGCGTACCTGGGCGTTTGTATGCGCCAGTGTAATTTTATGTTTAATGTTTTAATTTGTTCGATGTTAAATGTAATGTGTGTTTTATGTGTTAATTTAATATTTTATGTGTGTAATGAATGTGTTTAATTAATGTTTTGTATGTAATACGTTTAGTTCAAAAAAATGTAAATTGTGTTTGGTATTTAAGTTTCTGTTTAATATTTTAAATTTACGTTTTAATTTTATGTGTTAAAGAATGTGAAAATGTATTATGAGTAATTTTAATTGTTGTTTCTCAGCGGGACAAATGTAGTGGGGGAGTTACTACGTAACACCAGAAATATTGAGGTGTATTGATTAAGCACACATTAATCAACGCGGGAAAATTCACCTTAAGTTAATCCAATTATTGCGGGAGCTTTTTTTGATTGTTTCTGTTGTTCGCCTAATCTCGTCTTGAGGCTTAGCAACAAAATTATAATGTTCAGACAATTGGTTTTTAGATTATTTTTTTGTCGCTCCTCTGGGAATATGCCAAATATTCGATGCGATAGGTAGCCATGTGCATCCAAGTATAGAAATACATTGTCCGGTATATGACTTTGACAGCGATGGGAGATTGGTAAAATAGTGGCCATATCTCTCGCTGACTGCGCAAAGTAATTATAACAACATCCAGAATGGGTTTGTCAATTCTGACCACGTAGGCGGCATCCAATAAAATAGTGAACGATACAAAAAGTTAAAAGTCAGAATGTACGCGTCTATACATTCGTGGCGAGCTCATATTTGACTCTCACATCGAGACATTTATTCGGAAAACGCAGGAGAGCCATGAATACCTTTTCCGTGTTGTTCAACTGTATGTTGGCGTGTTTAAAAAAATACTGACATCCCAACCAACCCTTGGCCTTACCAAGAGCTGGTGTCATTAATGCCAGGTTTTATTATCTGCCACAAATTTACAAACGTAAATAGCATCCACTGCAATAGCATACATGTGGTCACATATATATCGCAAAATCCTTGCAGTGATGCCAACTGAGACAAGTTTACTCGACCAAGAGACTTCTAAATATTTTGCATCCAATTTCGACGAAGGTATCTCGAGAATTTGAAGAATTCGCCATCGTTAAGAGTTCTGGCGATGTTAGATTTTTTTTCACAATTTGTACCTCTGATTACGGGGGCATATCTTAGTCAGTTCTTTAGCTGGGTGATACAAGTACCATCTACATATCTCTATCTGAGATCATAGTTGAACATTCACTCGTACTTCAGAGCGAAGTCGTAAATGTTTGATCGAGTATGTTCGCAGTTGTGTCAGAAGGTTAATGTACCGTTGTCAGCAAAAGTATAAATTGTGTTTTGTATGTTCAACAAGTTGATGAAATAAGAAGAATGGGAGGTGGTAGAGACCCTTGCAGAAAATCGGTAGGATGTACATCTTATAAGTAGCAGGTTTAATGTCATCTAAAGCTACCTCAATTGGCCACCTGGAATGTCCTTTGAATGAGAGCTTCTTCGACTCGTTAAAATTGTCATTTCATTCATTTCATTTTACGTACATTTTTATTTCGTTCTTTTTCTTATATTTATCTTACTTGCTAGACAAAAGTGCTTAAGTTCTAGCTTATCTAAATTATATTCTAACTGTTGGCACGATGCGTTTATCGTGCTGATTATAAGATATTAACGAAACGACAACAAAATGACGACACGATGCGTTTATAGCGATTTGGTACTGAAATAACGAAACGACCAACAAATGCAAACAAAAGATAAACTATTTATATTATCGATATTTTATTGTTGTACAGACAACGAAGGATGTGGACTGTATCGAATTCGTGATTGAGAAATAATAACAATAATAGAAAACAAATTGCTTTTATAGCACTGCAAGAGGGAAGTCCTCTTTTACATGTGTTGGTACAATATTGGTGGAATTTAGTGGTAATGAAACATTTGTATATTAAGAAAAAATGGGCGGAGCGATTGCATCCACGTGGTTTTGCATGCGGTTAAAACATGAGGAAAACAGTCTGTACAAGAGTAATGACATTTTAATGATGTACTTATAAACAAGGAACCAGAATATAAAATGTCTAGACGAGAACTACATGAAATACAAAATGCAATAGATAAGATGGTAAAAGACCAAAAAAAATAATGCAGATATTTTAGGTATAGATATTTGGGAAAAACATCAGCAGGACGCGACACTAACTTACTGGTCCCCTGCGGACCCTCTAAGTTAAACTTAGGTTGACTATTGTCATGTATTGTTGCCTTGCGGCTTTGTTTTTTTATATCCATTGCAATCTTCATAAATAATTTACCAAACAAAGAAAACTTAGAACAAAAAAAAAACGTTGTAATTTTTTTTACACCTAATTAAACTTCTTCACTAACGTAATCCATTTTTTTTTTAAAACATACCTTACACTACCCTAACCTAAAAAAAGCTAAATCTATGTGTGCTTGCCATTGTTTTGAGATGTTATTTACTATGCTCATTTCGGCTGACAAGTCTTTAGTTGCAATTCATCCACCAGAACTGCTAGCGTTGTCCGCAACACCAAACCGACCACCATCTGGCGTAGACGTGTCGACAATCGACAAATGGTAGTTGATGAACCGTTCAACGGAACAGCCTAAAAATCCGCTGGAAAGAAGGGATAATGTGAGCGGAGTCGAGTCGGTGTGGTCATGAACTTCCGGGTTCCTATAGGCCAATAAATAGTAGTATTTGTATCATCTGCTTTTGAATAGCGATCAAGATTGTGAACACATCTGCCTGGGTACTTATTGGTGTTAGTTCCGACTGGGTACTGATCCCTTCTGTTATTAACGATATATTTTGTGCCGTGTTTCTCGTGGCGGATGCTATTTGAACGTACGACAGCTCATTAAAAGTGAAATTTCAACAAACAACAACTATTCGACAGCTCGTTAAAAGTGTAATTTCAACAAAATGGCGGTATACCAAACTCTACTTTTCGGTAAACTGTGCCATTGGAGACTGCGAGATTCATAATAACGGTCACTAAGGCGAGCGAATGTTTCAAAGTCCTTTATGAGTTTTTAGCGTTTGGGATGATAGTGAAGAACGTGTGATTCGAACTGTGTCGATCTGTGTAACATTCGAAGCCTAAGATGCAATTTATCCTCTGTGTCTGCCCACGTCTCTAACCAAAAACCAGCAATCTTTGTATAGCGTATTGCGACGATAGTGAAGAACGTTTGATTCGAACTGACGCTATGACAGTTAGAATCGCCAAAAATTGAACCAATGTGTAACACATCAGGCTACTGGCCGTGTTTAGAATTCGATTTTTAAACTCAAGTATATTCAACTGATGTGAATTGTTATGTTATCGCTATGGTATACGGCTCTGAGGCATTTTCTTATTCGATTTTCGTTCGGTGTTCTTCACTATTTGCTAGTGTATTGTGTGTGTATCTGTTAGAAACGCCACAAGTTGATAGCTTATTATTGACTCCCTAACCTTCGATACGATCAAAGTTAGTGTTGGCTAGGAAGAGGGGAAGGAAGAGTTGCCTTTTTGGGATACGGTGGTGGCAAATTCGGACGTTCCGCCTTTTTGAAAATTGTTCAGTTAGATAAGCCCGCTGGAACAGTTTTCTCAATGCTTTAGCGAATGAGGAAAAACATCTTAAAAACCATTTATTACATCATCGCGCACATAACGATTTAAAAGTGCCTTTAAATCACGAATAACCGTCGGGTCGAACGCCATTTGATTTGGAGAAGACGAAGTCCAAGACTTTATTTAACATGGTTCAGATTGTCAGATTTAGGCCTCTTTGTCCTATAATAACTTTGAAAGGCATCTTTTGTAATGCCTCTGTGGGGGTATAAGTTGGTGTGCCTGGTACGACACGGATTCCTTATATTCCCAACGACGTTGCTCCGATGAGGATAGTTCACCCAGAAAGACAGGAACAATAGCAAACACACTGATGTGATGTGGTTGATCGTATACATGTTTTTGTTTTATTTGATTTTGTTGCGCCATCGCGGCTGAGTTTTTAATTAACATTTTGATAAGTAGAACGTTCTCGGGCACTCGAGGTGCGTTAGCCTGTTACACGAAAAACAGCTAAAGATACATTTTTATCGCAATATAAATACAATTTAAATCACTATAACTTTACACTTCTTCTGTTTCGTTAGAAAGTCTCCGATTTCCGACTGTTAATTTAGTTATATTAGGGCACACGCGGCGGTGGTTAGCGTCCCGACTTGAACGAGTTGCCGTATGGCAAAAAAGGGAAGCTAAACTCATTTATGCATTGTCTGCGTGGAACAATGAGTTTAGCTATGTGTCCTTGGTGGTAACATGCTTTGCAGGTAAGTAGGGGGAAATGGGGTTGGTTTGACGCGCTGTACGGCGGTCGAAATTGGATGGGATTGGCCGGGAATGGTGGGTAGTTCTCCGTGTAGTTTAGAGAAACCCCCACACCTCTTTTATAGAAGCCCTAATCCGTTTTGGCGAAAAACTCGACCTGCAATTTTCCAATTTTCTCTTGATACCAATTTCGTATCACTAATAAAGTTTTGCAATTATAAAAAAAGAAGATAATCGGTTGGTGCTAGATCCCTACTATAAGATGGATGCATCAAAACAATCAATTTCCCGGAGTTTGTAGGGAACGAAGTATGTGCAAAGGCGCACGGCACCGGGTTCACTAAAGTTCCGCTGTCTGCTATCGTTCACCATCGCGATAGTTCACTGCACAAATGAAACCGAGTTCCGCAGCGAGCCGTTGCACGAGAGGAAAAAATGAAACACTGTGATCGATTGGTTGTAAACTTTTTCTTTTTATTGTTATGTTTTTACTTAAATTAGTCTATAGATTACATTCACATTAAATAATCTTCTACAAGTTTGCGAATCCGCCGGCAGTTCTCTGACACTTGACTCATTAATTGCATTGTACTTACTTTAGTCTATTTTGACAGTGGATTATCCGGCAGTTGACGTCGTGCAATGTTCGGCAACCGTGAAATCAGACGCGAATTTACAAGGGCACTTGACACCAAGGTGGTGTATGGGCTCATTAATATGAGGCCTAACTTTGGCGGTTGGCACTCGACTGTGTGCGTGCTGACGCGGCGGTGGATGAATCTTGACTGACTCATTACTGGGGAGGAAAAGTTCGTCGCGTCGTGGCAGTGGAGTCATAGCTAAAATCAACTCACTGCCATTTACTAAGAACTTTGAAAAGGGTTGCTATACCTGTATAGGGGATTTAGTTCCGGGGAATCGTCGCCGTATAGACTGAGTTGGATTCGTTGTGTGTACCGGGAAATCGGTTTCGACGGCATAGACAAGTATGGTTAAGGGTCTTGATCGTTGCGATGGTCGTTTTGTGGAAGGCGACCCATCATGCTGTTGGCTCGCCAGTAAGAGGGAATTGGTGTGGTTTTACATGTTTTAGGTGGAATGGGAACCGAAATGGTTTTCGGGAGAAATTGGAATTGCTTGGTTGCAAGCAAGGGATATGATTTAGATAGGGAATCAACCGAAGCAATTTCGGGGAAATGTATGCGGCTCGGTGTAGTTGATGGAAATGGTGAGTATTCCGTTGTAAATTTGAATATGCGTTTATTACGGAGTATGATTTTCGGGGGAAATTAGAATTGCTTGGTCGTAACCAAGGAATGTAATTTAAATAGGAAGTTAACCGAGGTGGTTTTTGGGAAAAATTATATGTGGGGTGATGTAATTGAGGAAGATGATTAATATTCCGTTGTAAATGCGTTTATTACAGCTTGGGAAATGGATTATTGGTAAGTATGGGGATGTATGCAATTGCGGATTTGGGAACGGCTGCTGTTGCATATTGGGATGTGTTTTTACATGTTGGAAAATGGGTTACAGGTTAGGTTAGGGTGACGCGCTGATACCGGTCAAAATTGGTTGGCATTGAGGGTTGGTTCTCCATGCGGTATAGAGAACCCCCACAAATTCCTGACGAATCATTATAAACATGAATACCTGGCATTTTCCTGATGAAGCACAAAACCTTTCTTGTTGTCCAACTCCGGGCGTTTCTTCAACTGTCAACTCCAAACGATGCAATTGTTGGTAATAGCGGTCCGACCATGTTTGGTCATATGGAAGTAGCTCGTAGTAAATGATGCTTCTCCGGTCCCACCAAATGCACAGCAAAATCTTAGTGGTTGTCGTGGATTGGTTGGCTTTTTAGTCGCCTTACCGCACTACGTTCGTTTTCATACCAGTCGCCATCCGTTTAAGAAATGGATTGGTTTCCTTTCGTTTGGCTAAAGCTTCACAATTGAAAATTCGATCTTTCAAGTCTTGACGTGACAACGTCTTATAAATCGGTATACCTTGGGAGGCATTCGGAAAAAAGTTTGTAGCGTTACGGTCGGGTCCAGCTACGCCTGAGCGAGAGTAACCGATAACGCACGAGCCGCAGTGAGCGAGAGCGCGACTAGCGAGAGAGAGGGAAATAGTAGCGCCGATAGTAAAATAGTAGCGCCGATAGTAATCGATTTCGAGCGCGGCGGGAGGAGATAAAATAGCAAAATAAATAAACCGTAAAAATGAATAGCAAAACGAATAAAAGAACTGTCGAAGAAGCAAGAATATATCGTATCAATGGACGAAATACCAATTACTGAGCCACCAACATTAATTGCTCCTAAGTCAAATCCAGAGAGACAACGGGAATACAGACAGCGCCTTGCACTGTCGAGAACAGCTGTACAGGTTGAAAGTGCAAAGACAAAAAATACACAGAGACAACGCGAATCAATGATTATGAGTGCTTTACGAAGCAGAACTATCGTTCGGATTCTGAAACTAACGCAGCTGGTGGAGTAGCGATTTATAGAAGATTATCATCGCCGTCCATGGCAAAGGAAATTCTTCGAGTTGAATTGTCCGATTCAGCTCGTCATATTAAAAACACAGGTGATGGCGACTAATGACCTTGCCCAGAAAAAATAAATCATTATGGAAAATTTAACAAGCCTCAGGACTTGCTAAATAAGGCCAAGACCGGTTCCCGGTTGTAGTGCCGATGATGATGATGATGTGTGCTTGGCTGAAATTTCATGCTTCACTGTCGATAGGATGTACAAAGTATTACTCGGGGCAGTGTACATTCATCCTGGATCAACTATCTCGAACATTGGTTTGTCGTTGCACCAAGCAGTACTCCCATATGTACACAATCAGAGTGTACCGACGATCTATGAAGTTGATGCAGACATACCAATTCTTCTTTGTGGCGACTTCAATATAAATGTCACAACTGATAGCGCATTTATTAACTTCATGAAGCGTACGTTCAATCTCGAATGCGCGTCGAATGTCAACAAGCCTACAACATTGGGAGGAACAACCCTCGACCTAAGCTTCTCAAGACACGTTACAGTTGAGATGTTACCATTGATATCCTACTTCTCGTATCATCGTCCTATCGTCAGCAGAGTAAAAGCAATCGAAAGAAATAATGCAACATAAAATAAAATATCGAACATAATTATAAAAATATATCACAAAATGTAAAATATTAAGATATAAAAAAAAATATTACTTATATATGTAATTATCATTTAACTTGCATATTCAATGTTACATATTTAGGATACGTTGTCACAATATAATGTCCGAGCGCCTTGCGCCCAGACAACCAGAGTTTTTTTTTGCATCAATTCGTGCGGCACCCAAACACCGAACGGCTTTTCGGTTGCAGATTTATGTAGACACTTAAAAAAAAGTTTTGCAGCGATTTTTACCTTCTGGGTGATGTTGCAACTGCGTCATGCAAACCTACTTCGATCATTTAATGATTTTATCGACATTATAGGCAAAAGCCCTACGTACGAGGCGCATTTTTATTATCGCATTTAAATACCGGAATCGAATCGACAAAAAGAAAATCTAACTTAATTGTCTATGAGAGTATCGGTATCAGGAACACTATTCTTAATTTCAGGCTTCTAACTCACATGTTCGCCCTTATCAAAGCAAAATTGTAAAATATATCGAATTCTCTTTTTACTATGTTCGACCGGTGTGAAGTGGGCGTCAAGATACAAATGTATCGATAGGGAACGTTTGTTGTGAACGAGCCCATACATTTTTTTTATTTGGTTGCTATGACATCTGTCAAACATATTTAGTATGCACCAAGTCATTGTACAAACAACATCATTTTTTAATCCTGTTAAATGTGTCGAATTTTGTACCAGAAAATGATGATTTGCGAAAAGCATTAATTTTTTGTTTTCATTTGAAGAAAAGTGCTGCAGAGTCGCATCGAATGCTTGTCGAGGCTAGTGGTGATCATGCTCTATCGGAAGCAACATGCAAAAGATGGTTTAAGTGGTTCAGAGATAATGATTTTGATGTGCGAAATTAAGAACGTGGAAGACCACCAAAAGATGACACTTTAAGTCAAAAACAAATGGCACAAATGTTAAATGTTGCACAACAAACAATTTCCGACCGTTTGAAAGCTATGGGAAAGATCCAAAAGTGTGGAAACTGGATGCCACATGAATTGAATGACAGGTAGATGGAAAAGTGAAACACCACATGTGAAACGTTGCTTCTACGACACGAAAGAAAGTCAGTATTGCATCGAATTGTGACTTATTTCATAAATCCTAAACGCAAAAACTCATGGGTACATCCAGGAGAAACGTTAACATCGACTGCAAAGCCTGATCGGTTCGGAAAAAAGACAATGCTCTGCGTTTTGTGTGACCAGAAGGAGGTGGTGTATCATGAAGTTCTAAAACCTGGCGAAACTGTTGATGCGCACGCTACCGACAACAAATGGTCAATTTGAACCCTGTATTGATTGAAAAACGACCAGAATGGGCCACAAGACACGGAAAGGGAATTTTGTTGCATGATAATGCACCGAGTCATACAGCAAAACCCGTCAAAGAAACAATAAAAGCTCTCGGCTGGGAAGTGTTATCCCACCCGTCGTATTCACCAGACTTGGCTCCTTCCGACTACCATTTGTTCTCATCGATGGGACATGCATTGGCTGAGCAGCATTTCAATTCCTACGAAGAAGTCGAAAATTGGGTCTCCGAATGGTTTGCCTCAAAAGACGACCGGTTTTATTGGCGTGATATCCACAAATTGCCAGAAAGGTGGTGTGTAGAGAGCAATGGCCAATACTTCGAATAAAACGTTTTTTACTTTTTAAAAAAAATGTTTTTTACGTTAAAAAAAAACCGCTCACCTCATACAGGTACAACTGGTAAATCGAGCAAAAGCTAAGGAATTTTTTTAGTGCGGAATGTCACTTTTCCAACGAGCAGAAGTCTGAATTTGATTGATCAGTACTCTACAAGAAATATATCCCTATCCCTACCTAGGGAAAAAATGATGGATATCTTTTTCTCCAAGCTGATATATGAATTGTCTCACTTGTCAAATCGATTAACTTCATAAAACACAAAGTTGAAACAATGAAAAGCAGATGCAATATTTTGTTTTTTTTTTTTGTTTTTTAATTCCTGTTAAATTATAAATTGTAATAAACAATGTAGACTGTATTACAGCAGATGTTGTAAGTTTTGAATACATGCAGTTAGTATTTTGACTTAAAGTTAATAGAGTTAAACGATTTGGCAAGTGAAGCATTCATATACAGTTTTTTGAGTGCTTGAGCAACATTATGAATTCGAATACGAATTTCTCCCAAAGAATGCTGCTTGTGCTCAAGTACAAGCTGAGCTGGAATGGCATCAATTAGCACGGATATACATTTTGTTGTAGATTTAGAAAAGAAGCTGTACATTCTGAAATTAATCCCAAAATTCCCAACTTTTCACAAGTTTACAGCAACAGATAATAATATCTATAGAAGAAGAATAATTTCGGCAAAATCTGTCGAAACTATACACAGCTGCGACTATATTTCAATCCCCCTCTTCACTACATTCTCCTCTGGCAAGCGAAAGTGTAATACTATACAAACCGTTCCATTCAAAATGCAAAATTTCGAGGATAATAATTCATTTTAAGTTGTCAGTATTCAACCAGTTTCCAAATCCCATATACTCTAGCAGTAAGGTTGAATATATTCCCTAACCACATTAAAGATCTACACTCTTCCAGCTATGAGGTCGACCATCAGAATAACAAAGAGAATTTTTATTATATATATATTAATTGAAAATTAACTTAGACGTCTCTCCAGTGTTCACCTAGGCAGTTTTTCACACATGAATTCAACGCCTAATTCATTAGCTACAGAGCTGATCGGTGTTTAAATGAATCTTATCCCATTTTCACTTGGCACTGAATCCTTTCTGTGATTTGCCCCATCACTCCATACTTGTTCTCCTTTACCGGGTGCATTTAAAAAGACAAATAACGAATTTCAATAGAGAAAAATTCCAAAGCCCTGCCTGCCACTCAGCAATATCCTTGTTAGGTAATTGAAACATTTCGAAAAGATTAAAACCCGACGAACGTCCAAAACGTTTTAAATTGAATCATAAACCAGGACGATGAGCTCCGACCGACCAACCCTCTTCATTTCATTAGAGCATACTCATCCTACATATTCGAGTTATATGCGATATCACAGACTATTCGAAATTGTTTAATATTCAGTACACTGCCCTCTTGTGGTTGGTAGAGTAAAATACAGCAGCGGGTTGGGTTATTATCTTATACGTCAACCAGTCAACAATGATATCTTTAATACATGTACAGGAATCTCAACCCCAGCACCCCTACCAAGTAAACATCGAAGGGTGTATTTTAACGTTCGTTAGAGAATATAAAGCTGGACAATTTTTTCTCCCTTTGGCTCTTTGAAAACCCAATTGTGATAATTTGAAAATAAATGAGGAGATAGGAGGACGGGTTATGAGGATGGCAAGGTAGTCCTCGTTAACTTAAACGAACTATAAAGATATGTTTTGAATACTCGAAATATCTTTTTACTTTCAAACTGTTCTGCTTGCCTACTTTCAGGAATGGCTGCTTAGTTTAGAGAAACAAATCTTGGGACACAAATTCCTTTATTATATTTTCAGTTTACAAATTTATTGTTGTTTAATTAATTCTTTAACATACATCTTAATGATATACAGAAAAAAGAATTATGAATTGCAGCAGGCTAAGAAAGCGTCTATAAGGGCTGCCATGTCATTGGTTCTCCTATTTTTTCAATAAATTTTTAACTGTTTTCCACGTTTCTTTCACAAGTTGGGGTTAAGAAGATATCAGTTATAATAACTACTTTCAAAGCTTGAGATCGTATATAGAATAAGTGTCTAAATATAGCCAGACGTATGTTGTAAAACATTTTATTTCGGATCAGGTGCCGAATCGTGGAGGGAAGGAGCTCAAGACAGGAGCCGGTGCCGTATCCTAGTCACTGAGATCATGAACATTCGGGTTCCTACAAACCAGTAAATAGTGGTAGCACTAGTAGTATATATGTATTTAGTTATTATCTCCTTCAGTATACACCGGTCGTCTATCTCTACAACGTACTACGTGCATTTTCTATCACTCGAAACAGTGCTGGAAGTGTTCTTCTGTGAGGCTCCTCTATGACGTAACCAGTTTTTCTCTAATAGCTTTAACGGTCTAATATGTTATTCCTTTTAACGCAAACTTGACCTTAGGAAACAGACAAAAGTCACAAAGTGCCAGTTGAAGTAAATACGTGGACGGTCTAACACTGGGATAGTATACTTAGTTAGCAACGGCTTCACAGACAATGGCATGTGAGTCGATGTGTTGCCATTGTGAAGAACCCAAGACTAGTTCTCTCATAATTCAGCTCATATTGTTCTCATTTTTTTATGGAGTTCAGCAAGAGCGTCAAGACAGAAAAGTTGATAAGTAATTTGAATAAAACAAAAACAATGATCTTCTCTTTGAATTTTGACTGGCTCTTTCGAGCTTCCAATGCTTCTCAATCGAAAGTGGAAGTCTAATCGCCTACGAGTCAGCACGTGGGCTTCTGCCTCACAATCCGCACCATCGGATCAATTGTGCAATCCGTTTAGGATATCTTAAGTAAACACAAGATACTCAATTGCACTGTCGGTTCGCGCGTCAAGTCTTCTGTGGGGTCCGAAGTAAGCAAACGGATCACCACACGCATCCGAGTGTAGTGCAGTGATACGAGGGTTGCCTCTTATGTTTCGGGATTTGGCAACCCTAGCGTTGCAATCCGGCAATTGACAGCTCTGTCCTAAAGTTGGACATTTTTGAGGTTATACGCACTCAGAACGTTTTGACATACGAGCGCTATTTGTGTTGTTTACAGTAACTTAAAAGATTCATCTCGGCCCAAAAATGGAATTAAATCGTCAACATTTTCGTTAACATCAACATTAATTCAGCAACAGTGCATGGATGAACTTAATTCAATTTTTGGCGATGAAGCTCCATCAAGGACCAGTGTTTATCGATGGTATGGTGAATTCAATCGTGGTCGTAGTTCACTCCAAGATGAATTTCGTGAAGGTCGTCCAAAATCAGTTGTTGTTCCGAAAACCATTGATGCTGTGCGCGAACTGATATTGGAAGATCGTCATGTGACCTATCGTGAGATTGAGACAACCTTAGGCGTTAGTGGGACCAGCATACATTCAATATTGCATAAACATTTGACTGTCAAAAAAATTTGTTCGCGTTGGATCCCACACAATTTGTCAATCGCCCAAAAAAGGCTCGTGTCAATTGGTCGAAAGAAATGCTCAAAAAATACGGTCGCGGTGCTTCGAAACACGTCTATGACATCGTGACAGGTGATGAATTGTGGATTTACGCGTATGAGCCCGAAAGTAAACAGCAGTCGACTGTCTGGGTGTTTCAAGATGAGCCAAATCCAACAAAAGTTGTTCGCGCACGAAGCACTTCCAAGCAAATGGTCGCCTGTTTTTTCGGAAAAACTGGACATGTCGCAACCGTACCACTAGAACAACGCAGGACAGTCAATTCTGGGTGGTACATAACCATTTGTTTGCCAGTTGTCTTCCAAGAAATCAGGAAAACCAACCGCCGAAGACGGATCACTCTTCACCACGACAATGCGAGCTCTCACACATCGGCTGCGACAACTGCATTTTTGAGCACCCAAAACATCGATTTGATGGGTCATCCGCCGTATAGTCCTGACTTGGCACCGAATGACTTCTTCATGGGGAATATTTTGAAAAACAATAAAGTGATTTTCGATGATCAATATTTGTTTTTGTTCTCTAATCCCGAAATATAAAAGGCAAACCTCGTATCTATGGGATTTGCGCCGTAGTGTACAAATTGTTTGCAAGTGTGCAATACTATACTATTTATTGGCCTGTAGGAACCCAGAATTTCATGACCGCACCGACTCGACTACACCGTCGTTCCCTGTCCTGTGGACTCGCCTTCCACGCTTGACCAGCCGATCCGAACTCCTCAAGGTCAAACCTAACAATCTCCTTCCGTCGTGGCCGTCCTGCCGGTCTCTTTCCCGTTGCTCTGGCGTCATGGTCCTATCGTTGCCCATTCGCGCCACATGCCCGGCCCATCTTAATCTTCGCGAGCTGATTACTCTCACTATTGTAGGTTTGCGGTATACTTCTTTCAATTCGTGGTTGTGGAGTTTCCTCCATTGTCCTGTCTCCTCGTCATATTTACCGCCAGAAATACCCCTTAAAACTTTATTCTCGACTACGCGGGATTTGTTTTCTTCCTGTTTTGTGGGAGCCCATGTTTCGCATCCATATAGAGCAATCGGCATGATTATGGTTCTTTATGTTACGTGAAAGGTAAATATGACGTGAAAGGTAAATATTGTCTCATTCCGAATTGTCGTGTATCTTTCTGCGTTGACTTCATCATATCTTTGTAAGTGGATCACTCTGAGGCGTTTACGTTCTTCGATCCTCGCCCTGCACTCATCGTCAAACCAAGGTTTGGACTTAATTGTTTTCTTAAATCCTAATACCTTTTGGGATGTTTGTTTGATTGTGTCTCTGATCGATGTCCATTTAAAGTCCACACTATTGGCTTCCTCTTTCTCACTGCTCCCATTCTCTAGGATGCTAAATCTATTCGTTAGTTCGTCTTGATGTTCAGCCCTTCTGCGCAGATCTTTTAGTTTATCAGTGTCAAACTTTTTGCTCGTCTCCCGTGACTGTCCATGTGGGTTTGCTGCGAGCCGACTCCTAATGTTGCCCATCACTAGAAGATGATCGGAATCGCAATCTGCTCCTCTATATGATCTTATGTCAAGGTGTCTTTTGTCTATGAGGAAGTGGCCTATTGGTTATGCGTTATGCCGTCGGGTGATATCCATGTGGTTTTATGGATTTGCTTGTGCTTGAATATCGATGTGAAAGTCTGCAGTGTGGGAAAACCTCATATCCTTTCCTTTCCTTGTATCTGTGTTTCCTCTTTTTCGCACCTCTGTTGCGTCCCTCGGGCATCGATGCTCTCGATTGATTTATAATCTTTGTAGAGTTTGTAATACCAATGGATATATTGGCAGCAACATTCATTAATGTAACACCAATTGATAATTGATGTCAACATTAGTTACTTTAATGTAACATCAAGGAATACACGCCTCGCTGGAAGCGTTAGGCTACGTAAGTAGTAGGGTTATGCCGGTTCCGCCCCAATTCTGGCTCAAAAGCTCTTTTCTGTGTGAAAGCTCTATGTGAAGGTGTAGATGTGTGTGTAGTGTGGTGAGTGTTGATAGTGGTATGTGGTTCATGGGTGGTGGGTTCTTAAGTGAGGTGTAAATAGTAGTATTTAGTGTATTTCTTATGAGTATTGGTATTAATAGTGATATTTTGTGGTTGTGATTAATGGTTGTGGGTTCTTATGTGGGGTGGAAATAGTAGTATTGGTATTAATTGGGTATAGTTTGTAGTGTTCTTATCGCTGTAGTTGTTGGATTTTGTGCTTTTGATGCTCTTGGGTTTTTGCAGGTGGTGTTGACTATTGAGCTTTTTGTAGGTGGTGGTGAGTATTGGGGCTTGTGGTGATATCGGTGCTTTTTGTTATGGGTTTATGTTTTTGCTAATGGATTTATGTTTAGGTGGTGATATCGGGGCTGAATGGGTTGTGCTTTAGGCTTTTGTCTCGGTTGTAAGCTGTTAATTGTGGTAGAAATAAAAAACGTTGTCTGGGTTGTGCTTTTGGCTTTTGTCTCAGTTGTAAGCTGTTAATTGTGGTAGAAATAAAAAAAACGTTGTCTTTGGTGTGCTTTTTAATCTTATTGTCATTAAGCTGAGTAATATAAACGGGAATTTTGTTGTTTGTGGATTTGTATGGGAAATGGGGTGTTTTTGCTGGAACTTAAACTGACTTCCCCTAAGACGCAGAGCTAAGCTAGTTGACTTCGCCTAAGACGCAGACCTAAGCCAGTATTCGAACGAACAATAACAAGGAGGAGGCGGGGGGCCGGGGGCTTTTTGCTATTGAACTTTTTGTTGGGGGGTGTATGTGTGTTTTTGATAATGGATTTGTGCTTAGGAGGTGAATGGTTTTGCTGCTAGTTGACTTCACCTAAGACGCAGAGCTAAGCTAGTTGACTTCACCTAAGACGCAGACCTAAGCCATTGGTTTTTTATGAGTCACCGAATGATTATTCAAGTCCATATTGTACCGATCCCATAACCTTTAGCAAGTATTCATGATTTCTATAGCAAGTTGGGATATCATTACTCATTTTTGTGAATTTCATACGTATTGAGGGCCAATTATTCTTATCATAGTTTCCATAATGTATTGTTTCCGATCCCTACAGGCTAATGTTGATTTCTATATATATGCGTACATCTTCAGTGGGTTGGGGATTTGTACTTATTATCAGTATTTTTTCAATTTGGGGTGTGTGATGCATAGTTGTTTTGGCTTGTTGGGTATTTGTTATCAGGTGTATACATCTTCAGTGGGTTGTGCGATTAGCGTTCAAGGTTAATTGTGTGACATGAGCAGATGGTATTTTTGAATTGGGTGTGTGAATAGGTGATAGGTGATTCATGATTGTTTGGCAGTGAATATATTATTATTTAGTCATTGAGTTTGAGTAATATATATGGGAATTTTTTTTTGGGTGATTCTATGTTGAAATGGATGTATGTTTTAGTTGTTTCTTAATATATAGACATTTTTTGTGATTCTATCTGCTTTTGGGTTTTGTTTCGGTTGTCGAGGGCTTTTTCAGTAAATCTAAGCTGATTCTTAATATTTTGGGCTTTTTGCTCTATACTGAAATGGTACCACTTGATAGTAAATCTATATTGAAATGGACTTTTTTGCTATATTGAATATGTGCTTTTTTGGGGATTGTCTGGGGTGCTAAAGGCTTTTTTTATGAATATATTCACTTGGCAGTAAATCTATGCTGAAATATATATAGAAATACGGGCTTTAAATTTGAAAAAAGAAGAAAAAAAATCATCATTAAATTCAATATTCGACGTGGGATTAGCTAGAAAATAAAAAAATCAACATCATCAACTGGTGAGTTACCTTATTTATATATTAATTGTTATTCCTTTTTTGACGCGGTGCTAGTATTTATTTTTGTGTATTGTATCGTGAGTCTAGCAATAATAATAATAGTAATCCCGATGTTTTTGCTATTGCTGCATAATGTATGGAAATGGTTCATCATCATCGTCGTCGTTATCAGTTGTGTGTATGTGAATAGGTGACAGGTGATTCATGGTCGTTTGACTTGTTGTGCTGTTATCATTTGTAGTAAAATAGAGGCGTGTTATCAGTAGTTGTTCGTGGATTTTGTATGGAAGTCATTCATTGTCGGTTGGGATTCTTTCTTATCTCAGTATGTTATTTCTAAGGTGTAATTATTAGTATATTGCTCGAATGTTTTTTTATTTTCTAATGTGATTATATTAGATTATTGTTTTATTGGTCAAAGTTTTTTTGAGATCTTTTGAAAGTTCATTGTTTGCTTATAAGGTTTGATTGACCAGCGTTCAAGGTTCAGCAATTGATGTGAACATTTACTTATCAGTATACAAGGCGTTAATGTTTTTTTTTTTTTTTTAGAGAGTCTATCAATAATAATAATATTGAGTTTAAATAATCCCTCTGTTTTTGCGATTGCTGCATAATGTATGGAAATGATTCATCATCGTAATCGTAATCGTTGTTCTGTTACTAGTTGCGACCATCTTCAGTGGGTTGGGGATTTGTACTTATTATCAGTATTTTTTTCAATTTGAGGTGTGTGATGCATAGTTGTTTTGGCTTGTTGTACTGTTATCATTTGTAGTAAAATAGAGGCGTGTTATCAGTAGTTGTTCGTGGATTTATATGGAAGTGATTCATTGTCGGTTGGGATTCTTTCTTATCTCAGTATGTGAATTAAGTCTTAGGTTTGGATGATCAGCGTACAAGGTTAAAGTTTGGAGTAGGTTAATTGTATGACATGGTTGGTCGTCGATTTGTCTGGAAGTTGAGGGCTTTTTTATATATTATTATTAGTCATTGAGCTGAGTAATATATATAGGAATTTTTGTTGTTCGAGGGATATGGTATGGAAGTGATGATATAAGACTTAGATTTGGATGATCACAGCGTTCAAGGTTAAAGTTTGGGGATAGGTTAATGGTATGGAAGTCATTCGTAGTCGTTTGACGTCGTGGTTTTTGGGATTCTTTCTTATCTCAGCATGTGAATTAAGTCTTAGGTTTGGATGATCAGCGTTATTTTCTATTCTGTATTTATTGGTATATTGTTCGAATGTTTTTATTATTATCTAGTGTGGTTATATTAGGCTGTTGTTGTTGCTGTATTTAGTTTATTGTTATAATGATGTTATGTTTTATTGTTCAAAGTTTTGAGATCTTTTGAAAGTTCTTTGTTTGCTTATAATCATATGAGGATATTTTTGAAAAGCACAGGCAGGTTTTATATGGATATATTAGTATATGTAGACTTTTTTAGCGCTACAATGTTGTTAATAGCGAATATATTATTATTAGTCATTGAGCTGAGTATTATAAGGGAATTTTTTTTTGTAGCTTGTTGTTATATTAATTATGTGTAAGTATGTGTGTGTATTGATGGACAAATACCTGAATTTCACCTGTTGAGCTGTTGTCAGTTGTACACATCTTGGATTGTAGTGGAGGTGTTGTTAGCATTAGTTGTTCGTGGATTTTATATGGAAGTGATGAATTAAGTCTTAGGTTTGGGTGATCAGCATTCAAGGTTAAAGTTTGGGGGTAAGTTAAGTGTGTGGCATAGTTGTTCGTGGATTTGTATGGAAGTGATTCATTGTCGTTTGGCGTAGTGGTTTGGAATTCTTTCTTATCTCAGTATGGGAATTAAGTCTTAGGTTTCAATGATCAACGTTCAAGGTTATAGTTTATAATTATAGTGTATGTATCGGCGTCAAGAGAGAAAGAGAAAAAGAGAGAAAGAGAGAGCAAGAGATAGAAAGAGAGAAAGAGAGACTATTTGTGGACGAATGAGATGTGTGTATGCGTAATAATGAATGAATTTCGGTATAGATAAGACCATCTTGACTAGTTAGAAATCATTGCATCACTAAACCATTAAAGAAAAACACAAAAAGGGTCCATTGGGATATATATTTGGCTGAGCAGGAAAATTGTTGCGAGAGGATTAAAACAAAAAAATCAACAACAAAAACGGTAAGTTAACACCTATCATGAACCATTTTAAGGATGTTTAATTTATTTCTTCAAATGTTATGTGTTATATCGGGGGATTTTAATCATCGAGACAACCTTTTTTCTGAAAGCGTAACAAAGCAAAAGAATTAACAGTAAATTTTTCATTACTTTTTTAGAGAAATATGTCTGCTAACGAGGTCAACACCAGCAACAACTACAATATTAACAATAATAATGTCAGAAAAAGACTGAGGCAAGTTTTGGAGGAACGCCAACAACAAAAACAACAACAACAACAACCTGCAAAGAAATTAAAACAACAGATCTATAAAAGATGCTTGTTTTGTGATGAGGATGTTGAGGGACGGCTTTGGGTCCAACATCATAGAAAAAATACCCACAAAGCAAACGCCCAACAAGCTCTTAATGAAAACGTCTCCTTAATAGCAAGTGCATTCCAAAATCGTATCAAAATATTTGCCATTACCAACAAAGATGAGAGTATGATAAATGTGAATACGTTATTTGAAAAAAATATCCCATTGATTAACGAGTTACTACAAGATGAATTGAAAGTTTTGAAAGCTTTTAAATTTAGTATGGAGCTTTTTGCTAACTTTGCGAAACTATCCAAAGAATGTGAAGAGACAATGCAAATAGTTATAAAAAGCATGCAAACTAAAATGTACACGATTGCGAAAGAGGAAGACATAAGAGAAAATTTGAGCACGGCAATTGAAATTATCAAGGCAAAATTGGAAGAGTTCCAAGAAAAAGATAGCGGATGGGCGTTGGTAACATTTCAGAGGATCGAAATTAACATCAACAAATACGAGCCATTTCAGCTTGGTAGATAAGGACCGATATAATAAATCTTTTAAATAACTTGTAGCTGCATCAAACAAGAATAAATAAAATGTATTTATGTATTAAAATTAATTGATGTTTTTTCCCTTTGGCTAATTTTGTGGGCAAATTATTCGAATATTGGTCATTCATTTTCCCCCCATGAGTCTTAGAGTATCAAATATAACCCCACCAATATATGTGAATTTTCGGCTGTAAGTTGCTTCTTAATGTATGGGAAATGTTTTGTTGATTCTATCTGCTTTTGCCTTTGGTTTGTGCTTTTGATAATGGTTTGTGTCTTTGATCGCCAGACTTTCGGATGGGTTGTCTCAGTTGTTGGGGGTGTTTTTCCTTTTTATGAATATACCACTTGACAGTAAATCTAATTTTATGAATATATATACCACTTGGCAGTAACTCTATGTTGAAATGGTTTAATGCGTTTGATCTCTAGACTAGCGAGCTTTTTGCTATATATATTGACTATAGCCTATTTTTAGCGCCACAATTTTGAGTTTTTATATGGATATATTGTTAATTGCATACTTTAGGGCTACGCATTGTCCATATAATATATTAAATTCTTTGTGCTTTTGGCTTTTTTATGAATATACCACGAGTCAACGAATGATTATTCAAGTCCATATTGGTCAAAAAAAGTGTTGATATAAAAAACGGGTGTTGTTGTCCAATCCAATGACCTTAAGACCCAGACCTGCCGGGACTCATAGAACGACCTTTGCTAAAATGATCTAGATAGTCGAATAACTAAATTTCCTCTGTAATATCAAAAGGAATCCCGAACTTGTTTGAGCCGGCGAACGATTAGTAACACATAAAGTTCTATCACACCTAACCCAAGGAAATATGCGTCATCGTACCCATTAGATGGTTTGCATTCAAAGACATACTGACTGTATTATAACCTCCCCTCTCTGATGCCGCATCGAATCAAAGCAGTAAACAGATCTCTATGTATCGGCTGTATTATAAACAGGTGGTTCCAAACAGGGCGATTCCTCCAAACAGGTCGCTTCCAAACAGGCGGGTTCTTTAAACAGGTCGCTTCCAAACAGGCGGGTTCTTTAAACAGGGCGATTCCAAACAGGGCGATTCCAAACAGGGCGGTTTCTTCAAACAGGTCGCTTCCAAACAGAGCGGTTTCTTCAAACAGGGCGATTCCAAACAGGGCGGTTTCTTTAAACAGGGCGGGTCCAAACAAGCTGTCTCTTCAAACAGGTCGGGTCCAAACAGGCGGTTTCTTCAAACAGGGCGGTTGCAAACAGGCTGTATTATACCTATCCCTCTCTGATAACTCTTCAATGCTGTAAGCAGGTCTTGTCATATGATGTTATGGTGGACTATATTTGATCCTCCAAGACTCATGGAAAAAATGGCCTCAATTAATTTTAATGTTTAAAGAACAATGATCAGCGGTTTTATTCATATAGGTAAGATAAGAATAATGGAGACTCATTAAAAACACTTAGACATCAAGAATTTGATATAGCATCCAAGGTCATGGGATCGGGCAAGCACCCCCACATGTTTTTTGATAACAGAACATTTTGTTATGCTCAATATGGACTTGAATAATCATTCGTTGACTCGTGGTATATTCATAAAAAAGCCAAAAGCACAAAGAATTTAATATATTATATGGACAATGCGTAGCCCTAAAGTATGCAATTAACAATGTATCCATATAAAAACTCAAAATTGTGGCGCTAAAAATAGGCTATATTCAATATATATATATATAGCAAAAAGCTAGCTAGTCTAGAGATCAAAAGCATTAAACCATTTCAGCATAGAGTTACAGCCAAGTGGTATATATATATATATTCATAAAATTAGATTTACTGTCAAGTGGTATATTTATAAAAAGGAAAACAGCCCCCAACAACTGAGACAACCCATCCGAAAGTTTAGATATCAAAGACACAAACCAGTAGCAAAAGCACAAACCAAAGGCAAAAGCACAAACCATTTCAAGTATTGAGACATAAGGCAAAAGCAGATAGAATCAACAAAAAATTTCCCATACATTAAGAAGCATGGCAAATATTTTGATACGATTTTGGAATGCACTTGCTATTAAGGAGACGTTTTCATTAAGAGCTTGTTGGGCGTTTGCTTTGTGGGTATTTTTTCTATGATGTTGGACCCAAAGCCGTCCCTCAACATCCTCATCACAAAACAAGCATCTTTTATAGATCTGTTGTTTTAATTTCTTTGCAGGTTGTTGTTGTTGTTGTTTTTGTTGTTGGCGTTCCTCCAAAACTTGCCTCAGTCTTTTTCTGACATTATTATTGTTAATATTGTAGTTGTTGCTGGTGTTGACCTCGTTAGCAGACATATTTCTCTAAAAAAGTAATGAAAAATTTACTGTTAATTCTTTTGCTTTGTTACGCTTTCAGAAAAAAGGTTGTCTCGATGATTAAAATCCCCCGATATAACACATAACATTTGAAGAAATAAATTAAACATCCTTAAAATGGTTCATGATAGGTGTTAACTTACCGTTTTTGTTGTTGATTTTTTTGTTTTAATCCTCTCGCAACAATTTTCCTGCTCAGCCAAATATATATCCCAATGGACCCTTTTTGTGTTTTTCTTTAATGGTTTAGTGATGCAATGATTTCTAACTAGTCAAGATGGTCTTATCTATACCGAAATTCATTCATTATTACGCATACACACATCTCATTCGTCCACAAATAGTCTCTCTTTCTCTCTTTCTATCTCTTGCTCTCTCTTTCTCTCTTTTTCTCTTTCTCTCTTGACGCCGATACATACACTATAATTATAAACTATAACCTTGAACGTTGATCATTGAAACCTAAGACTTAATTCCCATACTGAGATAAGAAAGAATTCCAAACCACTACGCCAAACGACAATGAATCACTTCCATACAAATCCACGAACAACTATGCCACACACTTAACTTACCCCCAAACTTTAACCTTGAATGCTGATCACCCAAACCTAAGACTTAATTCATCACTTCCATATAAAATCCACGAACAACTAATGCTAACAACACCTCCACTACAATCCAAGATGTGTACAACTGACAACAGCTCAACAGGTGAAATTCAGGTATTTGTCCATCAATACACACACATACTTACACATAATTAATATAACAACAAGCTACAAAAAAAAATTCCCTTATAATACTCAGCTCAATGACTAATAATAATATATTCGCTATTAACAACATTGTAGCGCTAAAAAAGTCTACATATACTAATATATCCATATAAAACCTGCCTGTGCTTTTCAAAAATATCCTCATATGATTATAAGCAAACAAAGAACTTTCAAAAGATCTCAAAACTTTGAACAATAAAACATAACATCATTATAACAATAAACTAAATACAGCAACAACAACAGCCTAATATAACCACACTAGATAATAATAAAAACATTCGAACAATATACCAATAAATACAGAATAGAAAATAACGCTGATCATCCAAACCTAAGACTTAATTCACATGCTGAGATAAGAAAGAATCCCAAAAACCACGACGTCAAACGACTACGAATGACTTCCATACCATTAACCTATCCCCAAACTTTAACCTTGAACGCTGTGATCATCCAAATCTAAGTCTTATATCATCACTTCCATACCATATCCCTCGAACAACAAAAATTCCTATATATATTACTCAGCTCAATGACTAATAATAATATATAAAAAAGCCCTCAACTTCCAGACAAATCGACGACCAACCATGTCATACAATTAACCTACTCCAAACTTTAACCTTGTACGCTGATCATCCAAACCTAAGACTTAATTCACATACTGAGATAAGAAAGAATCCCAACCGACAATGAATCACTTCCATATAAATCCACGAACAACTACTGATAACACGCCTCTATTTTACTACAAATGATAACAGTACAACAAGCCAAAACAACTATGCATCACACACCTCAAATTGAAAAAAATACTGATAATAAGTACAAATCCCCAACCCACTGAAGATGGTCGCAACTAGTAACAGAACAACGATTACGATTACGATGATGAATCATTTCCATACATTATGCAGCAATCGCAAAAACAGAGGGATTATTTAAACTCAATATTATTATTATTGATAGACTCTCTAAAAAAAAAAAAAAACATTAACGCCTTGTATACTGATAAGTAAATGTTCACATCAATTGCTGAACCTTGAACGCTGGTCAATCAAACCTTATAAGCAAACAATGAACTTTCAAAAGATCTCAAAAAAACTTTGACCAATAAAACAATAATCTAATATAATCACATTAGAAAATAAAAAAACATTCGAGCAATATACTAATAATTACACCTTAGAAATAACATACTGAGATAAGAAAGAATCCCAACCGACAATGAATGACTTCCATACAAAATCCACGAACAACTACTGATAACACGCCTCTATTTTACTACAAATGATAACAGCACAACAAGTCAAACGACCATGAATCACCTGTCACCTATTCACATACACACAACTGATAACGACGACGATGATGATGAACCATTTCCATACATTATGCAGCAATAGCAAAAACATCGGGATTACTATTATTATTATTGCTAGACTCACGATACAATACACAAAAATAAATACTAGCACCGCGTCAAAAAAGGAATAACAATTAATATATAAATAAGGTAACTCACCAGTTGATGATGTTGATTTTTTTATTTTCTAGCTAATCCCACGTCGAATATTGAATTTAATGATGATTTTTTTTCTTCTTTTTTCAAATTTAAAGCCCGTATTTCTATATATATTTCAGCATAGATTTACTGCCAAGTGAATATATTCATAAAAAAAGCCTTTAGCACCCCAGACAATCCCCAAAAAAGCACATATTCAATATAGCAAAAAAGTCCATTTCAATATAGATTTACTATCAAGTGGTACCATTTCAGTATAGAGCAAAAAGCCCAAAATATTAAGAATCAGCTTAGATTTACTGAAAAAGCCCTCGACAACCGAAACAAAACCCAAAAGCAGATAGAATCACAAAAAATGTCTATATATTAAGAAACAACTAAAACATACATCCATTTCAACATAGAATCACCCAAAAAAAAATTCCCATATATATTACTCAAACTCAATGACTAAATAATAATATATTCACTGCCAAACAATCATGAATCACCTATCACCTATTCACACACCCAATTCAAAAATACCATCTGCTCATGTCACACAATTAACCTTGAACGCTAATCGCACAACCCACTGAAGATGTATACACCTGATAACAAATACCCAACAAGCCAAAACAACTATGCATCACACACCCCAAATTGAAAAAATACTGATAATAAGTACAAATCCCCAACCCACTGAAGATGTACGCATATATATAGAAATCAACATTAGCCTGTAGGGATCGGAAACAATACATTATGGAAACTATGATAAGAATAATTGGCCCTCAATACGTATGAAATTCACAAAAATGAGTAATGATATCCCAACTTGCTATAGAAATCATGAATACTTGCTAAAGGTTATGGGATCGGTACAATATGGACTTGAATAATCATTCGGTGACTCATAAAAAACCAATGGCTTAGGTCTGCGTCTTAGGTGAAGTCAACTAGCTTAGCTCTGCGTCTTAGGGGAATTCAACTAGCTTAGCTCTGCGTCTTAGGGGAAGTCAGTTTAAGTTCCAGCAAAAACACCCCATTTCCCATACAAATCCACAAACAACAAAATTCCCGTTTATATTACTCAGCTTAATGACAATAAGATTAAAAAGCACACCAAAGACAACGTTTTTTTTATTTCTACCACAATTAACAGCTTACAACTGAGACAAAAGCCTAAAGCACTACCCATTCAGCCCCGATATCACCACCTAAGCATAAATCCATTAGCAAAAACATAAACCCATAACAAAAAAAGCACCGATATCACCACAAGCCCCAATACTCACCACCACATAGAAAAAGCCCAATAGTCAATAAAAGCATTCATCACCACCACCTGCAAAAACCCAAGAGCATCAAAAGCACAAAATCCACGGATCCACCACGCTGATAACGATTAATCACTAGCCCAAACAAACAACTACAGCGATAAGAACACTACAAACTATACCCAATTACTACTAATACTCATAAGAAATATACTAAATACTACTATTTCCACCTCAGTTAAGACACACCACCCATGAATGACAAAAAGCACCGATATCACCATCTAAGCATAAATCCATTAGCAAAAACATAAACCCATAACAAAAAGCACCGACATCACCACAAGCCGCAATACTCACCACCACCTACAAAAAGCTCAATAGCCAACAAAAAGCATTCATCACCACCACCTGCAAAAACCCAAGAGCATCAAAAGCACAAAATCCAACAACTACAGCGATAAGAACACTACAAACTATACCCAATTAATACCAATACTACTATTTCCACCCCACATAAGAACCCACAACCATTAATCACAACCACAAAATATCACTATTAATACCAATACTCATAAGAAATACACTAAATACTACTATTTACACCTCACTTAAGAATCCCACCACCCATGAACCACATACCACTATCAACACTCACCACACTACACACACATCTACACCTTCACATAGAGCTTTCACACAGAAAAGAGCTTTTGAGCCAGAATTGGGGCGGAACCGGCATAACCCTACTACTTACGTATCCTGGCATCAGCATTAAGGGTTATTTTGACACCGGCATTTTCGTGTCGTCACACTTAATTATTTATTTGGCACCGGCTGTATGTATGCCGGCTGCGCCAAATGATAGGGTTGTTTGATTTAAACCTTACCTGACTTGTTGTGGGCGGTCCGCCCTTTCTGTTCCGGATCCCAGTGGAGAGTCGAAATAATTAGAAGTATGTTAAGGTTTGTTGTCATTATTTTAATTTAAGGGGAACTTATTTAATTATACTATTATTTTACACGGATTAAAAGGCTCGTTGTACCAATGCAAGGCTGCAACTTCTTACTCTTTGTTATCAACTGCAGTTTACTTACTGACTGATTGATCCTGTACCTCTAACAGGACCCTTTTTATATACCCAAAAGCAAACCTGATTTTACATTCCTTCCCACGATCGCATCGTTCACCTTGAGACAGTTAGCCGATGCCAGCCCAGTCGCAGGTCATACCAACAACGATGGGAACTGCAACGTTGCAATATTGTCGCCATTCACCCTGAGATGGCAACCCTACACCTACTCTGGCTGCAGCTTTACCCCAAGGCTATGGCAAAATCTCGGGCAACGGATCGAGGCGTCAGCCGATTCACGGTGATGTGAACAGAAGGCATGTGCTACGATGGAAGGCGCGAGTTTGCACAATTGCAATTTTATTTGTTACTTGATGGAACGTGGGAATTGCAGAATAGCACTTTTAGTTGTGGGAATGGAAAATGTACGTGTAGTGATAGCATATGCTACTACATGATGAGAATTTGCGTTTATCAAATGGTAGACGTGTGGTAGGGTTTCATGGCTACACTGAAAGAACTCTGTCGGTTGTAACAGGAAAGAAATGTTGATGATACGCCGAAAGAATTCTTTTGGTTGAAAGTTATTAAAACTTTAATTGATGATATCTTTTGGTTGAAAGTTATTAAACCTTTAATGCATGACCGTTAATGTCATGTATGGACGCAACAAGTTTTTGGTGTGTGAGTCGCGTAATATTTGTCATGTGATCTGGATTTCCGCACGGATATAGTGGCGCACTTACTACAAGGGCATAACACCTGTAGTGGTTACTTTCGCTCATCTATCGCTGGTTCCGACTTGCATCCTTTTCTGAGGCGGTATTGGTTTCCTGTGTCAGGCCATTTCAATGGAACGGGAATTCCACGTCGATCTGTGTAACATTCGAAGTCTAAGATGCAATTTATCCTCTGTGTCTGCCCACGTCTCTAACCAGAAACCAGCAATCCTTGTATAGCGTATTGCGAAGATAGTGAAGAACGTGTGATTCGAACTGACAATTAGAATCACTAAAAATGTAACCAATGCTCAACACATCAGGCCACTGCCGCTTGTACGAATTCGATTTCTAAACTCAAGTACACTCAACTGATGTGGAATTGTTATGTTATCGCTATGGTGTACGCCTCTGATACATTTTCTTATTTGATTTTCGTTCGGTATTCTTCACTATTTGCTTGGGTATTCTGTGTGTATCTGTTAGAAATGCCGCACTTGCACTTAGCGAGACTCAGGTAATAACTGATACAGATATTTCTGATTTTACTATATCCGGTTATAACTTTGTGCCTTTGTTCTTTCCACACCGTGGTCTAGCTACATACATTCGAAGTGGTATTGTGTATCAGCTTCTGCCACAATATGGGTTCTGCTTCAATGCAGAATTTAATTTCTCGTGGCTAAAACTACACGTTCGTAAGCATATCATACATTACTGCTTTCTTTATAAACTTGGATAGAAACGCATCCTTTAATGAATTTGATGCCCTATCTGATTCTCTCGATAGGATCTTGACCATATATCCGCACACTGAAATCCTTATTGTGGGTGATTGCAATGTGCATAACTCTCAGTGGCTTCGCCACTTTGGACACACAACACCTGAGGGTCAGTAGGTTCAGCTCTTTGCTGAGTCAAATAATTTAACTCAACTCGTTAATGAACCAACAACGTAAACGCCTCAAAGTGATCCACTTACAAAGATATGATGAAGTCAACGCAGAAAGATACGCAACAATTCGGAAAGACAAGCGAGACTTTTCAAATGCAAAAAACCCGAATGGGAAAAGACTCGGATGGAAAAAATCCTAGAAAATGTCAGAACAAAGAACATCAGAGGTATGTATGCCGGCATAAATGCAATCAGAAATGGCAACCGAGGGAGAGCCAAAATAATTCGAGACGCAAACGGCTGTCTAGTCACAAAAACAAACAATATCGTGACATGATGGAAACAGTACTTTGAAAATCTTGCTCAATGTGCGCACCCACTAACCACAAATAAACGCACCAGACGTACATACTCAGTTCCCAGGGCCATCTTTTAACGAGTTGCAGACGCGATAAATCGGTTGAAAACAACAAGGCTCCCGGAGTCGATTGCATACCGGCAGAGCTTATGAGGCATGGGGGGGGGGGGGGGGGGGGGGCAACGGCTCGAAAGGTCCACCAACTGATTAAAACAATATGGGATAAGGAAGCCACTCCGGAAGAATGGAAAACCTCAATAGTCATCCCCATTTTCAAAAAAGGTGACAATTCTGACTGTGAAAACTACAGAGGAATATCATTGCCCCCAACCACATACAAAATACTAACACATGTCATACTGGCGAGAATCACACCGTACGCAGAAGAAATACTGGGAGACTACCAATGCGGATTCCGTAGGAACCGGTCAACGAGCGACCAAATATTCACAGTAACGCAATTGCTGGAAAAGAAGTGGGAATACGGATAGACAGTTCACTGTTCGTTGACTTCAAAAAAACCTACGACTCAGTCGTCGCAAGGCAAAGACTATACCATATTGTAGTTGAGCTGGGAGTCCCGAAAAAATATGCCGCCCTCATTCAAATCTGCATTAACGAAAATAAAGGGCGAATTAGAATAGGAAACCACCTCTCAGAACAATTTGAAATCCGCGACGGATTAAAACAGGGGGATGGCCTCTGTTTTGTCCTGTGTTGTGCCGTGGAATAAGTGGACTGTATCTAATGTGTAAGTATTACAACAGATTTGTTTGGTTCTCCTCTGGTATTGACTTCGCTCTTGTTCGATGCAGCTCCCTGCCTGTGAGTAATCTTGTAACTTTTCCCGTATCCCTGTAACTTGAGGTCTGGATGTTCTTGCCTTGGAATACGTATGTCCTTCCCCTGAATTAATCTACACCTGTTTACAGTAGGTTGGCGCCTTGAACTTCTTAGTTATCAACCCTTTTGATCTTTTTCCATTAACTACGACAGGGTGTTTACTTTACTCGAGCTTTACTTGCATTCTGTAACAAACTTCACTAAATAAATCTCTAAGGTAAAGTTTTCGGCATTGTTGCGATAGATGACCGTGTTGACTGTTGTTCGGCAAACGTAACGGCTATTTGTCTGGAAATCCAACCGCGAGTTCGTTCCTCCACCTTGGCTGCTTGAAATGGGCTGCAAAATGTTATGAAATAAGAGAAATTCAAGAATCACCTCAGAACGCGCGGGGAATTCCCGTAAGTCAATGATTCGTATGACCTTCCTCTTGGCGGGGGCGAACGGCACACGAATTGGCTGAGTCTCACCAGACTCCGATGTAACTTCTATTTGCACTACACCTTGCTTTTGATGTTTACCGGATGTGTATGAACTTACAGCCTGAATTTATTCCCCGTTCTTATTCGTGTCATTTTATATTCCTTTGCCCGGGTTTCCTACCGGCGATACTCCTTGCACGTTTCGTAAATTGTGTTTCTTCCTTCTAGTGTAATCTATTCAATTATCCTCCTTATTTCGATGAATTATGCTTAGTGAATTTACTAAATAATGATTTCCTCTTCACTTCTCCTTTCTTGTTACGTTATCGTTCATATCCACGTACTAACTGTCTATTTTTCCTTTGGTTGTATTGATAAACTAATCGAACGGGCGGAATTGGGAACTGTTACTTAAGGGCAATTTGACGCATGCCTTGAATAACCGAAAAATACTTCGCTTCGCACTGCTTCGTTTACTTTTCGTATTTTTAACAATTTATCGCACGAGAAATCACTGCCTTCGATTATCCGAAAAAATACCCACACTCAAATTCCAATCGCATCTTCGTTGACCTCGCTTTGTTGTTCTATTTCGACGTTCTTTATCTTATTCATTCTTTTGTTCGATCTTATCATATAACCGATCTTCGTTATTTTCTCAGCCACCTTCTCGCTCCTTTTCTCTCTAGGGCCTTTTCCGAGTTCTTCATTCAAGAGCAGTACTGTTGCACTGTTCTCCTGAATTCGCTCATTAGCTCTTGTGTAACAGCTCGATGTAATCAAAACTAAGCTACTTGGTTGTGACACACGCTAACACCTCTGTGAGATTAATCAGGTCGCGAAGTTAAGATGGGCGGGGCATGTGGTGAGAATGGGAAACGATAGGACCGTGCGTAGAATTCTTGACGGTAGACCAACAGGAAAGAGACCGGTAGGACAGCCGCGACGAAGATGGGAGGACAATGTTAGGTCTGACCTTGAGGAGATCGGATCGGCTGGTCAAGCGTGGAAGGAGAGTGCACAGGACCGGGAACGATGGCGGAGTCGAGTCGGTGAGGTTGTGGGGGTTCCAAGTATTATGCCAACGTATGACACTTGGTTCACTGAATTCCCCAACACTTGTCTGTCGGAAAATTGTTCACAGGAAAGAGGGAATATTTAAACGCACTGAATTGTTGCTTCGATATACTCCGTTTTAATTGTTCTGTTTTTCTTAACTTACCTTAGCACTTATAATTAATTTTTCTAAATTGAACTGTATACATTTTCTTTTTTATTCATTTTCAAAGCGACAGCGTGATCGACCACGGGGGAGATAGGATAGCGACTCTTATGCGGCAAAGAATTAAATTGAACTCTGGCGCAGCAGCGTAATCGACCGCGATGAGAAATGACAAGCGACTGACTGGAATTAGGGATGATTGGGTAATTCTGGATTTGCACAGCTATTAACCAATCATCATCGCACTCTCTCATGAATCTTTTTAGTTGCACGTCTCAGTGAGGTGAATAATACTTGCACATCATTCGACAGTTGTTGGACATGGAAGGAAAAGAACAAAAGAGAGAGCGCAATGTCTTCGGGGTTGGCTTAGCTTGTGTGCTTGTATCAATGCAGTCTGTGAGGATGACCTACTGCCCTAGTGCGATGACTGTGGTGATCTCAGAGTGCATTGAACCCGAGGAAGATAGAAACGGAGAGGAGAGGAAAATGTTCTGTGGCTATTCACCTGTGAAAAGAGATCATTGATCCCCAGCGAATGTAGTGTATGGGGAAAGTGAGTAGAGGACGCCGACTTGGCTAGGGAAATCTGATAATGGGAACTAAATTAAATACTTTAATAATTTGCCCGGCGATTGCATGATTATGCAACCGCGTCGTTTGATCAGACTATGCCGTTGCTAGCCGACATGATGCGATTTCCGGTGGAAATCTCATGGGTTAGCGAAATGGAGTTGCGGTATGGCGAAAAGATAGCTAAACTCAATTATGCATTATCTGCATATGATAATGAGTTTAGCTATGCGTCCCTTTTTGCAAGATACTTTTCAGGTGAATCAACTGAACGTGGGGTAGGGGTGATATGACGCGCTGAAAGCGGTCGAAATAAGATCAAATTGTGGGTTGGTTCTCCATGTGGTATAGATAACCCGCACAGTACCCCCCCCCCCCCCCCCCCTGTCTTCGCATTTGTTCCGAGTGTGACCTAAACGTCCACACAACTCGCAGCAACTCCGAATGCTATACACTGGGGGTTTTGATGTTGCTGGGGTGTTGGGGGCAGAGGGTTGGTGTGTTCCCGGATGATTCTTATTCTGGGGCTCCCTCTGCTAGCGCGGTGACCTTTCTGTCGTAGTGTGGTGTATCGAGCACGGCATTCTACAATGTCGAGGCCATACTGCCAGCACTCCCGGCAGAAAGGTGTGTTTCGCCTTTTCCGGCACTCGTCGTATAGGTGGCCTAATTTATGGCAAAAACTGCACGTGATGTGTGCAGTCACCCGATACAAGTGACGGGCGCCGTGGTCCCTCGTGGTTTGATCCACAGGTGTGGTGTTTTGAGGGGGCGAGGGGCGACCTACCCCTTGGGTATGTGCGTTTCGATGGGCGCTTCGAACCTTCGCGCGGATTTGGTTTAAATCCCGGCGGATTGAGGCCTGCAACGCTAGAAGGTCGGATACGGTGACGTGTGCAGGGGAGCTGTCTGAGGAAGACTCGCTGGGCCTGCGGTCGTGGGTTCGCTGGTGGAAACAGGTTGAACTATAAGGCGTAGGCCTTCTGGAGGGTGAGGGTGACTGAGAAGATGGCGCTGCTGGAGCAGTCCTGGGTGCTGCAAGAGGAAATGATGGCTGTCGTGTAGGCGGTGTGATGTGTCGGTTAATCGCCGCGTCTTGATACGCTGGGAGCTCAGACTGCGGGTCTAAACTTTCCATTATTGAGTCACCAACTTTTGCTAAATAGCCCAAACTGTGGTTAGGTAGGGCCATCAATGCCGAGCGGGCATCTTGCGGGAGGCTCCTCAGGAAGTGAGGCCTAATTAGATCATCCGAAATCCTGGTCTCCGCTATTGAGCGTAAATGGGTCAGGAAAAGGGATGGTCTAATACCCGAGAAATTTATCTCGTTCGCCAAACGTTGTTGCCTGATGCTGGTGGGCTCGCCCGGAGCGTTGAGGAGCGTCTCCTGCATGTTGCTGTAAGGATTAGGGTCTGCCGACCTAATCACATGCGCAACATGCGTCCGCCGTGTGCGATTCAGCACCCGCATCAGTTCAACTGCACGGAGTTCCTTATCGTGCATGTTGGCGGCCCGGAAAATACGGTCGGCAATGGCGAACCATAGCTCTGCATCCTCCTCGTCGAACGGAGGGAGCTTGATGTTTGATGAAAGGGATGGGGATTCGACGCTGAAAGCGTCCTGGAACGAGGGGGAATGGGCTCGAGCTTGCGCCTGCTGGGAGGTACCGGCTCGTGTAATCGGCATTGTGTTTGTGTAAGGTTTTAAAGAGAAGCCGGGAATGGGATGTTAATTGTCGAGTTTGCGTTGGCGAAAGGAGTAAGAGATCCTGTGAAAGGAGTCGTAAGCGGACGCGAAAGGTAAGTGGAGCCAAAAGAGAGTCGAGTGAGTCAGTGGAAGTGGAGAAAAGGTACAAAGAGGACGCGTGAGTCGTGTGTAGGCACAGGAGGTCGGTTGAAGTCGAGTAGAGTTGTGTGCGTGCTGAGAAGGGTTATACGCCGCTCGGTACCCCGAAGGGGCTTACAAATGATAACTGAGCAGGGGTCAGTTGGCACGCGAGTCGCTAAATTCAAAATCCTGCTTCTTGAATAAATTCCTGTTTTTGTTTTCGGCCCCCCTTTTTCCTCTTTCCTCTGGTTTTTTATATGTGTTCAACTTTAAAAATATTCTACTGTCTTACAATATTAATATTTCCTTAAACCTGTATAATGTGATATTTCTATTTTACAAATTATGTTCATGTATTTGTTTTATAAATATCTATAATTTTCTAGGTAAATATCGTTTGTTTCTGTTTTTGTAAGCAAATTCAAAACACTTGAACTTTTGTTTTTCGCTCTCGTGAGTCAGTCAGCAGTAGGAAATTAATTGGTATGTAAAGCAATTTAAGTTAAATTATTTTTTCCCTTTCAATTAACTTTAAATTTAATTTGAAATAGCAAATTTCTATAAACACGAAATAAAAATTATTGACTGGCCTTCGATTAATTCATCGAAGAAAAATATTTCCTACAGAGAGTTCGTTTGGCAAGAGAGGTTCGACTTTTCAAGTGTTCGGAAACTATAGACGGTATTATTAGTTTGCCTGAAGGGCCTTCTTTGTAGATTCTTGTTTTTTTATTTTTGGTTTTGCAACAAAAACACTTGATTATGTAATTAGTTTTCGCACCAGTTTTGTAAAAATTGCTGGTCCGGATGGCATTCCCCCAATTCTCTGGAAGAGATGTTCTTTTTCACTGGACAAGCCACAGCGGAAACTCTTTCATTTGTCTTTATAGCCCCTTCCCAAATAGATGGAAGTCAGCGAACATTCAGCCAATTCCCAAAAAGGGCGACAAATCGTCCCTCTCTTCTTATCGACCCATAGCACTAATTTCTATTATCTCGAAAGTAATGGAATCACTGAATAACCGTCAACTTTTTAAATACCTGAAGTCAAATGACCTCCTCAATGGCCGCCAATATGGCTTTCGTTGCAACCGGTCTATTGATGGCTACTTCGGTGAAAGCAAAGTTGTTGCATTTGATATTTCAAAAACCTTCGACAGAATTTGGCATCCAGCCCTTTTATCAAAATTACATTCATATAGAGTAAACAATTCCCTGATCCAATGGATAAGAGACTATGTTTTTGGCCGTTCAAACCAAGTGTTTCTTGATGGTGTGAAATCTGCCTCCCACCAAATTAATACAGGTGTTCTGCAAGGTTCTGTACTCTCACCCACTCTCTTCCTCATCTTTATAAATGATCTCTTGTTCATTACCCACAACCCAATTCACTGGTTGCTGATGATAGGACGTTGAGTTTCTCATACCCATACGAACATTCCCGACCAAAATCTTTGAACGTCATTACCAATCAGCAAGTTATGCTTAATACATTGAATTCCGACCGCAACAAGATATATCAATGGAGAATATGTAACCGATTAGAATTCAATACCTTAAAAACTCACTACTGCCTTTTGTCGTCAAAGGCGAACCCCAAATTAAATATACTGCCGATGAACGGCACTTGCATCGACAAAGCTAAGGAACTATCAATCCTCGTCACTCGAATTGTTTCGACTCTTAAGTGAAGCGACCATATATTTAAACTTGCGAAAAGTGCAGCCAAGTCCATGGTGTTCCTTAAGAGATGCAAAAAAATCCATCACTTCATCCAACCTGGTCACTACTTACAAGGCGTATATTCGTGCTAAAAAATTTTAAAAATATAATCATGTGTACTTCAGTAGAGAAACTCATGTGGATAATAAAAAAATTTTTTTTTTCTAAGTTGAGCTGGACGAGTATTCTATTGCCTTCTACTACTTTTTGAAGTAGTGGCGTACGCTAACTACTGTACAGCCCTCATTTTGTAAAAAAATGCCAACAAAAGCCTTTTTTTGGGCTCCACACAGATATAACCGGTTAAGAAGATTATTCTATTGTAGCGTGACTTGTTCGCCCTCAATGAAGATGTTTTCAACTATTAAAGACGAATATAATTATGTTCATATGTATCAACGGCATCATTTATTTCTTAACAATCAACCCGTTCAGTATAAATCGTCAAAATATTGCATACCCTGCGGCAATTCTCAATTAGGTCTGGTTTCGGATGACGCAATTTAAGTGTCCAATTTTGTAGGTTATAGATATACCTTTAGGCGGCGTAATCCATTGATGTCCTAGGTAGACAAATTATCAGAAATGAACTGAAATTTAAAATGGTAGACTTTAAACTGTTTTTTCAGTTATGTGAGATTTTTATTCATTACACAATAAACAATTTGTGAAAAATGAAGATTCAATAACCATACTGTCACTGTCTCTGTTTTTTCACATTCTGTTCTCCCATTTAATTACCTTAAATATTACACAATTAATACTGGCCCCTAAAAGATGACTTGTGGGTATGAATTTAAGAGAAAATTTTGAAATAAACGTTTATGATACAATATATGGCAACATCTCAAATGGCAATTAAAAAAAAAAAATTGTGGCGAGAAGGCCGAATTTAGCGAGACAGGACATATGTGTCCTTCATCTTGTCTCTGACTTCTGGTCATCTTGCGATAACCAGAATCACCCACATCCGTGAGGATGTTGGGCTCGGTCTCGCGGCATCTGAAAAGAGAAGAAAAAAGGGGGGGTATCCAAGGATAGTGTGGACAGTGTTAGTCCAAGTGTTCTCTAACTACTTTTATAGAGGGATGGTGGGAAAGAAATCATACAAGACCGGTGGGTCTTGGGTGCGGTAGTAAACGCAGATCACGTCTTTGTCGTCTGATAATCTGCTCTTTGGTCGGTGTGTATGTTTGTGCTTGTGCCGTCTTGTACTGTGCGTTCGTGTGTTTGGTTTGTTAATAGTAGACCCTATGGGATGGGTCCAGGAATCCTCTATTATAGAGGGGAATGTTGTTGGGACGGGTGCTTTCTTCAGTTTTGTACTGAAGAAGAAATTGTGGGGGTTTGATCCGAAGAGATCGAGAGAGAGAAAGGTCAAGAACGCAAGAGTCCCGTACAAGTAGGTTCTCGCTGTTCTGAATGTTTTCGAGGTACTTATATGCTAATTGAAGCAAGTACTCGTCGATAGGGGTAATGGAGGCGCCTTCGTATAGGTGAGAGTTGGGGTAATGACGACCGTCAGGCCTTCTAGAATGATTGGTGCATCTTCTGAGGAGTTTCCTTTCGAAAACCCGAAGTCTTTCCATTTGAGCCGAAGATATGCAGGACCATATGGGAAAGGCTTACGATATTCCAGATCGGATTAGCTGCTTATAGCAGAGAAGCTTAATTTTGGTGTCAACTTTGTTCCTCCACTTCAGGATGTTGTGCAGTTGCTTAGACCGACCAAGGCCCCTTTGGAGAATGTGGGTCACATGTTTGATGAAATTCATTTTTGGGGTATAAGTGACCCCGAGATATTTCATCTTGTCATGTGGTCTAATCGTAGTATCTCCCATTTTTATTCGAATATTCTGTGAATATCGAGAAGTAGGTTGAGAGTGTTTACTACTCAGAATTATGGCTACTGCTTTGGATGGATTTAGTCGGATTTTCCATCGACTGTAATACTGATACAGTTCGTCCAAGTGACGGTTGAGTCGATTTGTTGCGAGGTTAGGGCCTTTGGTTGACGTGTACACCAGGACGTCATCCGCATAGCATATTTGGTTTACTCTCCCGTCCGCAGGGCGGGGAATATCGGAGGTGTAAATATTGAATAAGATGGGGCCTAGAATGGAGCCCTGTGGTACTCCTGCAGCGGCGTGAAAAGTTCGGGAAAGCTTTCCATTCATTCTAACTTGGAAGGTTCTGTTGCGAACGAACTGGTAGATGATGCTACATAGCGTTCTACTGAGGCCAGTATTCAGTAGTTTAAAAGCGAGACCTTCGATCCAAGTCGTATCAAAAGCTTTTTCAATATCTAGGCTTACCGCAACGGTGGGTTCCTTATTAAAGAGCCGCACGCAGACGTGGTTTTGAAATAAATTGAGAGCCATAGTGGTGCTGTGCGCTCTTCGAAATCCGAATTGGAAATCAGGTATTAGGTGCCTGGCACTGACAAAGTTATTTAGCTTCTCGTATATGAATTTTTCATATATTTTGCTGATGCAAGTGAGAAGTGAGATAGGGCGAAAGCTTGAGGGGTGATACGTTGGCTTCCCAACTTTTGCTATTGGACAAATAATAGCGTGCCTCCAAGCTTGGGGAAAGTACCCCATGTTGTAAGCATGGTTGAACAGAATGGAGAGCTTTATAAAGAATAAGGCAGAAAGCCTTCGCAACGAGTGGTATGACATGTTGTCGATACCAGGTGACTTCTTAGGGTGTCGAGATTTAACCAGACTCTGTAGGGTATTTAGTGTGATGAAACCGTGACCATTATCACGTGTGTCATCGAAGTATGCACTGTTAGTTGGGTTAAAGACAACAATTGGCTCGTTGAAGTCGTCCAACTTACTGTGGACCTCTGAACTAACGATTGCATTAGTTTCCGGGTCGCCATCTTGGAGAGTGCGTTTGTGATTGTTTTCGAAGGTCTCTCCGATGATATTTGCTTTATTGGTGTCGTTATTGACAACAACACCATTGTGCATAATTGGCCCAGTGATGCGGGAAGTGCCACATATCTTTTTAACATTTTTATAAACGTTCTGGTCCATCTGAATACCCTTCAGCTTGTCTTCCAATTGTCGGGTACGATTGTTTTGGATTCTCTGTTTTATCAGTGTACCAATATTGTGAATAATGGATCGCAATAATGGCTCCCTTTGCGTAAAGCGGTGACGATATGTCATTCTGCAGAGCTTTTTACGCTCCCGGATGAGACGAAGAGTGGTGTCGTCATGGGGAATCTGATAGGTCTTTTCAAGTTTATATATTCAACTAGAATCTCGTGAAGTCGTTTTGCAACGTTGTTTATCTCAACCGTCGTTAGGTTCCTGTCAGTGGGAAGAGAGAAGTGGTGGAGTTTATCGTTCAATGTAATATTGAAGTTGTCCCAATTTGTCCGCCCATAATCGGGTATGTATCTGATATGAGCCCGGGGTGCTCGATAGCCGCGAATGAATGTCGTCACAGCATTGTGGTCAGATACACCCGCTGAAACTTGAGGAGGAGTGATTTGTGGAAGTAAGTCTTTGGACACAATAAATATGTCCAGAATTGGTGAAAGCAAGAATGCTGCATTGGATACTTCAAAAGCGTTCTACAATGTTTGGTCCTCAACTCTGTTGTCGAAATTACTCCCCTATAAAGTTGACGACACACTGATTCGGTGGATAAGAGACGATCTTTCTGCCCGCTCAATCCAAGAGGTGTCAAATCTATCTGCTGGAGTTCCCCAGATGTCCATATTCTCAACCACGCTCTTCCTCATTTTTATACACAATCTCTTGCCCATTACTTGCAACCCAATTAACTCGTTTGCATGACAGCACGTTGAGCTTCTCATACTCAGTCGGACATTCCCGACCAACTTCTTCGAATCTCATGATCAACCAGGAGGTCACATTCAACCCATTGCAATACAGCCTCAATAAAATACTGAGTAGAATTCAATACCTTGAAATCCCAGTGCTACCTGTTGCCGTCAAAGATGAACCCCAATGTAATGTAGTATTCCAGAATACTACCCTTATTAGCTTTAACACTGAATCTCATTACTTATCTAACACATCCTTAAAACTTTCTCCTTACATATCTAAATTTCTCATTTAATACATTTCATAAATAAACATACACAATATTCTATATCAAGCCAGTTACAGTACATTTCATAACATGCCCCTTTTTCATAACATGCACCTTTTTTCATTTGAAACATGGCTCTTTGATTTTCGTTCAAAGTTTATTCAAAATTTAAAAGTCACAGAGAGTAAAAGTAATACTTTGAGAAAATTAATTTTGTTCATATTATAAGTTACAGTAAATTAGAACACAATGTTCTATAAGAATAGGGAAAATTGAATTGTAAAATTAGTTTGAGAAGGAGTTTTGAGTTAGCAATTGAAAAGTTAGTTGAGTTAAGAAGTTTGAGTTAGAAGTTTGAGTTAACAGTTGAGTAGAAGTTGGAGTATTGAAAGAAGTAGTTTTTAATTGAGAAAAGAAAAGTAAAGTTAAGTAGAGTTTTTAATAAAGTTGAGTTTGTGTTATCAGTTTTAGTTTGGGAGTTTAAAATAAATAACTAATATCAAAGAGAAGGAATAGTTTTTTCTTTGACTATTATCGGAGCGAATAAACATTGAAACGCGACTTGATGAAAGAAAAAGAAGTTAAGGAAAAATAAAAGGTCCACGCTCTTCCCTCAACCGAGGGAGCACGGCGGCGGACGCATAACAGTAAATACACTGTCAATGGACGAGGCTTGCATCGCCAAAGCCAAGAAAGTATCAATCTTCGACACGAATATGCAAGCCAAGTGTGGTCTCCTTATCACAAGATCCATATCTGTAGAATCGAAAGTATTCAACGTCGCTTCCTTCGGTTCGCTATCCGAGGGATAGGATGGGAAAACCCCTTAATCCTGCCCCCGTACTTTAACCGTCTCAAATTAATCAACCTCAGAACTCTACTATAACCTGCCCCCACCTCTCGCCCCTTCTCCTGCCTTCTTAATTTGTCCTGGTTACCCCAGGTAAAGCCTAGTTAAGATAGTTCTTAAGCTCTCTAGCTTGTAACTTATATATACTTTAAATGTATGTAATTATGTTGCTTAAATTAAGCCAATAAATGGTAACTTGACCAGTTCTACCACAGCCAGCCTACCCAGCTCCAAGGCACTCGGTCGGTGTACCCTTTAACTGCCCGTATGGCTGCAGCTTTTGTAACAAAAAGGGGCACCTATATGACGAGTGCCTGAAAAGGCGAAATACTCCCTTCTGCCGGGATTCCAGGCAGTATGGGCACGACATTAAGGATTGCCGTTCCCACAACGTACTGCCACAACGAAATCCCGGACCTCCAGCACAGAACATGCAACCATCCCAGCAGAGGGAGTCCCAGAGGAAAACACACCCGAGACTACACCAACTTTCTGCTCCTAAGAATCCAGCAACAACGAACCACCGGGCTTATAGCACCCGATGTTGCTGCGAATTTTGTGGAAGACCACACATAGGAAAGGTGCGGCTACAGGGTGAGGTGGGAAAAAACAGGAAATTCGCGAACAACACCCACCCTAGCACGCACCCAAGTGGCCACGACTGAACGTCAACGCCAAAGACGGTAGCGTGTCGACAAAAGGTTAAGTGGGAGCGGTCGGAAAACTCCCAGAGTTCGGGTCGGGAATCCCCAATCAACCGCAATAAACTCGCAACTCAACAAAAGCTGTTCTCAGCTTTCGGCACCAAAGTCGCGATTGTCCAACTCCTTTGGGACATTGACCGTAGAGACATTACACACCTAATCGTGGACACCGGTGCTGAGATCAGCCTCTTAAAACTGAAGGCACTCCACTCGAAACATGTGAATGCCCAGAAGTCGACGACCCTCCAGGCGCTTTTTGGCAAGGGCAAGTCGGGGGGATGCTGCCATGTGAATTTCAAGTTGCACCACGAAATTCCATGCAGTTTCCAAGTAATGGACTCCTTGCCGTGGTTATCGGAGGATGGGTCGTTGGGTAACGACTTCCGGTCGAAAAATTGCAAGGTGGTTGTTTGGAGTTTCCCCGAACAACCATAAATCCCGAAAATTTCTCTGTTGACATTGCAAATAATATGACTGGAACGGGTGAGCATAAGGCAGCCGAACGGGGAACGTCATCAAGGGGACCTGGTAAGGTCCAGACCGCGGTCGATATTCACCCGGAAACCTTACCTACACGGGGGCCACACTCCGACGGCCCAAAGGGCGTCAAAAAAAGGAAAAGCTTCAGTAGAGCGCTTATAAACAAACCTTCGACTGGTCAGACTTAGGCTTCTCTTCAGTGACGGATAAATCTTCGTCTTTAACTATAGACTACTGTTGAGAGGAGCCATTAAATGGGTCTAAATGAACATTTTGTAAGGCCGGGCCCAAAACTAGGCACCGAACTATAGGCGCAAAACCATAAGCGCTAACCATACGGGCAAACCAGGGTGCTCACGATAGGTAATTGGGCAGTGGAGTTGCCCCCATCGGGGGAATATTCCATAATTAACTTGGGGTTGCGAGTTATCACGTCAATGGGACTCACCTCTGATGACGAATCGAGTACAACCCTTTGGAGGAAACACCCCCAACACATTAAACCTCTGTTCTCGGATGGCAAGTCGTCAGATAAATTTACACATCTTGGAGATGACTACCTGACATGCACCAGTGCTAGGTCGCTGTAATACATTCAAAATTTAACTGTTCAGACAAATGCCAACGCGCATTTGAGACCAGAAAGGGATATTGGTTCCCAATGATATGTATATGGAGAGTACTCTCCAGAATGGGTTCATTCCCATAGAAGCGTTCCCTTTCGGATAAAAAAGGACTTATCCAAGACAAACGTGGAGTCCCTATTATTTACCACGCTTTCCGTGGTGCCAGGAATAAACAAATTCTCCACGATAACGATATCTCTAATTTTCCAGAGCGCCTGTGTTTTATTATGGTGATCGGTGAAAGATATAAATCAATAAAAGATCGATCCCATCTCAACTGGTGGTGGATCAGTGATGAAGAAGGGCCTACAAGTCCCCAAACATAGTATGCCTCTCAGTCGCACCGCGTTCCTTCCCCCTATCCCCAATTCCCAATTTTTTTTTTTTTTTTAATTTTCGTTTTTAATCTAATTTTAATTTTTTATTTTTTATTTAGTATTTGTATTCCTTGTTTATGTTTGTCCGTTTTGTTTCATAATTTTTTTTTTAGTTTTTGCGTGTCAACCCGCCTATATATGTATTTAAAAAAAAAACAAAAAAAATTATAAATAATACATGATGTAGAAAAAAATAGAATACATTTAAAAAAGAAAACATCAATTTTGTGACATGTTATAAAAACAGTTATTGTACGCCGAAAGGCATAAGAAAAATCATCATCATCATCGGCACTACAACCGGGAACCGGTCTTGGCCTTATTTAGCAAGTCCTGAGGCTTGTTAAATTTTCCATAATGATTTATTTTGTCTGGGCAAGGTCATTAGTGTTGCGCCAGGGGCTCCCCGACGGGGAATCGAACCCCGGTCTCCCGGGTGACAGGCGGGTATACTAACCACTATACTATCGAGGAGCCCATAAGAAAAATAATAATGTATAATTTAGAGTGCTTGCGAAGAGCCAGTAAGTTAATGTAAGAATGATATTTGTAAAATAGAAGTTAACATTTAGTCTCAAGTAAAATATGTAATTAATTTGTTAAATAAATGTGGATATAAAACAAAAAAAGGATATTGGTTTCGCTAAAATGGGCCAACCCAAACCATACCAAACCCCTTTAATCTGGCCACGGATGGGAGCATAGAAGCACTCAGAGCCGTGCTATCTCAAGGCGACCTGCCTATTGCCTAGGCCAGTCGCACCTGAAATACGGTGAAACGCTCTATTGAAGGAGGTTTTAGCCGAATCGTGTGGACGGTTGAGACTTTACGCCGTTATTCACAAGGTCGTCGATGCACGATACACTCCGTCATCAAAATAGGGAAAAAGACAGAGGTAATTCAAAACTCGTCTAAGGCCCCATGATGGACAGGCCCTACGGAGTGCAAGGTGATCAACTACATGGTGGTGGTCTATCCCCCTTTTCTTGTCGTAAGATTTCTTTTCGTTTTGGACCAAGCCTTTAGGAAGAGAAGGGAGAGAGAATAATTTTTTTTTGTAATGTTTTTTATTTTTTTATTTTCATTGAAATCTTTTTTTAAACAACCCACCACGAACAGCGGCAACTACAATAACAATGCCACCAAAACAGTACCACCCGATGCGATCCCACTGGTTCAACCTTCGGCGTGTCATTCCCCATTTGTGTGAGGGGAGGTGTATTACGTAGTAACTCCTCCACCACCTTTGTCCCTGCGAGAAAACATCAAATATAAAACTTAAAATTATATAACAAATTATATAACGCATACATTGCAAGCAATTTTCATTTTTAAATTAAAGCATTCATTTATCTTACATACATTTACCATCATCATCTTCATCGGTACTACAACCGGGATCCGTCCTGGCTTATTTAGAAAGTCTCTCCATCGGTATCCGGTCCTTATCCAAGACTTGTGAAATTGTCCATAATAATTTCTTTTTCCGGGCAAGGTTATTAGCCCTGCGCCAACCTTTCTCGGGATGGCATTTACCATACTAAATATTAATTAAACACATACATTCCGAAGAATTTCACATTTTCAAATTAGACATATAATACACAAAACCTTAAATTCCACATAAAACACATTACATTTTTAAATTACATAAAATTATAATAAAAAATATTAAATTAAAACACTAAACTTAGAACTGGCGCATAGAAACGCCTAGCTATTACACCGGCGATAATATTTCCGATAAACTCGAGATCGACCATCGCCATTGCTTGGGTCATACGATAACGATTACGTGGTACGATCCAGTTTTCTCGTTGGGATAACTGTGGACAAGGAAAAACAAAGAGCCGGCAGTATCGCACCGTCGTTTTTATTGACAGCCGATAACATAGAGGAGAGGTGTGAGCAGACAAGAGTTGACTTAATTTACGAATAATAGCCGTGTGTAAAATGTAATAAGTAAGTTCAATTGTACAATAAAAGTAAAGATAATTCTGAAACCAAACTAAAAGTACAGTTTCGAGTTGGCCGAATGTTTTTTGAGTGCGGGAAGCCGACCGAGATTTGAGAGATTTGTATTGTAAATTAAACTCAAAATTAAAGACACATTTCATTGAATTTCAATTATTTAAAATTACTGTGGGCCATTATTGTCAGTGCAAACGTCGAGGGAAGTTTACGTGACAATCGGAAAACAACGCTGGTAGGACTTTCCTTGGAGGGGAAACTTATATTCATTGGTTCGTGGGGAACCGTGGGGAACAACTGTGAGTACAACCCTTTATATTTAATTAATTGTAAGCAAGAAAATTGCAACAAAAGTGTTATAAAGTCATGGCAATCATTTAGAATTCTTTTAAAATCTCGATGGCGTCGGTTTTTGTTGTTGTTCATGATAAATGAATCAGTTCACTTCGGCCACTCAAGTGTGAATGTTATGGTTGTCGATCGCATGCAGTACATTCGTATGTTCTTTCTCTTATTTATTAAATAAATTAAAACTAAAAACTTGTAATTAATGGCGTTCGTTACGATGTATGGTAAAATCCGCCTCCAAGAATCCGTGATCTCACGTACTTTATTCATCATTTCTAAAAACGGTCTTTTCTTTCTTATTTACAACCAAGTTCACCTGTTTGCTGATAACAAGACCTTGACTTTCGTTTAAAAATGCTCGATCAATCTTTTGGAATCACCCTCTACTCTCAATAAGCCACAATGCTGCCTCGATGCTACCTTAAAAACGATCCTTAACGTATACACATTGTCGATAAATGACACTTGCATCGTTGAAGCGAACGAATAGATCAATTCTTGGCACTCGAATTAATTCGACACTTAACAAGAACGACTACATAATGAACATGAGGTTTTTTTAGAGGCGCAGAAAATACTTCGGTCCCCTTCAATCTAATAATAATTTATAAGCCGCTTATTCGTGTTAAGCAGGAGTCCCATTTCTATATTAGACTAGTGTATCTAGTACTAAGAACATGCTCGATAGGAAACGCTGCTACTTTTAAAAGAAGTATTTTTCCTTAGCTTCCGCGAGTTATGGTTTAAGAGTTCTAGCTGAAAAACGAGAAACACGGCCCGAGGGGAAAGTCGACCCAATCTTCCATTAACACCAAAAATAGAAAAATCCAGGAAATCAAAACTCGTAGTTTTCTTTCTTTATTGTCACTTATTATTGTATCTTATGTTTATATTAACTTTCCTAGACATTCGTCATTGTATTCTATTTAGTTTACACTTATTTTTATTTTTCTTTAAGTCTAATCACAATTTTTCTGTTTGTAACAACTAATGTTCGTTTCTTTCCTTTTAAAATCTATTCACAAACTTCTTTTAGAAACGGTTTAATTTCCACTTTGTTCAGTTTTTCATGTTAACATCAACTAACAATCACTTTGTATTCCTTAATCTATTCACTTTGTATTCCTTTGCTTAATTTTTCATATTAACATCAATTATCAATCACTTTGTATTCCTTTGCTTATTTATTTCTATTTCAAACCAAATAACATTCGCTTCGTACTTTTTATTTACCTTTTATTTTTACTTTCGACGTGACGTCCAACCTCCACTCTTATGACCAAACTCTTACTTTCATGACCAACCCCGGACTTTACTATCTTCACGACCACTACCTCCTAATTTGGTTTCGCCTCTTGTCGACACCTCCCGATGACGATAATGCAATTACATTTCGCAGTGACCTAATTTCCGGATTTTAACTTTAATTCGTAATTGCTTTTGAACTGTGGTGTCAGCCAATATTTCTTCATCGATTTGCGCCACAGTTCAATATCCGTAGTTGCGAACCGACTCAATTAGTTCTTTTATGTTTTGTATGCAATTAATTGCTTTTCCGTGATTTGTTAATTGTTCCGGAATATGCAATTAATTGCATTTTGCGTTATTGGGCAATCGTAGTAGCATATGCAATTAATTGCTTTTGTATTATTTGGTTATGCTGAAATGTGCAATTGATTGCATTACCGTTCTGGGGGTTATTTAAGTTCAGAAATGGATAGCGTTTTTCTGATTTGAGTGCATCAATGACCTCATGTACCTCATCTTTGTCTATGACGTCACCGACACACTTAGCACGCGCTTACTATTCTGACACCTAAATAAAGTAAACGTGTGGACTATAATAAAAAATAAGGTATACTTGCTGTTGCTCTCGAAGGTCGATCAAGTTACTCTAGTCTTATTATCAAAATTGGAAACCGAATGGCTCAATGCAGCGTTTATATATATATGTAGATACAGTGGTGGAAAAAATAATAGAACCAAAGGTTTAGATAACGATCAACAATCAGTGACTGCGTACAATTCGGTTTTTCTTCGACAGCAATTTTATACCCGAACCGTGCCGAACAGTACTTTGATATGGTGCATCAACTTGCTATACGAGTTCTGATATAGGGATGTTCGCGCCGTTGGGAGATGAACCGCGAACAGGTGCGATCCATCCGATTGTCTCGTAGAGCACATAAAAATTACGCGGAACAATATCACGAATCTCCACAGAACAGTACCCGTGATAATATCTATAAACCGGACAGAGGTCGGCTACGCGTCTTCGATGTGATAGCGACTGTACTCCCGACGTCAGCGCTGTGTCCCCGATCAGCCGGATCGGATGCTCTCAAGTAGGTCGAGGGTATGCTTGGGAGCAGAGCTCCAAAAATGGGAGCAATATTCGAGCGCGGGTCTAATTTGCGATTTATACAGAAGAAGAAGTTGGGCCAGAGTAAAATATTTCTTGGCTTTAAGGGGGTGTTCTGGTCTAGACGCACGAATTTAACGCAATTTTTGAAGTACTGTAAAAAAAAGCAATCAATATTTTTACTATTCATTTTTTATAGGATGTTTATTAATATTTCAAGAATACAGTAAAAAAAATTGAAAGTAAAAAATTCAAAAATCAAAATGTTAGCAGCTGATGAAGTGGGGGTCTCAAAAAGTTGGCACGCGACCATACCCACGATTCAACCCTCCTAGCAATCTGAAAAAAAAAGATTATTAATTTACAGAAATGCCTCTATTATTGGAATTAAAAAAAGTTAAAAAAAAATTTTTTTTTATCAAAATGGCGACTGCTTGAAAAAAAAAAATGTATTTTTGTACCACTTTTTTTTAATTTTCGAATTTTTTAAAAATAGTTAACATTGAAATTTGGGGATGAGGATAGTCCATGCAATAGAAAGGCCTATAAAGAAGACATATACTAAATTTGAAGTAAATCGGTTCAGTAGAACTTAAAAATCGTGGGTATTGATTTAAAAAAGACAGTTTCGAGAGAAACGCCTTTAAAAATGTTAGGGTATAGTAGCTTCAAGTGACATAATATTGCCAGAGCAGCTGTAACTGCGCCAATTATTAGAATTTTAAAATTTCCTTTGGACAGCATATTCTTAAAAGTATAAACTATAAGAAAATATAAAAAGAAAAAAAATCGATTTTTTCAAAATTCTAGACCAGAATACCCCCTTAAAAAGATAACTCAGTTTTCCAGAGGCTGACCTGGCGATGTTCAACACGTTTTTATGCCACGATACATTCCCACAGACCGTGATGCCGAGTAACTTCAAGTTTTCCCCAGATTCGAGGGCCTGGCCATTCATCATCAGCTGTTGAACCGATGATCCACTTTTCTTTGTGCATATTGTATACTGCCTCTTCCTTGCATTGAAGTCGACGAGATTGGCCTTTCCCCACTGCAGGATCTTATCCAGATCCAGATTCAGAGAGTAAATCTGCCTATATCGCAGCCGGTGCAACGTTGATGCACCATCATTCGAAATTCGAAAAAAAGGAAACAAGCGCACTATCATCCGCAAAACTGAACCCTTTGTTATCCGTTGTCTCCAACAAATCATGCCACGGAATCCGTATTGACGATCATTCAGAAGTCCGTTGCACTCCAAAAATTTAATTAACTCGTCATTGATGACCTCTTTCTTCACCTTAAATAACATAGATAATTTTGTGGCAGACACTTTTTCCCCTCTTTGGGATTGGCTGAACTCAAGTGTTTTTCCAGCAGGTAGGAAATGTCCTCCGTGCATAAGATAGGCGATAAGAGCCTGCCAAGAACCCACGATAGTTCTGGAGCACAGTTCTTAAGGACTATTGCTGGCATTCCGTCCGGGCCAGTTGCCTTCCTACTGCCCAGTCCACGTAGAATGCGTTGAATAGTACGTGGGCGGAACCTCACATCCCGCATCGAAGACCGTACCGGTGGGATCACAGGTGGCTCCAAAAGGCCGGGATCGAGGTTTGAATTCGCGAACACATTAGCTTTATCTTTTGAATTTGCGACTAACGTCCCGCTGCCCGTCACTAACGGAGGAAAAGAGGAGGAAGCGAAATCACTGCCGACAACTCTTGCCATTGACCAGAAGGAGCGCGAACCAGTCGCGCACTGAAGGAGTTTATTCCTCACTCTGTCGTTGGAGGCCGTCTTCGCGGTATCAATCGCCTGGTTGCACGCGTTTCTGATTCTAACAAAATTCGTTCTGTTAACCTCGATGAGATTGGAACGCCATTTCTTAAAACCTCTTTTTTTACCACTGTAATCTGCTCGAATTTTTTATTACACCAAGGTTCATCAGATGAATTTCGTTTGATGGAATCATCATCATCATCGGCACTACAACCGGGATCCGGCCTTGGCTTTATTTAAAATTCTCTCCACCGGTATCCGGTCCATATCCGAGGCTTGTTAAATTTTCCATAATAATTTGTTTTTCCGGGCAAGGTTATTAACTTTGCGCCAACCTTTCTCAGGATGTCGCTGAATTGGTTCACTACTTGGCGGGTGCCAAAATAACCATCCAGGGGTGTCACGTGGAGACGGCATGTCAACTTGGATTGAACAAGGACAAGGATCGTCCTGGCCTTCGCCGGGTTGAAAGCAGAGACTTTACCCTGTATGTTCGCTGCCATCTCCTATGACGCGGGATCTTTCACGTTAAATACTGCCTTTAATGGCTAGTGATCCATATACACGGTCAACTTACGCTTTTGCAAATAACATAGGACATTTTTAGCCGTCCACACAATGGCTAACAACTCCTTCTCAATGGAGGAGTAATTCCTTTCCGCCTCATTCAAGGTTCGGTTGGGATATGCGACAGGCTGGTCCTTGCCTATTTCACCTTGTGATAGTACGGCTCCCAGTGCTTCATTACATACATCCGTGGGCAGATTAAAGAGTTCGGTGAAATCTTGATAGATTAGTAGTGGCGGCAAAACCAATAATTCCTTTATTTTATCAAATTGCTGCTGGCATTTGTCTGACCAGGTGAATTTAACGTCCTTCCTTAACAAGTGCGCTCAGGGGCGCACTATCCTCAAGAAATTTGCAACAAATTTCCGATAGTAGTTCGCCAGGCCTAGAAAAGATTGGACGTTCTTTACCGCGTTTGGAATGGGGAAATCCCTGACACTAGCAGTCGTGTCGGGATTTGGCATTGCCTTTTTTTTCGGAACAAGCATGTCCTATGTATACTACTTCCTTCTGTATGAATTCTCATTTTTCCGGTTGCAATTTGACGTTGTGGTATCTCATTTGGTCGAATACTGTCCGGGGTTTGTCATTATGGTGTTCTAGGTTTTTCCCATATATGACAATGTCGTCCAGATACACAAAGCATTCGATACATTGCAACCCAGCTAGGACATGATTCATGAATCCCTGGAACGTAGCCGGTGCTCCCTTTAGACCAAATGGCATACGTCTGAATTAATAATGTCCGTAATTAGTGCTGAAAGCTTTCACATCCCGATCCTTTTCATCTAGTAAGACTTGACTCGATTTAGCGTGGAAAAATAGCGTGAATGACCGAGTTGGTCTAATATGTCCTCTATTCGAGGGAGAGGGTACGTATCTACGACGGTTTCCTGCAGTCGACCACAACTCTCCGTCGGGCTTCCTCATCGGGGCCCACTTTCTTGGGGACTACCGTGAGGGGTGAGTTCCACGGACTTTTGCTAGGTTGAATGATATCATTCTCTAGCATTTCCCGAACTTGGTCGAGAAAGGGCCATGGTGTGGGGAATGGGCAGAATCCAAATCATCTCTGTGCGAATAGCGGAACTTAAAGATTTGCTCCTGAGTCCCCTATAAGTCCCATTGACAAATTCCCCATCCTATCGAGCATCTGCGATGACATTGTTTATACATCTGACCAAATACGAGAATTGCGTCTCAGTTTGACCAAACATGAAATTGAAACACGCCTTGACAATTGTAAACTACTTCTTGCAGCCTTTACGTGATACTGAATATTCTTGACTCTAGCTTCTAATATTCATTCGGATAGAACTAATTGGTCTTGGTGCAACATGGTAACGAAGTGGATACAGGTGTGTGGCAGGACGTAAGGAGGTTCAATTGACGAGCTCACTCGCTTATCGAAATGCATTCAAATCTAAATATACTGGTTAGTGGTGCAATCAGCAATTATTTTCAGGGGGTTTTGTCTCGACATGGTCCCTAAATCCATTAAATACTTTACTTTAATTATTTTTCCGACAACCTAATCATCACCCTAAAATAGTGATCAGAATCTCTAGATACGTCTGGCAAATACCATCATCTCTGAATTCAGTTGAGTAACAACTTCGAAAACATTTCATTTAGGAATTTCCGTCTTTCACTGTTTTGGAGGTGACATTCTTACCTCACAGCACCGTCCAAACTTCGTCCACCACAGACCTCCCACGAACTAGCCAACATCCACCTCCAACTTACAGAAACTTATTTAAAAGTTTTTGGTAAATTGCCGTCCAAACTTTTCTACAAAGAAGCCGCCATTTTTTCGGCTACACATCCTTCTGTCCTATTTCTTTTCCTTTCCGTCCTGGGACTTAAGAGAAAAGCACTTCAACCCTTATGATGTAATTGTTACACTTCCCAATGTGGCAGATACTGGGACGAACAGAGTCCTCTTTAACAACCCTTGTCGGTGGTGCCTATGTATTTTTTTTTTATTGCATCCCGTATACATATATAAAAGTGTATGCTGTGTTCTTTTTTGTGTATCCTGTTCTCGGCATTTCACTACCCTGATAGCTATAAGGCAGGGGTGGAATATTTTTTCCAAGGATAATAAAAAATTTACTACTGGCACTTTCTTCCTTGACGCACTCATTAAAACCACGCCCAACGAATCAATGTACATCGGTAACGCCTTGTCTTGTTGTGTTGGTGCGGGATTCTTCAACAACGTCTTTTCCATTCGCACAGCGCCATTGCGCGCGGTGGTATTTTTTTAGTCTTTTTATGATTAAAGACCGATTTCCTTTTAGTTGGCCTTCCGTTAGAGGGATGGAACAAGGACCTCGCTTGAATTTGCAATTCCGTTGTGAATGGTGGAAGGTTTCCTTTTTCTTTTGTTTCTTAATTCTGGGGTAATGAGTGGGTGGTGGTGATTAAAATTATAACTTTAGTTCAAAATTCGGTTTGGAAGTGATTTCTTGTGGGTACATGGAAGGTGGTGAAACCGAAGCGGCAGATAATTTTAACGACTGCCAAACCGTTTCCGCAGGATCGCATGGTGTGGGGATGTTCTTGGAGAGATCGCCATATTAAATTAAGGGAACACACAGGATGTGACAAATGAATGGAAAAGTCCTTTAGAAGAATGGGACGAACGATGGAACAGACGAAGAAGCCTTTCCGTGAAGTTGGAAATTACCTGTTTTGATTAAAGGTTACAACGCTTCCTGTACTCATACACTTCTTGCGTTAACACCCAGCTTCGGCATTACGGCGTCACAATAGAAGAACCTTTATAATTTGTTTTATAAAATTACTTGCTCCGAATACCTAATCTTTTACAATAAATCGTATAATCTTTACAATAAATATAATAATCTATAACTCTGCGAAGCACTGACAGGAAATATTATGAGTTACGATTTATATTAAAAATTGATCGGCAACAATTTTGCGTTGATGTCGCTCGGCTGAAGAACAAATAATCTGAGCCTGGGTGTGACTTTTAAGGAATACTATAAACAATGGATTCGAAATTCATTATTAAAGGGTTTTTCCAACTACCGTGGTGTGGGATTTCTGTCAGAGAAACAAGTGGTGAATAAGAAGATAGTGGTTTTTATGAGGACGTTTGCAGAACATTCGTAGAAGGACAGATTATAAATTTTCCACAACGCTAACAAGAAGACTTTGCCAAAATCTCTACGAGAACTGATCGAGGACCGCGTTCACTGGATATGACCACGTGCTATTTTTCCGTTTCTGGAATTTTCACTTTGGGTGAGACCTGTTGACTGACTTCATTTGGTAACTCAGTACAGAAAAAATGTTAATGATCAGAGTGATATTTGTACCCATGTCTTCCCAATGATAAATGTTGGCAAGTTGCTACACAGAACACATTATTAAGAGCCATTCTGCAGTGAAAATGACATTCAGTATGGTTAACGGACACAGAGAATTACCCTAACTCTAAATACAGGATAAAAAGAGAAACACTATAGGCTCCATGAAATGGTCGGGAGTAATCTCTGGCCATCTTTCGGAACTGGGCTGATGGACCGGTTCGAGAAAAGGTTGGCTTAGGTGGTAGTCGTTCCAAAGGTAAGATACCACTCGTCACGCTGTACATTCCGCGATATCGTCTGGAAAAATCTTCGACTATATTTCGGATGCATGGCTGATGGCCCTGACTGACACGGAGTTAAGTCATGATGGTACCTTCGGGAATAAAGAATTCCGGAGGTAAACTAGTTTCCCATTTGGATCTCCGGGGGGACTATGTCAGGGGGAGCATCATGCAAATATTCTGATAAATAATCGAACTTTAAGAAATTCGTCATCGTGAAATGGGTCTCGTTCTCGAAACTCTGTCGACGTTCCACTGCTAACAGCATTTTGTAACATCAGAGGCATCGGTTTCACCAATACGAAAGTAAACGTCGCCCACCAATATTTCCAAACAGCGAAACCTGTTATCCTTGCTCCAACTGAGACCCAGGTCGATTCGTCAACTGATTCGAAATATCTCCGTTGTTCAGGATATGACTTATATTCGAAATTCCATATTAAGGGCGCAGTCTGCGTCTTCACGCGGTTCGATCTATCTTGCCAGAGGATGGAGGCGTTGGAACCCAATAACATTTACATCTTGTGGTTGAAGGTCATCATCATCATCATCGGCACTACAACCGGGAGCCGGTCTTGGCCTTATTTAGCAAGTCCTGAGGCTTGTTAAATTTTCCATAATGATTTGTTTTTTTTTCTGGCAAGGTCATTAGTCTTGCGCCAGGGTTGAAGGGTTCTGTTAAATTTCTTTGCTGTCTTTACCGTTACCCGAATGACGACTAACCAGCGACATTTTTTGGAACATCTTTCACGTACCGTCGACTGGATACAGATCAACCACCGGGCTTCTGAAATTGTCGTTCTAGGCCATTTTAATGTCCACAATACCGGCTGGTTGGTGCATTCTAACAGAACCGACGAGGCTGGGATGCTGGCAGAGATGTTTGCTGGTAGTCGCAATGTGGCTCAACTTGCGGAGGACCTACGCGAGTGCCGGACGACCGAGGTGTTTATGTGAACACCCTGGATCTGTTTTGACATCCGAGCAAAGCATTTATACCGTGGAGGTTGCTGCGGCACTGGGGAACTCAGATCACTGCTTGGTATCGGTCGCACAACCACGTGCATTTCAAGCGAATAACCGACCTATGCAGCTGCGCTATGTATGGAGGTATGAGGTCGTGGCTGGTAGGGTATTCCAATATATCCCTAGTTGGGTTGCTGTTAAATGGGACTAAATGCCAACTGCCCTCGATCTAAAGCCATCGGTGTGGATAAATTTACCATACAGTTGAATTGTTGTGCCCTAATCATATTACTTATGGCGCAAACCTTGCCCGGAAAAACAAATTATTATGTAAAATTTAACAAGCCTCGGGACTTACTAAATAAGGCGAAGATCGGATCCCGGTTGTAGTGCCGATGATGAATCACATTACATTATGAATAACCCACCTAAGCAGCTTCGTCATGTATGGAGGTATGAGGCTGCAAACTGGGACGATTTAAGAGATTTCTTCGCATCCTTTCTGTGGTCGACTGTGTGTTTTGGAGACTGCGATGTTAACGCATGCGCGGAGTCGGTCACAGAGATTATTCCGCCGGGATATAGATTTACATTCCGCATTCCATCAAACGAGGGGGGGGGGGGGCGAACATACAGGGTAAAGTCTCTGTTTTCAACCCGGCGAAGGCCAGGACGATCCTTCTCTCTGTTCAATCCAAGTTGACATGCAGTCTCCACGTGACACCCCTGGATAGCTACTTTGGCACCCGCCAAGTAGTGAACCAACGCATGCAGCGACATCCTGAGAAAGGTTGGTGCAAGGCTAATAACCTTGCCCGGAAAAACAAACTATTATGGAAAAAATAAAAAATTATAATAATGTATACATATAGATGTAAATGACCTATTTAATGTTCACATATATATAAGAAAAAAAATGTACGCCGAAAAGCATAAATAAAAATCAATTTATACTGTGTAATTTAGAGAGCTCGCATAGAGCCATTAAGTTAATTTAAGGAATGTAATTGTAAAAGATTGGCGCCAGGCTAATAACCTTGCCCGGAAAAACAAATTATTATGGACAATTTAACAAGTCTCGGATAAGGGCCGGATAGCGGTGGAGAGACTTGCTAAATAAGGCCAAGACCGGATCCCGGTTGTAGTGCCGGTGATGATGATGATGATCCCACCTCACGTTTAACCAGGTTCCACCACAAATTATCGGAGTTTGATACAAACCCGGAAATATAATACCAATGCGGACGCCTTCAGCCGCATCCCGTAAAATTGTGATAAAGCTCCCACTGTTATGGTGATTGTGTCAGTTCTTATGTGAAAACTTATGAAATATATTCAGTTCTTATATGGTAAATTATGAAAGTTCTTTATATAATATTTTCAGCCGCAGTCCGCAGCACCGGTTGTATAATTAATCCCAGTTGTGACATATGTTGCACAAAGTCTGTTACACAACAGTCCGCAGTGCCGGTTGCTGTTCAGGTACTGTGGTGTTATGGAATGGTAAACTTGTACCAAACGATAGGGTGTCAATTGTAACCCGAAAAGTGTTGTGTCCTATGTTCCTTATGAGACAGTAGCGCCAGTTTGTTAAATGACCTGTTGCTAGGCAAATTGCCAGTTGGTGTATACTTAGAGCAGCGTTGCACAATATGCAAGTTTATTAAAGGCTGTATGCTGAATTACTGGAGCGAACTGTCAGGTGTTGAATGTTAGATGTTGAATGTTAAATACTAGCTTACTGCAGAGGTGGTGAGGGGGATATGCGTGGCCGATACTGTACCAATGCAATTCAGTTGGAAGGTTAAACTGTTCCCCCCGTTACGTGCTGTTTTCCCTTGTGAGTACTGGTGTTGGTGGGAGGTACAACATACGGTTGAATCCTTGGGTGTTGTAGTTATTTTTTCTATGGACTTCTGGCCAAATGATTAATTTTAAGAAAGTTTAAACAGAAAAGTACCTGGATGGCACTTACGCTAGCCATGCAATTTTGGTCTACCTGATGAGTTTATCTCCGCCGTATCCTGTCTGAGTGCCGTTGATCACCTACCGTAACCGGCCTTCGGTAGTAGGAGCAACCTCCACTGTATGGGTCTTCGAGTTCACCAAAAACACCTCGTTTTCTTAATTTACTTTACAGTTTATTCACGTCTCTAGTCTTGATTCTGATTTTCTGGGTACAAACTTAGTTACTTAGTCTTCTAACGGGGAAGAAACGAACACATGACAATCTAGACCGTGAGACGGAACAACACTATTCTTTTAAACTCTTGACACAATCAAACAAAATACAAATTTTCTTCTTATCTTTTTCCCCTCGACGATTCACCGAAAACGTACTCCCTTCTTGGGACAAAAATTAATAAAAAATAAAAAATAAAAACTTCTTTTCTACTAACTACTTTCCACCTTTACTGCTGCGGCACTTCTTCTACTCTCCTGTCAATTCCCCATCCTCCTCTCTCATCATCGTTTCTTCGAAAATTCATCTTCGACGGCGGTCGACATCGAAACTAGCTAAAGCCCCCACCGCCGAAAAGAAACTGGGTTTATACGCCCGCAGCATTTATTTTAAGCACAACTCAGCCACATTCAAGGGGTTTCCAAAACAAGCCCAAATGAAATACAAGTTAATTTCACCTGATCACACCCTGACTTGTGCCCAAACCATTATATCTCCCATGTGGTTGAGAGTAAGTCTGGTCAAAACATAGGCGATGGAGAAGATACTTACGTAACAAAGGTGCAATATTGTAGCACGCGCACAAGCTAAGAAACTAAGGGAAAGCAAAGGAACCCAGGGAAGACAAAAAGACGACGAGCCTTCTCTTCACGAGGATCCCATTCCATCCTGCACGGAAAAAATAATGGAGATAACAAACCTGAGGAAATCCAGTTCCTACTTCGGGATTACCATGACTTGTGTGGACATCAAGAAGTGATTCAAATATATAATATTGTGTGGACATCAAGAAGTGATTGAAATATATAATAAAATAAGTAGGAATTATTAGTGGACGAACATGATGCGCGACTTAAAGCTACAATAAAGTATGCAAAAACATGTCAAACAATGAAATCTTCACCAAACCGTATGCCCATGGTAATAACCGGCATTGCCAAGAGGCCGTTTGACAAAGTATATTTACATATAGTAAGGCCTCTTGATCAAACAGTCACTATATGCTCACTTTTCAAGACAAATTGTCTAAGTATATATCGGGTTTCCCAATACGGACTTGATAACTTTTTTTCGGTAGTAAATTTTTATAATTTTCAGGCGTTGTTCGTTCGTGTACTTAACAATGATGAAAATGTTGAGTTTACTGAATAAATTGGCAGTGAGACTTCGATGATTAGTGAAAGGGTGCGCTCACAAATTAAATTCAAAGTTGTCAAGCCCCTATTGGAAAACCCGATATATTGCTATGCTTTACCCAATGCGGAGACAGAAACGGGAGCCACGGTGTTCTGTGACCATATAGTTGCTCGGTATGGTGTTCCGAAGCGACTGGTCACCGACCAGAGAACCAACTTCCCAAGCAGCTTGTTTTAAAGCGTGTGCAAGCTGCTCCGTATCAAGAAACTTCAGACCTCAGCGTACCATCCACAATCGAATGGCGCTCTGGAACGAGCCCATCATCCCCTCGTATAATATCTACGTAGTCTTGTGGATGTAAATTCCCAGTCATGGGATCACTACTTGAGGACGGCAACTTTCGTGTACAACACCAACGTACACGAAGGTACCAAGCTTACGCCTATGGATTGTCTCTTTGGTTTAACCCTGGTAGTACCATCTAGTATAAAAAACCTCCGGAACCGGTGTACAACCATGCGAGCTACCATAAGCTATTAAAGGACAAACTTCAACATACGTACGAAGTAGCAAGACGTAACCTGTTGATTTCCAAGAGGGAATCGAAAGAGTACCATGACCGTACAATACCTTTTGTGCTCTTTCACGTTCCATGTGGGCGATAAAGTTATGATACGGAACGCGCAAAACATGGGAATCTAGTTCCCATATGGAGGGGTCCCTACAATGTAGTGACAATCCAAGGCCAGGTAAACGCGCTTATAAAATTTGGAAAAATGTATGTGGTGGTGCACAATAATAGGTTAACACCTTATTTCGAATAGCGGGAACGGCCTTAATTACGCGGTATTAGGCGCTAATTACGTGGTTATAGTCTCTAATAGTGTGTCAATGGGGACTAGGAGGGAACTGAATATATAACAGAACTAACAATAATATTTTCCGCACCATGAAGTAAATTAAAAACCACCGACACAATAACCAAGGCATGCGAAACACATATGTTTATGAATTATCAATACATTCACAATATTTTTTTTGTACATTTATAAAGAAAAATGAAATGTGTAGTTGAAATATACAGAAAATTACATTCCAATAATTATTTAAAAAAAAAAAAAACCTATTAGAAAAACTATTATATAAAAAATATTAGAATAGTATGATGTAAAAAAAAATTTTTTTTATTTGTTAAATAATTGAATTAGAAATGTCCGTAAGTTACGAAAATTATATAGAATAGTAAAAATACTTACTACCTGCGTCTTATCGGTGTTTTCGCGAAAACTTTAGACCAGATGCCAACAATTACATCGGCTCGCTCAAAATCCCCTTTTATGCGCGAGTTATCTTATCACGCTTACTCATCCCAATGATACGTAATTTTCCACAGCTCTGTTTTTAAAACCACATCTGATGACCAGTCTCCCTTTGTTTCATAATAAGATAACGATGTAGCATCATGCTAACTCTCTCAGTTTTTTTTTTAAATTGTACATGATTTGCTCCACTTAAGGCATTGTGACATATACGCGAATATTGTAAACACAAAAAAAGTACTGATTAACTTTCCTATTAACTACCTTCCTCAACAAATGGTTCGTTTCCAGATATTTCGAAATTGCCAGTCGTTGAAACCCCACCTTGTGAAATCGGAGCATTTCAAATCCCGCCCTTTCGAACTTGAGCTGTTAAAACCGCATCCTATACAATTCTAGTTTTTAAAGAGTCAAGCTTTAAATCCCAGTCAACGCAATCTCAACATCTCAAATCCCCCCCTTTAAAATATCCCTTTGGAAGCCCAGTTTTTCGAGCTCCAGCCTCTAAAAAACCCCATTCCTTGAAATGCAAGCCATTGAAACGCCTGCCTCTGAAATTCCAGCAATTGAAACTCAAGCGAATAGAATTCCACTGTTGTCTCTTCATATATTTATAGGGCTTGGCAAGGAAGAAGGTGATTTGCACGCACGGAGAATCGGGTGAAAGGCGAAGCATTGAATCATCAGACCAACGCCCGCATCCAGAAATTCGATCGTTATTCTCAATCACACTTAACTGATGTGGAATTGTTATGTTCTTGGAATTCCTTTGAACCGCACAACCCACTATAGGTTGAGATGTCCTTTCCGCCAAGGAAGATTCTTACCTTTATTCATTACACGTGCCCACAGACACGTGTCCCAAGAGTCATGACCATTCCTGAAACAAGCAACAACGTTGAACCCGATACCAAAAAGCAAGGAACTTAACGTTCCAAAAGCTTCCAATATCGAGTTCAACGTTTCATACATCATACCTGAAACAAAGGTTAGGTGAGGATTTTAACGCATTCATCCATAATTTGCAAAAACAATTGAAAAGGCAGAAATGTATCGCATCCCAGCAATGCACAATCTTCAATCCTGAACATCTGCACGATGTTTCCATGAAATACCATGTCGGTAAGTAAACCGAACAAGGGATACATTATCGGGTAGCTAAATGCAATTAGCACCTAAATCCCTCGCATGATCTAATGCTAAGGCACACTTGCGCAAACAAACGATTGGTTGCGCCGCTGATTAGCAGCCATAGAGCCATAAACTCTAAACACTATCCCAGATAGATGTTTATGAGTGAAAGGCAAACAAAAGCATTACATTCCATGGTTCCTATCCCATCCGAATTGCATGGGACCCTTTTCTTCATGCCAGATGTGTTGGATAAACAAAACCAGCGAAAGATGGGAGAATAAGCGGCGGCATCCGATCTGTAAATAAAAGCAAAAAAAGATACCGACCACCAGCAACGAATGTAATGATAATGATCACGAGGAGGATTTCTCCTTTTTCAGATCCGATGGGAAATTCTCCTTTTGAGATGCAAAGGGAAATTTTATGCTGCTAACAGATACGATGGGGAAATCTTTTAGCAGACAGGATGAAAGATTTTCTTTTACAGACGCGAGGAAGTACTTAGAATGGGATATCTTTCGGATAGGGACAATTAGTCTATATCGAGGAGTCTAGAGAATACCGTCGAACCGGAAGGTCGCTTTCGAGCATCAGAGAATACGTTCGATCAGAGAGGAACTCAATAAGGAGGTCGGCCCACGCTGCGATATCGCGAAAATAAGAAACGTCGAATGTGTGGTTCAAAGTAGTTTTAAAAACGGTGTGTCCTAGACGTAAGTGGAGACCGAACTCTTAAACAAAAATAAAAGTCAAAAATAAAGACAATTCTTTTCGTGTTTCAATTTTGTGCTGTGTGCGCTCCGTTGGTGTATTCGTTCCCTGCGGTAAACAGTGTTCGGCGGAACACTTGAACAACATGTAAATCCGCCAAAATACGGCTCTGACTCCGATTCTGTCTCTTCGTCATTTCAACAAGTAACAACTGTCATCTACTTCTTCTTCAATATTTTGGCTACGACTTTTCCCTGCAGTTGATCAATTTATTTTTTGCCTAAGCGCATCCATCAATGCTACGGAGTGTCAACGCTAATATAACCTCTTCCAATTTTAACATTAGCACTTCCATTCTAAAATTCCGTCTCCTAAATCATCATCATCATCATCATCGGCACTACAACCGGGATCCGGTCATGGCCTTATTTAACAAGTGTGAGGCTTGTTAAATTTTCCATAATAATTTGTTTTTCCGGGCAAGGTTATTAGCCTCCTAATAATCTAATTTGAATAAATTCCGTTCTGCTAGCAGATGGCGTGACTCATTTTAGACGACAGCTTAACCTGCTGAGTCATTAAGAATAGATCAGTTTCGAAACGTTTGAAAGTGTCACAAGTAGGAATAATTCAAAAGCAACACACAGTGAGTAACATACGAGTTGAAGCCAGCTGGAACTTTTCAAATCGGCGAGAATTGGTTCAAGATTCTAATAGATGCTTATATAAATTACAGGGACCTTAACATTATGCCCAGTTTCCAACATTCAAATTTAGACAAATGTTTAATTTGAAAAGGGTTATTGTTCTTTAGCCGAACCACACGAATGTGGAATGCTCTACCTGACAATGTGTTTCGTCGTTGTTGTAATGCCCAGGCTTTTAAGACCAATATACATTGATACTTTCTTTACTTGTCCACTTCCTCTCAATCCGCTTCCACTGTGCTCTGACATTTAAGGGTACTTCAAAACGGCTTTTGTGCGCACGTCAATGTAAAAAAAAAGCCAAATGTGACACTTAGATGTGGCAAACTTATGTTCACACATGTTGTTTTTTTTTTTCAAATGACACATTTTGTTTTAGTAGGAAGTAGTAAAATTTTACGCATGGATAAATATACATTTCAACAGCCGATTTATTTTATTATTTGTATTTGCAGAAACTACAAAAAAAGAAACTTTAATCGTGGCTAAGTTTTAAAAATCATGTGGTCCAGGCGACTTCCACCAGCTTGATAACATTGTTCCAATTTGATTCGAAAATTCTCAAGAACACATCGACAAATTGTTCTTGGGACGACGCGGTTTTGTTGTAACTGGTCTATTGTTGTTTTTAGTTTCTGGTTTTAAATCCACATTTATTCCAATACAATTACAGATTTTACCTAAGACTAGATGTCAAATTCTATTTTATACATATCATTCTTCCATTAACTTACAATTTTTTTTCTTACACCTAATCTATGTGTGGTCTATTGTTTTCGGATTACCTTCTTGAACTCATGATTTTAAGTATCCCTACTTTTAATGAATTGATTATTTATTCAACCTTTTTTTTTAAACATTATAATGAGTATTAATTTAAATCCCCTTCATCTGGTCTTTCTTTTTTTATCTTCTTCCTGTTAATTAATTCATTTTTTTATGGTTTCCCTTACTTTTATTTTTGAATATTCATGATGTTACTTGTGTGTAGTCTGTGTATGAAGAATGACAAATTTTTTCCATCTCTTTTCCGAAGTAAACTTTAATGATGACTCAAGTACCAACAAAACGTCAGGGTTTGCTATAAAAATGTTTGATTAAGGTGTTTTCAAATGTAAATCTAGAAAAAATGAAATTTGGCAGGGGCTTTACATCTCCAGCGCCAAATAATGACTGTGAGTAAGTTCCGGGCTACGTGGAAGCGATTTAATGCATCTTTTCACAGGTCGTTCAGCTTCAGTTCTTCTGTCAGTTGAATTCTATACATACCATTGGGTCATATACATATTGAGATGCAAATCCCCGTAAAGCGGTCCTCTTAATATTTAAGGCTTGACTTCTCTTCCCAGTCGATTGCTGTGCATTTCTCATTAACGTTACTGTTGGTTAGAGGAAATTTAGCTGACACGACAAGGTGATCTGAAGTGCCCAAGGGCAAAGAAACTTAAATTGTGTATGTGTTTGGGTGGAAGGTGAGAAACAGGAAGGTGAGAAACAGGTCCAGTGTGTTGGCGAAATGACCATATATGTCTGGTACAGGTGTTGGCTCATTGACAAGTTGAGTTAAGCTATTTGAATCAGCAAAGATCTGGACATATTGACCTCCGGGTGTTGTGTCTGGAGTGAAAGCCACTGAGAGTTATGCACATTGAAATCACCCGCAATAACATTGAAATCACCCGCAATAACATTTCAGTGTGCGGATATAGGGTCAAGATCCTATCGATAGAATCAGACAGAGCATCAAATTCGTTATAGGATGCGTTTCTATCCAAGTTTGGACTTCTGTAAAGAAAGCAGTAATGTATGATATGCTTACGAACGTGTAGTTTTAACCAAGAGAAATAAAATTCTGGATTGGAACAGAGCCCATATTGTGACAGAAGCTGATAAGCAATATAATTTCATATGTATGTGGCTATACCACGATGTGGAAAGAACAGTGGTACTAAGTTATATCCAGGTAGATTAAAATCGGAAATATCTGTATTAGTAATTACCTGGGTTTCGCTAAGGGTAAGGATCGTTGCTTTCTGATTAGAAACGTGGGCAGACACAGAAGAGAAATTGCATCTCAAGTCGCGAATGTTACACAAATCAATGCGAAATTCCCGCTCCATTGAAATGGCCCTACACAGAAAACCAATACCGTCTCGGGAAAGGATGCAAGTCGGGACGAGCAATAGATAAGCGAAAGAAACCACTACAAGTGTTATGCCCTTGTAGTGGGTGCCCCACTAGGTCCGTGCCGAAATCCAGGTCACATCGCTTCCATGATGAACATTATGCCACTCAGACACCAAAAAACTCTCCAAAGATTATAAATCAATCGAGAGTATCAGTGCCTGAGGGACGCAACAAGAGGTGTGAAAATGAGGAAAACAGACACAAGGGATGGAATGAGTAGAGGGTTTTCCCGCACTGCACGTCACTTGCGTGTATATCCTCGCACTTTCCACAGCACTAAGCCGCGCGTGTGGAGATCCGTTTATTTGCATAGGATCGCACAGAAAACCTTGCACTGCACTCGGGTGCGTGTGCGAAGATCCGTTTGTTTGTTTAGGATCCCACAGTAAGACTTCTCACGCGAACCGATAGTGCAATTGAGTATCTTATGTGTATTTAAGGTTCTCAAAACGGATTGCACAATTGATCCGATGGTACGGATCACGAGGCAGAAGCGCACGTGCTGTCCCATTGGTGGTTTTAAATCGACTCAAGTACGCACGTTGCAGTCCTATGAATGATTAAAATGTCCACAGACTGGCGTTTCTAACGACACAGCTAGTGCGGTTACACAACTGTGTATTTTTTCAAAATTTACGAAACAAACCGCGAACATAATTAAGGTCCGCGCTGTATAAGTATAAGTATCTCAAGTAACAAGTAGTTTAGTTTTACTAATAAAGATGGGATGCATGATGAGATAGAGTTTTTAATGTATAGGTTAAGACAATGTGTCTTATGTTGAACATCTGGAACTCAGAAGGGCAAACACTATCTCTCTTATACACAAAACCATCAAGAAAGGGTATTGTCCCATATCTAGCATTCCTACACAAAGAAGGGTCTGAAGAAGGCCATGTATGATAGGATTTTGTTTTTATGAAACAGGAAAAAAAATTACTATATATTTATTAAAATATTTAAACTGATCAAGCCAAATACAAAGATGTTACACAATATTTCTACTACCAAAGCAGAGGGAATTTTAGTAGATACTCCAGAAACTCCCGTTTTGTGTCCTTTTAGCCTCTGTGAAGCGATGTCCATAGTTTTCATTTTCTGAAAGTACATTTTTAATTTCTAGTCTAAACAAGATTTTCTAATTCGGTGAAGATCATTCTTCAAAAGAAGCTACGGCCGTTCTGTATAAAAAGTTTCCAATGGGCATTATTTCAAGGTTTGAAGTGAATGACCACCATAATCATACGTCGTTCGTTTGTGTTTTTTGTGTGTGGCTGCTGTAGCAGTTGCAAATAAACGTTACTCATGCATCTTTTGGCAGCAGCTCATTTCCGTTACTGAATAATTTTGCTAATTGCAGCTACTATGAGCACAGGCTTATATATGGTTAAGATTTTTAATTCACAAGGACTTTCCTACACAGTTCCTACAATTTGACAAGCTGCGCAATAATATTCAACTTGACTAATGTATTGTGTGCTTTTTTAAGGAGTGCAGAACCTAAAATGAAATTAAACACATAAAAATCGTGGTATGAACATAGTATATTCAGGCTATATTCAAAAGATAACCTTAAGCCATTAAATATGATTTTTGGCATAAGGGAGCCGAGGCTGGCTCGTGGCCGGCAATCTTAACCCTAAACCGGTAAACATATTTTTGTCAACTTAATCCGGTAAACTGTGATTACCCCACTTGCCCTTTTAATCTTTACTACTCAAGCATGCGTAAGCGACTGGAGCTAAAAATGTGTCTCCCTACTCTTTAATGATGAAATTGTATTATGATCAGGGTCTCGTGCTGTAAAAGCAAATCGTTCTCTCGTCGGGAGATTTAAAAACTTCTGGGGTGTTATTACTGTTTGGGGTTAAAATCCCATATTTGATTATTTTGTCGAGTAATTAAGGCTATATATCGTCGATAATGAGGCTAATGTTAGCTTATGAGTGCTCTAAAATCTGTGGATTATCAGCACGGAGCAGCGAGTTTATATATCCCCACTGAAAATAATCAAGTGGTGTGATATCACATGATCATGGAGGCCAATACATTCCGCGATATTACGCGTTCAATGCATATACACGCTTCTGAACAAGTCTTCGTTCTAACTAAGAAAAACACATTCTTTGGCAAGATTCAAATTTATTACTTAACATTATCATATATCAGTTGCCAATTTTACCTTTTCATTTGATGAACATCTTTCCCCCGTGAGCAATTTTTTGGGACTTGGAAAAAGATAATAGTCGTTGGGGGTCTGATCTGCAGAGTGAGGGGTGGTGTAGCCATTTAAAGCGTAGATCGTTGAGTTTTACCATTGCTTTTATCGATCTGCGAGATGGTGCATTACCATGCAAAAACAACTGTTTTCTTTTTTACATGTCCAATAGCACTACATAATATTTGCCTTTTATTGTTTTTCACTTTTCAAATAGGTCACCAATATAATATAGCATGAATGCCAAGATTTTTGCGTATTTTTAACTCAAAATTAAATATACATTTTAAATTTTATTGAAGAAAAAAGAAATAGCAACTAAAAATATAATTCCCATCGTTTTATACAAATGTTTCTGCAACGTTAAAAAAATCGAAATCAAAAAAGGCTGCTGGTCTTGATAACATTAATGTTACGTTCTTTTTTTTGGTAACACTTACCTCCGACTCGTGGAGTCCGTAGGGTGGTGGTGCGGCTTCCGGCTTAGTTAAGCCCATGGATGTCTTCTTCTGGCTTGGTTATGGCCCGGGGCCGGAGACTTCCTTCTTGCCGGTTGGCAGTACAGTCCGTAAGGTTGTTGTGCGGCTTCCGGCTTGGTTTTGCTCGTAAGTTGTTGTAATATTCTTTTGGGGTGGCTTCCTCGTCTTTGCTTGTTGTTCTCGCACCTGCCTGTTGCAATTTTCTCCAAAGGATCAACCGGCGTTCCCACCGAGTAAAACGCTGGTTGTAGTATTTTTTACGATCATTTATTTTTCTCCTTAAGTTGAAGTTTTAAGTTTAACTTTTTGAAGTTTAAGTTCTTTACGTTTAAGGTTTGAAGTTTTAATTTTAAGTTTACGTTTTAACTTTAAACACGGTCTCAGCAGACTTCAGAAGTTCACCTCACGGATTGATTTAAGTTGATGTGCCACACTTGGCTGTCGGATACTAATGTGAATTAATTGAATTAGGTGGTGCATGATTGCACCGCTGTCGGTGGTCTGATCCTAATTAAAATAATTCCTAACGGAACTCTCTACTTATACCTGTAAACCCAAATTAAAAAGTACATTCCGTCCCACTGTTTTACATTTTGAAATGGGGTTACATTTGCTGTATTGTTGTTTGTTTTCGTAGTATTAAACGGTTTTTTATATTGTAATTACTTAATTTGTATATGGGATTTTGTGTATTATTTATTATTATGCATTAATAGTGGTTATGATGTTTTATAAAGATTTTTCTTGTTTACCTTATTTTGGTTTAGTGTTGTATTCCAGAATACTACCCTTATTAAATTTAACACTGAATCTCCTTACACATCCTTAAAAACTTCCTTTAACATATATTACATTCTCACTTAATACATACCATTCATAAACATTCACAATATTGCCAGTTACAGCACATTTAATAACTTGCCCCTTTTTATTTCAAAACAGAGCACTTTGATTTTCGTTCAAATTTTATTCAATTTCAAAGTCCCAGAAACTAAAGGAATACTTTGAGAATATTTGTTTTGTTCATGTTATAATTTCCAGTAAATTAGAACATAATGTTCCATAAGTAGAGAGAAATTTTAATAGTAAAATCAGTTTGAGAAGGCAGTTTGAGTTTGGAGTTGAGTTCAGTTAGTTGGTTGCCAATCAAAGAGTTGAGGAAGTTGAGAAGTAGTTTGAGTTTTGTTGTTTAAAAAAAAAGGAGAAGCTGTAATAAAAATAAACAAAGTAACACACAATAAAAGAAAAGAAACATTTTTCAATTCAAAACCGGACAACTTTATATCAAGAATTGAAATAAAACAAAACGCGAATTGATGAAAGAAGATTTAATAAAGGAATAATAAAAGGTCCCCGCTCTTCCCTCAACCGAGGAAGCACGGCGCTGGACGTCAACATTAGTCTAATATTTTCATTTTGTATTTGTATTTGTTATTTAATTTTTTACAACGATAATAGAAATTATTTATCTAATATGTGCATAATTGGTTTTTTTTTTTTTTTTTTTTTTTTATAATAGGTTTTTCTAATTGGATAAATTTTAACAGCAAAGAAATTGTTTGTACATGGTAGTTTGGCTTATTTTTATATTTAGTAATTGTATATTTATATTTCTAATTAGTTTAATAGAAATAGTTTTGCTTACTAATTTAAATTCGAAAACATTTGTACATTATTTTGTATAATAATTGTATGTGCAACAATGTTCATTCATTACAGCATGCACTTATATGTAACATTAATGGTAATAATAGTTTGGTAATAAAAAAAATGATTTGCTTATTAGTTCTAACAATAATAATTGAGATGTAAATTACATAATATTTTGCATATATCTCTGTATTTGACCATATTGTGCATTGTGTTGGGAACGGTCTTGGAAAGGCGGTACAGCCTGGAGATAGCAAATGTTTAGGATTGGTCGTCTAGAAGGTGAGAATCGAAACCAACTAATCTTGGAATATGGTTTTAGTCTACCATTACGGGCTATTATTAACTTTTGGCCAACTTCGATGGCCGTTTTGTCTGGCCTCGTTACTGCTGTAACGAGAAAGGGGGATTCCAAATGGGTGTTTATTTGCCCTTGGGGTTTTTGTACCTCATCAACACATTGCTTCCCTTATGAAACGTTTGTGTGTTTGTTCCATTTTCGCAGCAGGTTGTAGCTTGAATACGCAGCATTCCTCACACTGCTTTTCATACTTCCTAACATCAGAGAGAATGGACGGCCACCAATACCATTGTCGTATTTTATTATCCGCTTTGATGATGCTTTGATGTCTACCGGAAGGGGAAAGGTGGCAAACCCTGAGTATCGTTGCGATCTCGTTGGGATTTGTAATCTTTTCAGGTGTTGTGGGTTTTCGCAATGGTAATCTTTTGCTTTGGTTAGTTTGAGAGGGGCTAGGGCACGAGTTTAATGAACATGTGTTAGAATTTGCAGGGAATTTTGTTTTTTAGGTTGAAGTTTCCCTGGCAAGTCCCTAGGGTTCTTCCTGTTCCGTATGGGGATTTCAGGGTGCATGTATCACTTTTGTTGATATCAATATCTTTAAGTGCTTGCTCAGTGATAAGGCTTACCTCAGCGCCGATGTCTACCACTAGTTGAACATGGTCGTTTAGACCTATATCTAAAGGAAGGTCAACTTTGGGTACGCTAGTCTGTGGCGTCTGAGGGCACCCCATAATACAATTGTTTCTTAATGTTGTGAAACTGGGTACGTTTCTCTGGTTCCGGGATTCCCATTTAGCCTTTTGGCGGCATTCCAAAACGTGATGGCCTTGTCGACCACAAAAATTGCAGATTATTCTTATATGAAAAACCCTTGGCGTGTTATTAGTGTGTGCGCCTTTAGAGGGATTAATGGGGGTAGCCCTGTGAGGATTTCGTTCCCTTAAATGGTTTGAATTTGTGACATTGGTGCGGTTTTCAAAATTCCAACACTCCCCAATGTCATGGCCATAAAGTGTGTACGATGTGCAGAATGGGGTATTTTTCCTTGTGAGGCATTCACTGTAGGTGTGCCCCTTTTTACGGCAGAATCTACAAACTATGCAATTTGCATTTGAGTAAAGATCAGAAGACTCTTTTTGTGGGTGCAAGAGGTTGTCGTTCCGAAAACCAAATTTAGCCTAAGCAGCGCAAGATTTTTGTTTTCGGATATCGACCCAGGAGTGGGAAAGCTAGGGGAGTTAGACAAATCGTTAGGAGGGTAAGTATACATTGGGATATGGCTATACGGTTGCGTGTAGAGAACTGCCTGTTGTAGCTTCTCCATATCCAATGTTTTTTTATGAGATCGTCTAACGTGCCATCCCCTAGCGTCAGCAAGTATTGGCAAAGGTGGGGATTGCTGACACCACCTTTTAGTGAGGGTTTGGCAAAGTCCTCCAGTTGTGCATTCACAGCTGAGGCTGCTTTTATGCCATATTTGTGATCAGCAGCCTCCTAGGATAACATCAGCATCTACAGGAAATGGAAAATAAAAATAAATGGTATTAAAACACAAGCTGTCTGGTTTTCGAGATGTAGGAAACTCTGCTACCTACCAAATGGCACTAAACTCAGCATGTGTGCAGTTGATATTCATTGGTCCGAAGACTGTAGATATCCAGGTATTATTCTAGATAAAAAACTTATCTTCCAAAAACACATCATTACCACAGTTGACAAAATAAACAAAGTCGTAAGAGTTATGTATCCATTAGTGTGTAGAAGGATAAGCTTTGACTCGAAAATAAAATTATAATTTTTAAAACCATTTTCCAAGCTATACTCCTGTACAGCGCCCCTGTATGGTGTAATTTTGCTCGCACACACAAAATACAATTGCAAAGGTGTCAAAATAAAATATTGAAAATGTTGCTGAATTTGCCATGGCATTATTCGACACATGAACTACATGAAAACGCTAACGTTAAACCGGTAGAATTTCTTATTGACAAAACCACTCGAAACTTCTTCGTCAATTGTTCTTTTTCTGACAATGTTCTCGTTTTCCGTCTTGCGTTATCCTAAATCACTACCTATGTACTCTGTCTATGAAAATTATATCGAGGTCATTATTACATAAAATAACCGGAAACCTGTGCAATATTAGTCTTAAGATTCAAATAAGGGTTTTTCTTGTAGTTTTCCTTAAATCATTTAGTATTTATTATTCATTAAAATGGTGCTATTTTCATTATATGAATTTAAGATTATAGTTGTAAAGGAATTGCTGTCCTAAACCTCTTAAATACTAGTTGGAAAATAGAAATGTTTTATCTACCTAATAAAAATTGAATTGATTTGAATTTCTCCAACGTTCAACTAGCCGGCTGATTCCTTGGAGGTAAAATTCCCGTTTTTTTTTTTTTTGCAAACTGACGAGATAGTTTTCGGCATCTAAATAAACTTTTTGAATATTTTTGTGACACCAATAGCGCTTATCCGGAATTCCTATAACACAATATTACGAAAAATTAACTTTTGAGCCTAGAAATCAAAGCAAAACTTCTATCAATGCTCGAATTAAAGTTAGGACTGTCATTTTTTGTTTTTGTTTTATATCCACATTTATTTAACAAAATAATTACATATTTTACTTAAGACTAAATGTCAATTTTTTATTTTACAAATATTACTCTTACATTAACCTACTGGCTCTTCGCAAGCACTCTAAATTATACATTACTATTTTTCTTATGCTTTTCGGCGTACAATAACTGTTTTTATAACATATCATAATAATTGATATGTTTTCTTTTTAAGTGTATTCTAATTTTTTCTACATCATGTTTTTTTTTTTTTTTTTTTTTTTTTTAATTACATATATAGCGGGTTGACACGCAAAAATAAAAAATAAAATAATGAAACAAAACGGACAAACAAACAAGGAATACAAATAAAAATTAAAATTAAATTAAAAACGAAAATAAAAAAAGGATAAAAATAATTGGGAATTGGGGATAGGGGGAAGAAAAGCGGTGCGCCTGAGAGGCATACTATGTTTGGGGGCGTGTAGTCTTTTCTTCTTCACTGATCCACCACCAGTTGATATGGGATCGATCTTTTATTGATTTATCTCTTTCACCGATCACCATACTAAAACACCGGCGCTGTGGAAAATTAGAGATACCGTTATCGTGGAAAATTCGTTTATCCCTGGCACCACGGAAAGCGTGGTAAATAATAGGGGCTCCGCGTTTGTCTTGAATAAGTCCCTTTTTATCCAAGAAAGGGAACGCTTCTGGGGGAATGAACCCATTCTGGAGAGTACTCTCCATATACATATCATTGGGATAGAATGCTCCCGAAATGAGATAATTTTCACTGCACGTTGCCCTTGTTGTGTGACCACGAATAATCTTAATAATGAAGTTATCGATTCTGTTTAGTCCTGATTTGTCATACAGGACTTTATTGGGATAGTATTTCTTATACTGCGACTCTGGGGTTCTGTACATTCCGAGGCAGGAACGCAAACACTGTCTCTCGAACACCCGAAACTTCTCCATGTAAAATGGGGATATGTTGTACCATACCAGGCAGCCATACACCAATATTGGTCGAATGAATGCTGAGTATGAAATTATTTTCGCCTTGGAGTCCAGCAGACTACTACGGAAGAGACTTCGTGTCATTGCATATGCGTTCTTAGCTGCTGTAAGAGCAGCTGCTGTATGCTTATCAAAGTAAAGATACTGATCAAGCCAGATTCCAAAGTATCTGACTACAGTTTTTACTTGTAGGGGAAGATTATTACTTCCTGCAATGGAAAATGTTTTCCAATTCCGTTTTGTATCCCTTGATGCACTGGACAGTGGCGTTCTGAAAAGGATAGTCTCTGTTTTCTGGAAATTTATTTTTAATTTCCAGTCGTCGCAAAAACGTTTGATTTTGTTGAAATCATCTTGCAGAAGTCTGTTGATGACATCAATCTTTTCTCCAGATCCATACACCACAATGTCGTCAGCATATGCAATTGCATGGTTGAGAGAACCCACTAGGCCACTAGTGTGAATGTTCAATAAAATGGGAGAAATCACTGCTCCCTGTTGTAGACCATTTTTGATGTGGAAAGTCTTGTTAGAGATTATATCTCCACATTTCACTACAAATTGTTTACCCATTATCATATCGTAGATAATGTATAATAAATATTCGGGCATACCTGGATTTGATAACTTATATACCAGACCTTCTAGCCATACGGTGTCGAAAGCCTTTTCAAAGTCAACCAAACAGGCCCCTGTGCATTGTCGCTTCGTCTTGTTCCATTGTATGCCGGAAACAAGTTTTGTCGCAGCATGAACCGTGTCATGTTGCGAACGGAAACCAAACTGATTGTTTGGAATAATACCACTAGGACTGTCATCCTTCAAACGATATTACCGCATTGTGGGATGACTAAAAACACCTATTGGGAATAACGCAGTTACTTTTGCCCTCATCCAATGTACCTTGGCCAAAAAAAAAAACCATGGGCAAAACCTTTCCGGTCGCCTGTTGTGTCATTGCCACTTCGGAACACCTTCCATTCTTCTTGTGTCGATTCTGGGTTATAGCAGTGAATCCACGTTTCGTCACCGGTCACTAATCGGCGCACAAAATCATTCGGATTCAGGTTTAACATGGCTAAACTCTGCTCAGAATCACGAACTTTTTGTCATCTCGCAACCTGCTTCTTCATACCCAAATTACCATACAAAATAAAGACAATCAATGGATATCTTCCTTGCCTCAGCTATCTCACACACTTAAACTTTCGGATCGTCTAATATACGATGTTGTGGATTATTGGGATCATTTCTTTAGTTGCTACCTCCTTTTGGGCGCCCAGGACGTCATTTGTCAGAAGTCTTTCTTGTGCACGTCTAAATTCAGAAAACCATTAACTTATTGTTAATTTTGGTGAAGCAGATTCACTGTAACATTTGTCAAGCCATTTCTTTAAATAAACCGTGTTTCTTCCCACTAAAAAAACCATGCTTTATCAAAACTCGAGATCCAATTTTTCCTTTGCTACACAAAGAACAAAAAGTATTTACTTCAACCGATAATCACTCGCGAAGTATTGCAGCAAATTGGCTGAAAATTTGACGGTTATCATTTGAAAGATAGCAGATCGTAAACATATCGATTTGAAGCCAAAAACCTATTAGACAACCTAGTACGGCATGTTGTTTGTGTGCAGTTGTAAGAGTCTGTATATCATTAAGCGGAGTACGGCTAATAACCTTGCCCGTAAAAATAAATTATTATGGAAATTTTAACAAGCCTCGAGACCTACTAAATAAGGCCAAGAGCGGGTCCCGGTTGTAGTGCCGATGATGATGATGATGATGATGTATATTATTAATGAACATAATAAGACTTGACGGATTTGATTCCCATCCATTGATCCTCAAAATGCGTGGTGAACAAATTTTTCACGTCATTTGTCGTCACTGGAGCAATGAGAACACCAATAGGCGCTAGTTTTGTTTTTCTCCGACACACTCTCGGCAGCCCTAGTGTCTGATGTTTAACAAACCTTACCTCTTAATTTGATGTCCCCTTCCATTCTGTTACTGCTGAGCAAAAATTATGTAGCAGCCGAAAAAGTGCCACTCATCTGTAACGCGACCAGTTGTGGACACAGCAAACTATAGTAGACCCTAGCAGCAAGAGGAATGATGGTTCCTCGATCAGCACCGTATTTTTTTTTTTATTTCCTTTTCTATACGGTCGAAAATGCAATCACTTGGTAGAGGAGAATGCTCCATGATCGGAAATATCGCTTTCAAATTTTTAACGAGTGTTTGAGCAATTTAAAGGAGCCAAAAGCTAAACATTCCCATTAATGTGGATTTTTTACTTTGTCCCTTCACATCCGTCACAACAGCACCTCACCGTTTCAAGATCAGGAAAAGGCCGATCGGGGATTTTAAAGATCAGGCAGGAAACTTAACAAACACCGATCCCATGTATACATCCATCTGTCAATTATAATATAGTTTTGTTATGTTTTACAACATTATGTCTAATGTGCATGGTCCACATTAAACGGCATACTATGTGGAATAGGGTTTTTCAATGGGGACATGACGATTTTGTAAATAAATACAGCACAGAATAATCAATGGGGACATGACGATTTTGTAAATAAATACAGCACAGAATAATCAAGGTATTCAGCTGAAATTTAACCCAGGTGCATTACGGATGTTACATGTAAGAATGGAGGATCTTTATAAAAAATTCGCAACAACGTGGTTTGGGAGATCCCCAATTTCTATGAACGGCGTGGAATCGACTGATTCTACTGACTTCGAACTGAAGCCTCTACGGTTACGATATTTTAGGTACTTCGCCCGATGCGTTTCCTCACTGACACACGATCATCCAGTAGTGAGCATTTTGACTCAAAATTGTCCACTATAGCCTGTCTGATCGGACGACTATTACGGCGGAAATGACAGTGAGTTAGTAAGTTTTAATAATTTCCAAACGTGGCTCGTTCGTAAACTTCACCACGATAAAAATGTAAACCTTGATAGACGTTTTTACAATGATAGATCCTGAAAGAGGTTTGACGGTGCGTTCATATTAAAACACAAATTGTTATGTTCCTTTTGAAAAACTCTTTATAATGCAGCAGGTGTGTCTTGAACACCAACGGAAAGAGACAGCTGGGACGGCTCCTACAGACACGCGAAGACAATGTAAAGTATTTACTTGAAAAAAATGGATCAGATGGCGAAGCGCGGAGCGAAAAAGCACAAGACAAGGAGCAGTGGCCCAGCGAGTTTAGTGAGGTCATGAAGTTTCGAGCTCCTGCAGACCAATAAGTGGTAGCAATAGTATTAGCAGATGAGTCTTGATGAGCGGAGTAACAGATAAAATGTATTCTCTAGATAGAAACTTTTGCGGAGAACAACGAGAATATATGCTGGCCGGATGTGGTCTTGGTAGTCCAAATCCCATCCGGAGGTACTATAGCGTTTAGCAACGGTAGTGAAGATGGTGTGCTTCATGAAATGTAACCAATGCTCAACACATCAGGCCACTGCCGCGGTTACGAATTCGATTTCTAAACTCAAGTACACTCAACTGATGTGGAATTGCTATGTTATTTGTTGATATTGTGGGGGTGAAGAAGTATTGTGCCGATCATGGGCACTAGTTCACTTTCGTCCCCACGATCTTGCCCCACAAATATCCATAGTAAATTCCAGCACCAAAAACGAAGAAATGAAATGCACTGATCTTGATTGAATTTTTTTTGTTATTTTTATTTTACACTAAGTTTATTGATTCGGTTGAAGAAGTATTGTGCCGATCATGGGCACTAGTTCACTTTCTTCCCCACGATGTTGCCCGACGAATATCCACAGAAAATTCCAGCACCAAAAACGAAGAAATGAAATGCACTGATCTTGATTGAATTTTTTTTGTTATTTTTATTTTATACTAAGTTTATTGATTCGTATGCACTTATAAGTTAATAGAAATCCCAATGGGTGGAAACATGAACAGCAGAATATAAGGCGCGCCAACACACTAAGAGAGTACGCAACGGCGGCATTTCCGTGAGTTAAAACTGTATGCATTATAAAAACCGAACAATAAAAACTTGCTGACCGAATAGAATTGGAATGGATGTAATTTAAAATCGAACTCGTTTTAACTCTTTAATCGCGGTGGTTGTTAATACTCAAATTGCCGACAGACACGTCTTTCCTTGTGCTTGTGGTGCTCGTAGCGTGCTGTTGTTGAATCTCGACCGATCTGGTAGATGGTTATAAATCGGCTGGTTGGAAAAGGGATGAAGTTGGGTAATTTAATTTTCACACTTGACAACCAAAAGAGAACATACTTCTGCTCTCTCATTGCCACGTTCGTCGATGTGTGGTGGATAATCGGTTAATTGATAATCGACGAACATGGGAGAATGAGAGAACAGAAACACGATGTATGATGATCTCGGGGTGGATTTGGTTGTATGTGCATGAATCAATGTACTTTGAGGATAACCCATTGACCCAATTCGGTGAATTTGGTGATCTCAGAGTACATTGATCTGTACGAAAACAGAACTATGAAGGAGGGGAAAATTAAGCTGGTGCTATTCACCTGCAAAAAGAGAGCATTGATCCACAGCGAATGAAGTGTCTGGAGAAAGTGAAAAGGACGCTGACTTGGCTAGGGAAATCTGATCATGGGAACTAACTTGAATGCTTTGATAATTTCCCTAGCGGTCGCAAGATTAAGCAACCGCGTCATTTCATCAGACTATGCTGTTGCTAACCGAGATAATGCGATTTCCTGTGGAAATCTCATGGGTTAGCGAAATGGGGTTGCCGTATGACAAAAAGGTAGCTAAACTCAATTATGCATTATCTGCATAACATAATGAGTTTAGCTATGCGTCCGTTTAACATGTTTTACAGGTGGAATAGCTTATAAGGGGAATGGATAGAAATGACGCGCAGTATCGAATTGTGGGTTGGTTCTCCATGTGATATAGAGAACCCCCATAGTATATGGCTGATGCATTTTCTTATTCGATTTTCTTTTGGTGTTCTTCAGTATTTGCTTGTATATTGTGTCTATCTGTTAGAAACGCCACAGTACTATAGCGTTTGCAATGATAATGAAGGGCATGTGATTCGAACCGACGCTATAACAATTAGAATCAGTAAAAGATAGAACCAAAGCTCAACGCATCAGGCCGCTACCGCATGTACCAATCCGATCGCTATTCTCAAGTACACTCAATTGTTGTGGAATTACTATATTTTTGCTACAGCTGTGATGCTTTTCTTATTCGATCTTCTTTTGGTGTCACTGTTAGAAACGCCACAGTATCCTTTGAAGAATTCCACTTTCCTATCAAACATAAAAAAAGACATACATTCTTTGGCCGATCCACACGTATGGAATAATCTGCATTCTTTATCATTATGTTGTCGAGACACTCAAGACCAGTGTGTATGGATAACTACACTCGTGTAATACTGCACTTTGATATATAACTGTATCTCAAAATCATTTTGTGCACACATTCAGAAGAGTAATTTTTTCCTAAGTGGGGTGTTTAATTTTATACTTATAAAACCCCGTTATTCGTTCCTTTTCACCTGGTAATTACTATTATTAATTTGTGAATATTTATATAGTGTTTTTGAGTTTTAAGCCTTAAGGGAAAAATATAACAAACCCTGATTCTGAGGATATATATAAAACAGCCAGACCTCAATGTGAGTCAGGTATTTTGGACTATTTCATGTAAAATAACATTTGGTATGAACTGTGATGTGTTGATGTGTATTTCCACATAATAGAGTCGTTCTCAGGTATTATAAAATAAGAAGAAATGTACCAAACCGGCAATCCACAAGGTGAAAATTCGAAAAAGCCTTCTTAGATATAATCATATGTGGATTTACATGTGTCAACACACCTAAACAATATTATGACATACCCGGAGAAGACAACTCAAGTACAGCAACGACTGTTTGAAAACTCTCCTGCCAAAATATACGAATATGGCGTCAAATAAATAGGCGGTTTGTCGCTTATATGTACACAATTTTAAATAAAAAGGACATACTTTTCAAATTGTCACGTTTTCCTAAAATACAATCTTCAGTCGGGACCCCTCCGCCATTAGGCAACGCGCCCGTGACACACCCATACGTTTATTGTTTCCAATCTGGTGCTCAGAACGAATCAAGTTGAACCAGATGATAGCAAATTGTAAAAAAATCGGTTGGAAACCGCCTCCTTTTCCATGCCGGAACGCATATACCATGCCCGGGGAGGAAGCAAGTTATTTTTCATTTTCTTACAGTCGCCTTCGCTGATGTCACTCTCTTCGTCTTTTACGCGTCTCACTTGAAAAACTTCCAGGTACCTATTCTAAGTGAAAAACCATGCCAAGGATCTTTTTCTCTCGAAGCACGCGTGCGTTAGTATTACTCGCTTCACCAACACACAAGATACTCGTCTTAAATGAATCTTTTGTTGAGGGCTGCGAAAGGCAGCACGCCTTCTTGTCGTAACCATTTGCATCTACTCTATCATGGCCCTACCTCCACTTATAAACATTGATGTTATTTCGGCGCCACCCAACTTCCAGCGCTACTTGGCCCGTCGTTAGCGGCTGTATGACTTCCCGTTATGTATTGTGACTGGGGAAAACTTTTCTCATTACATGTTCTCGAGAAATGCTTTCCCGTAACGCTATAACTTTCTTTTGCTTCGTAGTTAAGTTGGGCTACATGAATTCAACAATTCCCACCCACATCCAAGTCTTTTATTCTCCCTCATTATCTATTCACAACAAGGACCGTCTTTCACGATGAACAAACACCTCCACTACCTTTTCTCCCTTTTCTGTGCTGGTTAACGACAGGATAAATTCGCGGTGCCGCTCAAGTCTTAGTAGGGTTGGGACAGATTGATGTGCGATGTGCCTTTGAGTAATAAATTCTTGTCTGATATTACAAGCGAAGGAATATGCTACTCTTTGTTGCGCCCTTTTCCACCTGAATGTGAATAAATTAACACTATGAAAAAATACAGCTCAAATCCATCCAAGAAAAGTTCCCACCAAACCACACATCCCCGTCCAGTCATGGGAAAAATGTCAAAAAACAAACGAAATTCACGTTTTCCTTCGAAAATCCTTTCAGTTGTCCTAAAAACTGAATAATTCTTTTTATCGTGAAATAATAGCAATTGCCTATGAAGGACACTAGAAAACCTGTTGTTGAGTTCCGAGACGGAACCTACCCTCTTTAACAGTGGTCAAGACAATCCCACCCCATGTGAAGGATTCACTGAAAGAATGAGAAAATGTTGTCCTGTTCCAGATAATGAATTCAAGGAAAAAGGAATTTAACAATTCGATCGAATTTCTTCTACTTTTTCAAGGAATCACCTTGTTTTTGGATATCGCTGTGCAGGACTGCAAACAGGTTTGGCAACAGTCGCTTTCATTTGATTGAAAAGCGAGTGGACAAGGAGCGTGAGAATTGCACTAGTCAGTTGGAGTGTACGACAGGATTGGCTTCAAATGCGCTGTTTAGTAACAGAACAGATTGATCAAATGCTTACCTGTGATATTAGGAAAATGTAATAAGTTTTAATGGCGTAACGGCCGGTCATAAACCGGATTCAAGACCGATTACTTTGTCCCCAAAAAAAAGTAAAAAATAACACATCAAAATTCAAAGAGTGCAGGGCTAGATGGTGTTATGTGTACATTTATTATCCTACGATGAATCGCTACCGTTGTTCAAAAATATGAAGGCACTGGACGTCTAGACTAATTGGAGCTCCATTTGGATCAGTCACACAATCGCCGTCGACTCTTAAAATAATTTTAAAAGAGGTGAAGTTATTTCCAAATGTGACTTAACTCAGGAATGTAAGTGGAAATACTTAGACGACCTGTAGCAAAAAAAAAAAAATGAAATTATACGCAATGAACTGCAAGGACTCAGAAGAAGCGGACAGGTAGCAAGAAAGAGGAATAATAGAACAGTACAAAAGGTGATCGTCTGAATACCCACTTGGAGAACGACCTGTAGGACAATAATGTGAAAGTTGATTTACGGGGCTGAGCGTACAAGGATCAATGTATTTAGACCCAAGTGCCAACAAAACAAGTTTCTTTCAATTAATTGCAAAACCAAACTCATTTACACGTTTTGAACTATCCGTTTGTAGAAAAGTTTATAGGGACGATATATACGTGTGTGTTGAAAATTAAAAGTTAGTGGCAACTCCAATTGCTAGCGGCCTAAAAACGAATTATAATATCTGTTTCTATGATCAATGCAATATTTCTGTTTATGTTCAAAATTGGAAGCCACCTCAATCACTAAATTGGTAAGGAGGTTGCGTTATTCGGTTAATTTTGCAAACGTAGGTTCAACTGACATGTTCGGCACAGTTATTGGATTCCAATGCCCAGCCATCCGATGAAATACCACACCTTTTTGTCATAGGCTCCTTGAAATGGTTGGGAGGAATCCTTGACCATCAATCGGATCTTGCCTGATGATTCCGGTCCAATATAAGTACAATAAAAAAATTAGTCCATCCTACATCGACTTCAAACAAAATGTGCAATATCTCTAACCCTATTTTTGGTATCATTGACCACGAATGGACACATGTGTAAACACAAGGTGCTTAGAATCATAATACGCACATCCCAAACTAATCAACAAATGCTAGCGATCAATCAGGAATCACAACTTTAGAAAAGTAACGAATGCACTGCGATGCATGAATCTTAAAGGATTTTCAGATAACAACCGTAAATAATGTGTCTTGATCATAATGAGCAATAAAGAGTTAAAAAGAGCCCGAATAAAATGTTGTATGCAAAAAATTTGCAATAAAGTGGCAGTTTTCTCTTCCTTCTTCTTCTTCTCTTCAATTCCTCTTCTCTTTGTCCCCCGCTCTCAAAGATCTTCAATATATCCCTAATACAAAGTGTCTTCCCAAGTATTTGGAGATCCTCCTTTACCCCCCCCCCCCCCCCCCCGTACATAAAAAAGGGCTTAAAAACGATATTAATAACTTCCGTCCCATCGCCAGACGGTCACATATTACAAAATCTGTTCTAAGGCATTTGTGACCTTCTTCTGAGTCCACTCGCCATCGCCCCCCCCCCCCCCCCCCCCCTCACAATCACTACGTCTACGATTTCCATAAAGTTAACTTTCACTTCATCAACGAGAACCTAGGCCGCCTTCCATTCAACTATGATCACCTATCCGTTGAAGATGCCATCACTCAATTATATACCGAAATCCGTTACCCTATTTCCCTGTTCGTTTCCTACTCTAAACAGAGAACATCAACCTCTGCCCCTCCTTGGTACAATCACAAGCTTCGCTCTCTGCGTAACAAAAGGAATAAGCTATGGGTCATCTTCTCTCGGAATCTAACTATACCTGACAACTCAAATTTTGTTGGCAGTTACTCCAATTCACAGAACTTTTCAACACCCTTTATCGCAACTATATTACTAAAACACAGACCAATCCCGAAAATGATCCCAAAACCTTCTTCCAGGTCGTCAATCATAAACGTAGATCCGATGGTTACCCCATATCGGTTATCTTAAGCTCGCATACCTCATCTGATCATGTTACTATTGCTAACTTCTTCGCCACTCACTTCAATCAGTCATTCACTAATGACTTCTCTGTTCCTGACCCGTCATACTTCAACTACCTACCTAACTTTTCCCTCGGGCCCCTTCTCCGCAACTCATTTGATCTGACCTTAATTTAATCCAAGCTACTGAAACTCAAAGACGAGTTTACACCGGGCCCTGGTGGTATCCCTGCAATCCTCCTCAAGAAATGCTCTTCCATTCTCTATGGTCCCCTCTTACTGATCTTCAATCTCTCACTCTCTCAAGGCGTATTCCCAAACATTTGAAAAACCTTCATCACCCCCATCCACAAGAAGGGTCCCAAAAACTTTGTCGCGAACTACCACCCCATCGCCAATCTGTCCCACTTACCCAAGATTCACGAAAGCATTCTATACGAATATCTTAGTTTTCGTTAGAAATAATTTATTTCATCAAGGCAACATGGTTTTCTCAATGGCCGATCATCTACAACCAACCTCGTTGAGTTCACTTCCTTTACACTCTCAGCACTAGAACGCGGTAACGAAGTCGATATGGTCTCGACCGACCTCAGTAAAGCATTCGACAAAATCTCCCACAAACTAATCCTCTTCAAAGTATCAGCCCTCGGCTTCGAACCTGAATTGCTGAAATAGATTTCTTCTTATCTATAAGATGAACTTTATTCCGTTCGGTTCAGGTCCATGATATCCATGATATCCAACCCTTCCCTGTCGCCCAGGTAGCCACCTGGGTCCTCTCCTATTTATACTGGCCAATAATGACATCGATAAGGTCATTAAGAACTCCAGCTTGTCCCTATACGCTGATGATACCAAGTTATACGAGATCATCGAGTCACCTCTTGATTCTGCACTGCTACAATCCGACTTTCACAGCTTCTCGACTTGGTGTGACAAAAATTGCATTGTGTTTAACATCGTCAAATGACAATCCATAACCTTTTCCCGTAAGCGTATTGACTCATCCTCACGTTCCTATACCCTTCATAACGAACCCCTGACCATTGTCCAATGTATTCGAGATCTCAGGATCCTTTGCGACAGGGAGCTTAACTTCTTCTCTCACACTGATGAGATGATCCGGAAAGCCAATTCTGCCCTCGAATTAGCGAAACGATGGTCTAAGGAATTCTCCGACCCTTAGGTTACTCGATCCCTTTACCTTACCCTCGTCGGTCCACTACTTGAATATGCTAGCCAGGTATTGTCTCCTTATTACAAGATCCATATCTGTAGAATCGAAAGTAGCCAATGTCGCTTCCTTCGGTTCGCTCTCCGAGGGATATGATAGGAAACCTCCATTAATCTTTCCCCCGTACATTAACCGCCTCATATTAATCAACCTCAGAACCCTTGAGGTGTTCAATGTCGTGGCTGACATAATGTTCATTCATCGGGCCCTCTCCGGCTCGTTCGACTGCGCCTACCTCCTTAACTTAATTTCTCTAAACACAAACCCTCGAAATACGCGAATCCCCACTTTCTCTACATTCCCCCTCGCCGAACGAACCCCTTGGGCGGATGCTGAGAAATGTCAACTCCAATTCCACCTTGTTTGACTTCGACTTCTATACCCATACTCTCAAGCACTGCCTCATAAACCATTCTCACCACCAATCTTAAGCGGCGCTTCTACACTTCACTATAATCTGCCCCCTCCTCTCGCCCCTACTCCTGCCTTCTTAATTTGTCCTGGTTTCCTTAGGTTAAGCCTAGTTAAGATAGTTCTTAAGTTCTCTAGTTTGTAACTTATATATACTTTAGTTGTAGGTAATTATGTTGCTTGAATTAAGCCAATAAATGGGGTGGTAACCCCAATGAACATCTCCACACTACTCGTCCCATATTCGCAAGATCGAAAGCGTGCAACGTAATTTTTTGTGTTTTGCCCTCCGAGGATTGAATTTGGGAAATACTCTGATTCTATCCCCATACGCAAGTCGTCTCCGCCTAATTAACCTTAACATACTTGAAGAGCGCAGAATTCATGCCGACATCCTCCCCATCTTCTCTCAGATTCAATTAAGCCTGCTCAAGCCGGCTCTCTTCCATCGCATTTTACACTAACCCCCGAAACCTGGGAAACCCTTGTCTCTTCTATTTGCCCGTCCATCACACTTCTTACGGCTGTAGTGATCCTAAATCACTACCCTCCTCCATTTACCTAAAACCTAGGGAATACTTACCATCGCTTAATCACTATCCATTTCCTATTAATTTCCTATTCATTCAATTCCATTTAAAGCACAAAAAATCGGGTTTGTGCTTCGACAATTGATAAACACCTGTGGACAAATCCCGATGTGCCACAGTGTAAAAGGGCGGCACATTTTGGTTTCGCGGCAGTCGAAAACAGACCAGTTAGAAGTTGACAACGAAAGAAATACAACCTAAAAGCGTAGTTTAAATTATAAAATAAAGAAAATAACCAAAACTAAACGGTTTTTTGTTCGGCTCCCGATGTAAGTTCAACCAATAAAATTAAAAATAAAATAAATATTGTTGAGTACCGGTATAATAGCCAGTATACCAACACGGCTCTAATGAACGCATTTCGCGAATCCTGCGGTGGGCAAACTCTTACTTTTTGACTTCAATCTCACCTCTCCCGCTCTCAAACGACGTCTCTTCTTTTTCAGCTATAGTCCTCTATATGTAGTCGCGCTCACATGCGATCCTCTTGCGAGACAAGTGCGTCAACCTCTTTCAAACCTGTGGCTTCCTTACCTGTGATGTCAAGTGGCTTCCCTTCTTCCATAACATTTATAGCATCTTCAGATACCGCCCGGAAAATAAAGCGTACTATTAATGATCGTAGCCTACGTGCTGAGTTCACATCCCATGTAGGACTTATACTGCTTGGCGTACTTGCATGCATTACAATGGAGGTGTTGACAAGGGTTATCAACCTTCTGATATTTTTTAAAATTTTTTTTATTAGACTTCTCTCGGGAGAGGCGAACCTATAGCGCCGGGTGGGCGCCCCGAGATGCCATCAAATAACCGTTGCAGTTTTTTTTGAACAGTTGCAGGTTGTAACGCTGCGGGGACTCTCGCGTGGGAAGGGAGTTCCACAGCTTTACCGCTCTGTAACGGAACGAGTTCTGATGCAGGGATGTTCACACCGTCCGGAGATGAACCACAAACGGGTGGGATCCGTCGGATTGTCTTATGGAGCGCATATAAGCCGAATTGCGTGGATCAATACCACGAATCTCCGAAGAACAGTACCCGTGATAATATCTGTAAAACAGACAGAGGTCGGCTACGCGCCTTCGATGTGATAGCGACTGTAGTCCCGACGTCAGCGCTGGGTCCCCGATCAGGCGGATCGCTTGTCTCTGTATGCTCTCAAGTATGTATGTTTAGGAGCCGAGCTCCAAACATGAGAGCAGTATTCGAGCGCGGCTCTAATTTGGGATTTATATAGGAGAAGAAGTTGGGCCGAAGTAAAATATTTCTTGGCTCTAAAAAGATAGCTCAGTTTTCCTGAGGCTGACCTGGCGATAGGTGTTTATGCCATGATACATTCCCACAGACCGTGATGCCGAGCAATTCCAAACTTTCCCCAGCCTCGAGGGCCCGGCCATTCATCATCAGCTGTGGAACCGATGATCCACTTTTCTTTGTGAATATTGTATATTGTGTCTTCGCTGCATTGAAGTCCCGAGATTGGCCCTTCCCCACTGCAGGACCCTATCTAGATTCTGATTCAGAGAGTCAATCTGTCTGCGTCTTAACTGATGCGACGCAGATGCACCAATCGGCCGAACACTCGAAAAAGAGGATACAAGCGTACTATCATCCGCAAAACTGAACACTTTGTTATCCGTTGTCTCCAACAAATCATTTATGTGAAGCAAGAACAAGGTAGGACCCAAAATAGAACCTAGGGGCATCCCCGAATTAACAGGATACAGATCCGAACACTCGCCGTCCACAACAACCCGGATCGATCGATTCTCGAGGAACCTCCTCGTCCAGTCGCAAAGCTGTTGGGAAAGTCCATTTGAACGAAGTTTGCTCACCAATGCCCCGTGCCAGACGCGGCCAAAGGCTTGGAGATATCCAATGCGACCGCCCTTGACTCACCATGCCGTTCAATCGCAGATGTCCATATATCGGTTATAAGTGTCAAAAGGACTTCCGTGGACCGCCTGCCACGGAATCCGTATTGACGATCATTCAGAAGTCCGTTGCACTCCAAATACTTAATTAACTCTGTATTGGTGACTTTTTTCATTACCTTATATAAAATAGACAGTAATGCTATCGGACGGTAATTTTGTGGGAGACACTTTTTTCCCATCTTTGGGATTGGCTGAACTCGAGCGATTTTCCAGCAGGCAGGAAAGGTCCTCCGTGCATAAGATAAGCGGAAGAGTCTGCCAAGAACCGGCGATAGTTCTGGAGTACAGTTCTTAAGGACTATTGCTGGTATTCCGTCCGGGCCGGTTGCCTTCCTACAATCCAGTTCACGTAGAATGCGTTGAATAGTGCGCGGACGAAATCTCACATCCCGCATCAAAGATCGTACCGGCGAGATCACAGGTGGCCCCAAAAGACCGGGATCGAGGTTTGAATTCGCGGAAAATAAATTCGCGAACACATTAGCTGTATCCTTTGAGTTCGTGACTAACGTCCCGCTGTCTGTCACCAACGGAGGGAAAGAGGAGGATGCGAAGTTACCGCTGACAGCTTTTGCCATTGCCCAGAAGGAGCGCGAACCAGTTGGGCACCGAAGGAGCTTATTGATCACCCTGTCGTTGTGAGCCTTCTTCCTGGTATCAATCGCCTGGTTGCACGCGTTTCTGATTCTAACAAAATTCGTTCTGTTAACATCGGTGGGATTGGAGCGCCATTGCTTAAAAGCTCTATTTTTTGCCGCAGTAGTCAGCTCGCATTTCTTATCAAACCAAGCTTTATCAGACGAACTTTGTTTAATGGAATGTGGAATATACATCTCCATCCCCAGAAGAATAATCTCTGATACTGACTCCGCGCAAGCGTTAACATCGGAGTTTCCGAAGCATACCTCGGACCATGGAAAGGATGCGAAGAAATCTCGCAAATCGTCCCAGTTAGCAGCCCCATACTTCCATATATGGCGAAGCTACCTAGGCCGGGTATTCGCTTGATATGCAAGTGCTTCCGCGGCAGATACCAAGCAGTGATCTGAGTTTCCCAGTCGCGCAGAAACCTCTACGGTATAAATACTCGGTTCGGATGTCAAAAACAGATCCAGGGTGTTCGCATAATCGCCTCGGGCATCCGGCACTCGCGTTGGCTCCCCCACGAGTTGAGTCAAGTTGTGGCTTACAAACGTCTCCGCCAGCCTCCCAGCCTCGTCGGTTCTGTTAGAATGTAACAACCAACCGGAATTGTGGACATTAAAATCGCCAAGGACAACAATTTCAGAAGCTGGGTGGTTGATCTGTATCCAGTCGAGAGTATATGAAAGATGTTCGAAAAATGTCGCCGTCCGATCGTCATTCGGGGAGCGGTACAGACAACAAAGAAATTTAATGGAATTTCTCAGCACGACCCTCAACCATATGATGTCCATATTATTGGGTTCCAACGCCTCCATCCTCAGGCAAGCCAGATTGGACCGCGCGAAGACGCACACTACGCCCTTAAAACGGAATCTCGAATGTAAGTCGTATCCTGAGCAACGAAGATATGTCGAATCAGTTGGTTTCGTTGTTTGCAAATATTGGTGGACGGCGTTTACATTCGTATTGGTGAAACCGATGCCACTGATGTTACAAAATGCCGTCACCAGTCGAGCGTGGGCAGAGCCTCGAGAGCGAGCCCGGTTATGCGATGATGAACCTCTTAAAGTGCCATTATTTATTATGATATCTGCATGATGTTCCCTCTGACATAGTCCCCCCCGGAGATCCGAATGGGAAACTAGTTTACCTCCGGAATTCTTTATATCAAAAGGTACCATCATGACTTATCTCCGTGTCAGTCCGGGCCATCAGCCACCCATCCGAAACACCGTCGAAAATTTCTCTCGACGATATCGCGGAATGTACAGCGTGACGGGGTGGTATCTCACCTTGGGACCGACTACCACCTAACCAACCTTTTCTTGAACCGGTCCATCAGCCAAGCTCCGAAAGATGGCCAGGGATTTCTTCCAACCATTTCACGGAACCTAAATCTTGATGGGGTGGTATTTCACCGGGGGCACAGGGCGTTGGGACCCCGGCTACCACTCGGCCTTTAATCGCCTCTTACGACAAGCCGGCCTAGCTGTGAGTATATTCTAACGCCCTACTCACAGGGCATTACCGTAGTTACGTAATTCGGCCATTATTTCAGTCGTTTTCCGCAGGGGTTCCTTCAAAGACAAGTTATTGATAAGTGTAACACCGATATTTCCATTTTATATTTCCTTTTTTAATTTTTTCCTTTCTCTTATATTGAATGTACTTGCTAAACAAAAAATGCTTAAATTCTGCCTTATCTATATTATATCCTAACTTACTGGAACCCCTGTGGACAGTCCAAGCTAAATTTGAGGTGCATATTGTAATCGGTTGTTGCCTTTCGATTTTATATATTTTGACTTGTTGGTATCTTTATTAATTATTTGCAGAAATTTAGGATAACAAATTGATTTTTTTTTGTTGAGATTACACTTAATTAAACTTACTTCACTAACTTAACCTAATTTTTTTTTTAAATTATTTTTAAAACCTACCTAACACAACCCTAACCTAAGAAAAACTAAATCTATGTAAGCTCTCCCTTGTTTTGAGATGTTATTTACTATGTTCATTTCGGTTGATAGGTCTTTAATTGCCATTCAACACAACACCAAGATATTTCTTGGTTAGATGTTATAATAAATATATGTTGTGCCGTGCCCTTCTATTTCTATATCAAGGTGTTCGACTTTCTTGTGGTTACTTATTAAAACTGCTTCCGTCTTATAGATGGCTAATTTCAGTCCGGCCATATCAAACTTAATCAATCTTAAGGCGCTGATCCTGCGCTATAGGGTCACAATTCCTGAGAGTGGTACAAAAAATAAACATATGTGGGCACAAACAGCAGAGAAGTAGCACCTTAAGCGATGAATGTTGCACTGGTCCATGCGAACTTCTTGCGTCATTGCAACAACCTGACACCAAATGGGACGCCAGCTGAGATTCGCAGTGGTTTAAGGCTACCACAATAGATTATGCCCTTATATATGGTGCCCCACTCAGTCCGTGCAGAGAATCTGGTCATAGCCTCTTGATAATGGATATTACTCAATTCGCATACGACAAAACTTTTATTAAAAAAAAAGGTTCGAGAGTATTGATAATTAAGAAACCCAAGAGAGTTTCGAAAAAAAATCCGATGCTGAGAAAATGGATAAAAGATTTTCCCGCGCTACGCCTTGGTACTGAAAACGGTATTAGAGAAGTCAAATTCGATGAGAACTATTCCCACAGAAGGGTGTTTCCGACTTACACCAACTGTCAAGCATTCATCAGTTAGATAATATGACATGATTTGGCTGTTGCACAACAGATTTAAATCAGGCATTTCCGAAACCAAGTTTCTTTCATTCATATCATTTTGCATTTTATCATTGATTGATATCTGAGTATCGACTATAAATATTCTATTTTGTCCACTATTTCGAATATTGTACATTTTCCAATACCCTGGCCGTGTATATGTTGATCAATTTTGATTTTCAGTGCAATCTTCATTTAAATGATGACCCAAGTCCCATTCATTTAAATCTTTACATCGGCTACAATTTGAAGGATAGTAACTTCTAAGGTAATGAACTTTATTACTCCTAAAGTAAATAATTAATATATAAATTTACCCGCATCATGAAACCTATTTAGACATACAGTTAATTGTTTTTAGGTGCGCGCTTAAATTTGGTTAAGATCCCCTTGTAATTGTGCACAGCACCGAAATCTGACACTACTCTGCTTTCATTCCTGGTAGGAAGCAAAGATTCCTACGACACGAAATGTGCATTAACTATAATATGCTTGTATCATGCATTTAATTGTGCATACGTAGGTTCAACTAACGACTCTTGCTCTTACGTTGGTCAGGTCACAATGTCAACCGCCCGGTGAAATACCAACCCGTTAAGGAATAATCTCCGTGATATGTTTGGGAGAAATTCTTAACCACACTCCGGAGATTTGCTGATAGAACGGTCGGGAGAAAACAGCATCTCAGGACGCATAGGTTCCTGACCTAACGGCAGGTTACTGGAAACGGTTTAACTGATTGTTTAAAAACAACCTCAATCCAATTGGTTTAAAAACTCGTAACTTTCATCAAATCAATTTTTCTAACTAAGTTTCTTCCTTATTATTATAAATTATCCCATAAGATTCGCACGAATTTGTATCGAGATAATAATACTCGCAGCTTCCTATATTCTTTATAGAGTAAAATGTATAACCGCACGCTTTGGCTGTGATGCAGAAACGGAAAAAGCATGACTCGTAGAAAGCAATATCCAAATCCCAAGAGTAGACGTGAAAAATAGGAATGCGGATGTTTAACGTTTGTTTGATATTATGTTTGCGTATTGTCATAACAAGATACCTGAAGGAGCCTAGTTACGAAGAAGTTAAACACCAAAGAATATTTCTAACAACAATTCAATGTTAACCTTATTATATCTCTTGTCTCCACGGTTCCATCTCTGATTCGAAGAAGGGAATAGTGGCGCCTTAGATCTCCATATCAAACGCTAATGATATAACATCTTAAATTAGCCGCAATTGCGCGAACCATCCCCGTTTTAACATGGTAACAAAGACCCAGTTAACACCCAGAAATCAGCCTCATCAACTGTTCATCATCTACTCTGGGTGTAATAATTTGTTCTCGGAGGCCAACCTAGAGAAAAACGACTTTGATATTGGCAGCAGAATCTAAAGGAAAGGAAGGATGTAGCTCCAAGTAAACAATCTGTACTAGAAAGAAAATGGAAAATATATCTTCCGCTGGAGCATCCCTTAAATTTGAAATCATAGCAATGCGGCTTTCCATAATTCATTGGAAACCCCGCGCCATTACTACCACCGTTACTGGTATTCACTCCGTCGCTCGGACCACCAGAAAAGCAACCGCACTCCAAAGCTATAGAAGATTCAGTTCAGGAATAATAACGGAAAAAGAAACATTTTGTGAAAACTACCCTTTTCCGACAATGCTAGGCTGCCATATCCGTTGATTGTGTGTACTTTCTGCCATTCCATAGTGGGAGCGGGTGGGTGCGACATCCTGAATAAGGATATCATGTGTCCCACACGCGTGAAAGAAGAATTTGCCGCCATTAATGGGAATAAAAAGATGGAAGTCCTTGCAAAAGATTTAAAAGGGTTCTCCGGTGGTGCGAGGTGGTGTTCATACCCTTATAATATAAACGGGATGCTTTTAAGATTTGATTACAAGGACCAGATGCGGACATGGGCGCATGCCGGCTTGGGGGTAAATGGTGGACGATGTACAAAATTCTTATGGCAGCTACTAATAGCGACAGGGACACAGCAAGATGGATACCTTTGCCGCCTAACCGGCCAAATTCAAAAATTAATTTGGAAAATTTATGAAGAATTATTGGGAAGTTAGGAATGGGTCAAGTGGAAATTAATACGAGGACGTTGGTTTAAGTTTTTGTTGGAAATGTTGTAGTTCAGACCTCGTGGTGGTCATGAACATGAAGTTGTGAAAGTTGTAAATGTATAAAGTGAACAGTTGACTCTGATTTATGGGTGCCAGTGGTAAATGGATCGTTGGATTAACTGATATTTTGCTATTATTAAATACCTATGAATGCATAGTATCAAGACACAAGAGACTGGTGCTTCATAGTCAGTGTAGGTTCCGTATAGTTTAAAATTAGTCATAGGGTTCTGGCTATAATTTGATTGGATTAAGAGTAATTTTGATGCGATATTATATTGATAACAGAGGTATCATTGGAGCTAAGTAACATTACATCTGTCTCGACTGCTTATATATATTGTATTATACCATATCGGGAAGTCATCGAAGACCTAATGAGCATTAACGTTATTATGAAAGTGAAATAGAGGATGCTTGATAACAAGAAGACAGAAAACTGTGATTTATTTTACGCATTCAAATCTATTCATTTCGACTGTCGAACTTAATTAATCTAAGTCTTTGATTACTCCACTTATAGTTTGTTTCACCCATAGTCATGTGGAGACTCATGATTTACTTTTTAAGATACTTCACTGCCATAGCAGTGTCTATATCAAATCTTAGCATATAAATTAATAAAGAGACAGCGAATGATATTACAGCTCTGGAAGGACCAAAATGTCATAAAACTATGTCCAGGTTTCTTAACTTGCCACCGGTTAAGAAGAATACACGTTGATAGTAAATTTGTTGTTTGATCACCCAAATACACAGAGCCGCCAATGTGGTACAACACGAACTAAAAGATGCTATAATGTTTACTGTTTTCGTGGTATAAGCCGCGAGATACGGCTATTTGGCCAGAGAACGAACAAACAAGAAACAAAAAAAAAAAAACAAAACACCAACAATTTCAATCGCTAAATTTATAGGTAAAAGAAATAAACATCTTCAACACGTTACAGTATTAATGCTTGTTATCCATTAACATTTTACGGTCAACATTTTTCGGTGACGACAGTGCAAAGAGATCATTCATTGACTCACTTTTCATTTCATGATTAGGCCGAATTGCAAAACCTTCATTAATATCAATTGATATAGAATTATTTCATTTTCCACCTCTGTAATTATGCTGACACGCAAAGTGTCCATGAACTCTGATACAATTAATCATTTTGCATTTCTGTTTTACATGAAATGCAAAATGTTCGATAAATGTTTGCATTTCCGTTCCCGGGATTGTGTTTGTTCAAAATCTATGAGTGCTAGTGTTTTTCGGCTTAAGCATATCATTGATGCTGTCATTTGCATGGTCTTTATTTGGGTTTGGATCATTTTCCGATGATAGTGAAGAGTGCGATTCGAGTTACGAGCGTTGCCTTTTATATTTCGGGATTAGAGAACAAAAACAAATATTGATCATCGAAAATCACTTTATTGTTTTTCAAAATATTCCCCATGAAGATCTATACACTTTTGCATACGTTTGAACCAATTGTCGAAGCACTTTTGCCACTCTGATTGAGGTATCTCCAACACATGCATTCTGAATGCAGCAACCGCTTCTTCAGGTGTCGAAAAACATTGACCTCTCAGTTTGATTTTTACGTACGGGAATAAAAAGAAGTCATTCGGTGCCAAGTCAGGACTATACGGCGGATGACCCATCAAATCGATGTTTTGGGTGCTCAAAAATGCAGTTGTCGCAGCCGATGTGTGAGAGCTCGCATTGTCGTGGTGAAAAGTGATCCGTCTTCGGCGGTTGGTTTTCCTGATTTCTTGGAAGACAACTGGCAAACAAATGGTTGTGTACCACTCAGAATTGGCTGTTCTGAGTTGTTCTAGTGGTACGGTTGCGACATGTCCAGTTTTTCCGAAAAAACAGGCGACCATTTGCTTGGAAGTGCTTCGTGCGCGAACAACTTTTGTTGTATTTGGGTCATCTTGAAACACCCAGACAGTCGACTGCTGTTTACTTTCGGGCTCATACGCGTAAATCCACGATTCATCACCTGTCAGGATGTCATAGACGTGTTTCGAAGCACCGCGACCGTATTTTTTGAGCATTTCTTTCGACCAATTTACACGAGCCTTTTTTTGGGCGATTGACAAATTGTGTGGGATCCAACGCGAACAAATTTTTTTGACAGTCAAATGTTTATGCAATATTGAATGTATGCTGGTCCCACTAACGCCTAAGGTTGTCTCAATCTCACGATAGGTCACATGACGATCTTCCAATATCAGTTCGCGCACAGCATCAATAGTTTTCGGAACAACAACTGATTTTGGACGACCTTCACGAAATTCATCTTGGAGTGAACTACGACCACGATTGAATTCACCATACCATCGATAAACACTGGTCCTTGATGGAACTTCATCGCCAAAAATTGAATTAAGTTCATCCATGCACTGTTGCTGAGTTAATCCACGCCGAAAGTTGTAAAAAATAATCGCACGAAAATGTTGACGATTTAATTCCATTTTTGGGCCGAGATGAATCTTTTAAGTTACTGTAAACAACACAAATAGCGCTCGTATGTCAAAACATTCTGAGTGCGTATAACCTCAAAAATGTCCAACTTTACGACAGAGCTATCAATTGCCGGATTGCAACACTAGGGTTGCCAAATCCCGAAACATAAGAGGCAACCCTCGTATCACTATAAGGGTTAGAATTACAGCTAAAGTTAGAGCAAAAGCCTCAACACATCAGACCATTGTTCTGGGGTGCTATTTACTCCTTTGGAATTTGTTACGTCAATTGCTATGGTATTGTGGCGGTTCCGCCAAACCCCACTGTCTACTTACCGCAATCTCCTAACTTCGCTAATGCAACAGCATTAGCACCTGTAAATGGTTCACGCAATATATAGATCAAATCTATAATCTAAAAAGTCCCTGTGAAAGAAAACTTATCTTCATGCATCTCTTCGCATATAATTTCCTGTAAGAATTTCTTTCTACCTTTTCAAGAATCCCAGGTAAATTTCAATTTCCCATACCTGCACCGAAATCTCCACCCAGCATACCTGAAACATTTCCTTTTGCAAGAACATTAATGCATACAACGTGTTAGATAAGGTGCCTGGAAATAATTCTCTAAAGTGCATATGGCATCATGAATCCCAAGCCAATCGGCACCCTTTGTCTGTGTTAAAATCCTATGTCGGACAGCTTGTTTTTACAGCTGTAATAAACCGACCCGCGATTCGTTTGTACAATCGACAAACAATCACCGCATTTTAGGCATTATCAACAAAACCAAATTTTCTAGCATTTCCTAATGCAAACACGAACCCGGTTTCTTCTGCAGACAGAGATGCCATAAACAATTTCTTTTAGCACCATTTCCCGAATGACTAGCGGTTTATTTATTCAACTGCAATGCACATTTTCCCTTCCCTTGTTTCTTCAGGTTTATTCCCACGGCCTTGTGTATGAAAAAGAAACCAATGTGATCTTCACTCACACATACACATACATTGCCAAGTCTTTCTTTCTTGGGAAAACTCACCCCAAAACGATGAAATATCGTTGAGTCGATTTCCATCCGCCGACCCCCAAGGTCGTTGCTGACTTCCGTTCTCCGTTGCGCACGGAGACGCGAAAATCCACGAGTCGCGTGTGTGTAAAATGTTGAAACAATAAAATAAGTACCAATCATGTGCCTCATAGACATAACTCGCATTTCCCACGTACAGTGTAGTGTTTGCAACCGCCGTGTCGAATATTATATTCGCTGCAGTCTTCGAAGATTGCATTTTTATTGACTTCACATTGTAATTTTCACGTAGTGCTACCGTAAAATAAATAAAAATAATAATAATAGAAATCCTGTGTTTTATATTTTTACTTCTCCGGTGTTTGGCTTTTCTTTGCTTCGTCGTAATCGTGTAGTGCTCGAGGGAACAATTAAATATGATGGAGGAGGAAGTGAACTGAGTGTCGTACCAGGTACAATACTTCCTCCCCACAGTATAACGCTCTGATGAGTTTATTTTTCGATGTTTCTTTCGGGGCTCTTTGCCATGGTTCCTTTCGAGATCGTGTGTTGTTGTCTGTACGAGACCCCACAAGTGATCATCGATATGCAAAGCACATGTGAGTTACGTTAAACTGTTTAGTGGTAATCTTTAAATGGCCTGTGACATTCAAATACCCCTTTGATGCAAGTAAGTGTCAACGGAAGTAAGACCGTACGTTTTTAGTTGTTTATATGAAAAACGTTGGTACCATCCATTTGATGTTTAAATACAGATTGCTGTCAATATGGTGGCCACAGGTGCACGAGTAAAAACTGGTCACTCATCTAGAACAACCCGAGTCGATAAATTTTCGAGTAAGCTCTTCAACCAGTCGCAAAGGTGTTGGGGAAAAAACTTATTTAGTAACGCTCTATGCCAGACATGCTTGAAAGCCGTGGAGATATCCAAAGGGACTGCCGTTGATTCACCATGTTTTTCAATTGCAGTTGTCCAGATGGCGGTCACAAAACTCAAATTGTCCCCCGTGAATCGTCTGTTGCGGCCATATTGGTTATCATTTAAGAGTTTATTGCATTCTAAATATTTACTTAACTTTGTATTTACGACTTTCTCCATCACGCTTATTAAGGAGAATGAAGAAGGTGAACTGAACACACGGTGGAACAGGTGAGAAGCGAATCATTGAAGCATCAGAGCAACGGCCGCGTGTACGAATTCGGTATTCTCAAGTATACTCAACTGATGTGAAACTGCTATGTTATGGTTATGGTATACGGCTCTGATGCTTTTCTTATCCGAATTTATTCCACTGTTCTTCACTATTTCCTTGTATATTGTGTGTATATCTGATAGAAACACGACACTATTGCCCGGTAGTTTTGTGGAAGACACTTTTTCCCTTTCTTAGAAATTGGTTAAATACGGGCGGTTTTCCAACAGATGGGAAAGGTTTACTGTCCATAAGATATGCGAAAGAGTTATGGGAAAAAAAACAACGTTTTTTCTGTTCTTCATTTTCTTTGTATCTAATTATGTTATTTAAAATTCATGTAAACAAAATAATCATAATGTCGAAAGACAAATTTTCATGCTTTAAGCGTATGCATGTAACTTAGAGAGACCGCCAGGGACCAGTAAGTTAGGAAATAAGATACTATGAGCTAAGTTTAATCATTTTTGTCTAACGAGTAGGTAAATTATAATAAGAAGAAGAAATAAAGAATTATATAAAAATGAAAAAAAAAAATGATGAAATGAGAGTTATGGGGCACAGTTTTTAAGAACTATTGGTGGTATTCCATCCAGTCCGGTGTTTTTCTTACAGTCCGGTCCACAGAGAATGCTTTGAGCAGCACGTATAACGCGGAACTTCACATCCAACATCGAAGATTGCACCGGGTCTAATACAGGTGGTTCCAAGAGACCAGTGTTCCGGGTTAAATTCGCAGGAAATAAATTCACAGAAACATAGACTTTATCGTTTGACTTTGTGGCTAATGTCCCGAGGGATTACTAATAGCCTTTACCATTGATCAAAAGTAAGGCAAACCAGTTGGGCTATCAAGTAGTTTGTTTTTCACTTTGGCGTTATGAACCTCTTTTGGTATTTAACCGCTTAATGCACACCTCCGTGACATATACGGGCAATGTTTACCGTTTACCGTTTAAATGTGCATTAAGGGGTTAATTGTCTGATCGCATGCGTTTCTGATAAACTAAAGTTATGCAGGATGTTAGTCAAAGAACTATACCCTACAATTGACAATATTCAGATCTCTACGCATAGCTGGCTAATGATGGAGTAATATAAAGAATATATGAGTAGGGACGGAGGTTTTGGAAAACTCACGGGTCAATGGACACCTAGAAGCATTATCATCATCATCGTCTCCATGATCGGCACTACAACCGAGATCCGGTCTTGACCTTATTTAGCAAGTCTCTCCACCAGAATCCGGTCCTTATCCGAGACTTGTTAAATTGTCCATAATAATTTGTTTTTCCGGGCAAGGTTATTAGCCGTGTGCCAACCCTTTTCAGGATGTCTCTGCATCCATTGGTTCATTACTTGGCGGGTGCTATCCAGGGGTGTCACGTGGAGACTGCATGTCAACTTGGATTAAACAGGGACAAGGATCGTCCTGGCCTTCGCCGGGTTGAAAGCAGAGACTTTACCCTGAATGTTCGCTCCCATCCATGATTTTACGCGTTCCATTCTGAATACAACAAGAATAACCTTTCCTGCCGCCCAGCGCTTCGACACATTATTATACTGCACGCCTAGCGTTGCTCAAGCAAATCCGAAGACGGTTATACGTTTTTCATTTTGAAAGCGGGCCCGTTCGTATCTGATGGTTTTGATTGATTGTGTAGTGAACTCCATACGTAATTTTAACATTAAGGACAAGTCACTTTCTGGAGAAAATGGGTTGCTTATTCCATAGTCAGTGACTCGATACGGCGATTCGAAAATTGACAAATTAGTGCTCATCCGGAACTACCGCTATCTCAACATCCTTACCCAAGTATATCGGAGTAACGTACTCGAAATCTCTGTGCAGTCTGTTTTTAATTTCTCTCGGGAAAGGCTTACCTATAGCGTCGAGTCGATGCCGTTAGATGTGAAAAACGGTCAAGGATTTGTCCCAACCATTTCACGGAAACTATAGCTTAAAGAGTTGGTATTTCCCTGGGCGGTTAGGCATTGGGACCCGACCTAATACGCAGTCTCGTTTTAATTTCACTATTGATTTTTTTATAAGAATTCTTCGCCTGTAAGTAAGCAGTGATCAGCGCAGACCAAGTAGTGGGTTAGGTTTAGGTCGCAGTGTTCAACCACCAAACTATAGGTTCCATAAAATATTTGGGATAAAGGCGAAAGATTTATTCGAGCTTGGTAGCTTTTCAGGGTGCTGACCTAGCGCCATTCCTGAGACAAGAAAAAAGAATGTACCCGAAAAATAAATGAAAACTACTGCTTTTTCTGAGTGTTTGTTTCGTCTATTAAGAGCTTGTTCTCATCATCGACCCCATTGCTCGTAGTTAATGACAATGTCGTCGTCATATCATATCACAGGAAACTCACATATTACGCGCTGCTATATCAGCGCCGACCTCACTGTAACAACTACTATTAGTACTATACTATTTACTATTAATGGCCTGTAGGAACCCGGAAGTTCGTGATCTCACCGACTCGACTACGCCATCGTTCCCGTTCTGTGCACTCTCCTTCCACTCTTGACCATCTGATCCGATCTCATCAAGGCGAAACCTAACATTGTCCTACCATCTCCGTCGCGGCCGTCCTGTCGGTCTCCTTCCCGTTAGTCTACCGTCAAAAGTTCAACGCACGGTCCTATCGTTGCCCATTCGCGCCACATCTCCGGCCCATCTTAATCTTCGCGACCTGATTACTCTCCCCATTGTAGGTTTGCGGTATAGCTCTTCCAGTTCGTGGTTGTGGAGTTTCCTCCATTGTCCTGCCACCTCTTCATATTTACCGTCAAATACGAGTATACCCCTTAAAACTTTATTCTCGAATACGCGGAATTTGTTTTCGTCCCGTTTTGTGAAACCCCATGTTTCGCATCCGTATAGAACAATCGGCATGATTATGATTCTATACACACGGAGCAACTGTAACAACCTATGTGAAAATAAATGACTTTTATTTTAGTTAATGAATTTATTATATTAGATGTTTTCACAGTCGGGTGTCTATAGTTACTGCCCAATCATCGTTGATGACACCCCAATCAAAAAGTGTCAGTGCCCGATGAATAGACAACGCTGTACAGTGTGCTCGTTAAAGCCCTTAAATTACTCTTACTCTTACCGCACTCAATCGTCCAATTCACTTTCGCATGGTTATTCATGCATTCAAAGAGTTGAACTTTCATAATGTGGTCTAAATTGCATTCCCCCACCATTTATTAGAGGATTTCTACTTTACTCGGTAAATCAATTTTATTTGCTCTATTCAAGTGAATAATTCCCAAATAGATGGAAGGAATAGATCGACCCACTTCGATTTTATCAAATATTATGGAGTCAGTCATAAACACTTTACTCTCGAAACGTGCGATCCCGTTAGTGTACGCTTATGTCATTTTCCCACGTATTTCAAGACATTGTTTCGGCGATTGTTGCCCTGAATGTCTTCAAGGTATTTAGCAGAGATTCGGACCTCGAACTTTCGTCGAAATTGCACTTTAAGGCAGTTTAGGGATCTTCCATGCACAGGAGTTTATTTTTCTGGGAGTTCTATTCATATAGTTCTAAATACCATTAAGTCTCTGGTGTTCACTAGGGCTACTTAGCCTCCCCAGCTCGACTTATTTTCATGAAAGACCTCGTGTCTATTGTCCAAACCACAACTCCTATTGCTGGTAACAACATGTTCAGTTTCGCTCACTGTTTCGAACATGCTCAATCAAATGCTTCTAACTCAAGCGACAATTCAGTCTGAGTTCCCTGAATTCCGGCCTCAAAAACACACAAAACGATAGAGAACATACCATATTATGTATTCGAATGGAATTCAATGCCTCCCAAATGAAATGCCGCTTTGTGTCATCAAAGAGAAACTTACTTGTCTATGGATGGTTCTCGTCTCGATAAATAGGACATTCATTTCTTGGTACTGAAATTAACTAAGGCGGGCCTAAATATCGAGGTTTTCTTAAGAAGGCCTGTGGCGGTTCCGCCAAACCCCACGGTACACTTACCTGAAGAACCCCCATAACTTCGTCCCAATCTTATAAGTTCGCTAATGCTATCGCATTAGCACCTTAAATGCTTCACTCATCAAATAGATCAAATTTATTTAACTAAAAGTCCCTGTAAAGAATCCTTACCTTTCATGCATCTCTCCGCATACAAATTCCCTGTAAGAATTCTTTCCTAACTTATCAGGAATCCCAAAACCAATTCAACACCTTGGGTGCCAGGTAAATCCCCCTAGACGAATTCCTGAAAAAAAAAATGATTTGGTTTACATACAATGTAACCATCATAACAGGGATCATGAACATTGCGTCGCCTCTTTCCCGTCCTCACCAAGTGTATAATAAATCACCATACATACACATTGGCTGGCGATCTACACCCAAGGGATCAAAAACAAATATACGCATCTCGCGTCTTAAGGCATCAATTAAATCCTACAGCACAGGCAAATGCAAATAGGAACTGAATACCTACCCTTACCAGCGATGCCATAAACACCATTTCCCGGTAATCAAGCTAAAACTAATTAGCGAATTTCCACATTGCATTGCCGCCCATTTATTTAGCCGCAATGCACATCTTAGACAAAGACCTAAGCGTTTCCTTTGTCTTCTCATATTTCGGGATCTGCTTCTCATCAGCAGCGGCATGGGCAAACAAAAACCATTAGCATCCAAGGAGATTCGGTTTGTTTGCTTTACCGAACTCACATCTCATAGATACACCCTATGCCCTTTTCGTCGGTTCAGGTTCGTTCTCATGGTTTGTCCCATCAAAGAACCCATGTACACACCTACATGTGTACTACCAACGATCTTCACGGTCCCTTTGTTCTTACCGCCTGTCTGCTTCGTTTATCCATCGCCTTCGCGCGTGTGTTGAATATTATGATCCTCACGATCACCCATGCACACATACTACCATGATCTCCATTACGAGATCTGGTTTTCTGTTCCACAAAGAGAGACTTTACGTCTCTCTTGTGGTAGGTAAAACGTATCCTTAGTGGAGAGGAACACTTTCTCTCTCGGGGAAACTCACCCCATTAGCGAGTCGGCTCTGCACGAGCCATTTATCGCTGAGTCCAATTACATCCGCCGGCCACCACGGTCGTGCCGCTCCCGCTGTCCGTAGCGCTGCGGACGCGTTCTATTCCAGAGTCGTAATCGAATGGCATTCCGCAGTAAAGCTTTTAATTGTAATAATTGTACAAAAAGTTGTGAATTAGAGTAATATGTCAACGACCGTGACTTTTGAATGTGGATTTATAGTTTAATTTGTCTTACCACCAGCATCCGGTAAAACTAAGAGTTAAATAAAAAAACAATTTAATACAAATAACATTCAGCGTCGAATTTGTTTCACCACTACCTTAAGTAAAAAATCTGCACATTAAAAATAGAACCAATAAATACAAAGAACAGTTTATAAATAATAAAATCATTTAATACGAAAGCTTTCTCCTGGTGTTTTCTTCTTTCCTCGGCGATCAATTAGTGGACAGTGTACTGTGGAACATTTAGAGGAGGTAGTGGGTGGATGGTAGAATCAGCGTCCATGCCGACGCACAGACCATCGCCCCCCACAGACTTACTATGCCCAGTCATAGTTTACAAGATGAATATTGGAACAAATGTATCAAGAAAAACACTGCTCATGTTTTAAAGTCGAACAATGAAACTCATAGGAGACTCAGACGTAACACGTTAAAGATAAAGCCAGATATTACCACAAACATTGATCAATCGATCTGAGAGGTTCCGCCTTCCTAACGTTGTGCCGGCAAAACCAGCCAATCAAAGAAAATAATGCACACAGGGCTCACAATAAAAATCAATTTCAAACAGCCAGACGAATATAGAGAATCGATTATCTCTTGACCGACATGGGCATAGAATATTCTATCTGATCATGTTTTCCACGAGATTTCAATCTTCAAGTAATCAATTTTGCGACTTCCTTTCCATCCACTTGCTTGGTTAATTAAGAGTATCGCATATGTGCGCGTTTTTTCTTTTTAAATCAGAAAGCATTTCGATGACCTGCGCATTAACGTTTAATATAATATAATAAAAGCGATTATCACTTAGCAGAATCCATCGAATTCTAACCTTAATTGATATTACAGTATGTAATAAATACAACACTCAATATTCCAATTTCTCATCGTCAAGAAATATCCATCAAGAGCTTCTGCTTCTGCTTCTGCTTCTTCTAAGCCAATAAACCTTCAACTATTGGTATTCGATATACGTCGACCCTTAACTGAAGCAAACTCATACCTGTGCGTGCGAAAAGTGCAGCGAAATGTTTAGAGTTCTTATGAGATATGACAAACATATCACACCAAACGTTCGAAATCAATATCCATTAGCTAGATAAACGGCCCCGCAGCACGAGTTTCTTTTTACAGGAAACGCGAGTTATGACTTTGGGTGTTTCAGGACTCTGAAACACCACAGGGTCCGAAAGTAAACTCCCAACATCAAAAACAACAAGACCGGAAAACAAGACAGAAAAAACAAAAATAAAGTCAAAAAGGACCGAGAATTGATCATTTAAAAAGCGCGCTTAACGGGATTGTAAAAATTCTTTTTGTCGCTAACTTGGCACAACTGTCTTCTATCCTAACATGAAGCTTCAGTGCGATCTGTGATTTAGTTTGTTTACAGTGCTAGATTTCATGTGTTTTGCGAGTTTTACAACGGATAAAAATATCGAATAGAGAATTTGTATCCCAAATTGTGTTTTGCTTTGATAATAACAGCTTCAGTGGGTTCATCAGCCCATTAATTAACACGCGCTAACAAATGGGCATCCGAGACGTTACCCATTGATTCAGTGTAGTTCAATTTCGATAAGAGGAGTGTCTGCTAAACTCTGTCGAAAACTTTCGAAATTCCTAGTACGACAACCTAATTTACAGCAAGTAGTGCTTGCTTGCCATCTTGTTGGCACGTCGTGAGTATCGCACTAAGATCACATTGGCAGCCAGTCAGGAGATTTTTTTTCCAGATCACAAAAGTGGACTTGAACTTGGTGCAACCATTTGTCCTCTGCAAATATTGGCCCACAATCCCCCAAGAAATACGCTCTGGTTTAAGAGAAAATGATAACTCCTGTGAATATTTCTGCTAGCCTGACCATGCATTTCTTCGTTATTGCAATCAGAAGGCATTCCACACCAATAACCACTGACACATTTCTTTGTCGTCCGCCTCTTGTACCATTCGCTCTATGCTGAAACATTTAAAGGCACCGACGGATGTTTGATGTAAAGGAATTGTTTATTTAAGTATTCTTAATTATTTATAGTAATGTAAATTAAATACTGGTAATTTGGGGATAGCAGAATTAGCTGTTTCCATATTTGTGAAAAATCTCAGGAGCATTCTTCTCATCAGCTCAGCCTCACATTTGAAAATAGAGCGAGGGTTATATCTGACAAAATCACCGACGGAGAACGAAGCAAGAATGCCGTAAAAATGTTATCAACAACACAAAAAAATGTTTCTAACTTTACCGAATGTAAGCGAATTTCATCTAAAAAGTCAATATTCGTTTACACCGCTCACTGAGGAGGACATCGTCTGATACTTATAGCGCATACCAAGGAAAAGGAATCCATTACAAAGCAGTTATCTCTAGCAACAAGTTTTAATACTGGGCCTCACCTAACTGGAGAAAGTGACCAAAGGTTCTGAAAACTCAAGTACACAGTTCAACCAAAATTTGGAACAAGCAACAACGAAATTGCAATTCAGCTCCCATTCCTCCTTTTTGTATGTATACATCCCTGAATTTAACAAGAACGACAGAGACAAGTGATGTAAGTGCCTTACGATAGGTATCTGGTGGACAGAATGCCAAGTGTGCGTTTTGTATGGTCATTGAGCTCTGGTGCATCCAATTTCGGAAGAAGGGGCGCCTTCAAATAGTGTGTCCTCAAGTATCCTTTCTATTTGCCGTTGGTCCGAAATGTATGTCCTTTAAGTTGAACAACACCCAACCATAACCAGCAACAACAACACCACGCTTGGGGGGCAGTTGAGTCTACTGCCCGTCTGTCGGTTGTTTGGTTCGTTGGTTGGTTGGTTAAGCGAATGGACAATGAACGAGAGGAAGCCCTGCATAGAGCACAAATATGTAATAAAATAATTTCAATGAATCTTAGCGCACGGCATACATGATAGGTTAGGGGTTGCTGCTACAGAGGTACACTTGGTCAGTTGCGTTTCTTGTTCACTACAATATATTTGGATGGATTTCTCACGAACTCAATGGATTCCGTTGCAGGAATATTCGATGTCGGAATATTGTAAAATATTCGGCAAACTCAAAAAGTCGTCGAGGTGCGTGAGTGAAGTGAAATTCAAACCAAGAAAAAAACCTACAAGTAGTAAAGGAGAAAAAAGACGGTGTAAACAAAGAACTACATGTGACATTACGACGGTGAAAATGTTTCTTTCGTAGGCGTAGAATTATCTGCGCCTGTGTCAACGGGCGACTAGTGAGCAGGACACTCGAAATGAGAAGTGTTTAGAAGATTGCGCAAACCAGAGGTAAGTTATCTAGAGGTAAATTGTATACTAGACGATACTATCTGACATGAGTCAAAATTGTGATTTTGCCACGTGAGTAGGAATATGCTCATTTGGCCGGTGACTAAAAGAGATACGATTACGTAATTGGCTGGTGATGAAAACGGGCATAAAAAATACAGTTGCATTAGTACGCGTTCCCTAACCGGCGCTGTACTCGTTTCACTATATGTGATAGATAAGTCAATGATCATCAAACTAATCCGACCAGCTTCCTAAAAATGTTTCACTTGGGAATAACTATCTTATTGTTGTAGTAATAGCCCAAAATTTGTTTGTTCACTAGTAATTTCGAACAGGCTTACTTCGCATTTTGCTAGTGGCTAAATGATAGTTTTGTTTATGATGTTTGGTTTCCACAACGATAATATCTCCCTACACTCATTCTACCGGAATTACTGACTTGATACAGTTCTCCAATGAATTCGCCTCTTCAGCTGAGTAAACCAAATTTTTAATTTGTCCGATGGGTAAATGTCGTTATCATAATTATATTATTAATGCGAGCGAATATAAAACAAAAACGTGTGAAGATACCAGTGGTTACATTAATTTGTTGAACTGATGGGGTTGCTTTTCCACCAGAACAGGCTGATAATGCGGCATAATATTGTCCTGTAGGGACTTTTGTTTTTCCAAGTAACCTATAAAGCTTATATCGTGAGAATCCAAAAAAATGGTAGCCTTACCTTTCCAGCATTTTGGGTGAATTTCATTGAGAACATTGTTTTCATTGGTTTTTCGTTTCTGGATTTTTTACATTTATTACTTGTTTTAGCTTTTTAACTTAAAATACTTTTTACTTGTGAAAATGCTTAAACTCTAGCTTATCTATACATCTTAACTTACTGGTCTCGAGTGGACACTCTAAGCTAAACATAAGGTGACAAATGTCATAAACTATTGCTTCTCAGCTAACTTCATATATTCCTATTACTATATTTATTGTTTTTTTATTTAAACAAAGAAAATTTTATTATTTTATTTATTGGCCTACAGGAACTCGGAAGTTCATGACCTCACCGACTCGACTCCGCCATCGTTCCCTGTCCTGTGTACTCTCCTTCCACGCCTGACCAGCCGATCCGATCTCGTCAAAATCAAACCTTACATCGACCTCCCATCTCCGTCGCGGCCGTTTTTTGTTTTATATCCACATTTATTTAACAAATTAATTACATATTTTACTTAAGACTATATGTTAACTTCTATTTTACAAATATCATTCTTACATTAACGTACTGGCTTTTCGCAACTCGTCGCGGCCGTCCTACCGATCTCTTTCCCGTTGGTCTTTCGTCAAGAATTCTACGCACGGTCCTATCGTTGCCCATTCGCGCCACATCTCGGGCCCATCTTAATCTTTGCGACTGGATTACTTTCACTATTGTAGGTTTGCGGTATAGCTCTTCCAGTTCGTGGTTGTGGAGTTTCCTCCATTGTCCTGCCTCCTCGTCATATTTATCTCCAAGGATACCCCTTAAAACTTTATTCTCGAATACGCGGAAATTGTTTTCTTCCCGTTTTGTGAGACCCCATGTTTCGCAACCGTATAGAACAATCGGCATGATTATGGCTCTATAGGCACGGAGGTTTATGTTACGTGATAGCAGTTTGGATTTCAGCAGTTTCCTGACTGCGTGCCAACTACCGTTGCCGGAGTGTAGTCTTTTGTTAATTTCCTTCGACATTTCGTTACAGCCAGTTCATATTTGTTCCCTGAGGTCCACCTGCTTTCGCCGTAATCATGTATTTGTTTTGTCTTTACTTATTTCTAGGCCCACCTCTTCTGCCCCTTCCAGGATGATTTCACAGTTTTTACTTACAGTTTCTAGATTATCGGCCAAAACGGCGATGTCATCCGCATATGCGAGCAGTTGTGTGGCGCCGTTCTTGAAGTCAACGAACAGTTGGTGAACCGCCTCTCCGTACTCCCACTTCTTTTCCAGAAATTGCCTTACTGTGAACATTTGGTCGCTCGTTGACCGGTTCCCACGGAATCGTCACTGGTAGTCTCCCAGTATTTCTTCTGCGTACGGTGTGATAATCGCCAGTATGACATTTGTTAGTATATTGTATGTGGCTGGGAGCAATGATATTCCTCTGTAGTTTTCGCAGTCAGATCTGTCGCCTTTTTTGAAAATGGGGACGACTATGGAGGATTTCCATTCTTCCGGAATGACTTCCTTATCCCATATTGTTTTGATGAGTTGATGGATCTTTCGAGTGGTTGCCTCTCCTCCATGCTTCACAAGCTCTGCCGGTATGCAGTCGACCCCGGGAGCTTTGTTGTTTTTCAATCGATTTATTGTGTCTATAATTTCGTTGAAAGAGAGCGTTGGGATCTGAGGATCGGCTGTATGTACGTTTTGTGCGTTTATTTGTGGTTGATGGGTGCGAACATTGAGACCGCCAACGAGACAGCACGTGCGCTTCTGCCTCGTGATCCATACCATCGGATCAATTGTATCCGTTTTGGGAATTTTAAATATACACAAGATACCCAATTGCACTATCGGTTCGCGCGACAGTCTTACTGTGGGGTCCTAAACAAACAAGCAGATCTTGACACACGCACCCGAGTGCAGTGCAAAGTTATTTGTGCGATCCTAGGCAAATAAACGGATCTCCGCACACGCGCCTTAGAGACGTGAAAAGTGCGCGAATATACACGCGAGTGATGTGCAGTGCGGGAAAACCCTCTAACCATTGTATCCCTTGTGTCTGTTTTCCTCATTTTCACACCTCTTGTTGCGTCCCTCAGGCATCGATAGTCTCATCGATTGATTTATAATCTTTGGAGTTTTTTTTGGTGTCTGAGTGGCATAATGTTCGTTATGGAAGGGATGTGACCTGGATTTCGACACGGACCTAGTGGGGCACCTACTACAATGGCATAACACTTGTAGTGGTTTCTTTCGCTTATCTATTGCTAGTCTCGACTTGCATCCTTTCCCGAGGCGGTATTGGTTTTCTGTGTAGGGCCATTTCAATGGAGCGGGAATTTCGCGTTGGTTTGTGTAACATTCGCGGCTTGAGATGCAAATTCTCTTCTGTGTCTGCCCATGTTTCTAACTAAAAACCAGCTATCCTTGCACTTCGCGAAACCCAGGTAATTACTAATACAGATATTTCGAATTTGAATCTACCTGGATATAACTTAGTCCCACTGTTCTTTCCACATCGTGGTATAGCCACATACATATGAAATGATATTGCTTATCAGCTTCTGTCACAATATGGGCTCTGTTCCAACGCCGAATTTAATTTATCTTGGCTGCAACTACACGTTCGTAAGCGTATCATACATTACTGTTTTCTTTACAGAAGTCCAAACTTGGATGGAAATGCATCCTTCAACGAATTTGATGCTCTGTCTGATTCTATTAATGGGATCTTGATCCTATATCCGTACACTGAAATCGTTATTCTGGGTGATTTTAATGTGCATAACTCTCAGTGGCTTCGTCACTCCGGACACACAATACCCGAAGGTCAATATGTCCAGCTTTTTGCTGATTCAAATAGCTTAACTCAACTTGTCAATGAGCCAACACGGGTACCAGATATATATGGTCATTTCGCCAACACACTCGACGTGTTGCTCACCTCCCACCCAAACAAATACACAATTGAATTTTCTTCGCCCTTGGGCACTTCAGATCACTGTGTCGTGTCAGCTAAATTTGCTCTAACCAACAGTAGCGTTAATGAGAAAGCTCTCAAAAGAACAGTATGGTTCTACGAGAAAGCCAACTGGGAAGGTTTGAATGACTTTTTAGGAGGTTAAATTTGTCGTTATATATCCTCAATAACGATGTTGACTCTATAGTGGACACATTGACAGACACGATTCTACTTGGCATCCGGGCCTTTATTCCACACAGAGTAAAGAGTATCAGAGAAGCCATTAAGACTAAAGAGTTGAGCTTCCGGCTGTATAAATCAAAGAATACTGAAGAAAACCGGAAAAGATTTCAGAGAGTTAGAAATGACTGCAATGCGTATATTCAACGCGCAAACTTCTTGCATGATCAGAGACAAAAAATATTACACTCTGTCACAGGTAGTAGAAACTTCTGGGCATTCGTGAAAAACATTCAAAACTCAGTCTCTTCGTCCTATTGCAGTGGAGAAGGCAAATCTACTTCCTGTGCATTTTGCAGCCAACTCAACGCTGCCGGATACCACATCGGTTCCACCTCAACTTGAGCGTGAGCAGCACACCATGGGCCAGATTCGCTTCGGAACGCGTACTGTTGCCCGCGCACACAAATCCGCTGGTCCGGATGGCATTCCCCCAATACTCTTGGAGAGATGTTCCTCTTCACTCGCTGAACCACTGCGGAAACTCTTCCATTTGTTTTATTCTACTGGCCGTTTCCCAAATAGATGGAAGACAGTGAGCATCTAGCCAATTCCTTAAAAGGGGTGACAAATGGTCCCTTTCTTCTTATCGACCCGTAATACTAGCTTCTATTCTCTCCAAGGTAATGGAATCTCTTATCAACTGTCTTGAATCAAATGACCTCGTCAATGGCCCCCAATGTGGCGCTCGTAGCAACAGGTCCACACGAGATCTGATGGCGTACCTTACCGAAAAGTGGAGACATTCTATCTACTACCTCGGTGAAAGCAAGGTAGTCGCATTGGATATTTCAAAAGCCTTCGACAGAGTTTGGCATCCTGCCCTTTTGTCAAAATTGCATTCGTATGGAGTGGACAATTCCTTGATCCAATGGAGAAGAGACTATCTTTCTGGTCGTTCAATTCAAGTGGTTCTTGATGGTGTCAAATCTGTCTCCCATCAAATTAATGCAGGTGTTCCCCAGGGTTCGGTACCGAATATTAATTGTTGCTCAATAAATTTAGTGTTTAGAATCCTACCGGCTGCGCCAATTGTTGTACGGTAGTTGCACATAAAATATGTAATATATACGAGGTTGAATCAAAAAAAGTGCCGATGATGATGATGATGAATCAAATAAAAACGGTAATATCTTTTTATACATTTATTAAATAATATTACCTATACTATCAACATGTTTCAATATAGTCTTATCTACACAGTTTTGTGTTTTTTGATTTAGGGTTAGTTGTTAGCCAATTGCGCACGTGCTTCTCGACTTCTTCATTACTTTCGAATTTTTTCCTCCAAGTTAGAGGGTGCGAAAAAAAAAAACAGTCACAGAGAGACAAGTCTGGGCTGTAAAGATGGCGTTCGAGGGTATCACTAACCTGTTCTTGAGTTACGATCAATAACCTCGGAACGCATCGAGCAGTAATTTTTTTGAAGCTAAGATCATCAGTGATAATGGATTGAACACTTTCATATCTGATACCTACTTCTGACGAGATTTCTCCAACAGTTAAGCGGCGATCACTTTCAGTAACCTCTCGAACCGCACGGATGTTCTCATCTGTACGAGTTGTCCTTGGGCGTCGATCATGACCTTCGTTTTCCATACGTTCTCTCCCACTTTCAAATTCTCTGGCCCACGTATACGCACGAATGTGAGGCAGTATATTATTACCAAACTGTGCTTTCAATCGAGAAAAATTTCCGAGGTTTTAACGCCTTCATTTGTCAAAATTTTTTATAAGAATCCATTGCGCAACATTCGTATGTACCGCTAGCCAAGCTGGTTCCCTTACTCTTCATAAACCAAACAATAGCCACGCATAAGATTATCTAGCTCATAACCTGTTGCTAAGCAAAAAAGTAAAATTACCGTTTATATTATATTATACCTTCGTATAATTAAATATTAAGTGTACTCACAGTTCCGCCCCCGGGTTTGGCTCGGCGGTGGTTCGTGCCGCTGTGTTAGCTTCGCTGGCTCTCTCCTGAGGAATTGAAGCTGATATTACCGATTTTTTGAAACAATGATCTCTTCGCCGGAACGGTGCTGACTCTAAAAACTCTGTTAAACACTGCTCTACTCCAGAACGGTTGAACTGAAGGGTTTTGAAATGAATCACTTTGGTTGGAATTAACCTTCCCAACCATTGACCACGATTGTGTTACTTTTATTACTGCCGCAAAGCCCGGAATTTTCAATGTTCTTTTCACTGGTTGGAATTCTTATGTTATTTAAAGTAAAAACCACGCCACTTAGTTTTAGTTCTTGTATTTCACGTGTAAAAATATATTATTCTTGTTGTGGTTTCTTTTTATTATCGACTTTATTTCATTTCAGTTTTAAAACATTTTTTTTATTTTCTTTCGATATTCTTAGTTTCTAATTTACATGCTAGACAAAAAATGCTTAAATTCTAGCTTTCTTATCTTATATTATAACTTACTGGTCCTACGCAGACGCGCTAAGCTAAACATTACATAACTATTGTATAATTTGCCTTTCGGCAACAGAACTTTGTTTGTGGCAGTACTTACTATTATTTAAATGACAAAGAAAAATATTGAAAACTTAGTGTCGAATTTTTGTTTTTTTTTTCTTAAAATTTAACCTAATTTTTTTTTTTTTTTTTTTTTTTTTATTTAAAAGAACTTAACTTCACTTAACTTAAATCTAATACTAACCTAATTCTAGAAAAGCTAAGTCTATGTAAGCTGGCTGATGATACTGTTATTCTATACCGACTTTGGTATCCAGGTCTTTATATACCATTCAACCACCAGAACTGTTGACGCTGTCAGCCTGATGTACTTCTGGCGGGGGAAACAAAGTTAAACCAGAGACACAAGATATGTCATAAAAACTACGATATTATACGAAGAGACCGACCTAATTCCTCTCAAGGGGGGGGTGTCGCAATTTTTATTAGAAAAGGGATCCCTCATAAAGTTATATATAGTGGAGAAGTGCGCAGGTTCCGGGTGCTGGAAGCCTGTATCGTCCGCATACCCCTTCAGCAAGGAAGGGGTTTGTATGCGATTGCGGTCTACGCACCTGAGGAGCACCAACATAATCTATTTATAGCAGAGCTCGAGACTCTCTTCCGATGCTTACAATTGCACCTGGGCAAAAATTACTTTATCCTAGGGGGAGATATGAACGCCAAGCATAGAAATTGGGGAAATCATATATCTAATGCCAGAGGAAATCAGTTGGCTGGCTGGTTAGATCAGTTTCATATTGAATATAGAACTGACCTGCTAGCTACCGAATATCCATCGTTCCCTAGAGGTAGATCGTTCTTAGATATCTTGCTAATCGACTCACGACTGAGATTACTTAACACCAATAGACGAAATACAAACTGTTTACGGACAATTGAATACGATAGTGACCACTGTGCATTCACGGCAGTAATAGAGCTTCCGAACGAGCTCGCAGATCTGGAGGAATTCGTGATCCCGCAACCCTATAACTACGGGGCAATGCGATGGCCGCGGTTCACCAGATCATTAACAAGAGAACTGCGTTCGAATGACTTGAATCTGCCAGTAAACAGAAACCTGACTAATGTCGAAATCGACAAATACATACAACAAATGGACGAAACCGTAAAACGAACAATGGACAAAACAATTCCCAAAACAACAGTTACAGATCACACTAACATGTACAGAAACGCAACAATAAACGCACTCCACAGGCAAAAGAGCAGACTGCTATCGAAATTAAAACAATTACACAGACAGTTTACAGACAGACAAGACCAGGAGATAATATCACTGAAATCCCGATTAAAAAACCTCCAACAATTACTTAAAGCTAATTATAGATTAGCAACAAATTTGTATTGGAACAACAGAATTCGAGCTATAAAAACTAATAACCCGAATATGTTCCCACAAATAAATAAAATATTCAGGAGAAATAATCAAAATGAGATTCAGTGTCTCCAAATTCCACGTACTGAGGTAAACAAGCAGCTGCTAACCAACACTGGCATAGATACAGAGAACGCTATCTTCAATAGTGAGCTCTTCGTGATCGAAGATCCTTTGGAGAAGGCGAACGCTGTGGGAGCTGTCTTTCAGGAAATGTACAAGGTGAATGAAAGCATTCACCGAAATCACGACCTGGAGGACAGAATTCGACTGAATCACCTGCACCTCCGGAATGAAATTTCACATTGGCAATCGGAGAATCCGGGTTTTACGGAATTCAGTGACGATAATCTGTCAATTGACATTAATGCCAATGGTGGGGCTAATAGCCTTTTAATCACAAGGGAAGGAATCCAGAGTATCTTCGACTCATTAAGAAGCAAAAAGTCAGTGGGAATAGATGGAGTACCTAACATCGTACTCAAGAACCTGCCCCCAATGGCAATAGATATATACACGGTCCTGTTTAACAACGCGTTGAATAATGCATATTATCCCGCGCGTTGGAAAACGGCCATCATTCAGCCCATCGCAAAAAAGGGCAAAGACTGCACAAACCCAATGAACATGCGTTCGATAAGTTTACTCCCAAGCATCAGTAAAGTATTTGAAAAAACCATTAACAAAGCTCTGCTAAAATGGGTAGAAGACAACAGCATTATTCCAAATAACCAGTTTGGCTTTAAGGCGGGTCATGAAACCACACATGCCGCAGCTAAACTGGTCTCCGACATACAATGGAATAAATGCAGGAACCAATGCACAGGTGCCTGTCTGATCGACCTGGAGAAAGCCTTTGATACCGTCTGGATCGAAGGGTTGTATTACAAACTGGTCAGACATGGCATACATAAGCCTTTACTATATGTACTTTACGATATGTTAAAGGACAGGAGGTTCGTGGTCAAAAGTGGTAATATGACCTCTAATAAAACGTATAATATCAAGAATGGGTTGCAACAGGGCGCGGTACTCTCTCTGATTCTTTTTAACATTTACATTAGCGACTTATTAGAAGTACTTCCGCAGGCTATTGCGTACGCAGACGATCTCATAATTTACAGAACAGCTCCGAAAGTTGCGATCATAAATAAGTTAATACAGCGAGACTTCAACAAAGTGCAGCGCTATTGCGATGACTGGAAACTTAAGATCAACTTCCAGAAATGTGAAGCCATCCTATTTAGAACTCCATTATATAAAGCCACGAACGACACAAGGAAAAACTGGCGAAAGCTAGTTATCGTGGGACCGCATGGAGATAAACTGGAAACCAAGAGTTTAGTTAAATACCTGGGCATCTGGCTAGACCAATATCTGTATTTCAACAGACATGTAGAGGCTGCTTTGCTCAAAGCGAGGAAAACTTTCGCTATGACAAGGAGGCTATTTCACAGTAGCCAACTTGACAGCAAGGTAAAAGTCATATGCTACATGACACTAATCAGGCCAATGCTCGTATATGGTTGCCCAGTATGGTTTAACATAGGTCCAAATTTGATGGAAAAGATTCGGGTGTTCGAAAGGAAGTGTCTCAGAAGCTGTCTCAGATTATATCGGACACCGGAATCGGACTATAAAAAGTATTACTCAAATGAGACTTTATATAATAAAGCGTACATAAATAGGGTGGATAATTTTATGATTAAATTAATCAGAGGACATATTGCGAGAGCAATAAGCTCGTCCAATGACCTAATTTTCGGGGCCTATTATCCAAACACTCTGTACTATGAGAGCGTGCGTCGCAACGGCTTTGTTCCACCAGAGGCGTTCCTTGGCTTGGATATGAAAGGGCTTATACAGGATAGATCCGGAATTCCGCTGATCTATCATGTAAGTAGATCATCTGTAGACGGGCGATTGTGCTACGACCGGGAAGTAGCGCGCACCGAAGAAGAGCTCCTGCGCTTCAGTAGGGCTATCTCCCACAGAGACCGGGACGATAGTATGAGACAGCGTCAACAGTTCTGGTGGTTGAATGGCATATAAAGACCTGGGTACCAAAGTCGGTAAAGAATCATACTATCATCAGCTAGCTTACATAGACTTAGCTTTTCTAGAATTAGGGTAGTATAAGATTTAAGTTAAGTTAGGTTAAGTGCTTTTACATTAAAAAAAAAAAAAAAAAAAAAAAAAAAAAAAAAACGTAGGTAAGTTAAGTAAGTTAAATTTTAAGAAAAAAAAACAAAAAAAAAATTGACAAAGTTTTTCAAATTTTTCTTTGTCTCAAATAATTATAAGTATTGCCACGAAGTTCTGTCGCCGAAAGTCAAATTATACAAATGTTAAGCAATGTTTAGCTTAGAGCGTCTGCGAAGGACCAGTAAGTTATTATATAAGATAATTAAGCTAGAATTTAAGCATTTTTTGTCTAGCCTTTAATTTAGAAATTAAGAATATAAAAAGAAAAATAAAAAATGTTGTAAAAATGAAAAAATTAAAATGACTGTTGACGCTGTCCAATACTATCGTCCCGGTCTCTGTGGGAGATAGCCCTACTGAAGCGCAAGAGCTCTTCTTCGGTGCACGTGACTTCCCGGTCGTAGTACAATCGCCCGTCTACGGATGATCTACTTACATGATAGAATAGCGGAACTGCGGATCTATCCTGTATAAGCCCTTTCATGTCCAAATCAAGGAACGCCTCTGGTGGAACAAACCCGTTACGACGCACGTTCTCATAGTACAGGGTATTTGGATAATAGGCCCTGAAAATTGGGTCATTGGACGAGCTTATTGCTCTCGCAATATGTCCTCTGATTAATTTAATCATAAAATTATCCACCCTATTTATGCAGGCTTCATTATATAAAGTCCCATTTGAGTAGTACTTTTTGTATTCCGATTCCGGTGTTCGATATAATGCGAGACAGGTTCTCAGACACTTCCTTTCGAACACCCGAATCTTTTCCATCAAATTTGGACCTATGTTAAACCATACTGGACAACCATATATGAGCATTGGCCTGATTGGCGTCATGTAGCATATGACTTTTACCCTGCTGTCAAGTTGGCTACCGCGAAATAGCCTCCTTGTCATAGCAAAAGTTTTTCTAGCCTCGACCAAAGCAGCCTCTACATGTCTGTTGAAATACAGATATTGGTCTAGCCAGATGCCCAGGTATTTAACTAAACTCTTGGTTTGCAGTTTATCTCCATGCGGTCCCACGATAACTAGCTTTCGCCAGTTTTTCCTTGTATCGTTCGTGGCTTTATATAATGGGGTTCTAAATAGGATGGCTTCACATTTCTGGAAGTTGATTTTAAGTTCCCAGTCATCGCAACAGCGCTGCACTTTGTTGAAGTCTCGCGGTATTAAACAATTTATGATCTCAACTTTCGGAGCTGTTCTGTAAATCATGAGATCGTCTGCGTACGCAATAGCCTGTGGGAGTGCATCTAATAAGTCGCTAATGTAAATGTTAAAAAGAATCGGAGAAAGTACCCCTCCATGTTGCAAGCCCCTCTTGATATTATACGTTTTATTAGAGGTCACATTACCATTTTTGACCACGAACCTCTAACATATCGTAAAGTACATATAGTAAAGGCTTAAGTATGCCATGTCTGACCAGTTTGTAATATAACCCTTCGATCCAGACGGTATCAAAGGCTTTTTCCAAGTCGATCGGACAGCCACCTGTGCATTGGTTCCTACATTTATTCCATTGTATGTCAGAGACCAGTCTAGCTGCGGCATGTGTGGCTTCATGACCCGCCCTAAAGCCAAACTGGTTATTTGGAATAATGTTGTTGTCGTCTACCCATTTTAGCAGAGCTTTGTTAATGATTTTTTCAAATACTTTACTGATGCTTGGGAGTAAACTTACCGAACGCATGTTTATTGGGTTTGTACAGTCTTTGCCCTTTTTTGGGATAGGCTGAATGATAGCCGTTTTCCAACGCGCGGGATAATATGCATTCTTTAACGCGTTGTTAAACAGGACCGTGTATATATTTATTGCCTTTGGGGGCAGGTTCTTGAGTACGATGTTAGGTACTCCATCTATTCCCACTGACTTTTTGCTTCTTAATGAGTCGAAGATACTCTGGATTCCTTCCCTTGTGATTAAAAGGCTATTAACCCCACCATTGGCATTAATTTCAATTGACAGATTATCGTCACTGAATTCCGTAAAACCCGGATTCTCCGATTGCCAAAGTGAAATTTCATTTCGGAGGTGCAGGTGATTCAGTAGAATTCTGTCCTCCAGGTCATGATTTAGGCGAATGCTTTCATTCACCTTGTACAGCTCCTGAAAGACAGCTCCCACAGCGTTCACCTTCTCCACAGGATCTTCGATCACGAAGAGCTGACTATTGAGGATAGCGTTCTCTGTATCTATGCCAATGTTGGTTAGCAGCTACTTGTTTACATCAGTACGTGGAATTTGGAGACACTGATTCTCGTTTTGATTATTTCTCCTGAATATTTTATTTATTTGTGGGAACATATTCGGGTTATTAGTTTTTATAGCTCGAATTCTGTTATTCCAATACAAATTTGTTGCTAATCTATAGTTAGCTTTAAGTAGTTGTTGGAGGTTTTTTAATCGGGATTTGAGTGATATTATCTCGTGGTCTTGTCTGTCTGTAAACTGAGGCAGACTTGTGGGGGTTCTCTATATTACACGGGGAACCAACCCACAACCAACCAACCCGCCTTCTAACTGCGCATCACCTCAACCCCAATCTCTTTCCGTCGGCTATTTCACCTGCAAAAGTTAGCTACCTGAAAGACACATAACCTCATTCATTATTTATGCAGATAATGCATAATTGAATTCAGCCCTTTCTTGCCATACGGCAACTGCATTGCATTAACTCCATGAGGTTTCCACCGGAAATCACAATTACATGTTGGTTAGCAACAGCAAAGTCTAACCAAACGATGCTGTTGCATCATCGTGCAACGGCTTGGGTTATCGAATTCTTTTAGTTTGTTCTCACGCTCATAATTCTCAAGCTATTGCAGCGACCCATTGACTTCCCCCAGACACTCTATTCGCTGGGGTCCAATAAACTCTTTAGTCAGGTGTATAGCATAAAAATATATTTCATCCTATTTCATTTCCCCTTCTCAGAGTACATTGCACTCTGAGATCACCACGATATCCTAACTACGTCACTCGGTCATCACCAGATTTTGCTTTCGATGCATGCGAAGTTAAATCATCCCTGAGGTCGTCGCATTCTCTTTTCCGATTCTCCCATTCGTCCTATGTCCATGGGCGGGGTAAATGATAGAATACGAATGAGAGTGCGATCGAGATTGGTTGATCGTGTGGCTAAAGTAAATTTTCATCCCTTATTGAGATCAGTCGAATTTCAACCACCACCAGGGTCGGTCACGCCACATTACAGTCAAGTTTCACCACCAGCGGAGAAGAGTCGTTTTCATACATGGTGGAGTGCGCATCACCAGATCAAATAAAGTCTCTACGCGAGTGCTAAAGATCCTCCTTCTTAGTAAATCATTAATTCTCCATTAATCCTCTGTTTAATGTGCATTTAAAAAAAAAAAATTAACAATCAATAACTTATCCCATTCGGGTCGTTGGTATTCCCTATTTTCGAGAATTTTCACTGCTTGTGCTGTGCTACTTAGTTAATACCAAGTCCGGTCTACATTCATCTATGTACTATTACTTATAATTGAGAAGCTGTTAACGACAACTAGAGAAAATTTATGTGAATAGACGTAGAACATTTAAAATATACAATAACTTACATTTATCATGTTATTGTGAATTATTTAGAGCGAAGCGGAGTAAAATTTAATGTACTTAAATATACTAGGCGCTCCAGTGCAATTAACCAGCGATTTTAAAGCAGAGAAAATAACAAAAAATAAAAGAATAAAAACTAATTTCGATCCAACCAGTGTGTTTTATTTTTCCTTCCTTTCCTTGGCGCTTGGATTTTCTGCGAACAATTTTTGACGCAATCGTAATCGTTGGGGATATTAGTGAATCACGTGCCCGTGTTTGGCATCATAATTTTTACCCCACAGACTCACATCGGCCGATGCGAAACCACCGTTTGTCTTCGATGTCTTTGTTGCCCTCAGTTATCCCATCGAGAAAACTGGGTCATACGATGTAGCCGGTATCGTATGACCCGTTCAACGGCGATGATCGATCTCGAGTTTATCTCAGATATTATCGCCGGTGTAATAACTGGGCCTTTGTATGCGCCAGTGTAAGTTTATGTTTAATGTTTTAATTTGTGTAATGTTAAATGTAATGTGTGTTTTATGTGCTAATTTAATATTTTCTGCGTGTAATGAATGTGTTTAATTAATGTGTATTATGTGTTTTTCTTGTGTGTAAAATGAAAAAATGTATGAATGTTTTATATGTGTTTAATTTGAAATGTAAATTGTATTCTGTATTCTGTTTTATATTTAAGATTCTGTATTCTGTTTTATATTTAAGACATAAAGACATAAAAACGATTTCATTCAAAATTGTAATGTGTACCTTAAATGTCTTCTCCTTGCTTATTTTTAATTTGAATTTTACTTTAACTTTTAGTTATTCAATTTGTAGGAGGAAAATCATTTTTCCCAGTAGTTATACTGAATTCACTTTTTTTTACTACTTCTTTGATATCGTTCCTTTTTTTCCTGCCACTTGCTTAATAAGAATTTACCTTTACACATAGTATTTCCTTTTCGTTCGTTGCCTTTCAGCAACAACTCAACATTTCGTAGTCCATGTTTCGGCGCGTAACATACGTCTAACTTTGAAAATTGATATTATTTTTGGAAGAGGAATAATACCGTTGGTTACGTGGTCACCATAAAAATCACATTTCTCGGAACTTTTGTCTATAAGATTTTCTGTTACGTGCAAGATTTCGATGTTTACATACAAAAACTAATTATTCAGAAACTGATGATCTATGTGCAGCAATTTTGTGTGTGAAATTATTAATTTTCAGTGGTTTATATCCCATCCTCCCTCCATCCGTTAATATCCCACCATCTACTCATTGACCTCGAAGACTGCGATTCAAAAACTATTTGAGAACTTCTTGAAAGTATAGAATGTCAAAAGATGCAAAAAAAAAATCAATTTGCGTACTAGTTGTGTAGAGTCCTACACACAGCACTTTAAATGCAAAATTTCACTACACTCTGGCAACCTTGCGCATATCTCTGGTTCTATCCTGTAACCGGTGGATATTATTCGTAGGTCCATGGCCGGTTCTTCTAACAGATGACAGTACAATTTACTCAGTTTACATTTCACAAACTTTTTTTAAGATTTGTTTTTACTTAAACTCTTGACTTCCTAGCCAGGCGAATGTTGCTTCAACTATTGCTTATAAACCTTAATTATTAACTTAATGGTTCCCTGCAGAGACTAAAACCTAAACACAATTTGATTAAGGTGACATATGTAGTCAGGAGGTCTTTTTCTGAAAAAACGGTTGAATGTATTAATTAAAGAAATTTTCTATAGTGTTTGTTATCATTTGAAGATGTTATTACAAATATGGCAAAAGATGGCCCCACCAGAAAATGATGTAGAGAAATTGTCAGATGTCAAATGTAATATTGTGAGTTTGAACACGTGATAACGACATAACCTCAAAATATTAGTGATTTTGTATAAACATTACACAATTTTTTTCGTGCAAAAATTTCTAGTTTTGTGCCAAATAAGCGTCATTTCCGGGAACTTCTGATTTACTTTTTTAATTTGAAGAAATCTGCCTCTGAGGTGCATCGATTGCTTGTAGGAGCACATGGTGAGGCTGCTTTGAGTGAGAGAAGTTGTCGTGAGTGGTTTCAAAAGTTTAAAAACGGTAAGTTTGACGTGGAAGACAAAGAACGAAGTGGAACTCAACACGCAATTTCACATCGTTTAAAATCATTAGGGGTGATTCAAAAACAAGGAAATAAGTTTCCATACGAACTGAAGCCGAGAGATGTTGAACGCCGACTTTGAAATGCTGCTTGCCAGGCAAAAAAAAAGAGTTTTTGCATCGAATAGTCACTGGGGATGAAAAATTGATCCACTACCATATCTTATAAAAGAGAAAATCATGGAGACCACCTGGCCATGCTTCAACATCGACAGCAAAGCCGAATATTCATGGGAAAAAACGCATGCTGTGTATTTGGTGGGATCAGATTGGTGTCGTGTATTATGAATTACTAAAACCGAGTGAAACCATCACTGGAGTATCTACCGAACACTATTAATGAGATTGAGCCGAGCACTCAAGGAAAAACACGCCCATTACTACTACAGGCATGACAAAATTATTCTTCTCCATGATAATGCTCGTCCGCATGTTGCAGTGCCGGTGAAAAACTATTTGGAAACACTTCATTGGAGTAGTACCCCACCCCCCGTATTCGACAGACTTCCCCCCTTCTGATTATCACTTATTTCGATCTATGGCCTGTCCGAGCTGCACTTTACAGCATATGAAGATACCAAAAAAATCGTGGATATCCTCAAAAGGTGAAGAGTTCTTCCGACAGCTATTCCTCGAGTCCTAAAAAAGTGACATCACGTGGACAGGATCATCTGAAATCAAAAAGCGAAGGAGATTTCGTTAGTAGATTACTCAGTCTCGGGGGTGAACAAAGGACTTTGCAAAAAAATTAAATTTAGGAACATCGAACAGAAAAAAATCCGAAATTTATTTTTTGTATTTTGGTGAGGCTAGAACCCTCACATATTTAGCTTAGTACAAGCGATATATGTGATTATCTTAACAACTATCTTAAAACTAAGATATAAAGAACTTAACAAATTTATAAAACAAGTTCTCATCATTGGAAAAAAAAATCCTTCGCCACCTCCGAGTAAATCTTATTTAAAAGAAGCATGTAAAATTTTAGAAAGATCGGTTTTTTTGAGATATCATTGTTTACTTCCGGTTCGTTTACCGGAATACGACCACGACGACGAATAAAACACATGAACGTTTCGATATATAAATCTTTAATTGAACGACAAAACGATTGATTCAAATGACAAACGAAAAACTCTCTAATTAGCATAATGCAAAACTGACAACAATAATAACAACCGAAACTATGACAACACAAAAACTAATAACAAACGATGTATAACAAAAAGGGCAAGTGCTGCCAAACATGCAAATTAATTATAAATTATAACAAATTAATAACAAAACATATTAAATAACAATGTAATAACAAAACGACTAACAATATATTAACAAACCAATAATAACAATAAAACAAACGATGATGAACAAATGGCTTGAACTCATTGGTTCAAGCGCGACGCGACAATCATCTCCACCAACAATTTTGAGATAAACGTGTTTAAAGTTTTCAATAAGGATAGGAGCGGGTGGAAAAGGTGGGGTTTAAAAGTGCTCTATCTCATTCAATTTTGTTCGAATCGGCTCCATATTTCGGGAAAACACGTACGTTCATAAAACCATTTTTAAAAAGTCATATTTTTGAAAATGATAACTATATGTGCCGTCTTAAGATCATTAGGTTTTGTCACGTACTCTGTTCCGCCATCGTTAATATGCAGACGTAGTTTTCGAGCCACCTGCTAGAACCAGATAAAAGTTTCATGTATAGCCCACAATGATCGTCTAATGACGTTAGTGTCATTTGCGTATGTCGTAATTTGAATTAACTTGTGCAAAATTGATTCTCTCATTGCCACATCGCAATCGAGGATCATCTCCTCCAATGATATGTTGGAGAGAAGATACGGTAATGTACTAATTACCATGTTAGAGTCCACTAGGGATGTTCACAGTTCACAGACAATGTTCAAGATACCTTCATATGGCTCGTCACATTGGTCTTGGTCAAGCCACATAGTCGTGCCAATTTATTGGGGATGATTAGCTCTTTCATGGCTTTGTATAATTATCCTCTGACTACGTTACATTTGGCTACAATAACTATGTGAAAAATTACAAGGAGTGTTCAATAAATACAAAATTTTACGCGTGTACTTTATTGGACTGTTCACGCAGGACTGTTTGCCCCCTCGTCGCCAAAATTGGTACGTATACAGCAAATTCTTTCCTCCTTTAGTTGCATATCATAAGATGGCGCTAATGTACGTATTTGCGTACAGCGACTCGAATGCCAGTCCTTATTGACACCGCTTGTGATGCATTGAGTTTTGGAACTGTAAAAATGTTTCCATCTGCTGCCTAAGTGTGTTGTTGATTTGCGCAGGATGAAATAGCATGGTGATGGCTTATTATTAGACGTATATATATATATTGGTCATTCAGAAAGTAGACGGATATCACATAGGCTAGAAAACACAATAGTCGCAGGAGTCGCTTAGGTTTTTCGAAAAAAAAAACGGATGAATTCAGAGGAATGATAAAAAGTGGTTCCATTAGTATTTCCCATCTTTCGGGTAATTTGTAGGTACCAGTTCAATAAAAATCCTCCCCCCTTGTTGCGAATTATAAATGAAGACATTTTTCCGCATCGACGTATGAACAAGGGCGCCGCTCAGTAAGTACATGACACATCTAGGCAAATATCTCCACACTGTGACTACTCAACCGACACGACACATGAACACGCAATCCATAATGAAGAAGTATGTACCAAAAGAAATTTCGAAAATAAATAAATAAGTTATCAGAGCCGTATACCATAAAAATTAGCAGAAAAATCTCACAGCTGATAAATGGTACTATTACTATTTATTAGCCTGTACGAACCCGGACGTGCATGACCCTCGCCGACTCGACTCCGCCGTCGTTCCCTGTCCTGTGCGCTCTCCTTTCACGATTGGACATCCGATCCGATCTCATCAAGGCGAAACCTAACACTGTCCAACCATCGCCGTCACGGTTGTCCTGTCGGTCTTTCCCGTTGGTCTACCGTCAAAAATTCTACGCACGGTCCTATCGTCGCCCATTCGCACCACTTGTCCCGCCCATCTTAATCTTCGCGACCTGACTACTCTCACTATTGTGGGTTTGCGGTATAGCTCTTACAATTCATGATTGTGGACTTTCCTCCATTGTCCTGCCTCCTCGTCATATTTACCGTCAAAGATACTCCTTAAAACTTTATTCTCGAATACGCGGAATTTGTTTTCTTCCCGTTTTGTGAGAGCCCATGTTTCGCATCCGTATAGAACAATCGGAATGATTATGGTGGTATAAACACGGAGCTTTATATTACGTGATAGCTGTTTGGATTTCAGCAGTTTACTGACCGTGTGGCAACTAGCGTTGCCGGAATGCAGTCTTTTGTTAATTTCCTTCGACATTTCGTTCCTGGACGTCAGTATCGTTCCCAGATATTTAAATTCTTTAACTTCATCAAATATCTTGCCTCTGACGTTTATGTGTTCCCTGAGGTTCACCTGCTCTCGCCGTAATCATGTATTTTGTTTTGTCTTCATTTATTTCTAGGCTCTCCTCTTCTGCCGCTCGCATGATGATTTCACTGTTTTTACTTAAAGTTTCTAGCGATGTCATCCACATATGCGAACACTTGTGCGACCTCGTTCAGGGATGATCCGGCCATATTGTCATCTTGCACCTTTCTGATAGCATACTCGAGCACAAGCTTAAAAAGACATGGTGAGAGGCCATCCCCCCGTTTTAGTCCGTCCCGGATTTCAAATGGTTCTGAGAGGTGGATTTCTATTCTAACTCGCCCTTTGTTTTCGTTCATGCAAATTTGAATGAGGGCGGCATATTTTTTCGGGATTCCCAGCTCAACTACAATATGGTAGAATCTTTGCCTTGCGACTGAGTCGTAGGTTTTTTTGAAGTCAACGAACAGTTGGTGAACCGTATCTCCGTATTCCCACTTCTTTTCCAGAAATTGCCTTACTGTGAACATTTGGTGGCTCGTTGACCGGTTCCTATGGAATCCGCGCTCGTAGTCTCCCAGTATATCTTCTGCGTGCCGTGTGATTCTTGCCCGTATGACATTTGTTAGTATTTTGTATGTGGTTGGGAGCAATGATATTCCTCTGTAGTTTTCGCAGTCAGATCTGTCGCCTTTTTTGAAAATGGGGACGACTATTGAGGTATTCCATTCTTCCGGAGTGACTTCCTTACCCCATATTGTTTTAATCAGTTGGTGGATCTTTCGAGCAGTTGCCTCTCCCCCATGCTTCATAAGCTCTGCCGGTATGCAATCCATTCCGAGAGCCTTGTTGTTTTTCAATCGATTTAATGTGTCTACAACTTCGTTGAAAGAGGGCTCTGGGATCTGAGGCACGGCTGTATGTACGTCTGATGCGTTTATTTGTGGTTGATGGGTGGGCACATTGTGCAGGTTTTCAAAGTACTGCTTCCAGCTTGTCACGATATTCTTTGTTTCTGTGACCAGACAACCGTTTGTGTCTCGAATTATTGTGGCTCTCCCTCGGTAGCCATTTCTAATTGACTTTATCCCGGCATACATACCTCTGATGTTCTTTGCTCTGGCATTTTCTAGGATCCGAGTCTTATCCCATTCGCGTTTTTTGCGTAGTCTCGTTGTCTCTTTCCGAATTGTCGTGTATCTTTCTGTGTTGACTTCATCATATCTTTCTAAGTGGATCAGTGTGAGGCGTCTACGTTCTTCGATTACCCACCTGCACTCATGTTCAAACCAAGGTTTGGACTTAATTATTTTCTTAAATCCTAATACTTTTTCGGCTGTTTGTTTGATTGTGTCTATGGTCGATGCCCATTTAGTGTCTACGTTGTTCGTTTCCTCCTCCTCACTGCACACTCTAGGATGCTAAATCTATTCGTTAGCACGTCTTGATATTCAGCCCTTTTGCGCAGGTCGTTTAGTTTATCAATGTCGAACTTTTTGCTCGTCTGCGGTGACTGCCCATGTGGGTTTGCTGCGAGCGGACTCCTAATTTGCCCATCACTAGAAGATGATCGGAGTCGCAATCTGCTCCTCTATATGATCTTACGTCAATGATATTCGTGATAGTGTCTTTTGTCTATGAGGAAGTGGTACGCATTACGCCGTCGAGTGATATCCATGTAGCTTTATGGATTTGCTTGTGCTTGATCATCGTACTTTTCTCTACCAGATCTTTTGACGCTGCGAACGTAATAATTCGAATTCCACTATCATTCGAGAAGTCGTGTAGGCTTTCTTTACCTAGAGTTGGTTGGAAGATATCATCCTTTCCAATTTTCGCATTGAGGTCCCCGAGGAGGATTTTAACATCGAATAATGAAATCCCGTCAAATACTTCCTCTAGAATCTCGTAGAACGTGTCCTTCGTTTCTTCCTCTGTATATTCTGTTGAGGCTTGTACGTTTAAAGGTATATAATTGTACCATGGGCCCTGTATTTTTATCACCGACATTCAGTCATTAATAAATCTCATCTCCTTTACATGGGGCGTAATCTTCTTGCTTATGATGAAGCCGGTTTGGAGGTTATGTGTATAGATATCTCCACACGCCAGTGTGAACCCGTTGGTTTCGATTACTTGATGTGGGAGTCGGACTTCCTGAAGCGCGACGATGTCCATTTTACATTGTTTCACGTTCTCTAAGACCGTCTGTATCGCGCCTGGTTTATATAACGTTCGAACATTCCACGTGCCGACACGTATTTCCCGCTTTTTCCGTTTTTCCCTACGTCTTTCTTTGCCGAGTCGGTGTTTTCTTGATGATTGTTTCCTGATGGTAGTGGCGGCTCATCACACCTACGCCTACCGGGTTTTTCGTGGGACTGTTTTTTGTAAATTGATTATTGATTGTTGTTCCCACGAGTCTTGGGGTTTCAAATAGTCCGCCATATCAGAGCCCCTCTTTGAAATGGTAAGGTCTGCTTACTGCTCTGATTCGAACCGGTGTCAGAGAGGCTCCGTTATAATACAGCCGGTATACCCCTGGCTGCAAACCATCCAATGGGCACGGTGATGGGTAACACCCTGCATTAGGGGTGATAGATCTTTGTGTGTTAGTCCTCGCTAGCCTGGCTGACATGTATGACCCTACTGGAAGCATATGCTTCCGTCAGCATAGCCTGAGTGATTTATTGTAGTGTGAGCCCTCGCACCACGTCATGGTGTCGACCAACGGGGGAGCTGATAAATTGTAGTGAAGAAAATTTCTTCACCGTCTATATGCGGCCGTGGTCTGATGTGTGAAGACTTTAGTTCTAACTTTTGTGATTTTTTGTAATTGAGGTTGGTTTGAATTGCATAGTGAACTATGGTTGCAAAACACTACAACGCCTCCCAGAGACTTGGCCTTGTTTATAACTCCGGTAACATTCTCTGTGCTTGGTAGTAATAGCAAGTCGTTGTTACTGTTTCCGTACGGAACAATTACGAGGGTTGCCTCTTATGTTTCGGGATTTGGCAACCCTAGCGTTGCAATCCGGCAATTGACAGCTCTGTCGTAAAGTTGGACATTTTTGAGGTTATACGCACTCAGAACGTTTTGACATACGAGCGCTATTTGTGTTGTTTACAGTAACTTAAAAGATTCATCTCGGCCCAAAAATGGAATTAAATCGTCAACATTTTCGTGCAATTATTTTTTACAACTTCCGGCGTGGATTAACTCAGCAACAGTGCATAGATGAACTTAATTCAATTTTTGGCGATGAAGCTCCATCAAGGACCAGTGTTTATCGATGGTATGGTGAATTCAATCGTGGTCGTAGTTCACTCCAAGATGAATTTCGTGAAGGTCGTCCAAAATCAGTTGTTGTTCCGAAAACCATTGATGCTGTGCGCGAACTGATATTGGAAGATCGTCATGTGACCTATCATGAGATTGAGACAACCATAGGCGTTAGTGGGACCAGCATACATTCAATATTGCATAAACATTTGACTGTCAAAAAAATTTGTTCGCGTTGGATCCCACACAATTTGTCAATCGCCCAAAAAAAGGCTCGTGTCAATTGGTCGAAAGAAATGCTCAAAAAATACGGTCGCGGTGCTTCGAAACACGTCTATGACATCGTGACAGGTGATGAATCGTGGATTTACGCGTATGAGCCCGAAAGTAAACAGCAGTCGACTGTCTGGGTGTTTCAAGATGAGCCAAATACAACAAAAGTTGTTCGCGCACGAAGCACTTCCAAGCAAATGGTCGCCTGTTTTTTCGGAAAAACTGGACATGTCGCAACCGTACCACTAGAACAACGCAGAACAGTCAATTCTGAGTGATACACAACCATTTGTTTGCCAGTTGTCTTCCAAGAAATCAGGAAAACCAACCGCCGAAGACGGATCACTTTTCACCACGACAATGCGAGCTCTCACACATCGGCTGCGACAACTGCATTTTTGAGCACCCAAAACATTGATTTGATGGGTCATCCGCCGTATAGTCCTGACTTGGCACCGAATGACTTCTTTTTATTCCCGTACGTAAAAAACAAACTGAGAGGTCAACGTTTTTCGACACCTGAAGAAGCGGTTGCTGCATTCAGAATGCATGTGTTAGAGATACCTCAATCGGAGTGCCAAAAGTGCTTCGACAATTGGTTCAAACGCATGCAAAAGTGTATAGATCTTCATGGGGAATATTTTGAAAAACAATAAAGTGATTTTCGATGATCAATATTTGGTTTTGTTCTCTAATACCGAAATATAAAAGGCAACCCTCGTACTCTTTCGATATGTTCAACGTCGTGCTTCCCTGTCCTAAGTGTTAACCGAAGTTTTGTATTTTACTTTATTTAAAGACTACTAACAGTTTTAGTTATTTTATTTTATTTTTCAACCACTCGTATGGACTTTTTATACAAAACGGATCTTAATATTAAACGTACACCGTCCTTTGAACTATTCGGTTATGGTGTTTAGCAGCGGTAGTGAAGAACGCGCTATGAAAATGTTAGAACAAAAACAAGAAGTTAAAACCAAAGCATTAACTAATCAAACCAGGGCGGTGTGTCTCCCACGATGTATTTTCTCGCTAGTTATGCAGTAGATTGGTTGTTACACACGCAATTTAGAAATAAACTCTCAACATTCGTTGCAACCATTGTTAAGTGTATATCAAAGTTAAAGAAATAAATAGGAATGCTGACTCGGAACGGCTGGAATAAACAATAAGATGTATTAGGTTTTAGGTGATAAACGAGAGATCATTTATGAACGAATATGGAAGCGACAGCGCGGAACCTGTGGAAAGATCAACATTAATCTTTTAAGATGCAAATTTTACGCCATCAATCACAACCTGAATTGAACGCCTTAAAAATGGTCAATCGTCCAGTAATTGTGAGACTTATCATAATAGTAAAATGTCAAAATATGGGTTGAATACCACCGTCTGTCGAATGCATCGACGGTATATAGAGTCTTAGATACTTTTACTGACTGGAATAACACCATTTTTTGATGAGGTAAGCTGTGGCGATGGCAACAGATACACACAAACCACACAATCAAGGTGAAGAACATACCACCAAAAAGGAAATCACAAAAAAATGATCAGTGCCGTAGCCCAGAGCAATTAACGTAGCAATCGTAAATTTAAGTACCGAATTGAAATTCTCGTGTACAAATCACCGTGGTCTGATAGGGTGGTGTTTTGGTTCTAACCTTAACATGTCCTGAGTACAAACTACGTTTTTTACTTCGTCGCAAAACGCCATAATGCCTTTAGATCACCTGTTGAGTTGCGAAATTCGTATTCCCATAGATCGAGATATTTAGTTATTTGTCAATGACTCCATAACCTCCGATAAAGTGGAAGGTAATGCTATGGCAAGAAGGAGACGAGGAGTCGAGTTGAGTAGAACAAATAGAACAGTTTTCGCAACGGTTTAGAGATTGATGAAGAGCACCTCTCCAAAATTATAGTGACAATGCCATCTGGACCTACAGATTTATCTATATCTCTTTGAGTTCCATTGAGTTCAGGCAACAGTACGAGTTTGAAAGTGAATTTGGTTCATGCATTTCTTGTTGCATTTGAATAGAGACAGAAATGATACGGTGTTATGTAGCTTGAAATTATCTGTGAAATATGCAACATGTCGATTTGCTTTCTTTTACATTGATGACAGGTTTGTTTTAATTACGAATAATCGAGGAAACACAGGTTTTAATGTTGCCTAGATATTTCTATTCTGCGCTGACAGTGACAGGTATAGGTATTGATATACTAATACCACAAATTGTTGTCTCGATTAACCAGAAGTAATTTTGTATAACTATAGCCACTGAAGACGAGTTCAATAAAAGCAGGCTACATTTATTTAAAAAACAAAAATGAAGGTGATTTGTCGCCTCAATTGAGAAAACCAACGTTGAATTAGATCCGTTTTGACAATATTCCTAAACTTTTGATTGTATGGTAAAAATTTAGAATACATCTGGATACGTTTAACAAGATAAACTAGGTTAAGTAGATAAATAAAATACAACAAAGCGATAGAATTACTCGTACTCCACCACCTCCATGTTTCCAGGGAGCCCGGCCCATGATCCAGTCACAATTTCAATATACTGATAATAAAATAAATGATTAAAAATGGATTTTTTAAGTGATTAATCCTATAGAGATGATTGTGTTTTGCCGATGGGGTTTAGTTTTAAATCAGACCCAACTGTGTCGTATCGATATTCCCTACTAGGCAGTAAAAACACTATTGCCGCGGAAAAAAGGGTGGATTCTTCAACTTTTCTTGCCTACAACCTAACAAAATTTCGGTATGGTAAAACCCCTAATCAAAAACAAACCCCTACACTTAATGGAAATTAACTTATGGAACGATAGATACGTAAATGTTTTGTACAGAATTCCCTTTTTACAACCAGTGTGCGGATATATCTGCATACGAATACAAACATGTATTTATTATTATATTTATTTGGTGAACACTTTCTTAATCCGCTCAAGTAGGTTTTTGTCCCGTTGAAGAATGAATAAACTACACATTTATAGCAACAACAATAGTAATAAAGAACAGGAAGAAGGCGACAGAAACTAATCGCAAAGCTCCCGATATCATCCATCTACGGTTCGTAGGGTTCAGGGAAAAGTTTTCCGTCTTCAAAGTTGAAAATCTGAAATTGCAAAGAAGGGTTACGGTGACAGGGGTTTATCAGTCCTTGCTTTTATTCCTTATTTTTCTTTCTTTGTTTTGTTCTTGTGCATATGTATTTTTTGTTCCTTATCCTTCGAGATCTTGGTGTTGTTGATGTTACTGTTGTTGTTAGTTTTCTTCATCCTTGAAGAATATGGAACGCCGAACACGTAGAACGTAAGACGTAGCAGCACGTATGTAACGTCGTAGCAAGACGAACGTTTTATGGTCGAAAAAAGGAAAATTTTAACCTTCACCAGAGGCAGCCAATAAGAATGGAATTCTTCTTATAAGAATTTCCCTATTGGTTAGGGTTTCCGCGTGTTTTCATTTTATTTATACCTTCACTCCTTGTTGCCGCTATCCTGTTGCAGGATATCTTATATATACGAATCTGCCTCTAGTGTGCTCAACGTACAGGGAAAAAACTTTCCGGGAAGGGAGGGTATATGATGAAACCGAAGGAAATGAGAAGATGAGTCGAGGAGGTGGAGAATAAGACACCCCATGAAAACAGCTTTGGGAAAAAACATAACAACGGCGAGATAATGCAATCACAATTGTGGACAGTTAAATGAGCCATAGAAGGTGATCTAAAATTGAAAGGAAGAAAAGTACATTTCAAATATCGGCGAGGCGTGAAGAAGGTAATGGAAAGAGTATTAATGATTCATCTAAAGAAAAGTACAAACTATCAACTCTCGCCTACTATCGCTACTTGAGGTCGATTTTCAAGTTTTTCCTGCGATTTCTAGGGGAATAGTCGCGCTTTATTTTTCCCCTTACTTACGGATGGATGACTTACTTTTCTTATCCTATTTCTTGGGCGCGGAATATTCCTTCGTTGGTATAATCGAATGAACCAGAGCAGCACAAGTAGAGCGAGATGGCGCGCGCAAATGGGAGAGCGACAGTACGCACGGCAGGCTGTCTACCTCCTCCACATAGCTAGGTTCGTCGTCTTGAAGACACGGCAACGAATAGCGAGAAGAAAACTACTTTCTAAAGAAAATATAAACCCTAGAAGAAGTTATGTTGTTGCAGCATCTAGATACACAGAGGAAGGATATCGCGACCAATCAAAAGAATCTTCGCCCTTTTTTCGCAAGGATACCGTGACGCTATAATTGGGTAGTGCGCGCGCGGGTGTATGTGTATGTGAATTTGTGTGCGTTACGCACACACTAATCAGCATTTCCGTCCGACATCGGAATATTTGCCATCTTCCATCCTTACAATTTATTTCCTCATTTGCCATACTTTCCCGTCCCTTAGTTTTGTTCCTTTTTATTTTTGCATCTTTTTGAACTAAAAAAGGGCAAACCATAGGACATCAGTATAACGGGTGTGTTTAGATATAGCTGTGTTTGTGTGTGCGACTTATGAGGCGAGGACTTGAATTTTGTGTTACATGATCCCTTCACGGTACGGTGAAGACGGTTCAGTTAGCCGCGTGCACATTAGTTGGCATATGTGTGTATGAGCGAAGAATCCACTGACGAGGACATGAGTAAAAGGGTCCCAGAAACGAATATCTTTACTGGAAAACTAAGTGTATACATTCGTACATAGGCACATAGTCGTTACTCAAGTAATTCGAAGATAGCGGTATGTGGGCGAAAGGACTTAGGCTTGGGGTGAGAGCAAATGGTTTTAGAACTTTTGCAAAAAGGATTCAACTTGAAGAATATGCTTCGTCGTATATTTGTATTTAGGAACGTGTCCCTTCAGATTTGATAAGGAGCGCTCTAAACAAATTAGATTCATTTTGCTGTAAAACTCTTCACTCTTTGCAACTCGGCTACCCACCCACCTCTAACTCGACCCGTCGGACCCATTCCCGACATTTGTAAACTCCGTTGCAAAGGTACACACAAGTCGGAATGGTATTTTAATCATGTTTATGGAACGAGAATGTTACCTATAGGACTTGAGAGTGGTACAAAAAGGGCCGAAGCTGGGAAGGGTATCAAACGAGGACAAAGAATGAAATGAATATTTTCGTTTAATTTTCCCAGTGGATGTTTCATTTCTATTTGAAAAGACACGCAGAGTAATTTTACTATAGCAGATGTATCTGCGAGAAAAGTCGCTGGCAGGTAGTGCGAGGGAGCCGATCTTAATTAAAATTTCATAGACACCAGACTGTGTGGTGTGGATGTAAGATGAAGGAAATCTTATCAATTTGAAACCGAAACGGTTTCATTTGATAGAAATTAAATGCCCGGGTGGGAGATTGTTACCTCGTTTCTGATTGTGGCAGGATGTTATGCGATATGCCGGTGATGGGAATGACAACACCGCTACAGAGGAGATTATATCTACATAATGTTCTCATTTTCATATCAATTATTTAGATTAAATGTATGCCGAATAGAATTATTTCCTTTTCACCGTAAGTTTATTACATTCATGATTCTGACAGCTTGTTTAACGGGCCGCGAATAATACGGTGCACGGTGTTGAATAATATATACGATGTAAGATATTATCCTACCTGACAGTTTTCGTTTATATGTTGATTTTTGAATCCTCCTTGACAGACTGTTGCTAGGGGCTTAAACAACTATTCCTTAACTTTTCAGGCAGCTTTCTTCGCAAGCACGTAGAATGTTTTTTTTTTTTTTTTTTTTATAGAATACTTCTTTTTAAGTTCATAGTGAATATATTCCCACCACAATGGGAAGACGACAAATAGATATGTAAAGTGATTGAAAAAATACGAGAATATCTTTAATCTATATTTATTAAACAATCTTTATAAAAATTAATCTTTATTGTCCCCTTCAAAGTAATCCCCATTAAATTGAATATACTTGTGCCAGCATTTTTTTTTTTTTTTTAGAGTCTCGGAAACATTTCCAGAAGTAACTTTTCAGTCTCCTTCAAAGATTCTGGTTTTTGACACAACAATAAGCCAGAAAGTCATGCTTCGCCAACCCCGAGTTGTATTATAGTCCATTGATCCTTTATGATCTCACTCCTGTTATATTTCTAATAATTCTCATTCAAATTTTAAAACTTCAAAACTAAATTCTTCGGCCTAAAGGATTTTTTTTGGTCATAAATCTGATTCGTATTTCATTTTTAATTATCTTGACTCTAGCTTTAAAACTCCCATTTTAAACTCTTGATTTCGGTCAATTAAAAGAGATTGATGAACGCATCTATTATGTTTTACACACGATTTCGATTGCTTTTCGACTTCCGTATTTTGTCACCCCTTAATTTGGTATTTATTTTTTTAATTTCAACCTTCGTACCAACCATAGGAACATGCAAAATTTGCTCTCCTATACATTTAGTTACTCCATTCTCTTTTGCAAACTATAGTACACAAGTCGCACACAGAAAAAAAAAACAACCGAAAAAGGCTAATTATGTTACACTTCAGTTGTATAAAAACAACTATCTACCAAAATAAAATGAAGAATGAAAAGAAAAAGAATAATAATAAAAGAATAACAACCGAAAAAGGCTAACCCTGTTACACTTAAATCGCATAAAAACAACTACGTACCAAAATAAAATAAAAAAGAAAAAGAAAAAGAATAATAATAAAAGAACTAACAACCGAAAAAGGCTAATTCTCCGTGCAGAGCTTATTTGAGCCGCTCCGTGCGACAAACTAATGAACCTCAAATATTGCATATATATGGAATAAATAATATCGTTCACTAATATGTTACACTTAAGTCGTATAAAAACAACTACCTACCAAAATAAAATAAAAGAGAAAAAGAAAAAGAGTAATAATAAAAGTATAACAACCGAAAAAGGCTAATTCTGCATGTAGAGCTCATTGAAACCGCTCCGTGCGACAAACTAATGAACCTCAAAAATTGCATATATATGGAATAAATATTATCTCTCGTCAACAGCCCATTCACTAATATGTTATACTTAAGTCGTATAAAAACAACTACCTACCAAAAAAAAATTTAAAAAAAAAGGAAAACAAAAACTAGAAGAAAAAGAAAAAATTAGATGAAAGGAGTTACCAAAAACAAAAAAAAACAAAGGTAAACTTAATAATAAATCATTTTATCGGCCGGAGCTGTATTACCGAGACTTGGCTGGACGGTGGAGTTTTTTAATTCGTGAAAGTAATTGCAGCAACGTGACTAAGGACATCTTCGGAGACGTTTAATTGTTTGTGTGTTTTCAAATTCTTCCAATCACAGCGTTAAAAGTTGAAGCTCGAAAAACCATCTCGAACAGTCGAAGTAGTAGTATAGTAGCACAGACGTATATCAGTAAAATAGTACATCATTAATATAAGGTGCGCAAGTAGAAACCCGGCTCTTTTTGTTTTCAACTTCAATTCAAGTGATATTGCTGGGTGAGGAACTGCTAACTGTTCTGCAAGCTCTTGAGTTTGACATGGATTTTCATCGAGTAAAACTTTAAGTTCTCCGTCGTTAAATTTTTTTAATGCACCTGGACGTGGAGCGCCCTCAAGACTAAAATTTCCTTTACGAAATCTTGCAAACCACTTTTTTACTGCTGAATGACACAGAATGTTCACCCAAAGTCGAATTATTTATTTATTTTTTTTTTCCATTTGAAAACAGAATAGAATGCAATGGCGAAAATGTTGCTTATCGACATCCATTCCTTATACATCTGATGCACACGGAAAGAAAGCTTATAAATGACTAAAACTTAGTCATAAAAACAGTAACGGCTAAGCTACATATATCCAAAATGGTATGTTATTAATGCAAACAACTTCAGAACCGAGTTTCTATTTGCACACCTATTATAATATAACATTGAAGTACCGTAACATCACCACAATAAAACATAAATAGTATAATAGTAGATATCACAACATTGAAGAACACAAGAGGTAAACGTGTAAGAGAATCATGTATAGTGCATAGTATACACAAGATTCACAGTACAATATCAGATTATATCGAACACCGGAATCGGACTATAAAAAGTATTATTCAAATGAGACTTTACATAATAAAGCCTATATAAATTACTATTTTACTATTTATTGGCCTGTAGGAACCCGAAAGTTCATGACCTCACCGACTCGAATCCGCCATTGTTCCCTGTCCTGTGCGCTCTCCTTCCACGTTCGACCATCCGATCCGATCTCCTCGAGGTCCAACCTAACATTGTCCTCCCAGCTCCGTCGCGGTCGCCCTGTCGGTCTCTTTCCCGTCGGCTTACCGTCAAGAATTCTATGCACGGTCCTATCGTTGCCCATTCGCGCCACGTGTCCGACCCATCTTAATCTTCGCGATTTGATTACTCTCACTATTGTAGGTTTGCGGTATAGCTCTTCCAGTTCGTCGTTGTGGAGTTTCCTCCATTGTCCTGCCTCCGCGTCATATTTACCTCCAAAGATACCCCTTAGGACTTTATTCTCGAATACGCGGAATTTGTTTTCTTCCCGTTTTTTGAGAGCCCATGTTTCGCATTCGTATAGAACAATCGAGGTGATTATGGTTCTATAGACACGGAGCTTTATGTTACGTGATAGCAGTTTCGATTTCAGCAGTTTACTGACTGCGTGCCAACTACCGTTGCCGGAATGTAGTCTTTTGTTAATTTCCTTCGACATTTTGTTACTGGCCGTTCATATGTGTTCCCTGAGGTCCACCTGCTTTCGCCGTAATCATGTATTTGTTTGAGCTAATAAAGCCTACATAAATAGGGTGGACATATTGCGAGAGCAATAAGTTCGTCCAATGACCTAATTTTCGAGGATTATTTTCCAAATCCTACTGGCCGTTTCCCAAACAGATGGAAGTCAGCGAACATTCAATCAATTCCCAAAAAAAGGTGATAAGTCGTCCCCCTCTTCTTATCGACCCATAGCACTAACTTCTATTCTCTCCAAGATAATGGAATCACTTATCAACTGTCAACTTTCGAAATATCTGGAATCAAATGACCTCCTCGGTGACCGGCAATACGGCTTTCGTAGCAACAGGTCCACATGAGATCTGATGGCGTACCTTACCGAAAAGTGGAACCATTCCACCCACTACCTCGGCGAAAGGAAGGTAGGCGCATTGGATATTTCAAAAGCCTTCGACAGAGTTTGGCATCAAACCCTTTTGTCAAAATTTCATTCCTATGGAGTGGACAATTTCCTGAGCCGATGGATAAGAGACTATATTTCTGACCGTTCAACTCATGTGGTTCTGGGTCAAATCTTCCTCCCATCAAATTAATGCAGGGGTTTCCCAGGGTTCTGTAATCTCACCCATTCTCTTCCTCATCCTTATAAATGATCTCTTGTCCATTATACAAAAACCAATTCACTCGTTTGCTGATGACAGCACGTTGAGTTTCTCATACTCATACGAACATTTCCGACCGAACTCTTCGAATGTCAGTACCAATCAGCAGGTTATTTTTAATACATTGAATTGCGACCTCAACGAGATTTATCAATGGGGATTATCTAATCGAGTAGAATTGAATGCCCTAAAAACTGAGTGCTGCCTGTTGTCGTCAAAGGCGAACCCCAAAGTAAATATACTGTCGATGAACGGCACTTGCATCGACGAAGCCATGAACTATCAAACCACGGCATTCGAATTAATTCGACTCTTAATTGGAGCGACCAAATTTTTGAAACTGCGAACAGTGCAGCCAAATGTATGGAGTTCCTTAAGAGATGCCAAAAATACTTCACTTCATCCCACTTGGCCACTATTTACAAGGCGTATATTCGTCCCAAAATGGAGTTCAACTCCCATATTTGGTCAGGCGCATCCAAAACTGCAGTACACGTGCTCGTTAGGATGCAAAAACGAGTAGCGAAACTTATTGAGGACCCAGCTGTGAGTCGATCAATTCCGTCGTTAGAACACAGGTACAACGTATCGTGCCTATTTTTTTTTCTCTAATTATTCTTATGGTCGTTGCTCAACTGAACTTGCTCAATGTGTTCCGCGTCCTCAGACATTTTCCCGCGATACTCCTCAATCTAAGAATGCGCATCAATTCACGTTGAAAGTAAACTTCAGGTGCACAAATAAATATAGAGAGTCATTCTCTAGCCCAACCATACGAATGTGGAAAACTCGACCTAATCATGTTTTCCTCGTCGTTGTAATGTCCAGGCATTTAAGACCGGTGTACATCGATACCTCCTTTCCTTAGCCACTTCCTCTTCATCCTCCCGCACTGTGCTCTGACATTTAAGGGTACTCCAAAATCCCCTTTTGTGCGCGCGTTTGTGTAAAAAAACAAATAGTTTGTACTATGAGAGCGTGCGTCACAGCGTGTTTGTTCCACCAGAGGCGTTCCTTGATTTGGACATGAATGGGCTTATACAGGATGGATCCGGAATTCCGCTGATCTATCATGTAAGTAGATCATCCATAGACGGGCGATTGTGCTACGGTGGGGAAATCGCGCGCACAAGAAGCAGAGCTCTTGCGCTTCAGTAAGGCTATCTCCCACAGAGACCGCGACGATAACATTAAACAGCACCAACTGTTCTGGTGGTTGAATGGCAAATAAAGACCTGAATACCAATGTAAATTGTTTAGCTCAGAGCGTCTGCGTAGGGTAAGTTATAATATAAGATTATTAAGCTAGAATTTAAGCATTTTTTCTCTAGCATATAATTTAGAAACTAAGAATATAAAACGAAAATAAAAAATGTTGCAAAAATGAAAATGAAATGATGCATAGTTTGTGGCATACAAGCTGTTGGTATGTTTGTTTGCTGTATAAGAGTTTGCATAAAAAAGTCTGCAATTTAATAATAGTGTAGGAGTTGGCAGTATAAAGCTTTGCAGTATAAGAGTGTGCAGTATAACAATTTGCAATATAAGAGTTTGTAATATGAACGTGTGTAATTAAATTTTTGTAGTATAAGAGTTTGCATAAAAAAGTTCAATTTAATAGTTAATAGTATGGAAGTTTGCAGTAAAGGGCTTTGCAGTATAAGAGTTTGTAGTACAAGAGTTGGCAGTATAAGAGTTTGCAGAACAAGAATTTGCAATATAAGAGTTTGTAATATAAGGGTGAGCTGTATAACACCACGTGGTATAACAAAAAACCATTGTAGCAAATGTGTCTTAGATGTACGGTCTCATAACAGTACAATTACAATATCAGTGGCATACAAGAATCAGTCGTCTCTTGGCCGTCGTAAGGTGCCACTAACTGGGGGAAAACAAATTTTCGGCGCGGAACCAAAAAATTGGCTATGCATTTTTTTCCATAAGCAAGTAAATATTATAACAATATTTAGTATAAGGATAAATAATAGAAAAATGAAATGTATAAGAGTGGGTGGTATAAGAGTGAAAGGTATAAGAATGAAAGGTATAAGAGTGAAAGGTGTAAGAGTGAAAGGTTAGAGAGTTAAGAGTATACGGGTTACTAATAGTAGTCGAGTAAATAGCACATATATGAACAGTAAAAGAGTAAATGGTATAAGGGCGTATATTATACGAATTTACATGTTTATAGTAAGAGCATTTTGGTCTCATGTCTTCATTTTCTTGGTTTGTGGTAGAGGTTGTCTACGTATATGTAAACCTCGACTGACGTTTTTGTTACGGCCACAACCGCCCAGCCCATACAACTTATCTATTTCGAGCCAGTCTCCACTGCTAGCGGCGATACACGCCAAGAACACCCACTTAAAGGATGTGACATTAACTAAGCCAAAAAACAGCCAGCATATATTGAACTGCACGTTCGCCTAAAACAAACAAAGCATTACCCCATACACCCACTCGTCCCGCATGAATTGATAGCAAGAAAATCAAGCTAAAACGTGCAATTTGCGCTAATCAATTAAATGCCAAGTAAATTGAGCTGAACGCTAAATTTACTCACATAAAAGCCGAAAGATAATCATTGAACCAAGGATTCACCCAACAAAAACTCCTAAAAGGCAAATGTGCGGACCAGATGCCGTCGTCCGAACCAAAATCGATGGGAATCATAAAAAAATGCGCGCCAGCAATTTTATGACCCCTTCAGAAAAATGGTTACTTAAAACCATTAAGACAACCAGCGCCAGTTTTCGTTCTAACCAAATTAAGTTAGAACAAACGAAAAGGCAATAAAGCAAAATAAACATGCGCCTCGGCACCATTGATCCTCCTTCATGAGTTTCCCACGGAAAAATCCATTAGGCAAAAGAAAAACAATAGGCAAATAAACGCGCTATTGATTTTTCTTTGAGTTCAACACAAAAAAGGGGACCAGGCTAAAAGGAAAGATCCTTTGATCTCCTCAAAGAAACCAGGTTTCACACCTAGAAAAAAGTACAATGGAAAACGAACAACGATAGTGGGATGAGAGTTGTTGTTCGGGCCATTGTTGAAGACGAGGCTGGTTTTGGGATCAAGTCCAAAAAAGGACGATTAAGTTGGTTTTTGAATCTCAACCGAGACGGTGAGATATAAGAGTTGTGTTTCGTGTCAAGTCCAGAACGGACGTAAGTTGGTTTTTCGGAGTGGATACTTAATAGTATATAATAGTAGTTAATAGCGAAACACTAAAGTGAAAGTTTAAAGATAAAACTATGATAGAACATCTATAGTGTAATACTAAAGTGAAAGATGAACGATTAAGTTATGATCGAATCTCTATAATAAATACAGTAATACTAAAACCAATAATCAAAGTCTATCAACAAACATTGTATAATAAGAAATTATAAGTAAGTGACTTAATATAAATACAACGTTAAATATATGCAGTTAAGTAAAAAGGAATTAAGAGTGTTTCATTTAAAGTGTGTGTTTTATTCAAAGATGGATTCCAGGTGTTGTGTAGAAGAGTATTAACATCTACGTTAGTGCAAAAGAAATAAATCATTACATTTTAACATTAAAAGCTTTTTTGCTGGCGCTATTTATTTATGGGTTTCGTATTAAAATACAAAATTATTATGTCCCTTTTGAAAAACTGCTACTGCCCCGCGAGATTATACGATTCAGTCTTTTACTTTTACACTACTCACCCTTACACCGCTCACTCTTACACTGTTCATCTTTATGCTAATTACTCGTATACCATTCACTTATGTACCATTAACATGACAACTTTTTTCTGAAAATCTAATTAATAAAGTTCGCTAAATTTAGAAATTCCGGATTATTTTGGAACACACACTTGTACAGAATACTTTTGCTTCAGTTTCGTATGACGAATGGTGGCTTAATTCATTTAATTCATCTTTCCAGATAGTTGTTGTCTAGAAATTGTAATGCTGCTGGATTCTATTTTATGTTAGCCTTGCTTCATGTTTCGTTGCAATTTGTTTGATTACTTTCCTGATCAGTGATACCCAAATTGCGATTAAGACAACAAAGAACAATGGCGATGTTACTTACTACCTTCCCGAGCAAACCTCTATTGCATTTCATATGACAATTACTGACATAGTCCTATAGCTATTAGCCACACTCTCAGGTTGGCTTCAGTTGAATAGTAAGAATTTTAAGTAGATTGTCGTAGTTGAGTTTCGCTCCATTATACAATATATTTCACTGTAGAAAATTCGGATCTCCGTAGGTTTTAACTCGATGAGTTCAGATCATTTTGTACCAGTGTCACGCCAACACGAAATTTAGCGTAGTTGCGCGTAAAAGGAATTTTGAGGAAATTATCACATATTTTGTGTTGGATATATTGCAGCTCCAACACATTCTTGAGAGAAACCAAAAAGTTTGCCTAAACCATCCCAGTTGGCTTGTAGAGTCAAACCGTTGGTTAACAGCAATTAAACTGACACAGTTGTTTGACAGTTCTAAGGCGAAAACATTTCGACTGCGTTTTTATTAGGATGCGTCTGGTGTTAGCTGAGTTAAGGTATTTAACTCTGTGAACAGCTGGACGATCTATTTTTCATGTGTTGACTGTTAAGAACAACAGGGCCATTCAAAATTGTGAGCACTGAAATCACCCGTGATGACGACTACAGAATAGGTTTAAAATCGCATCAACAGAACGAGATAGAGTTCACTTAAGAATGCACTAGAATCCAAGTTCTGGCCTCAATAATGAAAGATATGCTTACGAAAGTGAAGCTTTAGCTACGAGAAACTAAATTTTAAAATTTAAATTTAACTTTTTTTCCTTGACATTTAAAGGTGCCAAATTTGCCTCGTACTGTTTCCAAAGCTCTCACACATCTGAATAGTACCAAATTCGCTAGTTCGATGTCACTCCGCCAATTCCTTTGAAGACATACCTTTCTTCACTCACTAAACCGTTGCGAAATCTCCTCCATTTGCCCTAATGTCCAACCAATTGCCAAAAAGGGCGATTTTTCAAACATAATCTTCTCCCACAATGATATTCACTACTCATCCGCCCGATACAAGAATAAACAAAATGACTGTTGAACTACAAGTGATCGCCGAGAAACGATTGGATCCACGAAATGTGACTGTTTGATGTGCATTCTGGTCGAGTAGTGTTATTGGCCCGTACTTTTCTAAAAACGAAGAAGGAATGACCGTTACTGTTAATTTTCAGCGCTATGGTCATTTAGTTAGTGAAGTTTTTTGCTCAGAAATTAAAAATGTCAATCTGTGCGTTTTGACACAATGACGCCACCAGCCACACAACATGATCAATTTTGGCTTTATTTCATGAAAAGTTCCCAGGCCGCATTATTTCTAGATTTAATGACATCAATAGGCCTGTGTGACCGAAGATGCGATAAGGATCGCCCTGGGTTGTCACATTTCCTATGTTCCTTTTTGGAACAAATATTCGCTATGTGGCTTATGATCTCGATAGGGCTTTTTTGCTCGCGCTATTTATTTTGAATCAATATGTTCATTGCTCGCTTTACCTGTCAGTAAGAAGACGGTGTTCCCCAATAATTGCCCTTGATTTTATTTGCCTTTATGACATTTGGGTCCAATTTCTCTCGGTCGAATTTTGAAAAAAGGAAACTCAGCCGGCAAGCCAAGTAAAGGAGAATCGCCGTATTTGCGTTTGCTAGATTCGTTTCCAATTGCGCTCTTCGCTTGGCATACACCGAGGATATTCCAGCCACTTCTGGCAATAATGTGTTTAGTTGTCTCTTTTTGCTTATTTTGTTGACCCAGTATTCGGACCAGACGATTTTACGAATTATGTGTTGTGAAATATCTGTATGTTGGTTGCATATGGGTATGGACCGCAAGTCACAACTCAGCCATGCGCATGTTGGCTTTGTATAGGCCCTTTATAGCGCGAGAATAGTGAAGAGAATGCAATTCGAATTAACACTATGATTGTTAGAACCACAGTAATAAATAGACCCAAAGTCTACTGCGGCATATAGGAAATGATGCGGTGAAATGTTTGGAGTTCCCTAAGAGGCACAAGAGACACTTCACCCTACCCAATTTGACTGTATGTTCTTGGGAAGACACACAAACCAAAGTGAAACTCTTGAGAGACGTATGTCCAACTTGTTTAATTCCGTCATTTGAACATAGGTGCCTATGTTCTATAAGTATTACCATGATCATTGCTCAACTGGGCTTTGTAAATGGATCCCATTCCTCCATATATTTCCCCGCGCATCTGTCACTCAGACAGTCGTCATTGCTTCACTTTAAAAGTTGGCTTCACATGTCTAAATTTAACAGCTGACCCCTCTCCAGCTGAACCACATAATTTTGGAACGCTCTGTGTTATATGAGTCCCTCGCCATAACAATCTTCAGGCATTTAAATCAATTGTACATCAATTCATTCTGTCTCTGTTCCCTTTCTCTTGTTTCGCCCAATAGTGTTTTAACATTTAAAGGTTAAACAAAATCCTTACTGCATTTAATAATTCCTATAACAGTCAGATCAAGTTACTCTTCAAATATTTTGCAGTAAACAAGAAATTGAATCAAGTCCTTCAATCAAATTTGACTTTGCTTAGTATTTGAAGAGCAACCACACACGCCTCCGAATCTGGTCAGTATTATTTAAGCTTAATGCTTATTGATTGACTTGAAGGAGCCCGGAAAAGAATAACCTTAACAAATGCAGAATGAGGAAAACCAAACTAATTTTGGAAGTGGATGCGTATTCTCATTGGGTGGATGTCCCACGCTTGGTGCTCCCATCCCACCAGCACGCAACCCACATCTTACGCAATCCAATTATGTCGGTGATCCATCACGACGTTCCACACCCACAAACGTTCAACAAAATGATGCCATACAATATACCATACTACATAATCTAAAGCAAAGTAAAGCCCCTCGGTGGGCCGCCATCATAATGCGGTACATACGTCAGGCGAAAAAGCAGCCCGAGTACTAAATTATTTTACGGAATACATAATTAACTTACAAGTTTGAGAGGATCCTTTGCACCGCCACCTGTGTTTCTGGCCCTAGATGGCGAAAAATGTTATTCCATTAAGAAAATATCCTTCTAATTTTCATTTTCTATTTTCAATCTGAGCTCAAACTGCCAAAAATGCCTAAGTGGGGGGTGGTTCTGCCAAGGTTTCGAGGCGGAGAGGTTATGTAAAGTGTCAATCTTCATCCCGATTCCCCTTGGTTCTTCATATCGCCTCTCCTGGGTTGTGTCTCCATTCTTTCCTTTTTGCTTTATATTATATAAACCCTCGTCTTGATGGGTACGAAACCAAAATCTCAAGACAAAAACAACCTATTCACCAGCAAAGCGAAACAAAAGGACCTAGGATTAAGGATTTTAATTTGGGATGTGTGGCTGGTGTCTTCTGCGTTTCTTAAGACCATTGCTCCAACGTTCCCTTCGCAACGCGAGAAGAGGAAGCTAATAAATAAATGTCTTTCTATTGAAACCGAAGGAGGGTGGAACATAACGAATTTTGTTTTTAGGTAAGGATTTGGCTTTCCATACTAAGAAGGGTCTTCCGGTGGGGCATTATAACGCTTCATTCTTGTTGGTCGAAGGGAGAATTTCAAGAAAGTTTTTGTAATGTATTTTTGACTAGCAAACTCCTACTGAGCATTTTTTGCTTACATTTGCCATGAAAACCTACCGATAAATTGTCCTTTTGTAGAAAATCAAAAATGTCAGGCACGTCTGATTATAGGTCTTGAAATGTTGTAGTATAGAATTACGTTCTCATTAAAGAGATGATAAAATTAATAAATGGGCATTTATAAAAAGGAGACGAGTTACGGAACTGAAATTTAAGAAGCTGTAAGCCCATTAAAAAAATTAGGTGAACACCAAATTTCACAAATTTTCTATACATCGACTGTAGAAATCTTATTACTTAGTTATGGAAAAGGGAGGTTTGCATAATCATTTAAAATCGTACACTGATTTATGGAAAAATCCACACGTTGAAAAACTGTTTTAAAATCACGGGAAGTATTTAAAGGGACATAACATAAGGGTTTTTCAAAATGGGTATAACAATTTTGTATGTTAATGCGAACGCATCCTTAACATTTTTTCACAGGATCTGCTATGGTCGAAACATCAGTCAAGTTTTACATTATTTCATGGTAAAGTTCACGAGCAAGCAAGGTTAGGAAAATATTAAACATTACTGTCGAAATTCGCAACTTTAAGAGCGTTTAGACCTTATTTCGGTCGTATTAATCGTCCCACTAGACTGGCTATAATAGATAAATTTTAATCAAAATATTCATATTGGATGTTTCTGGATCAGTGAGACAGCACATCGGTCCAAAATATCGTAGTCGTATGTGCTTTACGACCAAGAGATTTGGTTAGTGGGTATCCCGGAAACCGACACCGTCCATCCCCGATAAATCTTATAGGGTAGAATTGTAGAAAGATCCGTTCATTATTTTTTGAGATATCATATGCACCGACTTTGAAAATACTCTTATGATATAAACGCGCTTAAAGTTTTCAATAAGGATAGGGGCCGGCCGGAAGGGCTTTGAAAAAATGACTTGATATGTGGACTGCGCCTGGAATAAATTTCAGCCCGACATCCCATTTATTCTGTATCTTATTTAAATATAAAATTGTTATGCCCCTACTGAAAAACCTCAGTCTTTTAGAATGCCTGTCCGCCAGTCAGTCGGTAATCCCCAGGCCAGTACATCTCTAACACATACAACAAATCAATGACGAAAATAAGACTTTTTAACGTTAATCATAGCATGATGGACCACGATTTCTTGCCACAAATGATCAAGGCAGTTGATATTGATCAATGAACCTCCCTCGAACTCGTCATAACTGTGTAGGATGTTATTCACACCAAAGGGTTCGCCACACATGTTTGCAAAGAGTAGGTGTTACAAAGTCTAAAAAGAAAAAAGGATAACCAGAATCAAGTGTTATTGTTAGATTCAGCTGGACGACAACTGAATACTATGTTATGTCACCTATTTCTACAGATAGCAACGCCCAGCCAGGTATGAAATCACGTCATCATGCATGGATATGAAGATATTTACCACCGACAGAGATTTAAAGAAACTAATTAAACGTCCTGAAGTTACAATGTTTGATTATATAGGAATACAATTAATTGAATGCAAAAAACTTAGCTGACTACATGATTTTTATTTCAATTTAAAAGCTAATTTTAAAGACGACCAAACAATGAATTGAATGGGTCTATTCTAATGTCCGGAAAGTAAAACAGCCCACCTCTCATCGATTCTGACTCAACGAAAGTCTTTTCCTCTGAACCAAAACTTGACCATGAAAAGAAAGAGACAGGAAAACAAATAAAGAACTTAAATTGCCTTTTGCCAAGTCTACTGCAGGTGCTCCTAAATCTCCCTCGATGCTTCTTCTCAAGCAGAGGAGTATGTTGAGTTCTGAACACAGAACAAAACACCTCCCCAAAGTGAACCAAGACTTTACGTCACTTTAGTAAGTGATCGGAACATAGTTACTGAAGAGGTAATAGTGTAACGATTTCAACAGATTTCACATGTCAACGACTCTCTAAAAGAGAGTCGAAAAAGTCATCATAAGCACTACAACCGGGATCCGGTCTTGGCCTTATTTAACAAATGTTACCACCGGTCCCGATTTCGAGCCGATCTCATCCAGTACAACTCATGGTTGTAGCGTCTCCGGAATCGTCCTCCCTCACATACGGGGCCAACAATTCTCCTTTAGACCTTCCTCTTGAACGCGGCTAAGAGTGCCTTTTATTGAGCACCCAGGTCTCAGATCCATACATGAGTACTGGTAAGACCATGGTCTTGTACAGTAGTAGCTTGGATGTTCTGAATAAATTTCTGGATTTAAAGAGCCTTGATGGACCATAGTAGGCTTTGGTGGATTTGATCAGCCGTTCTCGTATTTCTTCTTCCATATTGTTATCGGCTGATACTATTGACCCAAGGTAGTTAAAGGATTGCACTACTTCAAATTCGTGCTCCACTACCCTGATAGTTTGACCAACGTTAGGTCTTCTCTTCGCAGAAGTTGCCGCCATGTACTTAGTTTTCCCCTCATCAATGTGCAGTCCCAGTTTTTGTGCCGCCTGCTCGACTTGGGTGAAGGAATCCTGTACATCTGATTCGGTTATACCGATGATGTCGATGACATCTGCGTCGGCAAGTATCTGGCTGGGCTTGGTGATAATAGTCCGTCTAGTTGGGACGCCAGATTCACGGATTGCTTTCTCCAACGCCAGGTTGAAGAGGAGGCAGGCCAGACCGTTCCCTTGTCGGAGTCCATTAAAGATGTTTATTGGTTTGGACAGCAATTCCGCTATTTTTACTTGACTAGTTACGTTGGTCATGGTCAACCAACGAAGTAGTATCAATTTGTTTGGAATGCCGAACTCTCTCATGGCATTATATAGTTCTACCCTGACTATGCTTAAGGTGTATGAATACATGATATAATGGAATCTTGATTTCCAGACATTTTTCTATCGTCTACCTAAGGATGAATATCTGACCAATCGCTGATTTGCCTGGCTGAAGCCACACTGATATTGACCAATGATGAGTTTAGCGTATGGGGCCATCCGATCTTGTAGAATAGTGGAGAGTATCTTATAGGCGGTACTCAGCAATGTTATACCCCTATAGTTGTTGCACACTGTGGTATCTCCCTTCTTATGTATGGGGCAAATTATACCACGAAGCCAATCTTCCGGCATCTCCTCTTGCTTCCATACGTGCGCCACGATCTTATGAATTGCGTGATGTTCTGGGGGCTTTATTTGATTTGACCTGTCTTATGGCTTTTAACGTTTCCTCAATGCTTGGTGACGGCAGCATTTGGTCTTGATCTTGCATTGGTGGAGCCTCCAATTCTTCTGTGAGCTGACCATTTAGCAATTCATTGAAGTGCACTTCCCATCGCTCCAGAATGCTTTCAGGATCGGTGATCAGATTACCCTCTTTATCCTTGCACTACGTGCAGCGTCATTATTATTATTATTATTATTTATTGGCCTGTAAGAACCCGGAAGTTCATGACCTCACCGACTCGGCTTCGCCATCGTTCCCTGTCCGATCTCCTCAAAGTCAAACCTAACATTGTCCTCCCATCTCCGTCGCGGCAGTCCTACCGGTCTCTTTCCCGTTGGTCTACCTTCAAGAATTCTATGCACGGTCCTATCGTTCCCCATTCGCGCCACGTGTCCGGTCCATCTTAACGTGCAGCGTCATACTGCGCATTATTTGCTAGAACTTCCGCGCCTGGTGCGGACCACGCTCTCTACTTTTCTCTATTTCACAGACAAGGTTTTTTCCCTAAGCACTTTTCTTTTGTCTGTGAAGCCTTGTAGTGGTTCTACGAACCATACAACTCCTTACAGGTGAGTTATCCTTTCCGCCAAGGAACTCTAGTCACCTTTCGCAGCACACGTGCCCACAGACACGTGGCCCAATAGTCATTACCATACCTGTAATAAAGGCTACATGAAATTGCAACAACGTTGAACCCGATAGCAAAAACCAAGGAACTTAACGTTCAAAAGCTTCCAATATCGAGTTCAACGCATCCATACATGGTATTCTACCCCAATTCAAAGGGGCAGCTAAAGCATCGCATCTAAGCAATGCGTCAAATGCAGCAAGCATCGCAAACAGGTCATCAATCTCCCATCCTAAACATCAACGCGATGTTTCCAAAGAAATACCATTTTCGGTAAATAGACCGAACAACGGATGCATACGCTGGTAGCTAAATGCAATTAGCACCTAAACCAGGCACACTTGCGCAAACAAACAATTCGTTGCGCCGCTGATTAGCAGGCGAACAATCATAAATGCATAACACTATCCCTGATAGATGTTTATGATGGAAAAGGCAAACAAAGCCTTACATCTCATAATCCGTGCACGCATCCGAAATGCAGGCGATCCTTTTCCTCATGCCATATGTGTTGGATAAACAAACCAGCGTGTGATCGGAAAATAAGCGGCGGCATCCGATCAACGGACAAAGGAGGACAGGATTTCGATCACCACCACAATGGTGATAATGATGATTACGATGAAAAACCTTCCTTTACAGATACGATGGAAAATTTCGTTTCACGGATGCGATAGGGAATTCTGTTTCACAGATACGTTGGGAAAATTTCCCTTACGATGGGGGATACGAATTCAGTAGTCGAATTAGAGATTAGTCTTTATCGAGGAGTCGACTTAGAGAATCCGTCGAATAGAGATTCTGGAAGAAACAGTCGCACCGGAAGGTACAGAGGCAACGAACGACGGAAGCGTGTGCGCGATTTTTGTAGTAAAGCAAATAGTTTACCAGTTCATTCATCCGGAATTCAAATTCTACTAAAGTTGTATGTGCTGCCAGATGTTTAACATAAGTGTGCGAACGCGGAGAATCGCAAGTGACAAAGACCTAGAATTGTAAACTTATTAACCTCTTTAATAATATTTGAATCAATCCATGAATCAATAAACTTTGGATCGTGACCTATGAGTGGCCAACAGTGTTATCTCAATTGAAAGAAATAAAATCTAATCACAGATAAAAAACAACTCAACTACTTGGTTTATTGGTGACAGCATTCGTTTCTGGTGCAGTTTTGTTCGTGTACAGTGTTCGGCGAAACACAGTGTCCAAAGACAATTAAATCGCCAAGCCCTTTTTCAGATCTTCTGAGCTCTTTGTATTTCTCCTCGCGTACCCGCGTCCTATGATACTGCTGCATTGTCCGCTATGCAGCATTCTTACGTTCAGACGCTAGTTTGCACTCATCATCAAACCAGTCGCTCCGATCTCTACGACTACTGCCTAAGATGGAGTTGGCAGTACTAATGACAGTATTCTTAAGGCATGTCAATTTGTCTGCTACGCCCAGCATTCTGGCCCCAGGACTTACTCTCCCTCCGTCGAGCTTGTCGAGGGCGAGTCTTAACGCATGACCAAGTGTGTTGTTGGTGTTGTCATTGTGTAAGGCAGCCGTGTTGGTTTGAACCTGATCCGCGGATGCAAAACTATACCAACAAGATAGTGATCCGAGTCGACGTTGGCACCTCGGTACGTTCGTACCGTCTTCAGGTTCGGGGAGTGGCGGCGATTTATCAACACGTGGTCAATTTGGTTGCGAGTGGCTCCATCAGGTGATACCCAGGTGGCTTTGTGAGTATCTTTACGCGGAAACCTGGTATTCGCAACGACCAAGTTCTTTGATGCTGCCAGTGCGATAACTCGTAGTCCATTGTCATTAGTGTTCTTGTGCAAACTATGGGAACCTGTGTAGTGCCTGAAAACCGGCTCCCGACCTATTTTCGCATTCAAATCACCAAGAACGATTTTCACATCGTATCTTGGGCAGACGTTGAGGGCCCGTTCGACGTTCTCGTAGTATTCTTCTTTTTCGTCGTCAGGGGACTCCTCTGTAGGTCCGTGAACGTTTCTGAGGCTTATGTTCTTAAACTTGCCTCGCTCGCGAAGAGTGCATAGCCTTTCGTTTATTGCGTTAAAGCCGATGGTGGCAGGCTTCAGTTTTTGACTGACTAGAAAGCCTATCCCGACCACATCGTGTATTGAATGACAGCTGTAATAAATGTCATACTCGTTTATTTGAATACACCACTCCCCGTCCATCTTATTTCTTGTCATGCTGTTATGTTAGCCTCATATTCGAACGGGGCATCGGATAGCTGCTCGAGCTCTGTATAGTGAGCGGACGTTCCATGAAAAAAATTCTTAAATCGTTTAACCATTCTCGTTTGCGTGGTCGTCGTCGTGTATCCGGTCCATATCCGAGGCTTGTTAAATTTGCCATAATAATTCGTTTTTACGGGCATGGTTATTAGCCTTGCGCCAACCTTTCTCAGGATGTCGCTGCATGCATTGGTTCACTACTTGGCGGGCGCCAACGTAGCTACCCAGGGGTGTCACATTTCAACTTAGATTGAACAGGGACAAGGATCGTCCTGGCCTTCGCCGGGTTGAAAGCAATCAGTAACTTTGTATGTTCGCTCCCATCCCCCCACAGCAGAACATACTATATACTAAAATTGGAACTATACAGAGAATATTAGCATGGCATAAATGACACGCGACATCCTCATTTAAGAAAGAAAATAAGACAAAAAAAAGGAATCGAATAAATCATGAGCGTCGTATACCAAAGCATTATCATTACCGTAGCAATCACAGCTTGTATAGGGAATTAACACACTCTTGCATATTAACGATCTGATGTGATGGTGCTTTGGTTCTAACTGTGAACCCTGTGAGTAGGGCGTTAGAATATACTCACAGCTAGGCCAGCTTGTCGTAAGAGGCGACTAAAGACCGAGTGGTAGCCGGGGTCCCAACGCCCTGTGCGCCCGGTGAAATACCACCCCATCAAGCTTTAGGCTCCGTGAAATGGTCGGGAGAAATCCCTGGCCATCTTTCGGAGCTTGGCTGATGGACCGGTTCGAGAAAAGGTTGGTTAGGTGGTAGTCGGTCCCAAGGTGAGATACCACCCCGTCACGCTGTACATTCTGCGATATCGCCGAGAGAAATCTTCGACGGTGTTTCGGATGTAGGGATAAGTCATGATGGTGCCTTCTGATATAAAGAATTCCGGAGGTAAACTAGTCTCCCATTCGGATCTTCGGGGGGCCTATGTCAGGGGGAACATCATGCAGATATCATGATAAATGATGGAACTTTAAGAGGTTCGTCATCGCATAACGGGCTCGCTCTCGAGGCTCGGCCCACGCTCGACTGGTGACGGCATTTTGTAACATCAGGGGCATCGGTTTCACCAATACCAATATTTGCAAACAACGAAACCTGATATCCTTGCCCTAACTGAGACCCAGGTCGATTCGTCAACTGATTCGACATATCTTCGTTGCTCAGGATACGACTTACATTCGAGATTCCGTTTTAAGGTCGGAGTCTGTGTCTTCGCGCGGTCCGATCTGGCTTGCCAGAGGATGGAGGCGTTGGAACCCAATAATATGGACATCATATGGTTGGGGGTGGTGCTGAGGAATTCCGTTAAATTTCTTTGTTGTCTTTACCGCTCCCCGAATGACGATCGACCGGCGACATTTTTCGAATATCTTTCATATACTGTCGACTGGATACAGATCCACCACCCAGCTTCTGAAATTGTTGTCCTTGGCGATTTTAATGTGCACAATTCCGACTGGTTGTTACATTCTAACAGAACCGACGAGGCTGGGAGGCTGGCGGAGATGTTTGCTGTAAGCCACAACTTGACTCAACTCGTGGGGGAGCCAACGCGAGTGCCAGATGCCCGAGGCGATTATGCGAACACCCTGGATCTGTTTTTGACATCCGAACCGAGTATTTATACCGTAGAGGTTTCTGCGCCACTGGGAATCTCAGATCACTGCTTGGTATCTGTCGCGCAAGCACTTGCATATCAAGCGAATAACCGGCCAAGGCACTTTCGCCATGTATGGAAGTATGGGGTTGCTAATTGGGACGATTTGCGGGATATCTTCGCATCCGTTCCATGGTCGGAGGTGTGCTTCGGATACTCCGATGTTAACGCTTGCGCGGACTAGGTATCAGAGATTGTTCTTCTGGGGATGGAGATGTATATTCCACATTCCATCAAACGAAATTCTTCTGATAAACCTTGGTTTGACAAAAAATGCGAGCTGACTACTGCGGCAAAAAATAGAGCTTTTAAGCAATGGCGCTCCAATCCCACCGATGTTGACAGAACGGATTTTGTTAGAATCAAAAACGCGTGCAACCAGGCCATTGATACCACGAAGAAGGCTCACAACGACAGGGTGATCAATAAGCTCCTTCGGTGCCCAACTGGTTCGCGCTCCTTCTGGTCAATGGCAAAGGCTGTCAACGGTAACTTCGCATCCTCCTCTTTCCCTCCGTTGGTGACAGACAGCGGGACGTTAGTCGCGAACTCAAAGGATAAAGCTAATGTGTTCGCGAATTTATTTTCCGCGAATTCCAACCTCCATCCCGTCCTTTTGGAGCCACCTGTGATCTCGCCAGTACAGTCTTCCATGCGGGATGTGAGATTGCGTCCGCGCACTATTCAACGCATTCTACGTGAACTGGATTGTAGGAAGGCAACCGGCCCGGACGGAATACCAGCAATAGTCCTTAAGAACTGTGCTCCAGAACTATCGCCGGTTCTTGGCAGACTCTTCCGCTTATCTTATGCACGGAGGACCTTTCCTGCCTGCTGGAAAATCGCTCGAGTTCAGCCAATCCCAAAGATGGGAAAAAAGTGTCTCCCACAAAATTACTGTCCGATAGCATTACTGTCTATTTTATATAAGGTAATGAAAAAAGTCACCAATACAGAGTTAGTTAAGTATTTGGAGTGCAACGGACTTCTGAATGATCGTCAATACGGATTCCGTGGCAGGCGGTCCACGGAAGTCCTTTTGACACTTATAACCGATATATGGACATCTGCGATTGAACGGCATGGTGAGTCAAGGGCGGTCGCATTGGATATCTCCAAGGCTTTTGACCGCGTCTGGCACGGGGTATTGGTGAGCAAACTTCGTTCAAATGGACTTTCCCAACAGCTTTGCGACTGGACGAGGAGGTTCCTCGAGAATCGATCGATCCGGGTTGTTGTGGACGGCGAGTGTTCGGATCTGTATCCTGTTAATTCGGGGATGCCCCAAGGTTCTATTTTGGCTCCAACCTTGTTCTTTCTTCACATAAATGATTTGTTGGAGACAACGGAAAACAAAGTGTTCAGTTTTGCGGATGATAGTACGCTTGTTTCCTCCTTTTCGAGTGATCGGCCGATTGGTGCATCAACGTCGCACCAGCTGAGATCTAGACAGATTGACTCTCTGAATCAGGATCTGGATAAAGTCCTGCAGTGGGGAAGGGCCAATCTCGGGGACTTCAACGCAACGAAGACCCAGTATACAACATTCACCAAGAAAACTGGATCATCGGTTCCACAGCTGATGATGAGTGGCCGGGCCCTCGAGGCTGGGGAAAGTTTGAAATTGCTCGGCGTCACGGTCTGTGGGAATGTATCATGGCATAAACACGTATCGAGTATCGCCCGATCAGCCTCAGGAAAACTGAGTTATCTTTTTAGAGCCAAGAAATATTTTACTCCGGCCCAGAAAGAAATACTTCTCCTATATAAATCCCAAATTAGACCCGCGCTCGAATATTGCTCTCATGTTTGGAGCTCGGCTCCCAAACATACCTTCGACCTACTTGAGAGCATACAGAGACAAGCGATCCGCCTGATCGGGGACTCGGCGCTGACGTCGGGACTACAGTCGCTATCACATCGAAGGCGCATAGCCGACCTCTGTCTGTTTTACAGATATTATCACGGGTGCTGTTCTTCGGAGATTCTTGGCATTGTTCTACGCAATTCGGTTTATATGCGCTCCACAAGACAATCCGACGGATCGCACCGGTTTGTGGTGCATCTCCCGACGGCGCGAACATCCCTGTATCAGAACTCGTTCCGTTACAGAGCGGGGAAGTTGTGGAACTCCCTTCCCACGCGAGTGTTCCCAGAGCGTTATAACCTGCAACTGTTCAAAAAGAACTGCAACAGTTATTTGTTGGCATCTCGGGACGCCCACTCCACGCTATAGGTTCGCCTCTCCCGAGAGAAGTCTAATAAAAAAAAAAAAAAAAAAAAAAAAAAAAAACCTTCTTTCTACCGTCGGTTCGAACCATGTTCTTCAATGTTTCGCAAAACACTATAATGTTCTAAACTCCGTCGGATAATCGAGAGAAATCCTCCATCATCTATTGAAGCTCAGTTGTTGGATTGGTCAAAAAACTTGAAGCAAGTGGCAGCTTAGATCCCAATTTCGACTCTCCCATGAGAGTCACACGGTAACACCACATCCTTCAGTTTTCTTTTTTTTTTTGGTTTCGGTAGGAAGGTGGAAATCTTCAAGTCTTCAACCTACTATAGATTTCGCGATATGGTCGGGAGTAATTTTTGACTATGCGTATAACTTTTTCGAGTGGGGAAAATAAACGTTTAGTTCGAAATGGCCGCAAATGTCAACATACAAAAAATTGTTTAGAAAATCTGATTATAAAGCCTGGGAAATTCAAAAATTGACATAACTTTATGATCTGATCACACTACGTAAGTATCGTTGCTTGCCCGATAGTCCAGTCTAAGCTTTGAGGTTGAGAAAAATAGTCCCCCGATTACATCTCCGGGGAGAACTACCTCAAAGGAAACAATAATTTAGCATGAAATCTATTTAATAGGATGCATCGGCAGATTATAAAAACAAAGGACTAGGTTTCACTAACACTAATGTTAACGCCGTACACTACAGTTACGAATTCTTATTAACTGCTCAGATTAACCTTTGTTGCCCCGGATACCACTTGTTTTTTTACACTAACGTGCATACAAAAGGGGATTTTGAAGTACCCTTCAATGTCGGAGCACATTGCGAGCGGAAGAAGAGCGGGAGGATAAGAAAAGGAGGTATGGATGTACATTGATCTTAAATGCCTGGAATCCCGATATAAAGGCGACATCTGCGTGTTCCTTTCTAACTAATCTAACTTATCAAATGGAAGAACCATTCGAACTCAACAACTGGCACCTCATTTAATTCAAAAACGTTTTACGAAGCTCCATCAAGTTTATTTGTTGTCTTCACAAGTGATAGTCGACTAGCGACACTCTTCGAACATCGATCACACACCATCGACTGGATGGATTTAACTGCCTAGATTTAAAGGTGGAATCTGCATCTTCAGGGAACTGACCTAGTTCACCCAAGGGAATAAACATTCTAACCCACCCCATTAGTTCAGGTACAGCATACAATTCCTTATTTTTGGTAAACATTTAACCAATCAGCAAAATAGGAACGAAACGTCTTCTCCAATATTGCCGGTCAATAGCCTCACTGTCGTCATTTTTACGTGCTACACAAAAAATGCTTGAATTCCAGCTTAAGTATCTTAAATATCAATAGCTATCTATTGATAGCCTCACTGTGTATGTTTTCCAAAGTGATGGTAATATAATTTAAATATTTAAATTTGTTACGGATTCTTAAATGCTCGTCAATACAGATGCCACTATCGACGATGCATGGGATAACTTTTGAGCTTTGTAGAGAACTACTAAACATGAGTTAAGAACAGTCTCCAAGGCTTTTAATCACAACTTTGCAATTCGAAGATGTTTTCTATTTATTCAAAAGTGCCTCAACGTTCTGCGTGTTGACACCCATTCTATTTCTCTTCATACCAACGACTTGCTGGGACCAACAGGTAACAAGGCATTGCTACGCCGTCTCGCCTTGCTTTCCCAATAGTGAGAGAAGAGCGAGTACGCGAAGAGTTAAATACCAAAGACGTTTTTCGTTATTATTCTTTTATCTTTTTATTGGCTTTATGACTTCATATGTTATTTAATGGCAAAAGGCCCGCTGTTCCGTTGCAAGGCTGCAACCCTTTGCTTGGTTACTTTACTCTTAACTCTAATATCTTTGCAGCCAACCCTTTTATACCCAAATTATTGGGAGCAGAATCGCAAACGATGCAACCAATTCTTCTTCACCTGGCATGACCCCGAACGCATGACTCATATTGTCCCCAATTGCCTGGTACGAGTCATTTGCTTTGCTTAATTGCTACCGCTACTTAATTGGTCCACTTAAAGTACAGTGACCTTAGTTCAAGCAATTCGTATCGCTTAATTGATATTGCCAATATCGTTTCGTTGTTATACAGTGCCTGCCTTTCGGAGGCGTACGCATTTTGATGGGAATTCCGTTAAACTGTACCATGACACATGACATACGGCAATCATCATTACGCTGCATTTTTGTAGACGCCGGCAGTGTCCCAAGCCAAGTGTGGTGCTTGTTTTTGGATATGCGATACGATGCAAAAAATGTGCTCGTAAATAGATAGCATGTAGCTTGAATAATGACTGTGCGTCACAGGTATTATGTTAATTGGGTTAATGTGAATCTTACGTGAAATGGGACTTATGTAGTGGGATACTACAGTACTTCGTTTTCCGACGATAGTTTACTAATGTCTTCATTTTCAAACGATCGTAAATCGAGGACTGGAGATTTTTTTACAATGGAGAAAGTTAAAGCTTGTGATGAATCGCCAGCTCATCAAACCAGAGGAATTTGCTTGGTGCCCCAGTCAGTGCGATTAGGATATGGCGTCAACATGTATAGAATTTAGCATGGTCCGCCAGATTGTGCGGAGTTATCTTTTCAGAATTAAAACCTACGTGATTCATCCGAAAACATGTACACTAACGCGCGCACAAAGGGGGATTTTGAAGTACCCTTATATATCAGAGCACAGTGTGAGCGGAAGGAGAGGAAGTGGATAAGCGAAGGAGGTATCGATGTACATTGGTCTTAAATGCCTGGACATTACGACGAGGAAAACACATGATCAGGTAAAGCATTTCATATTCGTGTGGTTCGGCTAAAGAATGACTCTCTATGTTTATTTATGCGCCTCAAGTTGACTTTCAACTTTAACTGATGCGTATTCATAGATTGGCGGGTATCGCTGGAAAATGTCTGAAGGCTCGGAGCACATTTAGCAAGTAACGATCGTGGTAATACCTGTAGAAAAGAGACAGGTATGATACGTTGCACCTATCTATGACGAAATTGGTAGACTTATAGCTGGTTTCCTCAATAAGTTTTACTGGTCGTTTTTTCATCATATCGAGCACGTGTAGCGTAGTTTTGGATGCGCCTGACCAAAAATGGGAGTTGAACTCCACTTTGGGAAGAATATACGCCTTGTAAGTTGTGGCTAGATTGAATGGAGTGAAGGATTTTTTGCATCTGTTTAGGAAGACCATAGACTTGGTCGCATTTTTCGCAACTTCAAATATGTGGTCGCTTCAATTAAGAGTCGAATTAATTCGAGTGCCGAGGATTGATAGTTCCTTGGCTTCGTCGCTGCAAGGGTCGTTCATCGACAGTCTTTTATTTTGGGGTTCGCCTTTGACGACAACAGGCAGCACTGAGTTTTTAGGGCATTGAATTCTACTCGATTAGATAATCCCCATTAATATATCTTGTTGAGGTCGGAATTCAATTTATTAAGCATAACCTGCTGATTGGTAATACATTTGAAGAGTTCAGTCGAAAATGTTCGTATGAGTATGAGACCCTCAACGTGCTGTCTTCAGCAAACGAGTGAATTGGTTTTTGGATAATGGACAAGAGATCATTTATAAGGATGAGGAAGAGAGTGGGTGTGAGTACAGAACCCTGGGGTACACCTGCATTAGTTTGATGGGAGGCAGTAGTAATACAATTTGAAAACAAAAAAAACTGATTTAATAAACATATTGTTACAAATGTTTAAAATTCTTCAAAGTAGTTCCCTTGGGCCGCGACACAATTGTTCCATCAACTCTGGTACGCCCTCTGGAAGACTTCTGCGAGAGCCTGTGGCGTTTCTAACAGATACACACACAATACACAAGCAAATAGTGACGGACGCCAAAAAAAACCACCAAGCCGTGATGTACGAAATATTACCGCACAGGGGATTCATCACTGGCAAATTGGCGAAGAAAGTCCAAAAAAATGGGTGGAAAGAGAAGGACCTCGATGCGGAACTGCTCGATTATATACTGGAAGACCAAATCGCACGGTTTGACGCAGAGGCAAGCTGCAAAAGTCATGAAGTGGGTAACTACCGCATGTGATGCTTCTATGCCACGAAAAAGGCAACCAGCAGGTGGTATCAAACCAGTCTTTTGGTGGAACTCAGAAATCGCCCATGTGCGATCGGAGTGCAACAGGTTAAGACGCTTGCAACAAAGAGCAAGAAACCGTAACACCTACCCACAGTTGCATGCGGAATTCGTCAACAAACGAAAAGAATTGAGGAGTGTGACCCGCAAAAGTAAATATGACGTGTTCTGCTCCCTAAGGGATGAATTAAATAACAACCCATGGGGCAGCGCTTACAGGATAGTCATGAAAAGATTACAGAGTAACAGTAGCCAAACGCAAAAAAGGAAAAGTGACATGGCCAGCATCGTTGCTGTCCTCTTCCCGCAGTGTGATGAAGTATTGAGAGTGCAAGAGCAGTGGAGGATCACTGAAGGAGAGATACCTCCCGTGACCACCGAAGAGGTACTCTTGGCTGCAGGGGTTATAAAAAAAAACAAGACCCCGGGACTGGGTGGTATCCCTAACGCTGTAGTGAAGACTGCTCTAACAAAAAAGCCGGAAGTCTTCAGCAGTCTCTTCACAACTTGCTTTCAAACAGGGCAATTTCCTAAACGATGGAAAAGACAGCGAGTTGTGCTTGTACCAAAAGGTGTCAAGAATCCAGAAGAGCCGTCGTCTATCGCTCGTTGTGCATGCTGGACATAACAGGAAAACTGCTTGAGCGAGTAATTGCCACTCGCCTGGAAGAATTCACTGAGGGAACATCGGGGCTCTCTGAATCGCAGTATGGGTTCCGGAAAGGTAGATCAACCGGAAAAGCACTATCTGTGATGTGCGACATCGCTCGCAATGCAATAGCTGGAGCACGATGGCTAGGTGGTACCAAAAAATATTGCGCGGTGGTGACGCTTGATGTTAAAAATGCTTTTTACTCGGTGAATTGGAATCGGATTCTAGAAGCGTTGGGCGATCTACAAGTCTCCCCCTACTTGGTGCGTATATTAGCAAACTATCTCTCGGATAGAAGACTGCTCTATGACACATGTGAGGGACCACAGGAATATAAAATAACAGCGGGTGTACCTCAGGGATCTGTATTAGGTCCGCTGTTATGGAATATCATGTATGATGGTGTGCTCAGAGTCAATGTACCAGAAGGGGTTAGAATCATTGGGTACGCAGGTGATTTGGCAATAGTAGCCGTCGCTAAACATCTAGATGACCTGGAGAATATTTGCTCCCAAGGAATCCAGAGCATTAGCCACTGAAACTAGCTGGACATAAGACGGAGGCAGTTTTAATAAGCAGCCGCAAGAAAGTTGAACACCTTGATTTGGAAATAGAAGGACAAATAATCAGATCCAGTCCCTATATTAAATATCTTGGTGTTATACTCGATAACAGGTTGAGCTTCAAGGAACACCTGAGGAAAACGAGTTAAAAAACGGCAAGAGTATGCAAAGTTTTGGCGAGACTGCTACCCAATGTTGGAGGACCCCGTCCCCACATAAGGAAACTCATAACCAGTGTCAACACCTCCACTATAACGTATACAGCTCACATATGGGCAGGAGCCGCACAGTATAAATCATACATGAGGGGAGTGAACTCAGCGCATAGACTAGCATCACTAAGAGTATGCTGTGCATTTCGAACGGTATCCGAAGAAGCCATAAATGTTTTGGCCGGGAGGACACCACTTGACATTGCAGCTAAAGAAAACGCTGCCTTGCATAAGGTCTCCCAAGAGAATCGTTGGAGAATGCGGTCACAATTAGAGCTCTCAAGCCTAAGAGATGGCAACGAAGGTGGGATTCTTCCACCAAAGGTAGATGGACCCACACCATGATACCTGATATAGAAACATTAGTGAAAAGAAAACATGGCGAGCTGAATTACTACTTGACTCAGTTAATATCAGGACATGGATGCTTCCGGCAATACTTGCACAAGTATAAGCATGTGAATCACCCATACTGCTTGTATTGTGAAGGCAAAATAGAAAATGCGGAACACGTACTCACCGAGTGCGTGAGATTCGAGACCGCACGAACGATTTTGGAGAGACACACGAGACGGACAGTTACTCCGGCTGGGAGTAATAGAATACATGCTTAGTTCAAAACAGGCATGGTCCGTAACCAATGGTATTCTCTGTGAAATGATGCAGCAGTTGCGACGTGACGAGCGGAGTAACAGGTAAACTCCGTCCCACCCCGCGATGGAATATCTAAAAGAAAGTTCCGCGGGGATCAAGGGGAATATGAGCCGGTCGGGAGGTGGTTTTAGTCGGTAAAAACCCGGCATGTCCCTGGATCGGTCTAGAGGTATCTTTTGAAGATTTCCACCTTCCTACGGAAACCAAAAAAAAAAAAACACCAAAAGAAAATCGAACAAAAAAAAGCATCAGCCGTATACCAAGCAATAACATAGCAATTCCACATCAGTTGAATGTACTTGAGTTTACAAATTGAATTCGTACACGCGGCCGGCAGTAGCCTGATGTATTGAGCATTGGTTTAATTTTTAGTGGTTCTTAACCCGATAGCGTTGGTTCGAATCACACCCTCTTTGCTATCGTCGCAAGCGCTATAAGCCCTTATCACGGTGGCTTAAATTTTTTTCTCTGGACTCGAAATGGACTCCTTTCAATCATGTTTTGACATTGGGGAAGAAGAAAAAGGTTGTCAGGGTCAGGTCCGGACTGTAAGAGAGCTAATACAGCGTTGCCAAGTTTGGAACCAACGTTGCATATACTGTTCTAATGTTCAAATTATTGGTAACCATGTCATGCACTTGTTTTTGGGATGTAGAGAGTAACTTCAATCAATGGGATACTTAATCGATGATTAGAATTCAATAGAACTCGCGCACGGTCCAAATTTTCGCCGGTTGAGGTCATTGGTGACAGAGCAGGATTCCTCGTCTATGTGTTCCCGGCGTTCCTTAAATGCCTTCAACCATCGCGAAATTTGCGGATAATATAGAGCAGAGCTCCGTAAACTTCTCTGATAATATCGTTAGTCTCGGCGAGAGATTTCTGGAGTTTTGGACAAAACTTGTTCGTTGGACGAATGACGAACTCATCGCGATTCGTGACACAGGTACTGAATAGAGGTTAACAACAATAGCCATGCTCACGTTCCAATTGCTTGGAGTATACTGAATGAGCCATAGCTGTATGGTTAAAAGAATACATATACCGTATGGGTGAAAAGAAAAACAAAGGAGGGGGGGGGGGGGGGGGGGGGTGTTTGGTGAGTTGGTTACTCGGTTTATCCACTAATTGTTTACTCATTTATTTATTTAGCTTAGTACGGTTGTAAGAGTGTAGACGGGAGTGGGCGTGGTCAGGAGGGCAAAGAGAGGAGTCGAAGTTTGAGAGCAGTAGAGGTAAAATTGAAATCGAAGGAGGTAGGGTAGGAGTTTGCCCACCGCAGCATTCGCGAAATTGGTTCATTAGAACCGCAGGAAGTGTGGTGGGTAGGCAAATAGAGCAGACGAGGGTTTCGCAGGTTACGGGGGTTAGTGTGGAGTGTGATGGAGGGGAGCAAGCTTAGGCAGTTAATTGAGCCTGAGAGGAGACGGTGGATGAAAAGGATATCGGCATGAATTCTGCGCTCTTCAAGTGTATTGAGGTTTATGGTTTATTTTAATCTTCTTCGATAAAAGCAGCTTCAAAGAGTTAAAGTTGTCGTGTCCCAGCCTTTTATCCATATCCATAGTGTACCCTTGATGTTCCCGATATACCGCTGCTGGTCTGCGCCCTTCCATCCATGACTAAGCAGTAGAAAACATTCATTTTTTCAACTCTCATTACCAGGGGATCCGCGCTATCAAAGAGTTTAGCTTCGGCACCTGCAAAAAACACCTTGTCAATTTTGGAACTAGTAAAGTGTTGTACAGGTAAAATGATTCCTTTCCATTCCGAATGCGAATGTCAGACGGTTACAGTTACCTTAACATCTATGATATGGTTGTCAGCTAATTTTACATGACTTGGCTCAACAATTTTGTTGAGAATGACAAATCCCGACTCCTCAGCACACATGCGTGAAGTCGCTCCGATGTTTCACTTATTAATGATAGTTTGTTTGACTCACACATAAGTTTTGCTGATTGTGTTGTACATTCCTGCACAATGAAGCCACATTCATTTCCACTTTGGATTTGCATGATTTGATCCATTTTGCTCCAACAGTCTTTGGCCATATGACCCCGAATGCAACAATGTCTGCAGTCTTCACTTAGACTGATTTTGCTTCTTCTGTTATCTTTGGGGTTTGAAATGCTTGGGACTGAGCACGTTGTGGTTTGAGACTTCTGTCGCCAACTTCTAAAAATCTGGTGCAAACGGTTGAAACTTCCGGGTATATACTTTGTACATCAAAAGCAGATTTTATATCCCTGTAATCGTCTGACAATCTATCGAGAAGCGATACAACAAGCAAATCATCATCCAACGTAGCCCGCAACTCCTTTAGTCAGTTGGTTATGGTTTTAAATTCACGAACATATTCGGTGATTGATTGTCCTGTGGTCATTTCGAGGCTGGTCAACTTGCGATACTCCTCAGTCTTTTGCCGTGGACTTTTCTTGTCGTAGCACTCTAACAATAAACCCCAGACTTCTTTGGATGTGCTCAGCCGTTCCCGGGTGTTCGGTCTCACCCTTTTTAGGTTGAATGAATCTTCCACGATGAAGCACGGCTTACATCAGTGCTTCCATGTGATATAGTTGTCTCTATTTAGGAGTTGTATCCGGCCATGTGAGCTTGAGGCACTCATAACTGATATAACGAAATTTTGTTTTTAAATGTGCCTCTTCGTTATGGATTGGACCCATAACCTGTTGAGATAGATGCGCGTAAGAAATGAGATTGCTTTTGGATTATGTATACTTATCAGTAGAAAAAAGAAAAAGGAAGTAAAGGAGATCAAGGAAGTGAAATAGATCTGACAACTAACTGGCAGTGCCATCTCTTGTCGAGTGGATAGCGAAAGAACGATTGGTCAAAATGAATCCGTCCAGAGACGATAGAGAAGTGTACATATTACACAACTAACACTTGATTTTTTTAATCGTATTACTTTGTTCTTTTTCTGTACATTCCTTCATTTCTGTTTTAATTTCTTTCATCCTTTAAATAACTTCACAATTTTTTTGGTTTTATGTCCTTTTTCAAAGATGTCATTCCTGTTTAATTTTTATTAATCATGAGCAAGATCCTAAAACTTCTTAACTAAGCACCAGTTAATTAATGGAGCTTGCAATGAAGTTACGTTACAATCCGGTATTTTATTCCTTCATTAGTTCCGATTGCTTTCGTACATTTACAAATTATTAACGTTTAATTTGATAATTAGTTTTTAAATTGCAATTTCCGCACAAACTGCAGACCCATACAAATCGCGTCTTCTATAAATTCAGTTGAGCAATGTGTCACCCACAATCAAACTGAACACATATTACAACCAAATTTTAACTAACGAAGTTGACGATAAATAATGCTACCCAAGGCAAACGTCAGTGGGTGAAAATAAGAGGGTGAATCAAATATAAACGATAATTTGTTTGCTTAGCAACAATCTGCGAGCTAGATAATCTTGTGCGTGGCGGTTTTTTTGATTTATGAAGAGTAGGGGAATCGGCTTGGCTAGCGGTCGCGCTCGACTTTGTAGTCAGTACAGCCATGAGCGAGCAAGGGATACATACGTCTGTTGCACAACGGATTATTATAAATTTTTTAACAAATGAAGGCGTTAAAAGCTCGGAAATGTTCTCCCGATTGAAGGCACAGTTTGCTGATGGTACTCTGTAGTAGGCGAAGGAAGGACGAAAGCTGCCCAGTTAAAACCAAAACTCGCCTCTCAGCCGGAAAAGTGGTTGCAACGATTTTTTTAGACTCAAAGGAAGTTTTAATGATTAATTTTCTTTACGAACAACGAACAGTGAAATGAGGCTTACTACTGCCCTTTGTTACAGTCGGCAAAAGCCGCATATCGAAACAAAAGACGAGGTATGCCCATTTGAGATGTCATCCGTTTTCATGAAAACGGCAGGCCCCACACCGCGTCCTTGGCAAGGAATACATTGTAAGAAATGGGCTGGGAAACCCTCGAACACCCTCCTGTAGCCCAGACTTGTATCCCTGACTATTTTTTGTCCGCACTCCTTTTTTTTTTTCTACTGCTCTCCGTTTCGCGTCAGCTCTAGCCTGCCGCGATTTTTCCTTTTCCTGACGACGGAATTCCTCTTGCATTTTAGGGATCTCATGCGAATAGTATAAGAGAAAATGCATGTGCACACCCTTAAGCTCTTCTGGGGTTTGCACATCACGTAAGCGGTCTAGATTTTCATCTTTACTTACACGCATATCATCTGGTATTGGAGCATCTATCGATTTCATAACCGTATCCAACTGGTAGTTCCGCATCTTTTCAAATAACTGAAGAGGTTTGTTCTTTGGAGCTGACAGTAAACACCATCGTGCGTCGTAGTAATAGACTTTCCATAGATCGTCGCAAGTTATTTCTGGTTTCACGTGTTCTTCTCTATAGAACGCAATGAACGGCACCTCTAGCTGTTGATTACGCCTACAATCTAGGGCTTGCTTGATCTTTCCCCCATATGTGGTGGCTTACAATAGCGGTCTCGACCTCCAACATCCGTTGATCTCTTTTGTTCGGAAACAGTTGATTTACAAAACGCATGTTTATAAATCCATTCAGCTTCATCTTGTAGTTCATTGGGTCCCTCTGGAACAGGCGTAACCGGAACTTCGCGCAATTGCATTCTCTCAGGAATATCTGTTTTACGGATTTCATTGTCCAAATCAGTAAAGTGATCCCTTTCCAGTTCATCATTGAAATGTTTTGCCGCCTCAGTTTCCCTGTGACTACGTTCAGAGCGGCGTTCAACATCGTCTTCGTCGTCGAATAGCTGTTCGTCTATAGCCTCACGTGCTGAACCTTCATCGACGTGCTGTCCCTCTCCGTCACTTTCTTCATCTTGTGTACGACGCAGACGCTTGGAACACTTTCTGCCTTCGACTTTCAAGCCAAGATTCTCTTCAATAAGGTCACAGTCGTCGTCTTCCAGTCGGTCGTCCAACTCGTCATCATCATTGTAAATCCGTTTCAGGGAACGGCCTGAAGCATCAGTGTCTTCATCATCACTGCCGTCCTCTTCAATCGGGTTATCATCGATGAAATCCTTCAGTTCTTCACGTAACACATCATCGTCATGTTCCTCCTCTTCCTCACTGCTGTCGGCCATAGCTTTGCTCTTCCTGAGTTTCTTCCTTTCATGTGGCTCCAATTCCTTCTCATCCTCAGCTTCTTCGGCTTCCGAGTCCCAGAATTCTTTCATACACTGCCTTTGGGAATCCAATTTTGCATTAAACTCTGCAGCTCGCGCGTCTAATTTTACAGCTCGCGCATCCAATTTTGCAGCTTGCGTATCCAATTTTGAATTAACGTCTGCAGCCCACGCATCCAATTTTGCAGCTCGCGCGTCCAATTTTGAATTAATATCGATAGCTTGCGCGTCCAATTTTGCCATCATAATCCTGAACATCTCCGAAATGTTCAACGGTTGCGAACTCTTCTCCGAATGTCGATCTGCCATCGTCACAATACACTTCCACAGACTTATTTATTTCGCCAATAATTAATCCCACTTCTGACACCAATTGTAGCGAGCTTAGGGTTATATAGTTTATATACACACTTTACTTGTTATATAGTTTCGCTACTTACTAACTTCACGTTTAAGTTTTACTCTTCTTTAATCATAGATGTATTATACACTTTACTTGTCGTTCACACATCATTTTTACAGTTTTTCCCATATATATATACCTACCGCTATGATGACTGTGTAACGACTGACTCGAATTAGGGGTGAAATTCTGTGTTCTATCTTTGCACACAGGAGAACCAAAAGAGATCACGCCTCTGCTCTCTCATTGTCACGCCCGTCGAAGTGGTGAACATCGGTAAATTGATAATTAACGAACGTGGGAGAATGAGAGAACACAAACACGATGTACTGTGATCTCGGGGTGGATTTGCTTGTGTGTGCTGGTATCAAATGCTGTTTCTGAGAATGACCTACTGCCTGGCAGTGGTGATCTCAGAGAGCAATGAACCGTATGGAAACAGAATTATGAAGGCTAGGAAAATATTGTGTGCGCTATTCGCCTGTCAAATGAGATCGTTGATCCCAAGCGAATGGGTGATCTGAAGAAAAGCCGAAGTGGCGCCAAATTGGCTAGGGTAATTTATCATGAAAACTAATTAGATATTTTGATAAATTCCCCAGCGGTTTCGCTGTGATGCGACGGCGTCGTTTGCTTCGACTTGTTGTTGCTAACCGACAGATGTGATTTCCTATGGATATCTCAAGGGCTAGCAAAAATGGAGTTGCCGTATGACAAAAGGTAGCTAAACTCAATTATACATTATCTGCATAGGATAATGAGTTTAGCTATGCGTTCGTTTAACATGTTTTACAGGTGGAATAGCTTATAAGGGGAATGGGTAGAAATAACGCGCTGAAAGCGGTCGAAATAAGGTATGGAATTGTGGGTTGGTTCTCCATGTGGTTTAGAGAACCCCCACAATGACTTTAGGGTATGGGGTTATCCGGTCTTGTGGGATAGAGGAGAGTATCTTATATGCGGTGCTCAGCAATGTTATACCCCTGTAGTTACTGGACAGTGTGATATCTCCGTCCTTATGTATGGGGCAAATTATACCACGACGCCAATCTTCCGGCATCTCCTCTTGCTCCCATGCGTGCACCACGATCTCATGAATTGCGTGATGTAACGCCGTCCCTCCTTGTTTGATCAGGTCAGCTGGTATACCATCAGCTCAGGGGCTTTATTTGATTTGAGCTGTTTTATGACTTTTAATGTTTCCTCAATGCTTGGTGGCGGCAGCATTTGGTCTTGATCTTGCATGAGCCTCCAATTCTTCTGTGAGTTGATCTTTTAGCAATTAATTGAAGTGCACTTCCCATCGCAAACAAGAATGCCTTCAGGATCGATGATCAGATTACCCTCTTTATCACAGCGTGTTGTGTACCGCGTCATACTGCGGATTATTTGGTAGAACTTCCGCACCTGGTATGGACATCGCTCTCTACGTTTCTCTATATCACAGACTAGATTTTTTCCCAAGCACTTTTCTTTTGTCTGTGGAGTCTTTGTTCAGATCTTTTGAGCTCTTTGTATTGCTCCCCGCGTACCCGCGTCCTATGAGACTGCTGCATTGCCCGGTATGCAACATTCTTACGTTCAATCGCTAGTTTGCACTCATCATCAAACCAGTCGTTACAATCTCTACGACTACTGCCCAAGATGGAGTTGGCAGTACTAATGACAATATTCTTAAGGCGTGTCCATTTCTCTTCTACGCCCGGCATTCTGGCCCTAGGACTCACTCTCCCTCCGCCGAGCTTGTCGAGGGCGAGTCTTAACGCATCACCAAAAGTGTTGCTGGCGTTCTCATTGCGAAAGGCAGCCGTGTTGATCCGAATTTGATCCACGGATGCAATACGTGTCCGTAAGGCAATCCGCGCTCGGAAAACTATACCAACAAGATAGTGATCCGAGTCGACGTTGGCACCTCGGTACGTTCGTACCGTCTTCAGGTTCGTGGAGTGGCGGTGATCTATCAACACGTGGTCAATTTGGCTGCGAGTGGCTCCATCGGGTGATACACAGGTGGCTTTGTGGGTATTTTTACGCGGAAACCTGGTATTCGCACCGACCAAGTTTTTCGATGCTGCCAGTTCGATGACTCGTAGTCCATTGTCATTAGTGTTCTCATGCAAACTATGGGAACCTACGTAGTGCCTGGAAACCTTCAGTTTTTGCTGAGTAGAAAGCCTACCCCGAGCACATGATGTTTTGCATGATAGCTGTAATAAATGTCATACTCGTTTCTTTGAATAACACCACTCCCCATCCATCTTATTTCTTGTAATGCTGTTATGTCAGCCTTATATTCGGACAGGGCATCGGCTAGCTGCTGTGCAGCTCGAGCTCTGTATAGTGAGCGGACGTTCCATGAGAAAATTCTCAAATCGTTTAGGTGGTCGTCGTCGTGTATCCTGTCCAAATCCGAGGCTTGTTGAATCCTCCATAATAGTTTGTTTTTCTGGGCAAAGTTATTAGCCTTGCTTCATTAACACACGAGTTCCTTTTTATCCATTTTTTTATAATAACAAAAGTTGCTTCACTCAAAATGCTATATCTCACGAACCAATTGCCTGACAGCTGTCAAATTTATACACAAGTTTAGTACTAACTAAAAATCATATGGATTTAGTTCTGGTAACACCATCTATATGTCAGCCTACGAACTTTTAGCCGACCTGATACGAGTATTTACCACTCTTTCCGTCATGCCACAGATAAATAAACTCTTTATAATAGTAATATCTCCAATTTTATTTCACGTCTCTCAGGAAAAGCGAACTTATAGCCCTGAGTCGCCCTGAATTGCTGTTTTTCTCGATCGCATTCATCAGCCATACTTCGAAACATGGTCGAGGATTTCTCTCAACCATTTCACGGAGCCTATAGCTTAAATGGGGTGGTATTTCACCAGGCGGCTGGGCTTTGAGACCCAATGTCATCATCATCATCATCGGCACTACAATCCGGATCCGGTCTTGGCCTTATTTAGCAAGTCTCTCCACCGGTATCCTGTCTTTATTCGAGACTTATTATATTATCCATAATAATTTGTTTTTCCGGGCAGGGTTATTAGCCTAGCGCGAACCTTGCTCAGGATATCGCTACATGCATTGGTTCACTACTTGGCGGGTGCCAAAAAAACTACCCAGGGGTGTCACCTGGAGACTGCATGTCAACTTGGATTGAACAGGGACAAGGATTGTCATGGCCTTCGCCGGGTTGAAAGCAATCAGTAACTTTGCCTTGTACGTTCGCTCCCATCCCCCCAAGACAAACATCAGTGGACGAAAACAATATTATTCACATGCTTGGTAGCCTGTGAGAACAGTGATTATTTTTTTACTTGATTTATACTTCACAGTAAGTTGATACACACACACTGTGTGACAAATGTCTGTCGTCGCGTATAGAATTTTTTGCCACCCGGAAAAGGGACAGCAAGGTATCATTCGCTCTTCTATCACACACTTCGTATCAACTAACATGTTATAAAACGTTTCGCTGAACATATTGCGGGGACTTACTGCGAAAGAACGAAGGCAATCGAAACTGACGCCATGTGTAGAAACTAATACGTATAAAATGGTAAAAAAAGGCGGTACGGGGCTTATGGAGGACCCTTTATTGGAGAAAAATGTTGAGAAATCGCATAAAAAGGCAGACATGTTGTTTTTCAAAGATTATGTTATAAGACAGATAATTGAATTGTCAGGTTATAATACAGGAAATTGAAATAGTCGCAGAGTTGTTAATTAATATAAAAATAATAAAGTAAAATACGTATAACTTTTTCAAAACTGTTTCTTCCTGCCTATGATATTCGATATAACGTTCTTTAGTTTTGAGATAGTTGTTAAGTTTTATCGCTTGTACTAAGCTAAATATATGAGGGTTCTGCTCTCACTAAACTAAAAAACGCAATGACAATAAATCCCTTTTTCAAAGTTACCAACAAAATTGTTGCTTATAAGCAATATGCTTCGTATAACAGCAAATTCCCTGAGCAATTGCAATTGGATTATGTTATACATGACATTAGACTGTACTTCTACTAGAAGCTAGTAAAGTCCTAAACTAATTCTGCGTCTATTAGCTAATGATGTAGAGTGTTAACTGTTTCATTCTGTAAAGTATAGTTTATTAAAGATTCTATAATAGAATTGCCTTACTTTGGCTAAAATCGCTTAAACTCGTTTAGAAGCCAGTCTTATCACATTCCCAAAATATTCCTCTTTTAACCGCCTGGCCGTTATTTTTGGAATGATTTCCCTCTGCGATTTACATAAAAATGTATATCAAATAGTTCGTCTACTATCCGCTACGAGTCCTGGTGGGAAATTTTATTATCCTTTACACGCACCTCTTTTAAGGATATAAATTTGAGTAATGGAAACTAAACTCTTCGATGCTTTTAAGAGATCATGCACTCTACTTGAAGTCCATGCACTACCATGAATTCTACAGCACTGCATTGTGGATACACATCTTATAAAAGAGGGTCTTTCTGAAAGATTTGTGGAGCATATTTGAAAGATATCCCCAACAGAAAAGACGAAATTGATATTTGTCTACCATTCAACAACATGTAAACTGAGATTCGGCATTACGAGTCCTACGTGCATCATGTCCTTAAATATTCAAAAGCCAACGGCCGAAAACTGCCTCACATTCGCTCTTCACCGCCTATTACTTCAAAACGCTCTTTGCCAAGCATCAAAAACTGTTTTCAAGATTTCCACTCAATTCCTCTTTTGTGTTTCTCTGTGTGTGCAATTCGCCGCGGAACCATCCTTCAAGCCAAACAGGAAGAGTAAATTGTTTAAGAGACGAGAAAATATCCTTGAATCGAGAAAAGAAACAAAATTAAAGAGACTAGCGAAGGACACGAGGGAAATTTGTCTTCGGCTTATAGTTTCGAAGGAGAATTATCTGTAATCCATGTGCTTCTGAAGCTTGGAGAAAGTATCCTAACTACGAAAGAGAAGATGAAAATAAAACCGAAAATGTCCTCGAATGCGGTCTGCTAAGGGAAGAGAAGCAGAAAACGGTCTAAGGAATAGGAAGAGCGGCAAAGGACAATCATAGACGAGGTTTAATTTATTTTTGCTCGATACCAACCATGGGTTCCTCGTTAGGCAATCGAAAATGGGTTAGAAAAGTCTATTGTAAGCACAACTCACCTCAACAGAGGATGTCGCTGGCGGTATGCTTACCCTGCGGGTAGTTTCTTCTTTGATATTGCCGTAATCCTTCTATCACATTAGAATTTTACCGTGTCTTCCAGTGATTTTGTATTGATGCTGGGTAAGGGACAGGCGTTTGATCATGACTTTTTCACACTACGGTCCACAGATACATTTTTTCACGTCACTACTGCTGTGTATTAGTGATTACAGTAGATAAATATTTCTGGGGGTAAAAGTTGGTAGATTTTTTTTGTTTTTCTTATTCAGGTTGGATAGGGATGCATAACAGAAGGCCGGCGGCATTTTGGTTCGTTCATTGGATGTTAGAAGTAGAGGGACGAGTTCATTTTTGTTCAAAAATGCGAATATATGGCGTTGTCATTTGAAGTGGTTGGTTAGGAGGGGGAGGAGTAGCCACGTCCATGGCTGTGTTGATAGATTTTTGGAAAACTAAATAATTATAAAAATAGTCCTCTGTAAGATGGTATTTATTGATCAACAGTGCTTCGAATACTACAGAATGATTCGAAAAAACTCTATTGCATTTAAAAATATGAATACCCAAATAAAAACAAAACGTAAATATAAATATTATACATTAAGCGTGTATTTAATTTATACACAACTATATAATTATCGTTATATTCGTCTATTATTTCGATTGTCATTATTACTTGAGGTCGTCCTGTATATTTGGAGAGGCAATTCCAAAGGCAACATATATAAGTAAAATAACGCGGGTCTGCAGCTCTTAAGTTTCCTGAATTTGCACTCCAAGAAAAAAATAATGGCAATCATAAACAGTTACAGTCCTGTGTGTAGTTAGTATTACAGCACAGTTGAGCGGGTTTTAATGGGAAAGCAATTAAAGACTGAGTATTAATCGCCCCAAAAACACCAGATGTCAAAGAGGAACAGTTGATTGACGGCCACTGTTTAGTAGATTGTCCAAACACTTGTGACAATTTGTATTTTAAAAACAGTGTGGGATTTTCACATTCATCTTTGCTTGGTGGCTTTTAGCTAGGATCATGTTCGTTAATTTGATGGGCTTTTCTCATAAACTTGTTTCCGTGCTCAACCGCTAGCAGATATGCGAGATCACCGGCTCCTTTCATTCAATCCTTTTTTCGTACTTTTTTTAAGCACATTTTCTTTGCTATAAATCTTTTGATACCATATGGATATATTTAGTCATGTTATACAGAAACATGCTCATAAAGGGGGATTTTGAGGTTCCCGTAAATCCCAAGGCACAGTGTAAGCGGAGGAAGAGGGAAATGATAAGAAAGAGAAGTGTCAATGTATGGTGGCTTTATATTCAATATGTTATACCGTAATTTTACGCCACTGTAAAATTTCAGAATACACTGCCTGAACGGAACCTGAAAACAATAGCAAAGCCGCACCAGTCGCGACGTCGGTTTTTGTTGTTGTTCGTGGTAAGAAAAAGAGAATCAGTTGGCGGGTTGGAATTATTCGTCGTCCATCGTAAATTTCTCAAAGGGTACTTCAAAATCCCCCTTTTCTGAGCGCGCTAGTGTAAAAAAATCGCAAAACGCAAGTCTTCTTGTTTAATGAAGTTTGATTAAAGTTTTAAATACATTTCTTGAATTGTAATTCGTATTCGGCGGAAATTATTATACTTAAGGGGGAACCTCATGTTTTTCAGGAATTTTTTTTGAAAAATGTAATGCATAGATTAATTTGCAATTTAAGGCACAATTTATTTACGTTATAATATTTAAAGAAAATATTTTTTTAAGACTAATCGTTAACAATAAAACTGTGCAATGGCGGCCACAAAAGGTCAAAAAATGATCTGAAACAAAAAATACAAAATGGGTTCTTTAGTTTATGCAAAAATGCTCAGCATGACGTTCCCCTTTTATTAAAATTTGAAAATTTGCAAAAATGGCGAAGTTTTGAAAAAAAGGATTTTCTTTTATAAACAATTGTTAATAACAATGTTTTAAATAAAAAAAATAAAAAATCGGAGCTCGTCATGCTGGGGCCAAATATCTATAAAATTTCCATACCAAACTTCATAAAAATCGAATGATTAGTTTTTGAGGTACGTTGCATGGCGTGCGAAATTTTGCGTTTCGAGAAAAACGCGTTTAAAGTTTGAGTAATAGAAAAATCGTGAAAAAATTCGTAATTCGTTTTTTGCGTATTTTACGTTTTTTGCTAATCTGCGATTCCAGGGCCATAGAGTATGCCTTCCTCTTCTTCAAACTGTTCTAATTGAGCCGTTTTTCCCATTAGTAGAGGCTCTAACACAGCCACGTCAAACTTTATTACAAAGCAACCGAAAGGCCGAGCGTCCGACGAGCGCTCGACAATTTGAGCGCTCCGCCCAATTAGACTGTTTACTTTCTTTTGAAAATAAAGTGCAAGGAGGTCTCGGATCGCTTTCTAACTTTTCTCCTCGTATTTTTGAGGAAATTTCCTATCAATTTAGGCAAAAACAGAAAACGGCTAAAAAATTTCATTTTACATGAGGTTCTCCCTTAAAAGCGCTAAAGTGGTAACCCCGGCGTAATGGTGAACATGTGTAAACAATTAATTCCAGTGAATTATTGTGATATAAGCTGGACGAATTCAGAGCTGGCGTATCACATCGTGGCAGAAACATAGTTTAGTAATCTGACGAAAGTAGATTTAGATGAATTTGTTGGTGTTACGTCTATTACAACCATAAACCGAAAAGCAATAGCCTAAAACATAACAACAATATTTATCCAAATCGTCAAGCATTTGTACATGAATATTTATTTATTTATTATCAACTAGTAATGTAAAATTACATATGAATAACTTTACATAATGAGCCTGTGGCGGTTCTACGAACCACACAATCCACTATAGGTCGAGATATCGTCGTTCCGCCAAGGAACATACTCGCCTATATCCAAATTACACGTGCCCACAGACACGTGTCCTCAAAAGTCATCCTTTCCACCTGAAACAAGGGGTAACATTCATCCTGGATTCCACAACCCCACGTATCCACAGATACATGGGCCACAAGTCCTGAATAATTTTTCTACGCCTGCACGGCGATCGAAGGACATGACTCACCAACAGAAATTGTGTATCGACCCATTAACTGGATGTACACAAACGGTTGGCACAGCTGCCCCAGATGTCGACAAACAGCACATCTCCGGCGATAAGCGAATTAGCGGAAAACCAATCCGTGGACAAAACCTTTGTCCCTGCCGCAACCTACGTCGTCTAAACAAAGACCATTGCGATACAACAGCAATAAACGAAAACGCTGTTCCCATAGGACATTGTAAATCACACGCTCGATTGTTTACGTAAGCAATCCATTAGAGGTGTGAAATTCCGATCACAGAGTGATCTACTGCATGCAGGCAATAACCTCCGCGTCTGTATGTGTGAGCGCGATCTTCTCTGGTGAAAAGATTCTCGATCGAGAGAAAGTCACCACCAGCGAAAGGGAAAGGAAAACTGTGGGGTGTATGGAATCGTCCCCAGAGAAGTTAGCACAGTCGTCAACTAACAGTCACGGAGGTCAGATCCTCCATTCAAAAAAAGAGAGTCTTTTTCGTGTGTCGTCACAGTCGGTATAGAGATTCCCTACGAGGGAGTTGGATTACAAGACGAAACTATCGAAGGTCGCGCTTGTGTAACATAAAGCAGGTGTGGCCAACTTTGGTGCACATAAGATCTACTTTTTATTTATAAATTGTGTCGCGATCGACCTATTTTTTAGGTAAGAAGGGGATGTTTTTGCAATGTGCTTTTATACCGACGTGCACTTTGGCGAGCTCCATGATTAAGGGGTAAATAATCTACATACATGAGTATTTATTTAATGGGTTAAAAAACTTATGTCCAGAGGAATTAAAACAACATGAGCACTTATTAATAACATTTATTCATTCAAACTTTTTAAATTAATGAGAAACCTGAGTCTGCATTTCCTTTACTAGTGCATCATAATTTGGAGTATATCCTGACAAAGACAATAACAATGAGTCCTCAGTATGAGAATCGGTCAGGACGGAACGAAGTTTAGTTTTAGTTAATTGTAAATATGAAAATGCCGATTCGCACAGATACGTAGATCCAAAGCAAGAAAAAATATATTCGCTACATTTGATAATATTGGGATACTTTTCTCGGTTAACATATTTCCAAAAATTTTCTTCAAATTTTCTGGCTTGTAAGACTAAATCAGATTGTAAAATTATAATTTCATTTTCCAAGGCGTTTTGCTCCATATCAAATAAGTCTGCAATTTTTTTGCTAATTTCCTTCACAATTAAATCTTTTTTGAAAGGAAAAGATGTAAATTCCACAATTTCTTTAATTTTTTTAAAATCTTGGAATCGCTTCTCAAAATCTTCCATTACATTTTGTATTTCGGCCACGTACTTGTCAATCTCATAAATAATATTTTTATTTTTTTGTAAGTTGTCTGCCATATTTGGAAAATGGTTCATATTATTTTGTTGTAAATCTTCTATCAACAAAATAAATTTGGTTTTATATGCATCTATGCTGCTAATCATATCAATTATTGTTTTATTTTTACCTTGTAATTCTAAATTTAAATGGCTTAATATGGAAGTAAAATCTGTAAGGAATGCTAAGTCACTAAGCCAGGTTTTGTCATTTAAATATGCATATTTTTTCTCTTGTTCATTAAGAAATTCTATTATTTCAGGCAATAAATCACGAAATCGTTGCAGAAATTTACCTCTACTTAGCCATCTTACATCAGTATGCAATAATAAATCAGACTGACCTTCATCGAGTTTTAGTTGAAAAAGACGACGTTTGAGAGAACTTCCACGAATTGAATTAGCAATTTCAAACGCGACGTCCATTACTTCTTTTGTATTTAGTCTCTTGCTGGATAATACTTGCTGGTGAATTATACAGTGGTAACTCAAAAAATCTGGGAATTCATCGTCATTTCGACATAGGGCTATAAATCCATTTTTGCGGCCTATCATTGCAGCTGCGCCATCCGTTGTTATTGAAACTAATTTAAAAAGAGGTACTTTCTTATAATTAAGCAGACTTTTAAACCCGTTGAATATATCTACACCTCTAGTCCTTTCTTTCAAAGAAATCATACCCAACACTAAACGAATGAAAACAAGTAACTGTGCAGTATCACTTATATCTGTCGATTCATCACATTGAAGAGAAAAACAAGAGCATCTGTTAATATCATTTTGTAACTGTTCCTTTAAATTTCCACCCATCTTTTCGATTCGTCGCATCACTGTGTTTCGGGACAGTTGTAGATCTTGAATTGCAGCAGTAATTTCGCTCTTGTTCTTAAAATCATTAAAAAGGGAATCCGAGATTTCCAAGAACATTTCCTTTACAAATTCACCATCAGAAAATGGTTTACATTTTTTAGCTAATAGATAGCTTACTTTGAAGGATGCAGTTGTTACTGCTTGTGACTTCAATATTGGCTTTTTGAAAATATTTTGTTGATTTGTTAATTGAGTTTTAAGATCCCGAACTTTACGTTTTCGTAATTCGGAATTTGGTGGATGATCTGTTTGATACTTGTTATGTAAAGCTAAGAAATGTCTCTCCAAATTACCCTTTTTAGCAATGGCTATCGAGCTAAGACATATTAAGCAGCAACATTTATCATTCATCATCGTAAAAAAATAGTTAATTTCCCATTCTTCATTGAAATGATATGTTTTCGATTTTTTTGGTTTGCTATCCATGTTCATAAATAGGTATACTAAAATGCAAAAAATATACGACTTAATAATAGGGCATGTAATAAAAGTATTAAACAGTAACAATATAAATTACAATTAATACCTGGTGTAGGTTTAGCCGATAAAACGAAATAGCTAATCATACTTAATAGTTGCGAATAATTAAATTATTATTTTAAATAATGCTTATAAATATTTAATTAAGATTTAAATAATTTTATTTAAAATATACCTCTTATATACTTGCACAATTAATTTAAAGAACACTAATATTTCATTAATACTTACAAATGAAACAATCCGCAAGAGAAATTGACTGTAGCGTACAAACACTAACTTCAGAATGAAAATTTAACACTATATTCTGCAAAATTAGATTCCAAGAATTAATCCTAATGGCATGCAATTTAAATGTTATTATTTTAATAGTCATAAATTTCTCAGAAGTGTAAATACAAGTCAATTTTAAACGCACTGTATTTCAGATTTATTAAATAAACATCATTTATATACGTTTTTATATGTATTGTATAAGTTTTTATCATAAGCCGAAGTATTATGCTGATTTTGTAATATCCCAATTCAAATAAATTTTATATAGGTAGCAAAAAGTAGCAGCAGCAAAAAAGTTATCTACCGACAAAAGCTTTAAATAGAAAACAGAATTGCAAAAGTGCAAAGAAAAAGAACTTAATAAAACCATTTCAAATGTCAAAACAAACTAATAAAAATAATGATAATATAAAAATTATATCCTTTCTATGAGCTAATCACAGAAAACATTTGAATAAAAAGTATTTGTACTTTTTAAGTTAAAAGTTTTTATGAGATACTTTTCGCAAACCCCGAACTTGCGAGTGATCGACCAAAATTGGTCTCGCGATCGACCGGTCGATCGCGATCGACTTGTTGGCCACCCCTGACATAAAGTAAACGTAGTTAAAAACGTTTCGTGCGAGATTCTAATTCAAAAAGTAGTCTAGCGTGTGCGTCGGTCATTGTCAGTTGGAACCCACAATTGTTTTCTTTGTGTTAGACATAAAAACCCAAAATAAAAGGACAATAAAATAAAAATTAAAAATAAAACGAAATATCTCTGCGTTTCATTTGTGCTGCATCCGCTCCGTGTTCTTTGTTGTTCTTTCTGTGTGTGGACAGTGTTCGGCGGAACACTTCAGTGACATTCGACGAAAAGACTAAAATCCACCAAAAGCCTAGCAGCGAGGACTATTAGCTCTGTACTTTTAATTTACAATTTAATCTACATGAATATTACTTATCGCCTTCAGCAATGACACGATTGAATTTCTGGGGAAAGCAAAGTCAGACCCATGCAATCAAGACAGATTCGGGCTGCGCAATAAAATGTTATTCAAGCGAATAGATATAATTGCTCAAAATTCTGTAAGACATCCAAAAAGGAAATGAAAAAATGTACGCTTCTGTCATTGAGGCTGATGTATCAGATCACTATGCACTATTTTGGGGAGCTTCTAGCAATGAAGTTGATAACACAAAAATCCAAAAAGAAAACTGTTTTATTACGAGGGTATCCTGGTGTAGAAGGCCAAAAAAACACCGATTTTGTCGATTTTGTTTTTAGAAAAAACTATATAATTTATATTTTTGGGCATTTATTGTGCATACATAGAAGTGTTTAAATTAATTTTTTCATTAAATTTTATGCATAGATAAGTACGTTATAAGTAAAAGCCATCAACGCGAAAAAAAAAAAATGTTTTGTGGTGTGCAATGTAGAGCCTCGTTGGATGATCCGTAAAAAAAAGAGAGATGGTTTTGTTTAGTTTATGAGTGTAGTCAATTGATGAGTATTTAAGGCATTTAAAAAAAATATTTTATAAAAAAAAATGATTGAAAACAAAATCGTTGTTTGCGAAAATTTTTAACTTACTTTTGTTTATAACTTGTTATAAACAAAATTTTAACTTCTAAAAATACATTCATCAAGTGGCAAATTAACTAACCTCTCATTTGAAAAAATATCATATGCATTCAGTAGTCACAGTGACATCGGACAGTTCGGACGTACTCGCGAACACGGAAAATAATAAATAGTGTACCTTGTGAAACCATCATGCAAGCAGCAGAAGAGGTGGGCCTAGAAATAAATGAAGACAAAACAAAATACATGATTACGGCGAGAGCAGGTGGACCTCAGGGAACACATATAAACGTCAGAGGTAAGATATTCGAAAAAGTTAAAGAATTTAAATATCTGGGTACGATACTGACAGCCAGTAACGAAATGTCGAAGGAAATTAACAAAAGAATGCACTCCGGCAACGCTAGTTGGCGCGCAGTCAGTAAACTGCTGAAATCCAAACTGCTGTCTCGTAACATAAAGCTCCGTGTCTATAGAACCATAATCATAGCGATTGCTCTATACGGGCTTTCACAAAACGGGAAGAAAACAAATTCCGCGTATTCGAGAATAAAGTTTTAAGGGGTATCTTTGGCGGTAAATATGACGAGTTTGGAGGAAACTCCACAACCACGAATTGGAATAGGTATACCGCAAACCTACAATAGTGAGAGTAATCAGGTTGCGAAGATTAACATGGGGCGGACGTGCGGTGCGTGTTAGGTGGCAACTTCCCCCACCGCCTTTGTCTCGGCGAAAACGTACGTAACACATCAAAACCATATACTTATTTTTCAACACAGCCAGCGTTGAGGCTAATACATTTCTCCCGACGTGTAAAAAGTTTCTTTATTCCGTCACTGAGCTATACCGCAAACCTACAAGAGTGAGAGTAATCAAGTCGCGAAGATAAAGATGGGCCGGACATGGGGCGCGAATGGGCAACGATAGGACCGTGCGTAGAATTCTTGACGGTAGACCAACGGGAAAGAAACCGCCAGGACGGCCGCGACGGAGATGAGAGGGAAATGTTAGGTTTGACCCTGAGGAGATCGGATCAGATGGTCAAGCGTGGAAGGAGAGTGCACAGGACAGGGAACGATGGCGGAGTCACGTCGGTGAGATCATGAACTTCCGGGTTCCTACAGGCCAATAAATAGTAAGTATTACCTAGTGATAATTGCTCACGTGTTGTACAGTTTTGTTCCTTCTTCTTCACTCTTTTCCTGAAAATATAAATGAAATAAGTAAACATTCTCGGTCCCACAACATTGAGGGCATCCCATTGTCCTCTAAAAAATGAGTCAGCGTGTCAATGGAAATGGCCGCAAATAAAAAAAGTTCCCGGACCAATTATTGGAGCCCTTTACAGTGTTTGCCGGATAGCGATAATGATAGTTACGTCATGGACGAAATCATAGCCGTTGACAATTCGTGGAAAATTGTACCTCCGCCTATAAAAATATTACAAAAACTGTGGGGTTTCTCTATATTACATGGAGAACCAACCCACAATTCCTTACCTTATTTCGACCGCTTTCAGCGCGTCATACCTATCCAATCCCCTTATATGCTATTCACCTGAAATAGTATGTTTTCCCCAAGGACGCAAAGCTAAACTCATTATCCTATGCAGATAATGCATAATTGAGTTTAGCTAGGAAATTCCATTCGTATTGGTTAGCAACAACCAAGTCGAATCAAACGACGCGGTTGCATCACCATCCATTAGCTTGGGTAATTACCAACATTCCTTAGAGTTCCATTTCCCTAGCCGATGTAGCGTCCTATCGATTTTCCTCAGATCATCCATTCGCTTGGGATCAATGATCTCTTTTGCAGGTGAATAGCACCAGCTAAATTTTCCTCTCCTCCGCAATTCTGTCTTTCCATAGTTCGATGACCTATGAGATCACCACTAGGTCACTGGACCAATCGCATACGCGGCATTAATACACACACACTAAGCCAGATCAACCTTGAGTTATTGTGCTTTCCTTTTGATTTCTATATCCTTTCTACGCCCATCGACGTCGAACGAATACACAAGTACGTTTCTACCTCGATGAGCGTGGGGAATTGAGGAATGCACAAGAGAGCACGATTACCATTGGCGGATCGGTGTGTAAAAGCAGAAATCCCAATTTCCACCCTAATTCCAATCAGTCACAATCCAACCACTATCACATGCAGTCACGTCGTCGTTCGCGTTAAACTTTAATTTAATGTTTCGAAAAACTACAGTCAGTTGTAAATCGTCACAACGGATAGTCATGCTGCCGCTAATAGTCTTGAGAAGCCTTCCAACATACTCACCGCAGAACCCGTTTGTGGTTCATCTCCCGACGGCGCGAACATCCCTGTATCAGAACTCGTTCCGTTACAGAGCAAGGAAGCTGTGGAACTCCCTTTCCACGCGAGTGTTCCCGGAGCGTTACAACCTGCAACTGTTCAAAAAGAACTGCAACAGTTATTTGATGGCATCTCGGGGCGCCCACTCGACGCTATAGGTTCGCCTGTTCCGAGAGAAGTCTAATAAAAAAAAAAAAAAAAAAAAAAAGTAGCTTAAAAAGGTTTCTAGTTCCTTTTGTATAATTGTTCTATTATTATCGTTTTTTTGTGTCGTGATACCCTAGTGTATAAAATCTAATATAATCCGCCACTTGTAAATTTAGTGATAGCTAATTTTAATATAAAACAAATTCTAATATAATCCACCACATCTAAATATAGTGATAGTTCATTTTAATATATCACAAAAGGAACTCTAATATTTATGAAAAAAAAAAAAGGAGAAAACATACGTTGGGGATAAAGTGGAAACCGTGCCCATAATAGGCATCAACGCATACCCCACAAAACCATGCAATTACGTACATCAACAATGAGTGCTCTACACGTGCACACTATTCAATTAAAAAAATGTCGATTGGAATTAAAATTGTGTGTGACTCAGTGGAGTCATATAATTTAACACTTCTTAAACTAAAAGAAGACAAATGTCATTATACACATGACATTAGAAGTGAAAATGTTTTTAAAGTCGTGTTATATGGCTTAGGATCAATTGACAGTGGAATGTTAAAAACTGAACTAATACGACTCGGACTGAAATGTAAGGAAGTTAATAGTCTGAACAAAAATTACGAACACAGATACGTTCTACATTGAGTTTTTTGAAAATGCTAGTATTAGACTTAACCAGTTAAGGACAAATATTGGGGCGATATTTCACATGCAAGTGAAATCGAACTTTTACCGTAAACAAAAAAAATATTGTAAATTAACACAATGTAAAAACTGCCAGATGTTTGGTCATGGTGGACGAGAGAAATTGCAACGTCAAGACGTACTGCGAAAATTGCACCGGCTCTCACAAAACTCAACAATGCGATTCAAATATCCTAAAGCTTGGAAACTGTAAAAGGAAACATAAGTCAGTGAATGCGAAAGTAGACTGCAGTATTTGAAAATAAAGCAGAAACTTGTGGCGAAATGAAATAATTCGGCACCAAGCGACAGCAGCAATCGAATGAAGCATCAGCGACGACGCAAAGATATCAACTCACTCAATGAATGAATTCCCGGTCCTACCAAAACGAGTAACTGGAAGTCGGACGGTAGAGGCAAGGTGCTGCAATATCATTCCTAATCCATGGCGTCCCACCAGAGATGTCTGTGGCGGTTCCGCCAAACCCCACTGTCTACTTACCCGAAGAACACCCGTAACTACAACCCAACCTCTATAGTTTTCTGCTAATGCAACCGCATTAGCACCTGTAAATGCTTCACGCATCAAGTATCTAATTTATTTAGCTAAAAGCTCCTGGAAGAGAATTCTTACCTTCATTCATTAATTCGAATTCAAAATTCCCTATAAGAATTCTGTCCAAACTTATCATAAATCCCAAGCCCAATTCGGCACCTTCGGTTGCCAAGCAAATCCCAATCTTATCATACGCATTTTCCCTAGACGAATTCCTGAAAACGAAAACAATTTGGTTTCCATATAATGTAATCATCATAACAGGGATAATAAACATCGTGTCACCTATACCCAGCCTCATCATGTGTACAATAAATCCCTTCACATACACATTGGCTGACGACCTTTTTCTCCCCACTATAAACAATCCAACGCAGTTGCACCCAATTAGCGCAAACGACGCTGAAACCCAAACCTCTAGCATAGGCAAATGCAAACAGGAATTGTATACTTACCCTTGGCAGCGATGCCATAAACACCAATTCCCTGTGAATGTGCTAAAACCAATTAGCACCATGTCCACCAGCATTGCGGTCTATCAATACAGCTGCAAGTCATATCATAGACAATGATCAATACGATCCCTTTCTCCTACAATATTTCGGGGTCTGCTTCTCATGGCCTCGCGGCATGAGTAAACAGAAATCCATTACTAACCAATGAGATATGGCTTGTTTACTTAGCCGAACTCACATCTCATGGATGCACATTATTCCCTTCCTTTGTTTTCAGATTCGTTCTCATGGCTTTGTCCCATGAAAGAACCAAGGTTCACACATACATGTGTACCACTTCGATCTTCTCTATGAGATCTGGTGACCTACCCCCAAAGAGAGACCTCACGTTTCTCTTGGGATAGAAAATGCATCCCTAAATTAAGAGAGCCAGTACCACTGGCCGAATTTCCTTTGCCAGCGAATTCACATCGCTGAGTCCTTTTACATACACCGACAGAGCCGGTCGTGCCACTCCCGCCCCCCGGTGCGCACGGGGACGTGAATACACCGCGAGTCGAGTAAGCGCACTAAAAGTAAAAAGTCATACAAGTAGTGCACGGTGATACGGTTCATCTTCAGTGTAATCAGAACCTGTATCTGTAACCCACTGAAATGGTGTAAAAATTGTTGTGAATAATAGTTATAAAATGGATTTTCGGGAATTCGGAAAACTTAATAAACATTTCAAGCATTGTTAACCAATTCTACGAGGGTTGTCTTTTATATTTCGGGATTAGAGAACAAAAACAAATATTGATCATCGAAAATCACTTTATTGTTTTACAAAATATTCCCCATGAAGATCTATACACTTTTGCATGCGATTGAACCAATTGTCGAAGCACTTTTGCCACTCTGATTGAGGTATCTCCAACACATGCATTCTGAGTGCAGCAACCGCTTCTTCAGGTGTCGAAAAACGTTGACCTCTCAGTTTGTTTTTTACGTACGGGAATAAAAAGAAGTCATTCGCTGCCAAGTCAGGACTATATGGCGGATGACCCATCAAATCGATGTTTTGGGTGCTCAAAAATGCAGTTGTCGCAGCCGATGTGTGAGAGCTCGCATTGTCGTGGTGAAGAGTGATCCGTCTTCGGCGGTTGGTTTTCCTGATTTCTTGGAAGACAACTGGCTAACAAATGGTTGTGTACCACTCAGAATTGACTGTTCTGCGTTGTTCTAGTAGTACGGTTGCGACATGTCCAGTTTTTCCGAAAAAACAGGCGACCATTTGCTTGGAAGTGCTTCGTGCGCGAACAACTTTTGTTGGATTTGGCTCATCTTGAAACACCCAGACAGTCGACCGCTGTTTACTTTCGGGCTCATACGCGTAAATCCTCGATTCACCACCTGTCACGATGTCATAGACGTGTTTCGAACCACCCCGACCGTATTTTTTGAGCATTTCTTTCGACCAATTGACACGAGCCTTTTTTTGGGCGATTGACATATTGTGTGGGATCCAACGCGAACAAATTTTTTTGACAGTCAAATGTTTATGCAATATTGAATGTATGCTGGTCCCACTAACGCCTAAGGTTGTCTCAATCTCACGATAGGTCACATGACGATCTTCCAATATCAGTTCGCGCACAGTATCAATGGTTTTCGGAACAACAACTGATTTTGGACGACCTTCACGAAATTCATCTTGGAGTGAACTACGACCACGATTGAATTCACCATACCATCGATAAACACTGGTCCTTGATGGAGCTTCATCGCCAAAAATTGAATTAAGTTCATCCATGCACTGTTGCTGAGTTAATCCACGCCGAAAGTTGTAAAAAATAATCGCACGAAAATGTTGACGATTTAATTCAATTTTTGGGCCGAGATGAATCTTTTAAGTTACTGTAAACAACACAAATAGCGCTCGTATGTCAAAACGTTCTGAGTGCGTATAACTTCAAAAATGTCCAACTTTACGACAGAGGTGTCAATTGCCGGATTGCAACACTAGGGTTGCCAAATCCCGAAACATAAGAGGCAACCCTAGTACTTTGGCAGAATACGTGTGAATAAAAGACCCTGATTAATCAATAAAGCAAGTTTTCAATAAATAAACAGTACTGGGTGTATTTATTCTTTTCGTTTGTGGACAATATGTGTTGGAACCTTTTAGTGGATGATGGAGGAAGAAAGTGAATCAGCGCCGTAAGCCGGCGCACGATACTTTTTCCTCACATGTCTACTGGCGATAACAATTTAAATATTAACCAAAGCGAACTGTTCTCTATGGAAGAGTTAAATACTCTCATGGAAATCATCACTAAATTAAGTACTTGTAAAAGTAAACTAGAACAATTTAAGACCATTGCACAATTGCCAACTAAGTTTTTATATAACAACGTTCAGTAATATGTCAAATGGTAACTTAAGTATTGTGACGTGGCACGGGTTAGCGTGCAAAGTCACTCCAGAACCATGTCATCACATTTCCTTTTTCCCCACATCCACATCCTAAAATGTCCCATTCCTAAGTCAAATTACATGCGTGAACCAGATGTTCACGCATAGAGTCATTTTCTCTAAGATCATAAAATACGCGTCTGCATCTTTTACGCTCTCCTAGGGATGTGTTATCATATTTTCTATTATAAAATGTGTCTAGACACCATTTACCTGAATCCAAAAAAAAAATCAAAATAACATATTAAGAAACAAGCCACATGGTCGTTTGTCGTGCATTTATACTTTGGGTCATTAAATGCACATTCGTAGGTCTCTAGGTTAAGATAAAAATTAAGTATAAATAGCTTTAGAAGACAGACCGAATAAATGCAGTGCAGTATGCAGAGCAGTGCAGTACACAGGAGGTTACATATAGTGTAACTTCAGTAAACTGTTCGTAAGAAAATAAAAACACCGACTATAAGTCCGAAGAATGAAAAAAGTCTTTTTCTTTATATTTTCCACGGGACGAACAACTTAACTCATGCAAGAGGTATTCATAGAAAGCATATTGAATCTATTACCTTTCTACATAGTAATAATATTGATGTTGCACTAATCACAGAAACGTGGTTAAATGTTACATGTCGTCATAACAAAAGCATAACATAATGAATGTGTGGGGATCATTTCATTTTCATTTTTAAAACATTTTTATTTTCTATTTATATTCTTAGTTTCTAAATTAAAGGCTAGACAAAAAATGCTTAAATTCTAGGTTAATTATCTTCTATAATAACTTACTGGTCCTTCGCAGACGCCCTAAGCTAAACATTACTTAACCATTATATAATTTGCCTTTCGGCGACAGAATTTTGTGGCAGTACTTATAATTATTTGAAAGACAAAGAAAAATTTGAAAAACTTTGTCATTTTTTTTTTATTTCTTAAAATTTAACTTACTTAACTTACCTTTTTTTTTTGTTTAATTTTTAATTTTATGTAAAAGTACTTAACTTAACTTAACTTAAATCTTATACTACCCTAATTCTAGAAAAGCTAAGTCTATGTAAGCTAGCTGATGATAGTGTGATTCTATACCGACTTTGGTATCCAGGTCTTTATATGCCTTTCAACCACCAGAACTGTTGACGCTGTCTAATACTATCGTCCCGGTCTCTGTGGGAGATAGTCCTACTGAAGCGCAGGAGCTTTTCTTCGGTGCGCGTTACTTCCCGGTCGTAGCACAATCGCCCGTCTACGGATGATCTACTTACATGATAGATCAGCGGAATTCCGGATCTATCCTGTATAAGCCCTTTCATGTCCAAGTCAAGGAACGCCTCTGGTGGAACAAAGCCGTTGCGACGCACGTTCTCATAATACAGGGTATTTGGATAATAAGCCCCGAAAATTAGGTCATTGGACGAGCTTATTGCTCTCGCAATATGTCCTCTGATTAATTTAATCATAAAATTATCCACCCTATTTATGTACGTCTCATTTGAATAATACTTTTTATAGTTCGATTCCGGTGTCCGATATAATCTGAGACAACTTCTGAGACACTTCCTTTCGAACACCCGAATCTTTTCCATCAAATTTGGAACTATGTTGAACCATACTTGAGAACCATATATGAGCATTGGCCTGATTAGCGTCATGTAGCATATGACTTTTATCCTGCTGTCAAGTTGGCTACTGTGAAATAGCCTCCTTGTCATGGCAAAAGTTTTCCTCACTTTGAGCAAAGCAGCCTCTACATGTCTGTTGAAATACAGATATTGGTTTAGCCAGATGCCCAGGTATTTAACTAAACTCTTGGTTTGCAGTTTATCTCCATGCGGTCCCACGATAACTAGCTCTCGCCAGTTTTTCCTTGTGTCGTTCGTGGCTTTATATAATGGAGTTCTGAATAGGATGGCTTCACATTTCTGGAAGTTGATCTTAAGTTTCCAGTCATCGCAATAGCGCTGTACGTTGTTGAAGTCTCGTTGTATTAAACTATTTATGATCTCAACTTTCGGCGCTGTTCTGTAAATTATGAGATCGTCTGCGTACGCAATAGCCTGCGGAAGTGCATCTAATAAGTCGCTAATATAAATGTTAAAAAGAATCGGAGAGAGTACCGCGCCCTGTTGCGAGCCATTCTTGATATTATACGTTTTATTAGAGGTCGCATTCCCACTTTTGACCACGAACCTCCTGTCCTTTAACATATCGTAAAGTACATATAGTAAAGGCTTATGTATGCCATGTCTGACCAGTTTGTAATATGACCCTTCGATCCAGACGGGATCGAAGGCTCTTTCCAATTCGATCAGACACGCACCTGTACATGGGTTCTTAGATTTATTCCACTGTATGTCGGAGACCAGTTTAGCTGCGGCATGTGTGGTTTCATGACCCGTCTTAAAGCCAATGTGGTTATTCGGAATAATGTTGTTGTCATCTACCCATTTTAGCAAAGCTTTGTTAATAGTCTTTTTAAATACTTTACTAATGCTTGGGAGTAAACTTATCGAACGCATGTTCATTGGGTTTGTTCAGTCTTTGCCCGTTTTTGGGATGGGCTGAATGATAGCCGTTTTCCAACGCGTGGGATAATATGCATTATTCAACGCGTTGTTAAACAGGACCGTGTATATATCTATTGCCATTGGGTGCAGGTTCTTGAGTACGATGTTAGGTACTCTATCTATTCCCACTGACTTTTTGCTTCTTAATGAGTCGAAAATACTCTGGATCCCTTCCCTCATAATTAAAAGGTTATTAGCCCCACTATTGGCATTAATGTCAATTGACAGATTGTTGACACTGAATTCGGTAAAACGGGGATTCTCCGATTGCCAAAGTGAAATTTCATTTCGGAGGTGGAGGTGATTCAGTAGAACTCTGTCCTCCAGGTCGTGATTTCGGCGAATGCTTTCATTCACCTTGTACATTTCCTGAAAGACAGCTCCCACAGCGTTCACCTTTTCCAACGGATCTTCGACCACGAAGAGCTCACTATTGAGGATAGCGTTCTCTGTATCTATGCCAATGTTGGTTAGCAGCTGCTTGTTTACATCAGTACGTGGAATTTGGAGACACTGAATCTCGTTTTGATTATTTCTCCTGAATATTTTATTTATTTGTGGGAACATATTCGGGTTATTAGTTTTTATAGCTCGAATTCTGTTGTTCCAATACAAGTTTGTTGCTACTCTATAGTTAGCTTTAAGTAACTGTTGGAGGTTTTTCAATCGGGATTTCAGTGATATTATCTCCTGGTCTTGTCTGTCTGTAAACTGTCTGTGTAATTGTTTTAGTTTCGCTAGCAGTCTGCTCTTTTTCTTGTGGAGTGCGTTTATTGTTGTCTTGTTGTACATGTGTATGTAATCCGTAACTGTTGTTTTGCGAATTTTGTTTGTCCGTTATTCGTTTTACGGTTTCGTCCATTTGTTGGATGTATTTGTCGATTTCGTCACTTGTCAGGTTTCTGTTTACTGGCAGATTAAAGTCGTTCGAACGAAGTTCTCGTACAAATGATCTGGTGAACCGCGGCCATCGCATTGCCCCGTAGTTGTAGGGTTGCGGGATCACGAATTCTTCCATCTGTGAGATCGTTGGGAAGCTCTATTACTGCCGTGAATGCACAGTGGTCTCTTTCGTATTCAATTGTCCGTAAAGAGTTTCTGTTTCGTCTGTTGGTGTAATATCAGTCGTGAGTCAATTATCAAGATATCTAAGAACGATCTACCTCTAGGGAACGATGGGTATTCCGTATCTAGCAGGTCAGTTCTATATTCAATATGATACTGATCTAACCATCCAGCCAACTGATTTCCTCTGGCATTAGATATATGATTTCCCCAATTATATATCTATCAATCTATGCTTGGCGTTCATATCTCCCCTAGGATAAAGTAGTTTTTGTCCAGGCGCAATTGTAAGCATCGAAAGAGTGTCTCGAGCTCTGCTATAAATAGGTTATGTTGGTTCTCCTCAGGTGCTTAGACCGCAATCGCATACAAACCCCTTCCTTGCTAAAGGGGTATGCATACGATACAGGCTTCCAGCACCCGGAACCTGTGCACTTCTCCACTATATATTACTTTATGATTGCTTCCTTTTCTAATAAATATTGCGAAATATTTTGCAGCGAAACCTTTGGTAGCGGACACATTGCAGGATGTCTCTGCCGTTTTTTTAATTTGTCCCATGTGACAATTTGATGATCCAATACTGTAATTTTTCTTAGACCACCAATTCTACTGCTGAGTGATAATTGAACCAAAAAGAAGGGTAACTTGCGGTTTTCCCTTCTTGCCTGGGTTGTGGTGAAGAGGTTTTACCGCGATACACTCGAGATCTTCGTGCTTCAGCTTTTGAAGCATTTCGATTGATACAGCGAAGAAGGCTTACAACGACAGAGTGACCAATAAATTCCTTGAGTGCCCAACTGGTTCGCGACCCTTCTAGTCAAAGCCAAGGACTGTCAGCAGTAACTTCGCGTCCTCCTCTTTTCCCCTGTTAGTGATGGGCAGCGGGACGTTAGTCATAAATTCAAAAGATAAAGCTTATGTGTTCGCGAATTTCTTATCCGCGAATTCAAACCGGTCTTTTGGAGCCACCTGTGATCGCGCCGGTACGGTCTTCGATGGGGGATGTGAGGTTCCGCCCGCGTAGTATTCAACTCCTTCTACGTAGATTGGACTGAAGGAAGGCGACCGGCCTGGACGGAATACCACTAATAGTCCTTAAGAACTGTGCTCCAGAACTATCGCCGGTTCATAGCAGACTCTTTCGCTTACCTTTTGATCGAATGCCCTCTCCTGCCTGCTGGGAAGTCGCTCGAGTTCAGCCAATCCCAAAGAGGGAAAAAGGGTGTCTCCCACAAAATTACCGGCCGATAGCATTACTTTGTTATCTAAGATAATGGAAAAGGTCATCAATGCCGAGTTAAATAAGTGTTTGGAGTGCAACGGGCTTCTGAATGATCGTAAATACGGATTCCGTGGCAGGCGGTCCACGGGAGACCTCATGATCCTTATAACCGATATATGGACATCTGCGATTAAGCGCCATGGTGAGTCAAGAGCGGTCGCATTGGTTATCTTCAAGGCTTTTGACCGCGTCTGGCACGGGGTATTGCTGAGCAAACTTCGTTCATATGGATTCTCCCAGCAGCTCTGCGACTGGACGAAGAGCTTCCTCGAATATCGAACGCGGATCGTTGTTGTAGACGGCGAGTGTTCGGACCTGCATCCTGTTAATTCCAGAGTGTCTCAAGGTTTTATTTTGACTCCAACCTTGTTTTTGCTTCACATAAATGATTTGTTGGAGTCAAGGGATAACCGAGTGTTCTATTTTGCGGATGATAGTGCGCTTGTTTCCTTCTTTTTCAAGTGATCGGCCGATTAGTGCATCAGCGTCGCACCAGCCGAGATGTCGCCGGATAGACTCTCTGAATCGTGATCTGGATAAGGTTCTGCAGTGGGAAAAGGCAATCTCGTCGACTTCAATGCAACGAAAACACAATATACAACATTCACAAAGAAAAGTGGATCATCGGTTCCACAGCTGATGATTTAATCATCAGGCCCTCGAATCTGGGGAAAGTTTGAAATTGCTCGGGGTCACGGCCTGTGGGAATGGATTGTGGCATAAACACGTGTCGAACATCACCACATCCGCCTCAGGAAAACTGAGCTATCTTTTTAGAGCCAAGAAATATTTTACTCCGGCTCAACTTCTTCTCCCAAATCGCAAATTAGACCCGCGCTCAAATATTGCTCTCATGTTTGACGCTCTGCTCCTAAAGGTACCCTCGACCTACTTGAGAGCATTCAGAGACGAGCGATCCGCCTGATCGGGGACACGGCGCTGACGTCAGGACTACAGTCGCTATCACATCAAAGGGGCGTAGCTGACCTCTGTCTGTTTTACAGATATTATCACGGGTACTGTTCTTCGGAGATGCGTGGTATTGATCCGCGTAATTCGGTTTTATGCGCTCTACGAGACAATCGGACGGATCGCACCAGTTCGCGGTTCATCTCCCAACGGCGCGAACATCCCTGTATCAGAACATATATATATTGTATTAAAAAAAATTAAAAACAAAAACATTTGTTCGCCGAAAGGCTGACTGTTCAATTAATGCCGAACTTAGCAAGCCTGTCTCAGTGGTTGCCTCTCCTGAGTGTAGTATTCGAAAATTAAGAAAAAGGCTGCGAATAGCTCAATATCGCTTATTTTGGCCCATACACTTTACAGTATGTTCTTCCTCTTGGAATTTTTGTGTATTTCAGTTAGACAAATCTCGTTTTAATATAAAGGGGCGATGGATTTTTGTTTCAATGGTCAGTCTCTAGATTGACGTGCGATGGTTGAGGACGCCAATCATTTAACGTAACTTATAAAATACAATACGGATCAGTCTTGTATAACTACGAGGGTGAATCAAATATGAACGGTAATTTCTTTTTATACATTTATTAAATAATGTTACACACTAACTATACTATCAACATTTTTCAATATAGTCTCCTGTGTGCTCTACACACCTTTGCCACAGATTTGGAACCTTTAATATCCCTTGTTCGTGAAAAGAATTAGAGCAAGTTGTTAGCCAATTGGGCGCGTGCTCCTCGACTTCGTTATTACTTTCCAATTTTTTTCCTCCTAAAGTGCAAACAAAAAATAATCACAGGGAGACAAGTCCGGGTTATAAGGAGGGTGTTCGAGGGTTTCCCAGTCCGTTTCTTCCAATGTATCCCTTGTCAAGAACGCGGCGTGAGGCCTGGCGTTGTCATGAAGAAGAATGACATTGTTACGTAATAAATTGTTTAGAATAATTAGTCTCTCGTTTGTGAATTCGGTGCTTGTTTTGCAAATTCGTCATTTAAAACAAAGAAGAAAGCATTTCTAATTAGTGAATTGCAGTAATTGTGGATAAAATGAAAAGAGATAATTCGAAAGACTGAATTCTGATTCTGTTTCTGTTTTCTGACGGCTTATATTTTCAATATTTTCTGCGCTATATATCCTCTAACATTCTCGTCTCAGTCCACGTAAGTAAACAGTTCCCAATTCAAAAACGGACAACTTTATATCGGAAAGAAGGAATGCCAAGGAGCCCGTCCATCGGCACATCATCGGGGAGCAACAAAAGAGTAAACTGTGAGTATAATTAATTTTATGTTGTTCTTGTGTTCTGTTCTTCAGCCCAGTGTTGCAACAATACACCAACATATGTATATATATATAGAGAGATTTGGTTGCAACAAAATCTGTTTGCATGTGCAACAACATCTCGAATGGGCATACCTCGTCCTTTGTTTCGATATGCGTATTTTTCCATAGCTGATACCCACTTCTGATCAGATTTCTCCAACAGTTAAGGGGCGTTCACTTTCAATAATCTCTCGAATGGCATGAATGTTGTCATCTGTACGATGGCCGTCAATCATGACTTTCGTTTCGTTTCCCTACGATTCATAAACCAAACAACAGCCACGCACAAGATTATCTAACTCGCAACTTGTTGCTAAGCAAAAAAGTAAAATTACCGTTTATATTTGATTCACTTTCGTAAATCAATATATATATCAAATATCACGACCGTTTATTTCAACAACGGTTACCACTCTTCTCCCTGTCCTGAGGAAGGACGGTGATTGACCACAGCGGGAGCTCGAAGGTATCCCTAAAAATATTCTAATATTTTATTTAATAGGGGATCTCTTTTCGACGACTCCACAACACAGTAAACAACATTTTAGAAAATGTTTCGGGCATGGAACGCGTCGAATCTCGATTGATGTCGAAAACACTCGCGTCGTGTTAAAATCTATGAGGAGATGGTTTCTTACTATCAATAGATCATGAAATACGACCCAGACACATTCGATCAATCGAATGCATATATTTTCAAAGGCGAGCCAGAATTGAAAAGACCGCGCCAAAAATCGCTGAGAAATGAAGGTGATGTTAACAGTTTTCTTTAATTAACATGGTTGATCATTACAAAGTCCTTCCGCCAGGCCCAACAGTTGACAGATAATACCATTTGAGTGTTAGGCGTCTTTGCATTTAAGCTATTCGCAAAAAAGACGGGAAATGTGGCAAGACAACTCATAGTATTTGAATCACGGTGATGCGCCATCTCAGTCAAGTTTTCCGGGAGTTGTTCACTGAAAATTCGACCAACATCGTTTCACAACCACCCTACTCAACTGATTTAGTACCGCGGGACTTTTGGCCGCTCCCGGGCATCCTTTTGACTTGTCTGAAGAGAGACAAGGTGACTAGCTGTCCGCTTTCAAGGCCATTGGACTGTAACAAGTATTTTGAATTGTTTTCGAAGGCAACAAAATAGATTTGTAATAAAAAAGATTTAAAAAAAAAATCTAAATTGGTGCTATGCAAAGGTGAAGTGTAGTTCATTTCTTTTGAACAATATTTGCAGTAATGTATATGTAAGAGAGTTGGACTGGAAGTGCCTTTTTTCTCGAAAGCACACCCTCTATTCAATAGAAAAACTATAGTTTCTAACGCTGATGAGTGACCTCGCGGCATACATTGGTTGAGTTCATGATGTTTCACACTTTGCCTCCTACCAACTAATCAAATGGGAGAGAAGCGTGATACGTCTTGAAAAAAATTATATTAAAATGTTGCAGTTTCAAAGGAAATTCCTCTGGTGATCCAGAAAACAAATCTTCACACCTCTGCATGTTTATTTGAAAGTTCGGCCTAATCTTCCCGCTCTTAGTGATAGCAACGAATTTGAACTGCAAACGAATGACCCTCTAGATTCTCACTTATTTTATTTCATTATATACTCGCAATTTTCTCTTTATTTACTTACGGTTTTTTTCTTCTTATTTAAATCGGGCTATCATGCCATTCCCAAGAGTGGAATTACATAACGTCGACTGATAAGCACAAGAAAGGGTAACGAAAATCAGTTTAGCAAAAAGGAAACAGTAACAAGGACAACAATATCAAATAAGAGAAAAAAAGCATAAACAAATACACAAAAGAAAATAAATAAAATTTTGACGGTGAATACAAAATTGTAGTTTTTTTTATAATCAGTCCAACAATCAGCAGGACGATGGAAAGGATAACGACGATTTTAATTGTGGAGTGTACCGGTCCCTTACAGCCAGCAAACACTATCACCATCACCATCACCACCACCAACAGCACCGTCAAAAACGACAACCACCACCATCGCCAAAAATTGGTATCATCCTCCACCATAATAAAGAGCCATTCATTAAAAAAATGTTTATCTTTGGTTCAAATGCGCGCGAAGGATCTAAGGAGCGAAAAGTTTGTTGGTCAAGATAAAGAAGGAGCTGAAGAATCAAATAGCCTGAATCAGGCGATGGGACGGTTGATGGGTAATGGGGCAGAGAAGGACTGTAGTAAGTCTTTTTGACTGACTGGATACAAAGAAGAATATTAAATTTATATTTTTCCAAGGACGCCAAAAAACCCAGCGAATGGTTCCGAAGATGCGGGTGAGATGGCCGTTTCTGTTGCTTTATTAGAGAACATAATTCTTTCATTTACACCGTTCTCCTTTCTATTGTCCCATTACAGTCCTTGTTGTACTGTTTCAGTATATGAAACATAGTCACCATCTTTTTCTGCGTCGTCTTAGCTGCCGTCCTTTTGCCTTTCACATACCTTACGCCGTTGCCCCGTCACTCGAAACAAACTCCTTGTAATGCTCCATCATCAATTCCTTGATGAAGGCGATTCATGGAAGGCGCGCGTTTTTCTTTCCTTTGATTTCCTTTTCTTTTCAAAAAATGTTCCCCCTTCCTAATTCTACTTTTTGGGCGCCATCCACCGCCTTCCGCGTGGTACTTTGGGTTTATTGCTGAGGGGTTGCTGGTTGGCCTTTTCTACTTTTTCTCTCCTCACCTCGCAGCGCTCATCTTCTATTGTCCTTTTTCGGGATATTTTTGTCCTGCTAACGCTTCCCATCTTGTATAGTATTTACTTATTTTGCTCGTCTTTTTTTGCGTTCTTTTTTAGTCCTTTTCTTTTTACGCTTTTCTCGGTTGCCGTTCTTTTTATGAATTTCCCTGGCAGATAGAAAGAAATAGAAGGAATAGTATACAACTCGCCGTGTCCTTGCATAGTGGCAGGAGTGATGGACCTACCGCCTGTTTGGTTGGACTTTCTTCGAAATCGATGTCCCAATAGATGTGCTCCGTTAAATTTTGTGCCAGCACAGTTTTTTCTTTATCGGAGTTTTTTGTGTGCGTAGACGCGCGTCTTTACGTCAAAATATGATATTGTCCTTACGCATACCATCATCATCATCGATTTCATTTTCATCGGTTTGGTCAATCGTTGGTCGAATTTGTTCAGTTGATGCGAAGGGAGAGCAGCAGTTGGTTAGAGGTGGGTGTTTTAATTTCTCCCACTCCCATTTCGTTGACTTTAATCAGTTGTTAAGAAATGCCACGGAATAGGTGCCGCGTGAGGGGGGTTGAAGAAAGGGCAGGCAGCAATACGGAGGAGGTGGAAAATCTCTGCACAAGGATATCAATTGCACAGTCAACTCAAGCTGGAGCTCGTTCATTTCGGGGGAGAAGAGATTGTGAAGAATTGATAACGGGTAAAACCAAAATACGCAATTTCCAGAAAAAGAAAAAGTGTTATTTTGGGTATTTGGGTATTTTGATTGATGGCGTGTATAATAATGACAGGATGGGGAAGGACGTTTCATATTCGCTGGGATAAAATATTGTCGGATAAATTTAATATTTAGAAAGTCTTTAGCTAAATAGATGTTTTTGGATTAGTTTGGAAAGTACCAGCGTATCCTTGCTTAGCAGATTGTGTTAATTTTTTAAAGCCAGATAATAATCAGTGAGAAAGGATTTGGCGTTTTCTGTATTGAGTTAACAGATCTTTGTAGTTTCGCCGATTTTTGGTTTCAGAAAAAAAACCTCAAAACTACTGAACGCAAACCATCATATTAGCAATAATAGAATTTATTATTGAACAATATCTAACGTAGTTAAACAAAATCGGAGATCAAGAAGTCTGCTTTCGTCTAATACTCAAATCAACTAACAGTATTTACTCACCAAGGCGTTCATTAGATTGTTTAGTTTTAATTAGTACGTATTGTTTAATTTGTATATATCCTATCGATAAAAGACTACTTTTCATAATCTGCTTACTGAATCTTATCGGTTATTCTAAAATGAAGGGTTATATACATATATTTATCCAAATACAAAAGTATGACATGTAAATATACTTCAAGGGGATTGATTGATTGTGTGAGCGATTCATGTAAAAAAAAATACAATCGCGTTCTGCAAGCGGCCACCGTTATTTTCTCACTTTATATTAGGCCTCATAAAAAGAAATCCATTATTTTTCCAAAAGATGACTTTAGTAATTCGTATTTGGCATCGTATAATGCGATCGAGTTATGTCAGATGGCGTTAGCAAAATAAAATTTCGTCCTAAGAAATCTTTTCTGATAGCTTTGTGATTGCTTGACTCAGTTTTATATGAGTGCGCATCAAATGCGGACACGAGCAAAGAGAAAATATGCCATATTTTTTCTTTGATAAAGGCGAAAACGTAAGCCTTTGAAAATGTGAATAGTGTTTATGGTTCTGATACTGTAACAGCCAATCAGGTGCAATTTTGGTTTCGTCGATTCCATTCTGGCAATTTTGGTGACGAAGATGCACCACGCTTTGGAAGGCCAATCGTCGAAAATATCAATAAAATCGTTGAGTCCGACCGATGTATATGGGTTGAAAAGTCCCAAGATTTTTCAAAACGTGGTGCCACCAGAAAATGAACACTACTTACTTCGAGAGGCTATCGGCGCGATGGGTTCCACGTTTGCTGTCCGTCAACCAAAAATTGCAGCGCGTTGATGATTCAACGGCCGGTTTGGCATTCTTGCAGCGTAATTGAGCAGGCTTTCTTCGACGTTTTGTAACGATGGACGAGACGAGTCCAATAGTCAGTCTGCAGAGTGGCTGGAAAGTCACAAAAGCCCACCAAAAGCGGCCAAAAGACCAACGCTCGGCCGGGAAGACTATGACCTCCGATTTTTGGGATGCGCATGACATGATCTTTATCGATTACCTGCAGAAGGGAAGAACAGTCATAAGAGAGTATTATGCAGCGTCATTGGACAAAAAGAACGTCGAAATAAAGAAAAAATGGTCCCATATGGCAAAGAAAAAAATTCTGTACCATGATGATAACGCACCGTCACACACGTCCTTGAAAGCCATGGCCAAATTGGACCAATTACGATTTGAATTGATTACTCACCCAACGTATTAGTCAGTCATGACTCCCAGTGATTATTATGTATTCCCAAACCTCAACCGGTGGCTCCAGGCAAAGAGATTCAGATCGAATGAAAGGAACATCGCGGAAACCGAAACGTACTTCGTAGGCTTGAACGTTTCGTACTACAGAAAGAAATGTTGAAAAATCGCTACACCAAGTGTATCGCCCTCGAAGGCAACTATGTTGAGAATTAAATATATATCTGGGAGTTGCTGCTGAATCGCGACGAAGTCGACCCTTTACTAAAGAGGATAGTGACTGGTGATGAAAATTGGGTCACTTACGATACCGCATGCGAAAACGGTTGTGGTCGAATCCGAATGACCTGACGCAAACGGTGGCCAAGCCAGGATGGACGGTCAGGAAGGTTTTGGGGTGTGTTTGGTGGGATTGATAAGGAATCATATACTACGACCTGCTCCCCTATGGCCAAACTATTAATTGGGACGAGTACTGTCAACAATCGGACCGGCTGATAGAAGCCCCACATATATCGATAGTTATTCGCCAGAAACTTCGGGAGCTTGGTTGGGACGTTCTTATGAGTCCACCTTATATCCAGACCTGGCACCAAGTGATTATCATTTGTTCCGTTCTATGGCGAATGATTTTGCTGGTGACAAATTCGCTTCAAGAGAAACTTGTGAAAATCGACTGTCCCAGTTTTTTGCCAATAGGAACGAGGGGTGCATAACGAAGTTACCTTTGAACAAAACGGTGCATATTTCACGTAAATCGGATCGTTCTAACTATGCTAAATAAAGCCTTCAATTTTATGCCAAAATAATGGATTTCTTTTTACGACAGCTATTACTATAATAACGAGGAAACACGCGAATGGACAATACTTCACCTTTGTGTAGCTGGGCTGAAGAACAATTCTCTGTGTCTAACCTGACAACTGAAGACAATTTTCAATGGGCAACTAATGCCCCCTCTTTGGTTGATGGATATTACGAGAAAATATTGTAAGATGTCGAAAGTTTTCACCAAGATCAGTTAAATAACGATCGTTATAATACCTATAGAAAAGAGATGGACAGAATTTGTTACACGTATGTTGCACTAGTGGTATTGAAAGACTTCCACCTGTAACCCCAACGAGTCTCAATGCTCGTTTTTGTATCCTATCGAGTACGTGCAGCACAGTTTTAAATGCGTCTGACTAAATATGGAAACTGAGTTGTGACCAGGTTGGATGGGGTGAATATTTCAGGTATCTTTCCAGAAGCACTAAGCCCTTTAAATATGTGGTTAGTCCAGTTAGGATTTAAACTAATGCGAATGACCAGAAATGACATTCATACTGGGTCTACGTTGGGATTTGTGTTTGATGATAAGGAACATTTGGTTTTGTAGACATTGAATTTCACTGAGTTACTTTTGGTAGCAGCATCGCCTTTAAAAATTCAAAGCACTATACTGCAATAAAATGTCACCATAAAGTTGTTGAATACAATTCCTAAACGGAGCGTTGAGAATTCCCAGGAAATTGGAAAAGCGGATTTTGTTGTTGTCGGATGTAATTTTAGTTGGCTCATATCGTGTTGTCGTGTCGTCGGTTGTGGGAATTTGAATCGTTATCTAATAACACAGTAGTCAAAATAGACTACAATTTATGTGAATTTGGACTTATTATTTGTGTTGGCGGATCACCTCCAAAACCGCTAAAAGTATACCTTCTTAAAGTCGTGTTACAATCCGGAAGTCACTGGGGAAGAGTGGCTTTTATTCAGAAGAGCAGCGGGAGACACATCAACAAACAACGCCGACAGCTCTGGGAGTTAAAGCAAATATCTGTTTACCAACATTGGTTGATATCAATATACGTATGATTAGGTTTTCTATCTTTCCAGTGGAATTAGTTTCAAGTGTGACTTTTACAAAAACATTTTAGTAAAACAGGATTGAAGTGCTAGTTATGTTTCAGTTATACTGAAGCCAAAATTATAAATAGGCACGACGTTTTTGAATGTCAGAATTTTCTTTGTGATTTTTGTGAGATAGCTACTTATGCTTGAACTGGTGTGGCGATTTCTTCCAGGTATTTTTTATGAGTCTTTTCAACAATTACTTTAAGAAATCTTTCGGATATCTCGGACAGCAGTATCTTTGAATTGAAACCACTGGTAATTCGAAAAGGATTAAATAAAACTTAACTGCTCAAAAAGATCCAATCAAGCGAAAATGTCAATCCACGTTTTAACCCTTATGTCAATGACCGGGTACCCGGGTCGCAATTTCACGATTGCTCGGCCTAGTAGACGAATTTCGGTCCCATGTCTTAGATCATCTCCATTCAAACGTTTCTGAATGATAATTACGAAATTTCAATGAAAAACAATTTTTTTTTACTTTCAAATTGACATTTTAAAAAATTGTATTCCACGAGCCACGACTGGGTACCCGGGTACCATTTAAAGAGAATGATAAAGAATGATGCAAAATTGAATGTTAAATAGTTAATTAATAATTAATTATTGATAATTAACTATTTAAATAACTAATATAACTAAATAACTATTTAAATAATTAATAAATTTAAATAACTAAATAATAATAATCGCTTACATCGAGGACATTGAAGAACATTGCCAAGGGCCACCTATTCGTCCGTCGGTGTGTCGTGTATCTGCCGGCCATTTGGTCCATTGTATTAACACCAGTTTTGTACTGATTATAGTGCAAAATAATCTCGGGTTTTTTCTGTGCGTGGTCAGCGACTGCCATGTTCGAGTGCATCGTCGAAAGCAATATAACTGCTTTATTTTTTTTCGGCACATACGAACAAATCGTCGTTTTGTCGTGAAAGCCGAACAGCGTGGATAATTCTGCACTTAACATTATTAAATACATTAACAATATTAATTTTAATATTATTACCTGTTGAATTGAGCACGTGTCAACAAAGTCGTAATTTTGAAGATGCTCAGATGCACAAAGGACGCTGAACCACGCTTTCTCTAATGCCGGATTCGAATGGTTTCACCATAAACTCGCAAGTTATGAATAGAAAGTTGACCGTACAAGTTATTCGTCAACCGAATACTCGAGATCCCTCTAGCAGGTATAACTGAATTTGTTACACACCTGCCGATCCTGACCTTGCTCTGCGCCGATTTCAATAGGCGTTTTGTAGCCGCAGATAGTCAAAGTTCTTTATATTTATAAAAAATAATTATATAAAATACATAAAATATTCACAATATATTTGTTTCTGATAAACAAATTAAAATCTATTGCAAAATATTTGTTTTAACATTGTTAAAACAATGTTTCTATATGTGGGTACCCGGGTACCCGGTCATTGACTACTGGCGGTAAAGTTGGTCATTGACATAAGGGTTAATTGCGAACACAACCACATACAATTCTACAGAAGTTTTCTCTGTTATGCAATTACAAATATCTACCTTTTCTGAATTTGTTTTTAGTATGAAAATTTGATGTATTACTTAATATTGAAAATACTTTCTAACAGACTTTTTATCTTAAATGTCTTTTTAATTTTCTCTTCATTTATATTGATTTAATACAATTATATTATACTTAACTTTTTTTACTATGAAAAACTGTTTCTTAATTTTATCAAAAAATCAATTTTTTGATTGGCCAATTGATTGATGAACTATTTTATAATGTAAAAAAAATTGCTTTATACCATAGACAAAGTTTTTCCATTTCATTAAACCATTTTTTTTTTTTTACATGAAGTAGGGGGAGGGGGTGGTGAAAAATATCCGACCTGATCTCCCTGACTGGCTTTATTAATGGTAGATCTACCTCCATTTACTTAGTCGAATTTACTATGCAAACAGTCCTAGCCCTAGAGAGCGGCAATAAGGTCTACGTTGTCACTACGGATTTTAGTAAAGCCTTCAAACTATCCTCCTTGGGCTTCGAACCCGTATTAAAAAGGTTGATTGCGTCATACGTGAGTAATCGGCTCTACAGAGTACGTTTCGGATCTGTTCTCTCAAATCCTTTTCGTACTACGTCTGGAGTCCCTCAGGGCAGTCATTTGGATCCCCTTTTATTCAAACTACCAGTACACGAAATCGATGATTATCAAGTGTTCCTGTATCTCCCTTTACGCCGACGATACCAAATTCTTGAAAACTATTTGTTCTTTGCTTGACTCTTTCCTTCTCCAGATAGACCTTGACAACTTTTCGTTATGGTGCCAGAAGAAATGTATGGAGCTCAATGTCGACACATGTCCATCAATCACGTTTTCACGGACCCCCACCCACGACTTTTATCCTCTGCTAACTCGATCCGAAATCTTGGCATCTTATGTGATAGTCAGCTAAACTTTCTCTCACACATTGACGACATGATCATAAAGGCCAATTCAGCCCTCGATTTTATGAAACGCTGGTCTAAGGAATTTTCTAACCTTTACGTGACCCGATAGTTCTACATTACTTTAGTTCGTCCTCTTCTAGAATATGTCCGCCAGCTTTTGTCCCCAAAAATATCCGACCTGATCTCTCTGACCGGCTTTATTAATGATAGATCTACCTCCATTTACTTAGTCGAATTTACTATGCAAACAGTCCTAGCCCTAGAGAGCGGCAACAAGGTCGACGTTGTCACTACGGATTTTAGTAAAGCCTTCAAACTATCCTCCTTGGGCTTAGAACCCGTATTAACAAGGTGGATTTCGTCATACGTGAGTAATCGGCTCTACAGAGTACGTTTCGGATCTGTTCTCTCAAATCCTTTTCGTACTACCTCTGGAGTCCCTCAGGGCAGTCATTTGGATCCCCTTTTATTAATACTACCAGTACACGAAATCGATGATTATCAAGTGTTCCTGTATCTCCCTTTACGCCGACGATACCCAATTCTTGAAAACTACTTGTTCTTTACTTGACTCTTTCCTTCTCCAGATAGACCTTGACAACTGTTCGTTATGGTGCCAGAAGAAATGTATGGAGCTCAATGTCGACAAATGTCCATCAATCACGTTTTCACCGATGCCCCCCCCCCCCCCCCCCCCCCCCCCCCATCGAATTTTTATCCTCTGCTAACTCGATCCGAAATCTTGGCATCTTATGTGATAGTCAGCTAAACTTTCTCTCACACATTGACGACATGATCATAAAGGCCAATTCAGCCCTCGATTTTGTGTAGCGCTGGCCTAAAGAATTTTCTAACATTTACGTGACCCGATCGTTCTACATTACTTTCGTTCATCCTCTTCTGGAATATGTCAGCCAGCCTTTGTCCCCATATCAAATATCCCATATCCGCAGAATTGAAAGTATTCAACGACGGTTCTTACGTCATGCCCTCCGAGGACTGTGTTGGGAAAACCCCCTGTCCCTGCCCCCCTACACAAGTCGTCTCAAACTAATTAACCTAACCACTCTAGAAGAGCGAAAACAGCCTCCATCCACCGTCTTCTCTCAGGATCAATCGACTGTGCAAGTCTTCTCTCCTCCATCCCGTTCTATACCAATCCCCGTGTGGAGGTTATACTTTTAGTTAGTTTTCGGCTTACGTGGAGCGAGTAGATTCCTACCAAATTTCTTGGCATCCGGATTGGGGGAGTCGGTGCCCCTCTGTTCCTCTGTTCCTCTGTTCCTCTGTTCCTGGTGGTAAGGGTTGGCCCGGATGTGGGTGTGGACATCCAGTGCCCACGCAGCTTCCTTTTCCGCCTTTTAGGTGGGCCACTCCTTTTGCTAAGGGTGTCCCCTGAAGATTTTGGACGTTCTCTTTGGCTGTGATGCCAACAACCTTGGTCGCTATGGGTGATGGTAGCCGTAATAAACGAGTGGGCAATGAAAAGCCAATTGCCTTTTTTTGTCACTTTACTTTATTATTACTTTTTACTAATATATATTTTTTGGGTGTGGTGTCGGCCTCCGGAACTGAACTGATCATAAAACTAACATGGGCCGTCCTTTTATATTCTGCATCTACAGAGATTTGCTTCAAAATTGTACATACAAATTCCAAGAAGCACAAACAAGATTTTGTGTGTGCTTCGATTGGAATGGAAGTCTAGGAAGTGAATGGGAATTTGGTTGAACAAATTCCCGGAAGGAAAAATTATGAAATGCTTTTGGAATTAGGCAATTCATAATGTTAGGGTTATTGGGAATTGAATCAATGCGTGACAAATTGATGTTTGGTTTAATTTGTCGCGCATATGATTCACTTGCGGAACATGATTGGAATTTCGGTTGAGGAATTTCCCGGAAGGCATAACCATAAAATGCATTTGAAGATACCCATTTCATGATGTTATCATTCCAAGGAATTACACAACGCACAGTATGAACTTAAGGTTCGAACTATGACACATCCTTTGGGGGAAAACTAATTAGGTTGAGGCTTATTAGGAATTGGGCGAGGGTGGTGATTTAGGATCACTACATCTCTCCCCCTTTAGAAAATAAAATTAATCTGGAAGAGATTAATTTTCTAGAGCGCGTGAAATTTAAAAGTAAAGGGCGGTGGCATTTCGATTTCGTGATATTTTTCATGTGTAACTGTGTCTGATGTCTCGAATTATTTTGGCTCCCCCTCGGTAGCCGTTTCTAATTGAGTTTATGCCGACATACATACCTTTGATGTTCTTTGCTCTGGCATTTTCTAGGATTTTTTCGATCCGAGTCTTCTCCCATTCGCGTTTCTTGCGTTTGAAAAGTTTCATTGTCTCTTTCCGAGTTGTCGCGTATCTTTCTGCATTGACTTCATCACATCTTTGTAAGTGGATCATTCTGAGGCATTTATGTTCTTTGATCTTCCACCTGCACTCATCGTCAAATCAAGGTTTGGACTTAATTGTTTTCTTAGATCCTAATACCTTTTGCGCTGTTTGTTTGATTGTGCCTTTGATCGATGCCAATTTAGTATCCACAGTATTGGTTTCCTCTTCCTCACTGCTCCCATTCTCTAGTATGCTAAATCTATTCGTTAGTTCGTCTTGATAAACATCCCTTTTGCGTAGGTTTTTTAATTTATCAATGTCGAACTTTTTGCTTGGGGGAAATTAATTTGCTTGAGGCTTATTAGAAATTGGGCGAGGGAGGTGATTTATGATCACTACACCCGTAACCTACAAAATCCTCGGATATTTTATCTACCTTCCCATCACACCTCGTATGACCTTAACGAACCGAACTCACGTATGCTCCTTTTACCCCACCTCCTTTGATTTCAACGTCACCTCTCCTGCTTTCAGACCCCGTCTCCTTACTAGCTCCTCTTAGCCCCCAGCCCAATTCACACAGACACAGATTCCCTACCAAGCTGCAATAATTTTTGTCGAGTGACCAAAAATGTATGTGGCCTAGTATTGTTCTGGTGAAAAATGATACATTTTCGATGGACCAACTCTGGCCGTTTTTCGTTGATCGCTGTATTTTATCTGTCCAGTTGTTGACAGTACACATCCGAATTGATCGTTTGATTCCTTGGAAGCAGCTCACAATGCACCACACCTTTCCAATCCCACCAAATTGAGAGAAAAATCTTCTTTTGGTGGATATCAGCGTTCGAGGTGGATTGTGCTGGCTCAACCAGCCTGGACCAAGATCATTTCGATTGACGTTACTGTAAACATCCCATTTTTCATCTCCAGTGATGATTCGTTTCAAAAGGGGTCGCATTCATTGCGTCTAAGATGCAAATCGCAAGCGTTGGTGCGCTTCATTAGAAAACCAATTCCAGCACTGTCTTTCTTTTAAGGTTTCTTCACCATACACATCACGTAACTTTTTAGCAGCTTGCGCTACGTTCTTTCCTTTACGAAAATAAAAAAGTAAAATATGACAAAAATGCTCGTTTTTGCGCTCCATATTAAAACTGACGTCAAACCAGTATCTTTTCACAAAAATACACGCAATTTGGTTCTAAAGCAAAGTGAGACTGACAGCTAACAAATGCCAAAGGAACAAAATATGTCATTGACAGAAGTCATTAAAAAATATTACCAAAGACATCTATGCGTGAAATCGGCAATTACGTAGTTGCCAACCTGATACATATATATATATATATATATATATATTTTTTTTTTTTTTTTGTTTTTTGTTCTTACTTTATCCAATATCGTTTATATTAAACTGACTTAATGAGGATTCTAACCTGACCAAAATAAAAAAAAATAAAAAATAAATTAAAGTCGAATGAATTCGTGTAGCACGAATTGATAGTGCGGCGATTCCAACAGCCATACGCACACACAAACGTAGTACAGAATACAGGATCACAAGTATACCAGAGCATTAGCGTAGCAATTGCATCTTGCTCCCTCCACCTTTACCGTTTTTCGTGATGACAATGGTATATGTGTGGATTCACCTTGCCGTGGTGTGCTGCTTGCCATCCAGAATAAGCTCGCCCCATCTCTTATTGCCATCTCTTATTGCCATCTCTTCTTTTCCCAATCTTGACTATGTCACAATAAAAATTGACCAACGCCCCAAATCTTTATACATCATATGTTTCCATATACCTCCTTCGCAACCGATCGTGTTATACGAACTGGCAATACAGCGGTTGATCACTTAACTGAGTTAAGTACTTCCCTAGGCGATATCGTTGCTATTGGCGATTTCAACCTCGCCCATTTCCAATGGACGTTGTCAGACAATCAATCCTTTTACACCTCAAACCCCACTAGTACCAAGGAATGTCTTTTTATAGACGGTCTCACCGATTAAAGCCTCCGTAAATTAAGTAATGTGCCAAATCATATGAAAAGGCAACTAGACCTTGCGTTTACAAGTCTAGTTGCCCTCTAATTCCTCAGTTGCCCTTAGTCCTCACGCTCTCTCCACCATCGACAATTACCGCCCCCACCCCGCTTCTCGTATCCCTTTATCATGACAGCTTATCTCAAACCTCACCAACCCACGTCAACTTTTCCTACAACTTCCGCAAAGCAAACTTTCGCCTATTAAATGAGCATCTTAGCAGAATCGCATTTCGCTTTGATCACCTAGAGGGAGAAGAAGCTATTGCCGTTCTCTATAAGGAAATATACAATGCCATTTCCCTTATTCTCGACATAGGACATCGGTATCATCGCCTCCAAAGTACAACCGCAAACTCCGTACTCTTCGGAACAAGAGGAATAATTTGTGGAACATTTTCCTAAGAACACACTCTTCCCTGGACTATTCCAACTTTACAACTCTCTTTACTACAATTATTTCACAAAAACACAAAGCAACCTGATAAATGACCCCAAATCTTTTTTCTACTTTATTAACTATAAACGTAAATCTGACGCCTATCCCAACTCCCTTTCCGATGACACGATTACTTCAACCGACCCACACTCGACTGCCAATCTTTTCGCTTCTTTCTTTAAAAAATCTTTCACGGACTCGAGCCCAACCGCTCCTACTTCAAAGACCTGCCCGAACTCTCCCTTGGCCCCTTCATCTCTCAAATTATTCAGCATCACCTAGTTGAAGAAAAATTAAACTTGCTTAAAGACGAGTTCAGCCCTGGACCTGATTGACTTCTGGCTGTCCTTTTAAAAAAAAAAGTTCCTCTTCTCTCTCTCTCCCGCTATCAAAGATATTCAACATATCCCTTACACAAGGTGTCTTCCCAAATATTTGGAAATCATCTTTTGTCACCCCCATAGATAAGAAGGGGCCAAAAAAGGATATTAGTAACAACCGTCCCATCGCCAAACTGTCACATATCCCAAAACTGTTCGAAGGCATTCTTTACAACGCGTTATGTTTTCGCTGTAAATCCAGCATCTCACCCAACCAGCGCGGTTTCCTTATGGGTAGGTCGACCACCACCAATCTAGTTGAATTCTCATCCCACGCTCCCCTTGCCTTAGAGAACGGCAACGAAGTTGATGTAATCACAACCGATTTCAGCAAGGCCTTCGACCAAATTTCACACAACCTCATCCTCTTTAAGCTATCCTCACTTGGCTTCGAACCACTACTGATTAAATGGATTTCTTCCTATCTTAACGATCGAACCTACCGTGTCAGATTTAGATCCACCCTCTCCAATACTTTTCTTTTCACGTCAGGGGTTCCCCAGGGCAGTCATCTTGGACCCCTCCTATTCATTCTTACTATTAATGATATAGACTGCAATATCAAGCACTCCTCCATCTCTCTATACGCGGACGACACTAAACTCTTCAAGACGATCTGCTCTTCTGTCGACTCCTCACTTCTCCAAATGGATCTCGACAGCTTTTCAACTTGGTGCCAAAATAACTGCCTCGAACTAAATATCGCCAAATGTCACTCAATCACCTTCTCCCGTAAACGACCCCCTTCCCCGCTACGTTCCTATGTCTCATCCTCAACCAACAGATAACACTTGTACAAACGATTCGTGACCTTGGCATCTTATGTGATAGGGTGCTTAACTTCACTCCACATATTGATGACGTTATTCTCAACGCCAACTCTGTCCTTGGTTTTGTGAAACGCTGGTCGAAAGAATTCTCTAATCCCTACGTTTCCAGATTGCTCTATATAGCCTTTGTCCGCCCCCCTCTTGAATATGGTAGTCAGGTTTGGTCTCCTAACTACTCGTCCCAAATTCGCAGGGTGCAACGTCGTTTTTTGCGTTTTGCCCTCAGATTGAATTGAATTGGGAAAATCCTTTGATTCTACCCACATACACGAGCCGTCTTCACCTAATTAACCTTAACACACTTGAAGAGCGCAGAATTCATGCCGACTACTCTCAGGTTCAATCAACTGCCCAAGTCTGCTCTCCTCCATCACATTTTCCACTAATCCCTGAAATCTGCGAAACCCGCACCTCTTCTATTTGCCCGCCCATCACACGTCTTACGGCTCTAATGAACCCATTTCGCGAATGCAGGGGTGGGCAAACTCTCACCCCGCGTTCTTTGACTTCACGTCGTTCCTCTCTTACCCCTCCTGAACCCACCGCGCTCACCGCCTACACTCTCGCGCACTCATACTCACACCCTAGCATCCGGCTTATCCTCGTCCTTCCCTATCCTACCACCTAGACTATTATTCTATCCATCTTTGTTTAGTTCCTCATCCCATTTTTAAGTTACTTTAAAGTTAGTCCCCCACCCCCAACCCGCATGCCATAGTTTTTAAGTTAGTTCGTGAGTCTATTTATAAGTTTATATGTTTATACGTCTTGTACTAAGCGAAATAAAAGGATTCTATTCATTCATTCATTGTGTGGTGGTTGAGACATCCTCGCACACGACCTTGTTCGAATACATCTGTGCTTAGGTTCTAACATTTTCATATCGTGAGTTCTGATCGTGTTCTTCACTAGTTCGCAAAGTACAATAATAAATCCTTAGCGTTGATGATGAAAGTGTCGTTGATCGACAATTTGTCTGCCTTGGGCATTAAGATTCGTTTTTAAAGACAAGAGGCAGCACTGGGTTTTAAAGACATTGTATTCTACTCGATTAGATAAACCCATTGGTATATTTCATTGGAAGCGAGGCGTGGATTTATGAGTACGACAAGTAATCTAAGCAACAAACGAGTGAATGGCCTACATCCACCCAGTGAACAAGGTATATTATTTAGACGTTATGAAACGGTTTATTGAAGCAGTTTGCCGAAAAGACCGATTTTATGGGCAAACAACTCGTAGATCATAATAATGTTACGTCGCACAATGTCATCACTACCTGCGTCTTCTTGACCAAGAACGGAACGAATATCATCCAACGCCTACCGAATTAACCTCATTTTGCTTCCTGAGAGTTCTTTCTCTTCAATCGAATCGAAACACCACTACGATGAACGCGTTTTAGCAGCTGAGAGGAGGTAAAAGAATAATCGCACTCGGGTCTGATAGCCTTACAAAAACATCGAATTAAAAAATGTTTCGAGAACTAGATTAAATAGGATAAGTGCGTTGCAGGCGTTGGAAAGTACAACATGACAGGACAGCTTCACTTTTTTATGAATAAACTGTTATTTAGCATTTTCTAAAGATATTCCAGGGTCAGGGTGATGTACCCACAGCTAAAACCATGTAAAGTCGGAGTATCATATGCTCCAATAACTTCTTTTATTTGACCACTACCAATTCTACTTATCGAATATGTTTGACATATTTATGTTTAATTTAAGGGAAGTGAACTTGTATTGTCTGTGGATTAAGGGTGATTGCTTAGTAATTTGGGTAACTCACTTTGTCGTATAGGCATAATATTTGTGACAATTTGTTTACCTTTGTCCGGATTTAGTGGTGTTCTGATAGGGTTGTGTGAGGTGATTCGTGGTTTTGTCGTGGAGAGAAGCCTGTTCCTCCATACAGAGGGTAGTATTCAGTTTTCTTAACGTCTTACTCAGCATCGTTACCTCTCTGCATTGGGTGTTTCGGTACAACGTATGTTGCTAACAAAATGATTCATTCCACTACAATCGCCTGAACAGTATATTCAATCGTCTCGCTGCTATAGATCGTTTGAAAAATAGTAGTAAATCGCACAAATACGTCAATCACATATATTACGGGTATTTTGTCAATACGAGGTCTGGCTTGTTAGGAGAAGCACGTTTAATCGTTTTTATCGGTTTACAATCACATTGGGTTATCAAGAAAGTAATTGCCGATTATTTCATTTAAATAAAGCATAATTTTTTTATACATATTACAATGAATGAAATTTAATCGATGAGATATTTTCCACTTGGATCTATGACCTTTCGTCATCTTCCTGTTAGCTTCATAACTCCACGCTCATCGAATTTCTGCGTTTTACTGGCATAAAACTGAACCAAGTAAGAAGCATCATCATTGAAACTTTTGTCATTCAGGAAGTTTTGCAAAGGTTTTTCATTTTTACAACATTTTTTATTTTTCTTTTTATATTCTTAATTTCTAAATTAAAGGCTAGACAAAAAATGCTTAAATTCTAGCTTAATTATCTTATATAATAACTTACTGGTCCTTCGCAGACGCACTAAGCTAAACATTACTTAACATTTGTATAATTTGCCTTTCGGCGACAGAACTTTGTGGCAATACTTATAATTATTTGAGACAAAGAAAAATTTGAAAAACGTTGTCAATTTTTTTTTTCGTTTTTTTTTTCTTAAAATTTAACTTACTTAACTTACCTACGTTTTTTTTTTTTTTTTTTTTTTTTTTTTTTTTTTTTTTTTTTTTTTAATGTAAAAGCACTTAACCTAACTTAACTTAAATCTTATACTACCCTAATTCTAGAAAAGCTAAGTCTATGTAAGCTAGCTGATGATAGTATGATTCTTTACCGACTTTGGTACCCAGGTCTTTATATGCCATTCAACCACCAGAACTGTTGACGCTGTCTAATACTATCGTCCCGGTCTCTGTGGGAGATAGCCCTACTGAAGCGCAGGAGCTCTTCTTCGGTGCGCGCTACTTCCCGGTCGTAGTACAATCGCCCGTCTACAGATGATCTACTTACATGATAGATCAGCGGAATTCCGGATCTATCCTGTATAAGCCCTTTCATATCCAAGTCAAGGAACGCCTCTGGTGGAACAAAGCCGTTGCGACGCACGCTCTCATAGTACAGAGTGTTTGGATAATAAGCCCCGAAAATTAGGTCATTGGACGAGCTTATTGCTCTCGCAATATGTCCTCTGATTAATTTAATCATAAAATTATCCACCCTATTTATGTACGCTTCATTATATAAAGTCTCATTTGAGTAATACTTTTTATAGTCCGATTCCGGTGTCCGATATAATCTGAGACAGCTTCTGAGACACTTCCTTTCGAACACCCGAATCTTTTCCATCAAATTTGGACCTATGTTAAACCATACTGGGCAACCATATACGAGCATTGGCCTGATTAGTGTCATGTAGCATATGACTTTTACCTTGCTGTCAAGTTGGCTACTGTGAAATAGCCTCCTTGTCATAGCGAAAGTTTTCCTCGCTTTGAGCAAAGCAGCCTCTACATGTCTGTTGAAATACAGATATTGGTCTAGCCAGATGCCCAGGTATTTAACTAAACTCTTGGTTTCCAGTTTATCTCCATGCGGTCCCACGATAACTAGCTTTCGCCAGTTTTTCCTTGTGTCGTACGTGGCTTTATATAATGGAGTTCTAAATAGGATGGCTTCACATTTCTGGAAGTTGATCTTAAGCTTCCAGTCATCGCAATAGCGCTGCACTTTGTTGAAGTCTCGCTGTATTAACTTATTTATGATCGCAACTTTCGGAGCTGTTCTGTAAATTATGAGATCGTCTGCGTACGCAATAGCCTGCGGAAGTACTTCTAATAAGTCGCTAATGTAAATGTTAAAAAGAATCGGAGAGAGTACCGCGCCCTGTTGCAAGCCATTCTTGATATTATACGTTTTATTAGAGGTCACATTACCACTTTTGACCACGAACCTCCTGTCCTTTAACATATCGTAAAGTACATATAGTAAAGGCTTATGTATGCCATGTCTGACCAGTTTGTAATACAACCCTTCGATCCAGACGGTATCAAAGGCTTTCTCCAAGTCGATCAGACAGGCACCTGTGCATTGGTTCCTACATTTATTCCATTGTATGTCGGAGACCAGTTTAGCTGCGGCATGTGTGGTTTCATGACCCGCCTTAAAGCCAAACTGGTTATTTGGAATAATGCTATTGTCTTCTACCCATTTTAGCAGAGCTTTGTTAATGGTTTTTTCAAATACTTTACTGATGCTTGGGAGTAAACTTATCGAACGCATGTTCATTGGGTTTGTGCAGTCTTTGCCCTTTTTTGCGATGGGCTGAATGATGGCCGTTTTCCAACGCGCGGGATAATATGCATTATTCAACGCGTTGTTAAACAGGACCGTGTATATATCTATTGCCATTGGGGGCAGGTTCTTGAGTACGATGTTAGGTACTCCATCTATTCCCACTGACTTTTTGCTTCTTAATGAGTCGAAGATACTCTGGATTCCTTCCCTTGTGATTAAAAGGCAATTAGCCCCACCATTGGCATTAATGTCAATTGACAGATTATCGTCACTGAATTCCGTAAAACGGGGATTCTCCGATTGCCAATGTGAAATTTCATTCCGGAGGTGCAGGTGATTCAGTAGAATTCTGTCCTCCAGGTCATGATTTAGGCGAATGCTTTCATTCACCTTGTACAGCTCCTGAAAGACAGCTCCCACAGCGTTCACCTTCTCCACAGGATCTTCGATCACGAAGAGCTGACTATTGAGGATAGCGTTCTCTGTATCTATGCCAATGTTGGTTAGCAGCTACTTGTTTACATCAGTACGTGGAATTTGGAGACACTGATTCTCGTTTTGATTATTTCTCCTGAATATTTTATTTATTTGTGGGAACATATTCGGGTTATTAGTTTTTATAGCTCGAATTCTGTTGTTCCAATACAAATTTGTTGCTAATCTATAATTATATTTAAGTAATTGTTGGAGGTTTTTTAATTGAGATTTCAGTGATATTATCTCCTGGTCTTGTCTGTCTGTAAACTGTCTGTGTAATTGTTTTAATTTCGATAGCAGTCTGCTCTTTTTCTTGTGGAGTGCGTTTATTGTTGCGTTTCTGTACATGTTAATGTGATCTGTAACTGTTGTTTTGGGAATTGTTTTGTCCATTGTTCGTTTTACGGTTTCGTCCATTTGTTGAATGTATTTGTCGATTTCGTCATTTGTCAGGTTTCTGTTTACTGGCAGATTCAAGTCATTCGAACAAAGTTCTCTTGTTAATGATCTAGTGAACCGCGGCCATCGCATTGCCCTGTAGTTATAGGGTTGCGGGATCACGAATTCCTCCAGATCTGCGAACTCGTTCGGAAGCTCTATTACTGCCGTGAATGCACAGTGGTCACTGTCGTATTCAATTGTCCGTAAACAGTTTGTATTTCGTCTATTGGTGTTAAGTAATCTCAGTCGTGAGTCGATTAGCAAGATATCTAAGAACGATCTACCTCTAGGGAACGATGGATATTCGGTAGCTAGCAGGTCAGTTCTATATTCAATATGAAACTGATCTAACCAGCCAGCCAACTGATTTCCTCTGGCATTAGATATATGATTTCCCCAATTTCTATGCTTGGCGTTCATATCTCCCCCTAGGATAAAGTAATTTTTGTCCAGGTGCAATTGTAAGCATCGAAAGAGTGTCTCGAACTCCGCTATAAATAGGTTTTGTTGGTGCTCCTCAGGTGCGTAGACCGCAATCGCATACAAACCCCTTCCTTGCTGAAGGGGTATGCGGACGATACAGGCTTCCAGCACCCGGAACCTGCGCACTTCTCCACTATATATAACTTTATGAGGGATCCCTTTTCTAATAAAGATTGCGACACCCCCCCCCCCCCCCCCCCCCCTTAGAGGAGTTAGGTCGGTCTCTTCGTATAATATCGTAGTAGTTTTGCAAAGGTTATATGGTGTATGTGACATTACTTCCATCAAGATCCTTTTTACTTATTTAGTTCTAATTTTTGTTTGCAGTTTTGAATTGATTTGTTTTAAATGTTTGCCTGTTAAAAAATCAATCAAAAAAGATAAAATAAAATAAACAAAACCTAGGGGGATATTGCCTTAGCAAACTTATAAAAAAGGAAGACCTCTTATATATTGACTATTCACTGTAAAGAAAATTACAAAAGACGTAAACAAAAATGGGGTGAGCCATTCATTTTAAAAAAAGGCAACACTTGATTTCTTAAAAACCGTTAGAGGGAGGGGCGCACGAGTGACGGGGAATTGTGCGTCGCTTCATGCAATTTTAGTCACGATGGAGCGCTTCACGGGACAACAGCGTGCTTTTTGTGTAAACAATTTTACAAAAACAACGATTCCCACGTTACTGTACGACACCTATTTAGAATTAAATACGGATTACGCCGTGTAAGTGAGTGTCCAAGTGTTAATTTAATCAAAGCTTGGCTCACGAAGTTCGAGCAAACGGGATCGACAACGAATATTAAACAAACAGGGCAGCCACGTTCAAGAAGAAGCGATGAGAACATTCGGGAGGAGATAGCCGCGATACCTCGCAGCATGTGTCAGCGAGTTTTCCAAAGTTTGCGTAGTCGATTGCAGGAGTGCCAACGACGTTACGGAACACATCTCGTCGATGTCGTTTTAAAAAAATAAATTTCAATAAACGTTTATTACGTTAAATAAATGATCAACAAAATAAAATTTGTAGTTTTATTTCCATTCATGTTTCAAATGTGCAAAAATTGATGGCCCACCCTTTATATGTTGTATAATTTAGAGTGCTTGCAAAGAGCCAGTAAGTTAACAAGAATGTGTAAAATAGGGCATGCATTTAGTCCTACATTAAGAAAAATGTGTAATTTGTTTGTGAAGAAAATAAATGGGGATTTCAAACCAAAAAAAAGTCTGCGACCTCTGGTTTTGATAATTTTACCATGACGTAGGAAAATGTATTTACGAGATTATAAGAAAATTAAGGGCTTTTGTATTTATCTTGTCATGTTAAAATTTAAAGGAAAAACTGAAAACTTTACTGCTGCAGACCTTGATATGAACTATTATGGACGATTTCTGCTGTAGAAAGTAGTTACAGCTTTCTTATCTGTTGAGATTTTCAATTACTTTATTGACGTTTGTTTTGATTAATAGAGGAAAGTCCTCTTTTGACCTTCCTCTGTTGGATGTTGATATCTAAAGTTGAGAATTCGTCAGGGCACATAAACCCGTGACGTGATGAGTTGAGAATTCGCCAGGGCACATAAATCCGTGACGAGATTTTTTAATTGGCGCCTAGGCTCTTAACCTATGCGTCCTGAAAAAGATCAGTTGGTGTTCCAACAACAATCGATATACAAAAGTTGTGGTTGATGCTGAAAAAGATAGATTGATGATCCAACGACAAACAATTGTGTTGATGTTCACTTGTCGAGCAGTGAAAGTAGAATCATGTTTATTTCAAAAAAAAAAAAAAAAAATGGGCTGGCGAGAGGCCGACTTTAGGGAGACAAGGACAAATGCGTCCTTCATCTTGTCTCTGGCTTCTGGTCATCTTGCGATAACCAGAATCACCCACATCCGTGAAGATGTTGGTCTCGGTCCCAAGATATCTGAAAAGAAAGGGGGAAGGAGGTATCTAAGGATAGTGTGGACAGGGTTAGTTCAATTGTTCTCTAACTACTTGGATGGGGGGATGGTGGGAAAGAAATCGTACAAGACCGTTAGGTCTTGAGTGCGGTAGTAAACGCAGATCACGTCTTTGGCGTCTGATAATCTGCGCTTTGGTCGGTGTGTATGTGTGTGTGTTTGTGCTGTATTGTACTGTGCGTGCGTGTTTGTAGTGTGTCAGCAGTAGACCCTATGGGATGGGTCCAGGAATTCTCTATTATAAAGGAGAATGTTGTTGGGAAGGGTGCTTTCTTCAGTTTTGTACTGAAGAAGAAATTGTGGTGGTCTGATCCGAAGAGATCGAAAGAGAGAAGGGTCAGAACGCAAGACTCCCGTACAAGTGGGTTCTCGCTGTTCTGAATGCTTTCGAGGTACTTATATGCTAATTGTAGCAAGTACTCGTCGATAGGGATAATGGAGGCACCTTCGTCTAGGTAAAAGTTCGGGTAATGGCGACCGTCAGGCCTTCTAAAGTGGTTGATACATCTTCTGAGGAGTTTTCTTTCGAAAACTCGAAGTCTTTCCATTTGGGCCGAAGATATGCAGGACCATATGGGAAAGGCGTATGATATTCCAGATCGGATTAGCTGCTTATAGCAGAGAAGCTTAACTTTGGTTTCAACTTTGTTGCTCCAATTCAAGAAGTTGCTTAGACCGACCGAGGCCCCTTTGAAGAATGTGGGTCACATGTTTGATGAAATTCATTTGTGGGGTATAGATGACCCAAGATATTTCATCCTGTCCTGTGGTCTAATCGTAGTTCCTCCTATTTGTATTCGAATATTCTGTGAATATCGAAAAGTAGGTTGGGAGTGTTTACTAAGAATTATAGCTACTGCTTTAGATGGGTTAAGTCGAATTTTCCATCGACTGTAAGTCATGTTTATTTCAACATTGTTTTGCCTTATATACCAAATCTCAATCTAACAAATTCTCGTTATTTTTTGTACAAAAATTCTTTCCTACAATAAAACTATTCAGACGACCATATCATCCTTACAACAGACATAACATTTTCTTAATTACTTAAATCTTTTATCTAATTCATGCATCAATAAAAATCGATACCGCTGAGGCTGCATCCAGGAAAAACCCTTAATGGAGTATTCTTTTGCATGCATCATAAATTGTGTGTACCGAGGTCGTGTCATGGGAAGGGGAATTATCTGCCAAGAGAATTGCCGTAGACAAGAGGAAGGTCATAAAAAATAGTATCTCGTGAAGTACTACTCAATAACTCATAAATACAATTTTATGATCGCGTAATGATGTGCGCTGTTTTTATTGATGCATGACTCGAACTTATCCTATAATTGAATAAAAATATGCTGAAAATACTTAAATTAACAACGTTTAATATACAGTTTGCGTCGTCATTGGGTAGTTAATCTAATCACTTGGACTTGGTGTTACGTAATCTGAAGCTTATTTGTGTATATTCCAGTACTGAATTAGTGTACAGCGTTTGGCGGTGTGTACACGATATTGTTAAGGAATGCTTAATTCAATTTAGTTTTACATAGTTTCCAATTGAAACAAAACATCAAAAGCTCTATCTCCACATCTGTTTCACTTATATTTGACGACAGTTCAATCATCACCGCAGTAGCGACAAAGAGTCTACTTACTACTTATTTCGCAGCCAACTTGTCGCTGTCTGATACCACATTAGCTCCGCTTCAAGATGAGCACATGTAGCAGGAATTTGCCTTGCATCGATTGAGTGCTGATACTCCTAAGGAACTTTTACGATCTCCTGTCCAATACCCACAACTCAAGTCACTGGTTTGTTGAGGGCAGTACATTGAGCTTTTCGTTCTTATTGGTATAGACAACTCGTTATCAATCAGCAGCTCAATTCATTGAATCTCAACCTCAACAAGATTTACCAATGGGAACTATCTAACTGAGTAATATACAGTGCCTCTAAAATTCAGTGTTGCCTCTTGTCATAAAATATTGTTACGTTTCTACTCCGCACACGACCGTTAAACTATGTCCAGTTTAAAACTATACGTTCCTTTGCGCGAGTTCGACCACTGGATCGCAAGAGTGCTTCAATGTTTTTAAGGACAACCTCTGTTTTCCTCCGTTAAATTCCTCAATTACGTGTTCTCTAGCTCTCTTTTTGAAATCTCTGCTTACACGTGTGTTCTTTTTGTCGTTCCGTCTGCTCCTGACGTTTCTGTCAGTTTTGTGTATTCTCCAGTATTCCTCTAGATGGCTCCAGAATCGGTGTGTTGATGTCGTATTAGTTGGCTTAAGGCTCGGTGCGACGCCATGAGGTCACGCTAACGGTTGACATGTGTGTCGGTTTTGAATTTGTAACAATATGTATCGCACGGTACAACATCATCCAATAAGTTTTCGGTCTAACTAAGAAAAACAATTTATTTTTTTGAAATCCGCCTTTATTCATCAACATACCCTCCTTGTATAGGGCATTCATTCCAACGCTCCTCTAACTTTTCGATGACTTTTTTGAAGAATGATTTGTCTTTCCTCTTAAAATAGCTCTCAGATTCAGCACTTACTTCTTCATTTTTAGCCAACTTTCTTCTCCCGGAACATTTTTGTAAGTCGGAAAACAGTCAGTAACCACTGCAGGCCGGATCTGGAGAATACGGTAGATGAGGAAGCAAGTCAAAGCTCAAACCGTGTAGTTTGACTATCGTTTTCAACGGTTCGTGTCATGGTGCATTGTTGTTATTTTTGTTCGATTCTGAGCAAACGCGGCACCCATTCGAAAAAAGTTTTTTCATATTGATGGGGAATAGTGAAAACATTTCTAATCGATATCGTTTTGATCTCAACTATCTCACACACTGTCACTTTTCGATCTTCCATCACAATTTTCAGGACGCTTGATATTCTCTGGAGTCGCTGCTTCATTTGGACGACCATAGCATTAGTCATCGTCGATGTTTGCACGACCACAATTAAAATCCACCATACCAGTCAATAATAGTTAATTCCCATGGCGCAAAGTCTCCATAACCAAGCCACGGCCTGACTTTAACAATATTGTTTCCCATCAAAAAGCAATGCTTGATCAACACACGAAATTTCTTTTTATTAATTGTTTTGAAAGTAACAAATGCTGTTTCACTGAAACCATTGTATTTTGAGAATTAAACGTCAGATGGTCATTAAATGTTGACACATCGTTTGAAGGTTACTATTATTCACAAATCATATCGGTTTGTTAACAGCATTGCCATCTATGTATCATCCTAGAAAGTTATTGATTTAAGTGTTAGATTCACGACCAATGAAAGGCAATTGCATCGTCGAAGCCAAGGAACTATCGATTCTTGTCACTCTAATTAATTTTATTCTTCTTTGGAACAAAGAAAAGTGGAGTCGAATTTAAGGATTTTTTAAGAGATGCGAGAAGTACTTCACGCCACCCAACATGACGCCAATTTTGTTGATATATGTTCTTAAACTGGAATTTGATTTCCCTATTGATCAGGCGCATCCAAGATAGAGCTGCATGTACTCGATAGGATACAAAACGAGCGGTGAAACTCATTGAGGGCCTGGATGTAGGTCTTTCAATTCCGTCATTATGAGCATGGGTACTCAACTAAACTTAATGAATTCATTCTACCTTTCCAAATATTTTCCGCGACTCCCATCGTCAATCAGAGGGTCTGTTTTATTGCGCGGATTACATCGATATTTTGTTTCCCCACCCTTTCCTTCTTGTTCCGCTCGCACCATCTTTGACATTTAAGGGGACACCAAAATGCCTTTTGTGCGTGCGTTTTTAATAAAAAAAATGACCATTTCGAGAAGCCGGACTGCAAGTGCTGCTCCTATGGCGGTGATCAGTTAATCGATTACGTTTACACATTCAAAAATGACCGTTCTGACCGTGAAACGGCTGCTGGGTCTTGATTGTTAGAATATGGTGACGGTCGAACTTTACAAGGGGATGATAACTGACGCCACACAATAATATAGGTCCTTTTTAAGCTGATAGAATACGTGTGGAAGACACATGACTGCACAGAACAGCGTCACATACGCGACGAGGGTTCCAGATCGAAATGAAAGAACAAGTAATAGAATATCACGTCAAAAGGATTGCCATAAATGTTTACATCAATAAAGAAGAAATCATTTAAATGTTTGGGCTAGTTTGAAAATACACTTCGACTGTTTACTGTACGACCATTCTTTAAAAAACAATAACGCGACTGATTTATCATGCCATGCCTTTGATTGCGTGTACGTAGGTTAAATTGACGAATCTTACTGTTAGGTTATGTATATGTTGTGTCTCACCCGATGAAATACTAGCCCATTAAGCTATACATTTCGGGAAATGGTTGAAAGGAATCTCTGACTGTCTTCCGGACATAGCTTAAGGACCCGGTCAAGAAATACTAGGGTCTCAGGGTGATGGCCCGGCACTACAAGTTTATCGTTTCTAAGAGAAGTAAAATAAAAAAAAAAAAATCAGGCGACGTTTAGCGATGACCTAGAAATAAAAAAATAAAACTGTCTGAACGTTAACTATTGAAATTCGATCCCAGTGTGTAAAACGCAATTCATTTTATATAAACTATTTATTTTCAGCAGCAATGAGCCTAAGTGCTTCGAAAAGTCTATCTCGCATGAGAAGACTACACATAGTTTAAGCATCAACTGAGTTGCTACTTTTGTGTCGTCGAGGACGAAATTCATTGTTTTAATTTACATTACATAAGCGTGTCGTCTTTCTTTTCCAATTTCCTCTGAACTACACCTCTTCTGTGACTACTAAAAGAACAGAGTCTTCCTTCTTTTCATTTTTCATCCTTTACGCTCTAGCGATTGCATTTGCTCACAGTTTATTGTGTACGTTTGTTTTTTTCTTGTTGCCTTTTAATATGGAAGAGGGCGAGCATTGTAGCGGGCAATGCAAAGATAATATCAATGGTAAACGAAGAAAAACGACATCTCCCGTTGCTATCTGTCTATTCTTATTTCGGTTAGAAATTTCGAATTTGAACCCTTTTCGTTGGCCATCGCTACTAGCACCACTACCATCGCCAGTACCACCACTTGAATCCCCATCATGGTCGTCAAAATCATGAGTAGTAATAGGAGTACCAGGAACAGCACCACCATAAACATAGCCCTCAGAAAGAATAGCGCCAAAGCTGACGCCAACGCCAACGCCAACGCCAACGTAAATGCCAATGCTGAAGCCAATAACAACGCCAACACTAAAGGCAGCAGTATCACACCTCCATTACTGTCGTCCTGCTACCAAGAAAAAGTGATTTAAATTGGAATCTATGCCAAAAACATTTCTTCTTGCTTCTCAATTATTCTCCTGCTCGTCGAGGGCGAAGGAAAAATTCACAACACACCAATAACAAAAACAACAAGCACTAGCGAAAAAATGGTGGAAAAAAATGAAAATGGAAAATAGAAAACGTCCCTTCCATTCATTGTCCTTCAGAATATTTTTTGTATGTCGTCGTTTTTCTTCTTGGTCTTGTTCTTATTCTTCTAATTTTACATTGTCTTCAGTTTTTCTTCATATTCTGCTTCGACTTCTTCTTTTGTGTTTTTGTACTTTAACGTGTTGGTCCTGGCGCTGGAATGGGGACTCTCATTTGAATTTCGAGGGGTTTATTATGGAAATGTTAAGATTTCGGGCGAGTATTCGGCAAAGGGTGGAGTTGGCGGTATAAGCTGAGTAATTACTCTGCAAAACCAAGCAAATTGAGAAGTTACTAAATGTAAACAAATGCTATTTCAATGATAAGCAACCACTCGCTGATCATTGAGTCTACAGATAACAAAAAAGCAATCAGGGTCCTTAGAAAAAAAGCACAGATATATGATTACATCCCCACTTTTGTACTTATAATATAAGTGGTTGATAACAAAACCTGCATTTTCATCAACATTGTATTATTGATGATCATTCAGCAGCTCTTATGGTATCAATCACCTTATTGAAAAAGTGATGGCATCTGCAGGTAAATTGTTAGCCACACTAGCTGAGTAGTTGCCTTATTCTTTGTCAGATTTCGTGTATTGAGGAGTGAATCTTCAAACTGCCTCAGACGCTCGGTTAGTACGGAGATTTTGACAGGCGTGCCTCTCTTCATATGTAGGTTCAATCGACAATTATATTTTCGTTAGATAATGAGCCAAGTATTTACTCACATTGCAAAACTAGCACTAACTTTCTAAAAATGCTAGCCCCACATGGATTGTTTCTCTTGTTTTCTAGTGATTTTTAATTATCTAGTAGCTGTTGTGTTTTGCATATATTTACCATATGGTTTAGAGCCGAGATTACGTTAACTTCTGTTTTTAAAAAAACCTCATCTTTCTCTACATAAACAGCTGTCGAAGAAATAAATACATCACTGGCGTTCAATATATACATATACTATAGTATAGCATGTCTGCTCTCAATTCCCTCAATACAATTTCATAAAAATGTTACAACTGACCAACATTGTCGAATGTTGCACAATTTTATATGCTTGAAATCGCACCCAGTTCAGTTTCAGAACTTACCAAACTCCCACGAAACAGAGGTAGCCCTTGTGGCTTACGGCGAAACTTTCACTTACGGCGCACGACTGACGCAGTTCTGAGACTATTCCCTAAGACATTTATTCAATGTTCCCATCGACAGGTCTTCATTTATTGAGCACCGAAGCAAAACCCCAAGTGCTTGACGCAGTTTTGTACCATACATTTATTAATTTATGCTACTTTTAAACTCTCAACAAACTGGCGGCAAACACTCAAACAGCATAATTTCAAAAATTAAATATGATTAAAACGAAGATTATTAAAATATAAAACATTTCTAAATTCCGTAATACTTGTTTTATTATATATTGAAACGAGGCATATAATTAAGCAAACCCTATTTTGACATACTGGCTCTTCGTAAACTCTCTAAGTTATGGAACAGTTTTTTTTTATTCCTTTCAAAGTACAATTGTTTTTTAATATACAGTTAACAATATTTAACGAATATTCCGGGTAAAATAATGTAATGTCATGAAAAACTCTGACTCTGTTCAACTTCAGGGAAATTTTATTTGAGTGTAAATAATAACAATTCTCGATTAAATAATTATTCTCTATCTATCTGTAACATAAATGTCAAAACACAATGGTATTAGACGTCGTTTACAAAAATTATGGCATATTCACATTATGACATTACTTACTTTTACTTTGCCCCACCCTGTATAAGAAGGCTTCCTCTCTTACGATTAAAACATGTACATATTATTTCTTTTTTAATTACATTACATTTTATTTATGTTTTTTTGCCCTGGCTGATTCGTAATGTAGTACTCCACGAAGCCCTACCATTTCCCTCCCATATATATAATACATCACAACGCATATCTTCATATGCATTGAATTTTTTTTTTTTTTTTCATTAGACTTCTCTCGGGAGGGGCGAATCTATAGCGCCGAGTGGGCGGCCCGAGATGCCATCAAATAACTATTGCGGCTCTTTTTGAACAGTTGCAGGTTGTAACGCTCCGGGAACACTCGCGTGGGAATGGAGTTCCACAGCTTCCTCGCTCTGTAAGGGAACGAGTTCTGATGTAGGGATGTTCTCGCCGTCGGGAGATGAACCACAAACGGGTGCTATCCGTCGGATTTTCTTGTGGAGCGAGTATGTCCAGTAATCACGTGATAACAAACCAAATATTCATTTGGTTCGTATACACGCAATTCCAAAAATGCTAAAACAAATACGCGATAAACGAATCAAATGTTCGTTTATCATGCACATGCAATTCCTAAAATCTAAACACCACAATGCATATCTTCATATGCATCGTATTGTCGAAATAAGCACGTGTTAAACGCACCAAATGTTCATTTGGTTCGTTACACGAAATTCCTACAAATCCTTATCTCTATATGCATCGTGGCCTGCTGCTTATGTTCTAAAAATAGATTCAAATTCCCATCCTTTTCCCCAGCTTCTCACATACAAATCTCAATGAATGAAAATGAATGGTGGGAGCGAACATACAGGGCAAAGTCTCTGCTTTCAACCCGGCGAAGGCCAGGACGATCCTTATCCCTGTTCAATCCAAATTGACATGCAGTTTCCACGTGACACCCCTGGATAGTTACTTTCGCACCCGCCAAATAATGAACCAATCCATGCAGCGACATCCCGAGAAAGGTTGGCGCAAGGCTAATAACCCTCCCCGAAAAAACAAATTATTATGGATAATTTGATAGACAATCGGATATGGACAGGATACCGGTGGACAGACTTGCTAAATTAGGCCAAGACGGGATCCCGGTTGTAGTGCCGATGATGATGATGATGACATTAGGTCTCAAAGCCCAGCCGCCTGGTGAAATACCACCCCATTTAAGCTACAGGCTCCGTGAAATTGTTGAGAGAAATCCTCGACCATGTTTCGAAGTATGGCTGATGAATGCGATCGAGAAAAACAGCAATTCAGGGCGACTCAGGGCTATAAGTTCGCTTTTCCTGAGAGACGTGAAATAAAAATGGAGATTTTACTATTATGAGAGTTTATTTATCTGTGGTATGGCGGAAAGAGTGGTAAATACTCGTATCAGGTCGGCTGAAATGTTCGTAGGCTGACATATAGATGGTGTTACCAGAATTAAATCCATATGATTTTTAGTTAGTACTAAACTTCAAACGATACGTGTATAAATTTGACAGCTGTCAGGGAATTGGTTCGTGAGATATAGCATTTTCAGTGAAGCAACTTTTGTTATTATAAAATAATGGATAAAAAGGAACTCGTGTGTTAATGAAGCATTGCTTTATCATGAAAAAAATACTGTTGAAGCCAAAGCTTGGCTTGATAAACATTATTCGGACTCTGCACCAGGAAAATCAGCCGTTGAGAAGTGGTTTGCTAAATTTAAACGGGGCGAAATGAGCACCGAAGACGATACACGCAGTGGACGCTCGAAAGAGGCCGTAACGGACGAAAACATAAAAACTGTTCACAAAATAATTATGAATGACCGTAAACTGAAGTTGATCGAGATAGATGAAACTCTGAAGCTATCAAAAGAGCGTGATGCACATCTCGTGCTTGAATATTTGGACATGCGAAAGCTGTGGGTGCCGCGCGAGCTCAGAATCGAGCAAAAGTTTCAACGTGTCGTTGACTCGGAGCAATGTTTAGCGATATTTAACCGCATTAATTTTAATTTTTTCGTCGATATGTGACAATGGATGAAACATGGCTTCAGCACTACACTCCAGAGTCCAATCGACAGTCAGGCGAGTGAGAGTGAGGCCTATTTTGAGGCTAAAGACAAATCGTACTATAAAAGTAGTATCGAAAAATTGCATGACCACTATAATCGTTGCACCCCCCTCGAAGGCAACTATGTTGAATAATAAAATCTAATTTTACCAAAAAAAAATTTCTTTTACTATGTTCACCTTCAAACTTTTCAGCCGACCTGTTAATAAAGTCTCGGTGCTTGCCTTGAATAAGACTTTTTTGTCAAAAAAAAGGAACTCTTCTGAGCGTGTATACACATTCTGAAGAATATACTCTCCAGAATCTTATCATTGGGATTAAAAAATCCCCATCATAAGATTATTTTCGCTACGAAATGCATTATATAAAGTCTCATTTGAATAATGCCTTTATGGTTCGATTCCGGGGACCGATATAATCTGAGACAAGTTCTGAGACACTTTCTTTCGAACTCCCGAATCTTTTCCATTAAATTTGGGCCTATATTCAACCATACTGGATAACCATATATGAGCATTGGCCTGATTAGCGTCATGTAGGATCTGACTTTTACCTTACTGTCAAGTTGGCTACTGTGGAATAGCCTCCTTGTCATAGCAAAAGTTTTCCTAGCTTTGGCCAAAGCAGCCTCTACATGTCTGTTGAAATACAGATATTGATCTAGCCAGATGCCCAGGTATTTAACTAAACTCTTGGTTTCCAGTTTATCTCCATGCGGTCCCACGATAACTACGTTTCGCCAGTTTTATATAATGGGTTTCTAAATAGGATGGCTTGATATTTCTGGAAGTTGATTTTAAGTTTCCAGTCGTCACAATAGCGCTGCACTTTGTTGAGGACTCGCTGTAGTAAACTATTTATGATTTCGGCTTTCGGGGCTGTTCTATAAATTATGAGATCATCTGCGTACACAATAGCAGACAGGCACTTGTGCATTGGTTCCTACATGTATGCCATTGTATGTCGGAGACCAGTTTAGCTGCGGCATGTGTGGTTTCATGACCCGCCTTAAAGCCAAACTGGTTATTCGGAATAATGTTGTTGTCGTCTACCCATGTGAGCAGTGCTTTATTAATTGTCTTTTTAAATAATTTACTGATGCTTGGGAGTCAACTTATCGAACGCATGTACATTGGGTTTGTACAGTCTTTGCCCTTTTTTAGGATGGGCGCTATGATTGCCGTTTTCCAACGCGCGTGAAAATATGCATTATTCAGCGCGTTGTTAAACAAGACCGTTTATATATCTATTGCAGGTTCTTGAGTACGATGTTAGGTACTCCATCTATTCCCACTGACTTTTTGTTTCTTAATGAGTCGATGATACTCTGGATTCCTTCCCTCGCAACTAAAAAACTATTAGCCCCACCATTGGCATCAATGTCAATTGACAGATTATCGTCACTGAATTCGGTAAACCCGGGATTCTCCGATTGCCAAAGTGAAATTGCAGGTGATTCAGTAGAACTCTGTCCTCCAATTCGTGATTTCGGTGAATGCTTTCGTTGATCGTTGATCCTGGAAAGGATGACATTCCCTGTGGTACTGTGGGGTAAAAGTATGTATGCCGACGTACGTCACCGGTTCACTAATAAACTCCAACGATTGTTCCGCTGAATATACGAGCACAAAAATTCAAGCACCAAGGAAAGTGAAACATAAAAACGCACTGGATTGTTTTGGTGTAATTATTTTTTTATTGTAATCTTTCCGTTCAGTTAGACGAATACGTTACATTGTTGTAGACTTAATTACGTAACACACAACAGTCATATGTTTTTATATTAACCCGCGGTACATATTAGAGTTAACAAAACGGAAGCTGCGTTTAGCTTATTTGATATTAACACTTTTACGCTGATAGGAAGTTATATTTAGCGAATTGCACAAGGACGGGCTTCAACACCAACTCGACATAGGATCACGCACGATACAAAAGATACTCCGTATATTAAAAAAAAAACTTAATAGGCGCGTATAGTGCGTGTGCACTCTTGTGACGATAGATAGCATATCTGACTCCCTGTGTAATGCATTGCAGGCATTATAGAGATACGCAATAGCGAAGATCGCCGAAGGGAGAAATAGGTTTCTGTCTTAAATAAACAAAAACGCTATTTCGAGGGCCATAAATCTTTGATGACCTGCGCCTGAGAACGAAATAGGTTTTTGCTTTAAGATACACAAAAACGCTATTTCAAGGGTCACGATGATATGCACATCGTCTAACGTCAATCATATTAGTGCCCAAATCCCATGATCGGTAGATAACCTATAAAGGAAATTGGTCGCAACTGTAGCGAACCTTGGGATTGGGGCAATATTCACTCATGAACCGTAGCAAGAATACCGGCTACAGCTGTGTCAACAATTACGCTGACCAGCGAGTATTTATCTTTTATAATTGCTGACAAGCCGAGCCGATTGTCTGGCACGCTTCATGTAATATGAATGAAATAACTTGTTTGATGTGCATGCCTGCTGGGGTTTTACTTTCAGGTGAAAGTTATTTGAAAGAAAGCTTACACTGCTCGAATGCAGGTAAGTATAGTGGTTTATGGAGTGAGGGAAAGGCAGGTTGTTTTAAAGAAATGGATGGTTCTTTAGGAAGGTTTTACAGATCCGCCACAGTACGAGTTCTCATGTAGGAGTGTGGGGTGTTAAAGTAGTTGCCGGCGTACGACACGGGTTCACCTACTCCCCAACACTTGTTGCTCACTGTCACCCACCGAATGTTCCTTGGTATTCCGTTGCAAACTGTTCATCAGAAAAACAAAACCAACTCCGTAACACACCGTCCATAAGAAGTTCACCAGGAGGAAAGTAAATGAAACTCACGGAATATTGTTTTTTTGTAACTATTGTTCTTTTATTTAATGTTCACTTAAGGTCCTATTTTAATATTTAATTTGTTTTTTTATTTAATTTCGTTGTTTTGGTACAAATGCTGATTCACTTTAGTTTCTTGTTATTTACTTAATGGAATTTATTTTTTTGTTGAACACATATCACTGACAATTGGCTTCGATTAAGTTAATTCGATTGTTCGTCTCAAGTTTTCTTTAATTCGGTACAAACAAAAAAAACTAAATTCACGGACACTCACACCTTGTACATTGCCCGAAAGACAGCTCCCGCAGCGTTCGCCTTTTCCAAAGGATCTTCGATTACGAAGAGCCCACTATTGAGGATCGCGTTCTCTGTATCTATGCCAGTGTTGATTAGCAGCTGCTTGTCCACTGCCTTAATTATTCTCGACCGGTTATACAACACTCTGTGGACATGATCACCATAAAGTTCTTGACAGTTTCTATGTGGTCACTTTCCCTCAATTTTACTAATAAGCCACATGTGTAAAAAACTAAGTTATCTCTCTCTGAGACAAATTGCCTTTTAATTTATTAATTCACTTGCAGCTTCACTTCCCGAAATGTGTTGACATCCGGTCTTTAACACAGTTTGATGAAAACTTGAAGACAGAGCGAGTTTAAAATAAAGGCACAATTCTGAGCTATTGGGTTGTTCAAAAAGTCATTGTGTGTTTTTATTTTCAAATGCATTTATTTAATGCTATCTACTCGTATATCTTCGGTGAACTGGAGTCGGATACTAGAAGCGTTGGGCGATCTACACGTCTCGCCCTACTTGGTTCGTATAATAGCAAGCTATCTCTCGGATAGAAGACTGCATTTTTTACATTACATTCAATTCCGCATTTATTTTCCAAAAAAAAACAATATATTTTTCACCTAAGACTAAATTTACAGTTATTTTTCTTAATTAACTTATTGGCTCTTCACAAGCCCTTTAAATTGTACAAAGTCTTTTTGTTTTGTTTTGTCTTTCCGCGTACAATATGTTCTCAATTAATATTTAATATTATCTATGTATATGTATATATGTAACTATCAGGGTAGTGTAGCACGAATTTGAAGTAGTGCAATCCTTTAACTACCTTGGGTCACTAGTATCAGCCGATAACAATATGGAAAAAGAAATACGCGAACGGCTGATCAAATCCAATAAAACCTACTATGGTCCATCAAGGCTGTTTAAATCCCGAAATTTATCCAGAACATCCAAACTACTACTGTACAAGACAATGGTCTTACCAGAATTCATGTATGGATCCGAGACCTGGGTGCTCAACAAAAGGCACTCTGAACTCTTAGCCGCGTTCGAGAGGAAGGTCTTAAGGAGAATTGTTGGCCCCGTATGTGAGCGAGGACGATTCCGGAGACGCTACCACCATGAGTTGTGTGCGATCTACCTTAAAGCCAATGTTGTAAGAAAAATTCGGTAGACTCCGGTGGGCAGGACACCTAGCTGAAATGAGCGAAGAGGAGTCTGCCCGGAAAGTCCTTTGTGGCAGGATGTATGAACTTGTCTGCGATGGAGGGATGGTGTAGAACAGGACGCCCAGAGCCAGGGAGTGCCAAACTGGATGACATCGACTCGAAATCGGGACCACTGGAGAGATTTGTTAAATAAGGCCAAGACCAGATCCCGGCTGTAGTGCCGTTGATGATGATAGTGATCATTACGGATTTGGCGCCGTAATTCATGTTCCAAACGAACACTCACTAGTTGAGCAGTATGACCGGATACATTCTTTGATCTTTCGAAAACCACACTAGCCAGGCTTTCATCGGCTAATAAAAATAGCATTATGCTCCAATGAAGTAGTTCCACCGACTTACAGGGATCTTCGTAATGACGAAATTGATTATTATCTTTTAACGATGGACAACATTGTTATTAATATAATGAATCGTTATATCCCAAAAATAACTCACATGGAGGGCCGTACAAACCGGTACAGAAACTCAATGGTTGACGCTCTGCATTCAAATCACCAAGAAAGATTTTCAGAGGACTCCTCTGTAAGTCCGTGAACGTTTATGAAGCTTTTGTTCCTAAGCTTGCCTCGCACGCGAAGAGCCATTCGTTCGCCGATGATGGCAGGCTTCAGTTTGTGGCTGACTAGAAAGGAGTTTTGCATGACAGCTGTAATAAATGTCATACTCGTTTCTTTGAATAGCGCCACTCCCCGTCCATCTTATTTCTTGTAATGCTGTTATGTCAGCCTCATATTCGGACAGGGCATCGGGTAGCTGCTGTGCAGCTCGAGCTCTGTGTAGTGAGAAAATTCTTAAATCGTTAGCCATTTTCGTTTCCGTGGTCGTCGTCGTGTATCCGGTCGATATCCGAGGCTTGTTAAATTTGCCATAATAATTCGTTTTTACGGGCAAGGTTATTAGCCTTGCGCCAACCTTTCTCAGGATGTCGCTGCATGCATTGGTTCACTACTTGGCTGGTGCCAAAGTAATTATCCACGGGTGTCACGTGGAGACTTGTGGGGGTATAAGTAGTGATGTGCCAGCGTATGGCATGGATTCCTTATACCTCCCAACGATGTTTCGCGGTTGCGAGAATAGTCCACCCAGGATAACAGGAGCAATAAATAACACACTGATGTTGGTTGATTAGTTAAATGTTTCTTTTTATTTTGGGGTAGTTGCGCCATCGCGGCTGGGTTTTTAATTAACATTTCGATAAGTAGAACGTTCTTAAGCACTCGAGGAGCGTTAGCCTGTTACCCGAAAAACAGTTAATCTTCGCGGACAAGCGTGTGCATAAGCATGCACACGTGGCGGCGGTTAGCGACACAACCTCTCTCCGGTAATCACGTTAATCGACTGACTTGAAAAGGGAAGAAATTGGATATAACCAAAACAGAACATACTTCTGCTCTCTCATTGTCACGTTCTTTGATGTGTGGTAGGTTACATCGGTAATCTGATGATCGAAGAGAGCGGGACAATGAGAGAACAGAAACACGATGTACGATTATCTTGGGGTGGATTTGATTGTATGTGCATGAATCAATGTAGTTCTGAGCGGAACCCATTGACCTGATTCGGTAGTATGGTGAGTTCAGAGTACATTGATCTGTACGAAGACAGAACTGAGAAAGAGAGGAGAATTAAGGTTATGATATTCACCTGCAAAAAGAGAGCATTGATCCCCAGTGAATGAAGTGTCTGGAGAAAAGCCGAAGTAACGCTAGGGAAATATTATCACGTGATTCAATCGAATGTTTTGATAAATTTCCCAGAGGTTCTGCAATGATGCGACAACTTCGTCCGGCTGGATTTGGTTGTCGCTAATCGACATGGACACTAGTTGCCGTATGGCAAAAAAGGTAAGCTAAACTCATTTATGCATTGTCTGCGTGGTACAATGAGTTTAGCTATGTGTCCTTGGTGGAAACATGCTTTGCTGGTGAACAGGTAAGCAGGGGGAAATGGGGTTGATTTGACGCGCTGTAAGGCGGTCGAAATTAGGTAGGAATTGTGGTTGGAATTGTGGGTTGTTTCTCATATAGAATAGAGAAACCCCTACAGACTGCATGTCAACTTGGATTGAACAAGGACAAGAATCGTCCTGGCCTTCGCCGGGTTGAAAGCAATCAGTGACTTTGCCCTGCATGTTAGCTCCCATCCCCCCAATGATCTCTATCGTACTCGACAATTTCGAGTAGTTAGCTCCGTGTCTAATAATTGTATTCACTCGTCTAGCAAAAGTAAATTCAAAAAGGAATTTCCTCTTCGATAAGACGGCGTACAATTCTAGTGTTTGTTTGCCACCAGTCGAACAACGCATTACCTCTTGTGTTTGAGATGAAATTACCCCAAATACTGTGCTGGGCATTGAACTCTCCTCCTATAAAGATGTAATTATTTTCCGTGTCTAACTTGAGACTTTGGAAATAGGTATCAAGTTCATTGATAGCCTGTGTTCACCGAGGAGCTTCAGGAGCGTAAACAGAGACTACAAATAGATGCCTTTGACTTCTCGAAGGAATACGAGTATCTGTAATGCAATCTTCCAGCACTTGAAACTTGTGCACATTTGTGCTGTACACGACTTTGTGTTGCAGACCATTTTTGATTAGGACGACTATTCCTCCCCCTAAGTGGAGTTTGGACGATCTCGTTTTTTTTTCTTTACAATTTTTGTAAGCCAACTTGTGTCTTTGGTTTAGCTTAGTTTCGGTAGGCAAAAGCACGTCTAGGCGTTCAGTTTCCAGCTAACTGCTCAGATTATCTTTTATTTCCATGCGGATTAGTGAATTTACATTCACAGCAATGATTTAAGGGTTAACCCCGCCGATGTGAAGATTGCGACCAGTGTATTGAGTTGTCTGGAAACTGGGTCAAGTAAATATTATCTATTCGGCCCAATGATTTCGATTTTTTTTCTTAAACGCACCAATGTGTTCTAGTAAAATTGCTGTTATGTTTGTTTGTGCCTCTGGTTCAGACGTTTTAATGATATTTCGTGGTTGTTCCATGATTGGTGCATTCTTTACCCCACCTGCCATTTGTGCGTATGAGACACTAGGTACCTCGAAGTGGTTGTAAGAGCGAGTTTTCATTCAATTCTCTTCATCAACTTGTTTTTTTCTAACTTCCAACTTTACATTTAGTTGTTGGTATTTAGGCAACCTCTAAAGTTAGCCGGATGGTCTGTATACTTGCAGAGGACGCAGAATAACTTATTCTTATCCGGAATCAGTTCTTTGCCCAACGGGCATTCCCCAATATGTGGTCGTGTAGGCACTTTACACATCTAAATTGCATATTGCACTTCGATGCCACATGGGTGGCAATACGCGTTCGGACTTCTTTATTTTCTCTCAACTTATTGTTTGGTGGTTTAGATATTTAATATACCTAAACCCATCAACTTTACTGTCGGGACTTAGTGACACAATAAAGAAAGGTAACTGCAATGCATATTACTGTTTTTTTTTTTAGCAGAATAATTTCTATAAACATTGTTGACCTCGTCTATCTGAACCACCAAAGTTATAGTTGGTGGTATCACAAAACGGCACAACCTTTTCTGTTACGTTATATTCTCATGAGACTCTGATTAGTTAATATATAACAATGTCCGACGTTTTTCGTGGTTGGTTTTGGACATCTAAGTAGGTATTGATACATTCACTACATAGTTGCAGTTGTCATACGAGCGGAACTGAATTTTGTTTCGAAACATGGCTGTGTTAATTTCGCCGTGCACTGCCGCTCCATTCCACATTCAGTGGCATTGACACCTTTTTTTTTACATATCTGTATTTATTGACCACCAATAATTTTTACAATAAGCAATGCGGATAACTTATGATACTTTAGCTATAATTGTTTACATATACTTTACTAGTACATTTTTCAAACAATATGATAGGAGTTATATATTGATTATGGATTAAGATTGTAGTGGGTAGAGCTTCCTGGAAAAGGTCAGAAAACCAGGATATAGTTATTTACTTAACCTATGCTAATTTACTTAACTCAACTTTTTTTTTTATTTTTTTTTTATTAGACTTCTCTCGGGAGAGGCGAACCTATAGCGCCGAGTGGGCGCCCCGAGATGCCATCAAATAATTGTTGCAGTTATTTCTGAACAGTTGCAGGTTGTAACGCTCCGGGAACACTCGCGTGGGAAGGGAGTTCCACAGCTTCCCCTCTCTGTAACGGAACGACTTCTGATACAGGGATGTTCGCGCCCTCGGGAGATGAACAACAAACGGGTGCGATCCGTCGGATTGTCTTGTGGAGCGCATATAAACCGAATTGCGTGGAACAATGCCAAGAATCTCCGAAGAACAGCACCCGTGATAATATCTGTAAAACAGACAGAGGTCGGCTACGCACCTTCGATGTGATAGCGACTGTAGTCGCGACGTCAGCGCCGAGTCCCCGATCAGGCGGATCGCTCGTCTCTCTGTATTGATGACTTTTTCCATTACCTTAGATAAAATAGACAGTAATGCTATCGGACGGTAATTTTGTGGGAGACGCTTTTTTCCCGTCTTTGGGATTGGCTGAACTCGAGCTACTTTCCAGCAGGCAGGAAAGGTCCTCCGTGCATAAGATAAGCGGAAGAGTCTGCCAAGAACCGGCGATAGTTCTGGAGCACAGTTGTTAAGGACTATTGTTGGTATTCCGTCCGGGCCGGTTGCCTTCCTACAATCCAGTTCACGTAGAATGCGTTGAATAGTGCGCGGACGAAATCTCACATCCCGCATGGAAGACTGTACCGGCGAGATCACAGGTGGCTCCAAAAGGCCGGGATCGAGGTTTGAATTCGTCGAAAATAAATTCGCGAACACATTAGCTTTATCCTTTGGATTCGTGACTAACGTCCCGCTGTCTGTCACCAACGGAGGGAAAGAGGATCTTATCTTATCTTAAGTTAGTCTAGTTACCTAATTATTATTGAAATAAGTTAGTGTGGTGTGGAAGGGTGAAGCATAGTGATCAATAGGTAGGTTATGGGTTAGTGAGGATATTGTCAGTCAGGGATGTGGGTTGGGGAACTACTTTCCGTTTGTTCGTTGAAACGCAAAATATTGGAGAAGGGTTGAATATTACTATATTTAAATGAGCGCATTTATTATCGGGTTGGGATTATTGGGAAAATTTTCGATAAATTTGATGGACAGCTCGAGGAAGCGTCGATCTATACGTTCAATATTAGCGGCATAGTAGAACGAACTACTGTTGTAATATTTGTGGGAGTTGGGATGTCGGTTGAGGCCAGTGATAAGTCTGAAGCATTTCCTTTCGAAAATGCGTAGCTTCTCCATTTGGGCGGGTGTGATATGGTACCATATCGGGCATGCATATGTGAGAGTGGGTCTGATTATTATGATTTGTAGATAAGTGATTTAACTTTGGGAGAGAGACCATTCGGCTTGTACATCACTTTTCTGCAGAGATTAAGTTGAATTGCGGCTTTGCGAATCGAGTTTTTAGTGTGGGCGGAGAAGGACAGATTGTTGGTGAAGGTTATTCCCAGGTACTTTAAGGTTTTGGAGGGTTTAATTATATTGTTATTTAACTTGATTCTGATTTTGTTATGGCAGCGTATGGTGTTGTTAGTACAATTCGCACTTCTGCCTTTAAACACTATGAGTTGAGTTTTGGCTGGGTTGAGTCGGATTTTCCACTTAGTAAAATATGCTGAGAGATTCGGGAGATAGCTGTTAATACAGTTTCTTGCCTCCTTGACAAACTTGTTGCTTGAATAAATTAAAGTGTCATAGGCATAGTTCAGCATTACTGTATTAGGTGACAGTGGCTGCGGTGTGTCTGATGTATAAAGGAGGTATAATAATGGTCCGAGAATAGACCCTTGAGGAACACCCGCGGTTATACTGTATGGTGTCGAAAGAGTTGAATTTATTTTCACCATGAACTTTCTATCAGAAAGGTAGGAAGCGAGAAGTTTTATGGTGTGGGTGTTTAATCCGAACATTGAATGTAGCTTGTATAGCAGTCCTGCAATCCAAACGCAATCGAATGCTTTTGCTATGTCGAGAGAGACGCATATTGTTGGGGATTGGTTTTGGAGATTCATTGTCACATCATATGTCAATTTTAGCAGAGCATGACAAGTTGAGTGTTGTGGACGAAAGCCAAATTGAGAATTCGGGATAAGGGAGTTGTCTCTAGCAAATGAGAGAAGATTTTTGTATATCTTACATTCCAAAACCTTACTAAGCGAATTTAGCTGTGATATGCGACGGAAGTTAGCCGGATTGTTGGAAGAACTGGATTTACTAATAGGGACTATCACCGCTGTTTTCCAACATTTTGGGAAATGTGAAGCGTTTATTATGTGGTTGAGAAAAACGAGAATGGGGAGTAAGTTCTCCGGGTGAAGTCTTTTAAATAGAAGGTTAGGGATTCTATCCAAGCCTGTAGATTTTTTATTGTTACGCGAAGTAATCAATTCAGATAATTCTGTAAAGCTTAGGAATGTGTCGGTTGGGATGTGGCACTTTATTGGTTTCGTTGAATTCAGTAATGAATGGTGGGAAGGATGGCTCCAGTGTGCGTGAGATGAATTCATTCACGGTGTCGTGGAAATTAGTGACTGGGAGGGAATCGTTTTGTTTATGAGTTTTACAGAAGTGTTCAGCGAGACAGTTTGCTATATCAGTGTCCGATTGTGCGATGTTACTGTTAGTTGGTTGGATGAGATAGTCTATTCGAGGCTTGAATTTACGACCAGTTAGTCGATTTATATTTTTAAATTGGTCACGGTTTGGTTTGATACTGTTTAGAGTAGACGTGTAGGTCTGATCGGTGAAATTTTTAAGTTGTCCATTTATCAGGGTGGTCAAAAGCTGTACCTGTTGTTTAATAAAGGGTGAGTAGCTAATATGCAATTTACGTCGGAGTTGTTTTTTTTATGCGCAATAATTTTGTGAGGAGGTTGGGTAATGGTTTTCCTAAGTGGTTATGAGGGACGGTCGTAGGGGTATGGCTGAAGAGAGCATTTCCCAGTATTTGCTCTATATTTACAGCTGCCTGGTTAATTTCAGTAGGGAATAGGTTTGAAGATTCCGGTAAAGAATAATTTGAAAAACTGGCAGCAATAGCGTTATTGACTTTTTTCCAGTTTGTTTTGGAAACATTTGGGATAGTATTCACTGTGTAGAGTGGTTCGAGGGAAGGGATTTGAACCGTGGAGGGGACGGACCCATGATCGGATGGGAATGTAAGGGACACTGTAGGGGGATTAGATGAATAGATATCTGTGGATTTTAGGAAGAAATCGATTGTTGATTTGGTTGTACTACAAATTCGAGTAGGTTGCAATAGACAGTCTGCGTAAATATATGGATGAAGTGGGAGCAGATCTAGGAGTTGGTAGCCGTATTTGTTGCACTTGATGTCATTAAATGATGTATGTCGAGCATTCCAGTGTCCCCCTATGATGAAAGGTGCCGGCAGAGACTGCTGGATTATTTGAGAAATGTCTGCGCTAGTGAAGTTGGGTTCACGAGAAGGGTGAATGTATATAGACGACAAAACCAGTACTTTATTACTTCTGCAGAAGAGTTTAACTGCCGTGTATTCGACATTAGTTATGTTAGTGAGCCTAATTTCAGTAAATTGGAATTTCTTGTGTATTAGAATTCCAGTACCACCATGAGGGCCAGTGGTTCGCGGATTGGACACAAATGTGTAATTAGGAATGTAAACTCGAGAGTTTGATTTAAGCCAGGTTTCTGAGAGAAGAAGAACATCTGGGAAGAACTTTTCAACAAACAAACGGGGGTGTTGTCTACGAGTGTGGGAATATATGGATTCTGTGCTGAGGGAGACTAGGGTTAAACTATTCATTAAGGGAAAGAATGTGGGAAGTTATTAAATTTAAGATCTGACCTTTTTTTTCTATTTCCGAGCTGTGTTTCAGGGTGGGTAGCAGCGTATGCAGGCTTCTAATATAACCCATGATGTCCAGGTTGAGAACGTTGGAATTAGGTTGATGAGGTTTAGTCCAGTTTCGGGAATCTTTCGTAACTTCTGCATAGGATATTCCTGATCCCGCGAAATGAGATGGTTGTGGTGATGAGGGTTTAGTTGCTGTTGCTTTGGTTGGTGCTGGTTTATTTGTTGTCGTGTGTGCCGATCGTCTCTCGAGGATTCGTAGCTTTTCGGGACATTGGGAAAAGTTCGCTGGATGTGGGCCTCCGCTGTTACAGCACGTTACTGTGATTTTATTTGTGGTTGTTGATCCATCAGCGTTTGTTTTCTGAATTGTTGTTGGTTCTGTACCAGGCGCGTTAACCTTGCATTCTCCAAGTGTATGCTGTTCGGCACATTTGCCGCATCGTGCACTTAAATGGCACGCAGCTGCTAAGTGACCTGAACCTTGGCATCTTTTGCAATGGAGAACGTCCTGTTTCTGTGGTTCCGCAATCGCAATTTTATGCGTAAACAAATATTTTATTTGTTTAAGCCGGCTAACATCTTCGTTCGGTGGAATCTGTACGATTCGTTAACTCCGAATATTGTTTTCTCTCATATGAGAAGTTTGGAAGTAGTCCAATCTGTGTATACTCAGTTCCGGGCAGATCCTAGATATTTCGAATAGAAGTTCCTCATTCGTCCATGCTGGGTCAATGTGCCTTATGATGAATGTCTTTGGTTTCATCTGGGCATGTTAAAAAGTGAAGAACTCATGTTTTTTTTCTGTAAGTTTTTTTACTGCCGTGTCGTGGTCCGTCAAAGTTGTTGTCATGATCGAGATCGAGGAGCCTTTGGAATTTGTGGTAAAGTTTCGATGTCCTAGGGCATTCTCGAGCATCTTGATTACTTCCTTGATGTTAGTTGCATTTTTGATGTAAATTGGTGGTGGCCTCGCCTTATTTGTAATTTTGTGTCCAACTGTTTGCCACTGGTCCTCTATTTTGTTGGTATATTGGGGCGTTGACGGTTTATGTGATGACGATGGTTTGATGTTGGTTGTTAGGGTGATGCTAAGGGGGTGGAGTTTACTCACCGTGGGTTGATCACAGTCTTATTAACACAGGAACATACGTTCTTGACTGCCCCTGACCGGGAATACAGCTGTGTAATGGTTGGATCAGTAGAAGGTTCGTGCAGGACGCCAGGTGCTGTCGTTCGCTTGCTATAGATTAGTGGCAGCTAGAGTCAAACGCTATTTGATTTGTTTGTTCCGAATACTTTATTTATTACTTCTAGCTGTAATGGAATTTACTGATGGTTTGACCATAGGATCGGCCTTCTGGAACCTTACTGATCGCGAAATAGAAATGTGCCGCCCTTTTATACTTTTGGTCATTGAATTTTGTTAAAGTTTTTATTGTAAAAATTCCAAGAAGCACAAAGAAGGTTTCGTGTGCTTCAATTGGAATAGGGTTCTGGGAAGTGACTAGGAATTTATTTCAATAAATTCCCGGAAGGAGAATTCAGAGTTAAGCATTTAGAGTTAAGCATTTCATGATGTCGGGGTTATTAGGAATTGAATCAACGTATGACAAACGGACTTTTGGTTAATTTTGTCATGCATATGATTCAGTTAAGTAAACATTATTTGGATTATAGGTAAGGGTGAGGTAATTAGTAATCGGATCAATGTGCGACAAATTAACTTTTGGTTTAATTCGTCGTTCAATGGTTCATTTTGGGATAAGGTTAAGGTTATAGAAAATAATGGGGATTGGATGGGAGTAGTGATTTAGGATCACTACACCTCTTATTCACCATACCATTAACAATGTTGAGAATATAATTCAATCATCATTGCTTAACCTGTATATTTATGATGCAAATACTTTCAAGTAATCACTTCCAGTCGCGATTCTCTCCCTCACCAAAATGACCTTAACCTGTTCTGTACGTTTTGCAATAAGAACAATATAGTTAAACGCGAATTCATAACATTTTTCCATATGAGAAAAACCTCATATCTAGAACTTCTCATATAAAGAACCCAAGATCTCAATCGTGGAAGCAGAGTGCACAGGGCAGGGAACTATGGCGCGGGCGGGTCGTTGAGCGTCCGGGTTCCTATAGGCCAATAAATAGTCATAGTAGTAGTAGTAAAGTAGTACTTAGCATCTCCAGCAAATTAACTTTTCTCACATTGTGAAACCATCTCGAACGGCGACTTGGTTTTCGGGTTTAATAAGTTCTGTAGGTCTGATGGTCGAAAAAGGAATCTTATGATTACTAAAGGCCTTTATATTTCCTATGTCATCTCCTTCTGTATATATGTTGGTATGGGGTAAATATTTTGCCGTTAATATCTCTAGAATTGAAAGTTGAACGATGTTTTCTGTTTTTCGGGGTAAATATGACTATAACAACTTCCGCTGACTGCAACCTTGCCGTGATCGTCTTCCATTATTTATATGTATCCTCTTGAAGCCCTCAGACCTGACCTTATCTTCATCCATTGCTTGATTATAGGCAGCATTGATGGTTTCGCCCTGTTTGATTGTATCTTCTTTAACACTAACTCAGACAATATAAGATCTTCGCTCATCGTACGTCTTATGGAGTTAAGAACTCATTACCCTCATGTTAAATAAAGGTAACTCAAAGACCAATTTTTTAACTTTAATCTATCAAGCTCCTGCCTAAAAACCGCTCTGTTACACTATGTTTAGCCCGCGTAGTTTAAGTTTAAATTGAATTCTTAAGTTTGGTCAGTATTATTTTGCAAGCCTGTAGTGGTGGTTAATAAATGGGGCGTACTCCTTCCTTGCCAAAATCATTCCCTTCTACAATAAAGGATTCTCGACATACCTGTTTGTGTCTCCTTCTACAGCACATAATACTTACGAGTAAAAACGCAGATCGTTTGATGCCAAAACTGGGTAAGAGAACCCGACCCAAGACTGTATGACATTGACTTACTCGTATTTTAACTATCATTTCTCCTATCGTAATCAGAGGAACCTCCTATACTAGCCACGCAGAAACCTTTCAAAGTAGAAAACGCTTCCTGTTTCATCATCCCAAGTTCAAGTCTAGCATCCTTGGAATGTGTAGCATGCTCAAATGTGCGGTTAAATTTGATCATCTCAATACAGCCAAAGGAAGGATACACTTGTCCTTGTTTCCAAACTCGGTGGTTCCACCATTTTTTTTAATTAGGATATATTGCTCTGTCACGGAATTATATACCATACCTAAGTCTTTCGAAAATTTGCAAGACTGTCTTTCCATTATAAGTCCATCTTCTCACACATCATGTTTTCCACAGGTGCTGATCTACAACTTCGAACTTTTTGTAACTTGCTGCTGTTTTAGAGGAGTAAACATTAAGTTGATTGCCCACCAAGCACAATAGCATAGGAAGTTTGTTTTTATAATAGGCGCACACAAAAACAATATTTTGACGGCCTTAAATGTCAACGTTGTATACGAATCGAAGAAAATATTTACAAATTCGAATGCATGTAACAATGCCCTTGCCAACTCAGATACAGACGCCAGGAAGGTGCAAAACATAAATTGCCGCAAATATTGTGCTTACGTAACATAGTAAGGCAAGCTGTTTATTCAACGCAGCCAATTTTTCACTCATAAATTATGTCATAACGGAGTCATCTTCAAGGTAAACTACACTGCAGTATTTCCATTAGAAATAAGGTATTAAAAATACTGTTAAGCAGACACTGTGTTTACGTGACGTAGATCTAACAGGCACTTTACTTTTACAAAAACTAGGTAAACTGCGAATCACTCCATTAGACTAATGTACTAGGTGGGTCAAAAGCAATAGCATAATGTGAATGTGCCATAATTTTTGGAAATGGGATAGAGGATTAGTTGACGACAAGCAACAGGCGATACTCATCTGAAGAATGCATTTTTAACCTCGATAGTATAGTGGTTAGTATACCCGCCTGTCACGCGGGAGACCGGGGTTCGATTCCCCATCGGCGAGCCTCTGGCGCAAGACTAATGACCTTGCCCGGAAAAAACAAATCATTATGGAAAATTTAACAAGCCCCAGGACTTGCTAAATAAGGCCAAGACCGGTTCCCGGTTGTAGTGCCGATGATGATGATGATAGAGGATTAGTTGACGACAAGCAATAGGCGATACTCACCTGAAGAATGCATTTTTAACCAATTTCCGGTCTATTGTGAATTTCGAATTTTGGTGAAAGACCTTCAGATGTACTCTTACAAACTGCAAACCCAATTGTTGCCTGCTGCCCGTCAAGCGAGATTAACTTACTCCCACGCCCTATTAAATCATTGCTTTTGCCCCACCCGGTGTTTAGTCATTCTCCTCACGGAAATAGTCTTATCCTTGTTGGCGTATGCGGGCCTAGCGACAACACTATCATTGACGGCACTGCGGTCGCTACGCAGAACGTTATGAAACATTGCGTTACAAATTTGAATACGTTTTACTTTATTAGTATGCAAGCCATGCGTAAATAATTCTCTCATGAGATCTGGATCTGCAGTTCGGGCAGCGGGTAGTATATAAGGATACGAAAGATAAAAAACAACGAAAATTACGTGGGCATTTTAGTGACAATGCTCTCGGAGCGAAACGCTGTGTAATTATATTTTCACCTGACGGACGCGATATTAGGGTAGGGGAACACGGGAAGAGTTAGACTCACTTAAACAGCCTTGATAAATTTTTTCCCACAATATCTTCAAAGTGAAATACTCTTCTGAACCTCTCTTTCAATTTACTCCCTTTTTATATTTTACGGATGCCTTGGGGACACATGATTTTCACAGTCTACTAGTGGTAAGAAAATGTTTTGCACAGTTTCTCATTCGTGATACACCGTAAAGGCATATACCGTCAGTTATAGCCCTAAGAATATCATGGGCTCATTTTATGATTTAATGTTAGCCAAAATGTATATGTTTTCGAAAAGTCAAGGACCCTCAAAAACCCGCCATAAAAGAAAATGACCAATCATAATTTCGAACTGGAAACACTTTTCTTTCATAAATGCTCAACATTGCCATTTTATAAAATGTATGTCTCCGGTGGCCTTAGGTGACTCCTTTCGCCTTCCAACGGCTCCTCCTTTCTATAAAAAACCCATTCGCAGAACTTTATGAAAACCAAACGAACATAGATGACGAAGATGTAAATTTGTCGCTTATTTCTAGCTATTCACTTTTCCTTCTCGTTAACTGTGTTCTGTAAATTATACAATATAATGGTAGGACAACGTTAGACTTCGTTTTTTAAACAGATTATATGGCAAATCAAAGAAATCACTTTTTGACCTTCTCCTTTACTTTCTTATACCTCAATTCGAGATGATGATCACTGAATTGTCCCCTAACTCGAAGTAATCCTGTAACTGCCATGAGAATTAAAAAAAATTATTAGTTTACTTTAATACAAATCCTTGCGATCCTTAGATTCCAGTGGTAGTTCCGTTAAATACTGTTAATATTTTACAAATAGATCCGTTATCTTTATTTTCTATAAAACTATTAGAGCTCGCGTCCACTGAACAATATCGACTGGACAACTGACCGAGAAGCTAAGCCCAAAACTGTGAATCTCAGCAGAACGTATAACCCTAATCAAAGCGTATCACGTTCTTGATGAAGAATTTACCAGATGGCCCAGGATAAACGGCCCTCCCTGTCCACAAAAGGAATCAATCAGTTCTTCGGAACCGGTTTGACCAGTTTTCCAAACAGCGTTTCCTTTTTTCCATTCCTAACGAGCGTTTACTTTACACATCCGGTTCCTATCTCCCCATCATTTGTCCGTCAAACGGCCGGCTGTGTACTGACCTAACCCTTCCGTTGGGAATGACCCTTTTCAAGAAACCGGTTGTTGAGATTCCGTTTGCGCCCTATGACAAGGCGGTAGGTAGGAAAACTTTTAACATGAAACATACACACTCTATATTTGCATATCCTGCTAGCTAAGAATAACGCCACTCGGCCATAGGCAACATCAATATCAACGAAGTGTCCGTTTCCTATTGTATGGGATAATGTTGTCAAGCAGGTTTGCTCAACCCTTTTTGGCATCGCATGACCCGTCCGGTTGTATCCTCGCAGCAAAACAATGAAAAAGTAATAACAAATGCACGTATAAAGGACGATAAGGCTGAGCGTAAGTTATTCATCGAAAATATCCTGTGAAACTCGTTTTCACCTCAGATAATGACCAACTATCAGCGTCACGAAGGCAAGAACAGATTTTTCCAACGCAAAGGACATCTGTCCCAACGCCGTTGGAGGGTAAACTTTTGCCCGCATCGCCAGTGAGAGGACATCGGATTTTGCATACAACATTCGTCTATCTCATCGGTGTATGTCCTCCTTGTGGAATAATTATATGCAAATGATAACGAAGGTGTCGAGTGAGTACGCATCCTTAAGCGGTCCCTTTACCTGCACTGAAGAAATTCAAGTAAATCTCATGAGGAGGTAGGCAAGGTACGATGTGCGATCTGCAAGGAGGTACAGATACGGATGTGGATTGTGTTTGAAAATATTTTCCGCTAAGATGACTTTCTTTGTACAATAATGGTGGGAATATGATCCTGATTGTTGTGGTCTATTACTCTAATTTCAGAGGTCAATGGTCATGGGAAAGTTGGAAATTGTACTTTACATGTTCCGAGAGGAAGAGTTTGGCCAACCGACACCAAAGGGGTGGTCGGCCTGCTCTTATATTAAAAACGATGAGAATGAGTAATAGTTCCCGAACGGCTGCGAGTGGGGTCACAGGAGGCAATACTTGACTTAATATTGCAACATTTTCGAAGTTAGGTATAACGATCCGAGAGCAGAAGGTTTCTATTTCATTCAAATTTGAGACTACGTGAACGAGATGATAATTTGCTAAATTTGTACTTGATTTGAAAGTTCAGTATTGCCGGTGGCGTAAAAATGTAGAACCAAGCAGGAGGATAGGGTGTTAATTAAAATGTTTTTTTTTTTAATTAATTAGAATATCATAACTAAATATAAAATAGTTTGACCTATCTCAGCTAAACAATTAATAAAACGATACTAAATTTGTGATTTATTCTAGTGAAATAATGTCAAATAGCGGCATCAAAAGTTAGTTACTTCTGAATGATACGCGAGTTATTATGCTACATCTTTGTTAGGATTAATATCTAAATAAAATTAAAAAATGTAGCGTTCGATAATAATGTGAAATATAATGTAATTTGAAGTAAGAACTGTGTTTATTATTGAGTCAGAAGTGCGATACTTTTCTTTATATATTAAACGACAAATCATACTTAGCTTCCTTCCATGTGCTACAGGAGAACAGGTGACAGATGTATGTCAAGTGGGTGACAAGTGACAGATGTAGATCGGGTGGGTAATAGGTGATAGATGCAGATCAGACGGGTCGTGATTAGTGATGCACCGGTCCAATTTTAGATAGTGCACCACATTTTACTGTTGCCCTTGAAGGACTGTGGTTTGAAAAAGTGTGTCCAATCTTGTCAACCCTGTTCCATCATTTACGACAAGAATTCTGATTTTGTTATTGTAGAATTCCGAGGTTTTAAATAATTCTAATATTTTGTCTGAAAATATTTGACGTTTCCCTTGTCTTTTTCTTTTGTTCACTTTTTTACTATTACTTTATTTATTTTATTCATTACAGCCAGCGAAGAACAATAGAGTCCACGGAGGCAAATCAACAGTAACAGATGCTTTTCACAGCTTCCAGAGCTGATGTTGCTGCAGAGATCGGTACTGATTTACAACCAAAATTTAAATTCAATGCAGGTATATTTTTGGCCGGTTAATCTCGGAAATCACATTGAAAAAATTTCTTGTGGATTGATTTTCGTGATAGGAGTTTCTGGAGTTTATTCACATATTGGGCCATATCTCGAATTAGAAATGTCCAGTGCACAAGATGTCAAATTAAAGGTAATCCAATTTTCAACAATTATTTTCTAATCCGTTCAGTAGCAGTTGTGTTTTTGGGTCAAAATAAAAGACCAAAAATTCACTCTATCGCCATTAAAAATTCAATTTCAAGACTGTATAGTGAATAAATCTGGCGCAAGGCTAATAACCTTGCCCGGAAAAACAAATTATTATGGAAAATTTAACAAGTCTCGGATAAGGACCGGATACCGGTGGAGAGACTTATTAAATAAGCCCAAGACCGGGTCCCGGTTGTAGTGCCGATGATGATTATGATAGTGAATAAATCAAAATTTCCCATCCAATGACCCTGCTGAGTTGTCAAAGAAATAAGTGCAGTAATTATTGGAAGTAGAGATTCAAACCAATAGTTTGACCAAGCGGTAATATGTGAGTGTCATGCACTGCGATATCGATTACCATACATGACATACATCTCTCGGAACACCTGGGCAATGAGTATTGTTATGTTATCCTTTTTGTCTGAATTCTTATGGTGTCAGCACTTTGGCGTATGCCATCCAGTATTTTGTTTCGTGATTGTGGATTTTCATTTATGATCCGGTTATATTATAGGAAATGCGTTTTTGGTTTGATGGATACGCAACACGTTACTGTTTGCAGGAATATCTCATTGGGTTCCTCACTCCTGCCATCTAAAGACTTGCCTAAAAGACTTAGACCTTGGATATAGAGAACTGTTAGACAAAGTTGTAACTAATAACAAACTCAGGAAAAGATGCAGAAAGTATCCTGATAACCAGGTACTAGAAAGAAGGTATAAAAAACGAAGGGCTGAACTCAAAAAAACAGATTCCTATTTGCTAATTACTACCGTGCTCAGAACTGCTCAGGGTAATTTACAGAATGAGAATAGTATTATAATAAATAAATTCTTTACTTCTAGAATACCTACCGTTCCACATGTTGAACACTCTAAAGTGGGGCTCTCAAGTAATTAAGTGGCACATTTAATAATTATTTCGCCAGCATTGGCTGTAATCTTCAACAACTCCTAACATTTACTCATGATCTTAATCGTTGCAGAGTAGTAGTTTTGCTTTTTAGCCCATTACTCCATTTGAACTTTTGAAGATTATTGGTACTTTACCCAATTTGATTTCGTGCGGAACTGATATTTAAGAGAACAGCATGTTTCTTAGTCTTATGAAATCTTTTTAATCATTGCGTGTTGGACTGGGTCTTCCCTGTCAATCTTAAATGTGCAGATGTCATTCCCCTTCTCAAGAAAGGTTCTGTTGCAGAGGTCAGTACGACAGGCTCATCTCACCTCTCTTCGTTTTTAATATCGCACCAGTTTGCGGTTCATCTCCCGACAACGCGAACATCCCTGCATCAGAACTCGTTCCGTTACAGAGCGGGGAAGCTGTGGAACTCCCTTCCCACGCGAGCGTTCCCGGAACGTTACAACCTGCAACTGTTCAAAAAGAACTGCAACAGTTATGTGGTGGCATCTCGAGGCGCCCACTCGGCGCTATAGAATCGCTCTCCCGAGAGAAGTGTAATACAAAAAAAAAAGCCTATACTACATAATACATTTGTAATCCTACCAAACTTATTTGCAACCCATTCCGGCTTTGACACCGTTTGTGAAGCATCATCTTCTTTGACCAAAACCATTTCCGTACAATAGTGCGAGCACTTCAAAAATTACCTAATTTCGTTCTGTTTCAGCAGCAATTTCCAGATGAAAATTCACTCATTTCATAAGTAACCCTCATATCGAATTTATATAACCAGCTTTACAACCGTTCTGATATTCAGTTTCTTAACGATATAACGGTTTCTCGCAAGCTGGTTTTCTTTAATCCCATCGATAATTTTATTAACCATTTCGATTATAGGTCGACCATAGTGGGAAGCCTCTTTCATATCTAAATTTCAAGGACGAAGCGAGCATACTATTTACCAACAATTGATTGAGCAGGAATACTTCACCATAAACATCAAAAATCATTTGCGAGTTTCTTCCGAAATTTTTCACATATTTTCCTGGAAATAATTTTTTACACGACCCACTCTTAATAATTTCCCTCCAATAACCAGTTGATCGGTTACCTGTCAAACAAAAGAAAAAAAGAGTTGCCAGCTAACGGTTTCAAAGTTATTTCACTTTACTTCTATATAAATTGAATTTCTTTTACCCATCACCGTCATCGGCACTAGAACTGGGATCCGGTCCTGGTCTCATTTAGCAAGTCTCTCCATCGATCCCGATTTCGAGTCGATTTCATCCAGTTTGGCACTCCCAGGATCCGGGTGTCCTGGTCTACGCCACCCCTCCATCGCAGACAAGGTCTGCCGCGCTGTCGTCCTCCATGCATCCCGCCACAAAGGACTTTCCGGGCAGGCTCCTCTTCGCCCACCGGAGTCTACCGAGTTTAATTTTTCTTACAACGTAAGCTTCGAAATAAATCGCGTACAACTCATGGTTGTAGCGTGTCCGGAATCGTTTCCCTCGCAAACGGGGCCAGCAATTCTCCTTAAGAACTTCCTCTCGAACGCGGCTACGAGTTCAGAGTGCTTATTATTGGGCACCTAGGTCTTGGATTCACACATGAGTACTAGTAAGACCATGGTCTTCTACAGTAGTAGTTGGATGTTCTGGAGAAATTTCTGGATTTAAAGAGCCGTGATAGACCATAGTAGGCTTTGTTGGATTTGATCAGCCATCCGCGTATTTCTTCTTCCATATTGTTATCGGCTGATACTATTGACCCAACGTAGTTAAAGGATTGCGCTACTTCAAATTCGTGCCCCACTACCCTGATAGTTTGACCAACGTTAGATCTTCTCTTCGCAAAAGTTGGTACCAAGTACTTTGTTTTTCCCTCACCAATATGCAGTCCCAGTTTTTGTGCCGCCTGTTCGATCTGGCTGAAGGAGTCCTGCACAGCTGAATCGGATCTACCGATGATGTCGATGGCATCTGCGTAGGCAAGTATCTGGCAGGACTTGGTGACAATAGTCCGTCTAGTTGTAACCCCAGAGTCACGGATTGCTCTAACGCCAGGTTGAAGAGGAGGCAGGCCAGACCGTCCCTTTGCCGGAGTCCATTAAATATGTTTAATGGTTTGGACAGCAATCCCACTATTTTTACTTGACTAGTTACGTTGGTCATGGTCAACCTACAAAGTTGTATTAATTTGTTTGGAATGCTGAACTCTCTCATGGCATTATATAGTTCTGCGTTGGCTATGCTGTCGTACGCGGCCTTAAAGTCTATGAATAGATGATATAATGGGATCTTAAATTCCAGACATCTTAGCAGATACACACGATCAATAATGCAGAACAACAACACTTAAAAGACAACTCGAATAATCAAAGCACATCCATTAAAGCCGTATGCCAAGCAATAATAACATAGCAATTCCACATCAGTTGAGTGTAGTTGAGTTTAAAAATCGAATTCCTAAACGCGGCAGTAGCCTAATGGTTCGGTGCTTCGCTCCGTACCACTCTCATCGTCCGTTCAAATCACCATCTTCATTATCCTTGCTTAATGTAACAATCCCGGCGTGATCTGGGTACAAACAGCACACAATCTCCCATAGATAAACAAGACTTTACTACATCGATCACGACTTCTGCACAGAGCACCATCTCACTCGCCTGCTCCGACGTCCTCTCGCTCGTTCGCTCCTTGCTCCGTCGTTCGCACACAAAGTTGATCGTAACAAAGTTACTGGGAAGAGAGTAGTGTGGCGTTTCTAACAGATCCGCACATAACAATATACAAGCAAATATTGAAGAACACCGAACGAAAATCGAATAAGAAAATGCATCAGCCGTATACCAAGCTATAACATAGCAATTCCATCAGTTGAGTGTACTTGAGTTTAGAAATCAAATTCGTACCCGTGGCCGGCAGTGGCCTGATGTGTGGAGCATTGGTTCAATTTTCAGTGATTCTAACCTTCATAGCGTCGGTTCGAATCACACGGTCTTCACTATCGTCGGAAACGCTATAATGACTTTAGCGTATGGGGTTATCCGATCTTGTAAAATAGAGGAGAATATCTTATAGACAGTACCCAGCAATATTATACCGCTATAGTTGCTGCACAGTGTGATATCTAACTTCTTATGTATGGGGCAAATTATTCCGCGACGCCAATCTTCCGGCATCTCCTCTTGCTCCCATACTTGCACCACGATCTCATGAATTGCGTGATGTAACGCTGTCCCTCCTTGTTTTATCAGCTCAGCTGGTATGCCATCAGCTCCAGGGGCTTTATTTGATTTAAACTGTCTAATGACTTTTAATGTTTCCTCAATGCTTGGTGGCAGCATTTGGACTTGATCTTGCACTGGTGAAGCCTCCAATTCTTCTGTGAGCTGACCATTTAACAATTCATTGAAGTGCACTTCCCATCGCTCCAGAATGCCTTCAGGATCGGTGATCAGATTACCCTCTTTATCCTTGCAGTAAGTGCAGCGTGGTGTGTACCGCATCATACTGCGGATTATTTGGTAGAACTTCCGCGCCTGGTGCGGTCCGCGCTCTCTACTTTTCTCTATTTCACAGACAAGGTTTTTTTTTCCAGGCAGTTTTCTTTTGTCTGTGAAGCCTTTTTTCAGATTTTCTGAGCTCTTTGTATTTCTCCTCGCGTACCGGCGTCCTATAAGACTGTTGCATTGCCCAGTATGCAGCATTCTTACATTCAGTCGCTAGGTTGCGCTAATCATCAAACCAGTCGCTCCGATCTCTACGACTACTGCCTAAGATGGAGTTGGCAGTACAAATGACAGTATTTTTACGGCGTGTTCACTTCTCTTCTACGCCCGGCATTCTGGTCCCAGGACTTACTCTCCCTCCGTCGAGCTCTTCGAGGGCGAGTCTTAACGCATGACCAAAGGTGTTACTGGTATTCTGATTGCGTAAGGCAGCCGTGTTAATTCGAACCTGATCCGCAAATGAAATATGTCTCCGTAAGGCAATCCGCGCTCGGAAAACCATACCAACAAGATAGTGATCCGAGGCGACGTTGGCACCTCGGTACGTTGGTACCGTCATCAGCCTCGAGGAGTGGCGGCGATCTATCTACACATGGGCAATTTGGTTGCGAGTGCCTCCACGAGGCGATACCTAGGTGGCTTTGTGGATGCTTTAACGCGGAAGCCTGGTACTTGCAACGACCAAGTTCTTTGATGCTGCCAGTTCGATGACTCGTAGTCCATTGTGTTTAGTCAGTGGAGTTCTTCTCTTTCTCGTACTCAACCTGATATATAATATATCACACCTGCAGAAAAGAGACTTTCTGATATCTTCAGATATCAAAACACATTATAGACGGAAGACGATGAAACGAGTGGGGAAATGCACATTAATCGTAGATTTCTGAAGACTGTAATGATGAAGAAACTTATGATCAAGCAAAACCTTCCACGCTCATGTGATCTGTCAGAAGAACGATTCCTTGTGTTCATCCTTGAGTCTACAGGAAATTTTAAAGTGAAGCAATGCATTAACCCAAATGACCGTAATTGCTATTGTATCTCCAATATGCTCGCACTGAAGGGAGTGTTGTTGAATGCCTCTAGATTTTCATTGAATTGAACGCTCAAAAACAATGTCACTAAGCTACTGAATTTATTTTTATTTTACTTCTCCCAGGAAAGGCGAGCCTATTGCGCTGAGTCAGCGCCCTGAGCTGCTACGTTTTCTCGACCGGGTCCATCACCCAAGCTCCGAAAGATGCTCAAAGATTTCTTCCAACCATTTCACGAAGCTTATAGTTTAATGGGGTGGTATGTCACCCGGCGGCTGGGCTTTGGAACCGTACCTATCACTCAGTAATTGTTCTGAACTGCACAATAGCAAGAGTCGTCAGATGAACTAAGCTTTCCACAATCAAACGCAAAACACAACCTCCTTACCAACTCAACCATTGAGGCGGCAATGATTCATATACTCCCTAAAAGTCTAATCTTGACAAAAGAGCAGGATGCAAAACCCCATAGATTGCTTTGAATATACCCAATAACAAATTCCAATAGATATACACCAACACGTAACCATAGTAAAGAACCCAGTACACAAGAAAATCGTAAAAATGCATGATAAGGCCGTGTACCCCAACAGCAATCACACAACTTAACTAGTGACTTGAAACATCCTCATGCACGTATGGTCGTGGTCCGATGTGTAGGTCCTTTAATTCCAACCTTTCTATATCGTGAGTCGGCATCACGTTCTTTACTACTTCGCTGCAAAGCACTACAGTTGGCGGCCCGCGCATAATACACAGCAGAACACACTTCCATAGTAAACGAAGATTTTACATGACTTCCCCGCCCAGCTGACCGAGCCGCCTGCTCTGTCGTTTCATACAACGTGATCGTAACATTCAAGACCTCTTCAATAAAGACGGAGACCTTTGAGCTCTTTTTCGGTCTAAGGATATGTGAAAACAAGTCATTCGGAATTATATCTGGTGGATGCGGCTCCGAATGACTTTTTTCCCCAGTCCAAACTAGAGCTCAAAAATCCTCGCTTGTCTAGTGCTTGTCTCTTTCAGGTGCATATCACAATATGGCGCTAATGGTACGTTACCTACAGTAGTGTCAATCTTTATTGAACGGTGCTCGTGTAGTGAAGGGTATTCGGCATTGATTAAAACACATCATAGTTGGAAGAGGCTGTGGGGGCAGAAGAAGTATTTGCGCCAGACACGGCGAATTTGTTAGTTCTGTGGCTTTCGGTTTAAAAAATATATTTATTTCTTATCCATAAGTCAGCACTGAGGCTCTTTTACACTTTAGGTCTTAATGTTAACTGTAATTCTATAGAAGGAAAAATGAGCACTGGTTGCTTGTTGTCATTCTACTTATATACCAATAGTTATCTCTGATTGGTTTATCGGGATTGTCTATCGTCATCGGCTATTGGCAATGTGATGAGTCATCATGGTTGTCGTCGTTGGCTATCGTCATTATTGTCATCGTCATCAGCTAAATTATGTATTAGTGGGGTTCTTTGGGTGTTAACTGGCGCGCGGTTCAATTTCTTCCCCACGATGTTGCTCCGACGAAACTAGTTCACCCAGGAAGAACAGGAACAATGGAAAACACACTGGTGTAGTTTTTGTTTGGTTTATTATTTAATTTTCGTTTAAGACTAGGTTTATCTCTTTTTATACATTTATTATTTTATTAAAATGTTTTTCTAGTTGCTCTATAAGCAACGAATTTAAATAGCAAATTTTGCGTTTCGACTTAACTAGTGCGCTATGAAGTTATTGATTATTAAGTGTTAACTCGCGGTTGATTTCACGGTACGTCTCCAATCGTAAATAACGTTTTAATTGTTAATCGGATTTTCTTTAAAACTTGTGACTCGAGCGTGTGCACCAGTGATGGTGATTGAGTAACAACTGACTCAAATACAGGCGAAATTATGGTCAGCCTCGGGCGGCGGCGTAACTTCCGGCGCTAGTGGTTGGATAGCGACTTTTTTGATCGAGCAGCTACGTGACCTGGCACTGTGAAGTATGACTAGCGACTGCTTTAATTAGGGGTGAGAATTGGGATTTCTGTATTCGCACAGCTATTAGCCACTCATCACCAGGCTCCTTTCATGTATCTTCTCATTCGCATGCCTCAGTGAGGTGGATAATACCCGCGCATCATTCGACAGTCGCTGGACATGCGAAGGATAAAGATAACAAAAAAAGAGCGCAATAACTTCGGGGTTGGCTTAGCTTGTGCGCCGGTATCAAGTTTCTGAGAATGACCTACTGCCCTAGTGTTACGGCTGTGGTGATCTCAGAGTGCATTGAACCGTAAGAAGACAGAATTACGAAGGAGAGGAAAATGTTTTGTGCGCTATTCACCTGTAAAATGAGGTCGTTGATCCCAAGCAAGTGGGTGATCTGAAGAAAAGCCGAAGTGACGCCAAATTGGCTAGGGTAATTTATCATGAAAACTAATTAGATATTTTGATAAATTCCTCAGCGGTCTCGCTATGATGCGACGGCGTAGTTTGCTTCGATTGTTTGTTGCTAACCGACATGATGTGATTTCCGATGGAAATCTCATGGGCTAGCAAAAATGGAGTTGTTGTATGGCAAAAAGGTAGCTGAATTAAATTATGCATTATCTGCATAGAAGAATGAATTCGGCTATGCGTCCATTTGGAAAACATGGTATTTCAGGTGAATAGCATGAACGGTGGAAAAGGGGTTGATGTGACGCGCTGTTAGCGGCCGAAATTAGGTTGGGATTGTGGGCTGGTTCTCCATGTGATATAGAGAACCCCCCCAAGGCGAGTTTCTTTTTTTTTTTTAATAATATATATATATATATATATATATATATATACATATATATATACTTCTTTCAGGAGAACCTGTAACACCGACACGGCGACCCGAGATGCCCCAAATAATGGTTGCAGGTTGTAATGCTGCGAGAACATTCGCGTAGGGAAGGAGTTCCAGAGCTCCCCCGCTCTGTAACGGAACGAGTTCTGATGCAGGGATATTCGCACCGTCGGGAGATGAACCACAAATTGGTGCGATCCGTCGGTTCGCCTTGTGGAGTGATGGGTGAGGCGAAACTTCTCATCCACTATTTTTCAAAAAGATTTAAACCGGTCTAGTAACATGAGGCCGGGCGTTATCAAACGAATCAATTCTTGACAGTTTTCACCGAGTTTTATCAGATGAACCCATTCTGATCCCTCCATTAACAGAGGCAGTTCACTTAAGATTTCTTGTGTTTCAGGTCGTCGTAATGTATCCGTATTTGGTCACCTGTAACAATTCGATGCAAAACCGACTTCTTTTCATGGCACTCAAGCACCATAACACTCATATAACTGCCCATTTCCATGTTTTTATATGGATCCCAATTATTGTAGGCACTTGGATATCCGCGCTAGTGTTACGCACAATGTATTTGTGAGTTCTTGGGTTTGACACGAGTCTTCTTTGAGCAAAGTCGTTCTTCATCTTCGAATTTGTTTGGCTGATTTGGACGTTCATTGTCTTCAATGTCAAAATTACCACTTTTGAAACGCGCAAACTGCTTCTGGTACATTCGGAATCATATTCGGGGTATGCTTCTAAGAGCAAACCTTGAGCTTGGGAAGCTTTACATTAAACCAACAAAGAAAAGTTCCCGCTAAGGTTATTTTGTAGGCACGTAACTCGACATTTTCCACGCAATAAAAAAACGCGTATAATCAAATTTAATAGATTTTTTGACGCTCTTTAACATAAGAAAGTTGTCATTATGAAAATTATGGCGCGAGTTATGTCATCTAGGTACACCCCAGTACTAAAACACCATTAGGAGTTAAGACAATTAAACAATTTTTTTTTTTTTGTGTAGTCGCCTCACATTTTTTATTATATATAAATTTTCTATACAAATGCACTGTTACAAGTTATTGTCTAGGTTACCACTAATATTTGTATTACACAATCTTTTAATTGTAGACTTTTGTCCACATCACTCTTATTGTCTATACATCATACAATCCTTCGGTTGTAGATTTTTGTCCACATCACTCTTATATATTATTTATTACACAATCGTTTGGTTATTAATTTTTCTCCACGACACTTATTGTCTATACATTATACAATCTAGTAATTATAAATTTTCGTCCACATCACTCTTATTGTCTATACATTATACAATCTTCTAGTTATAGTTTTCTTTTTGTCTACACCACTCTCATTGTCTAAATATTATTCAATCTTTCAGTTATAGATTATTGTCCACTTCACTCTTTGTATATACACGATACATATTACATAAACTATTTGTTACGATATCCTCTGTAAAATAACCATCCTCGTAAAGTTCTCGAATCCGTTTCACTTTATATTTTTAACTCCTAGCGGACAGGACCAATTACTATAGGAAATTCCAATTACAAACAACCGCTCTTCTTCCGTTAACACCTCCGGTTCACACTTCTAATCATCGACCTCCAATCAGACTCTACTCTTCCGATCTCTTAAATTCGAACCACCACAAACTACTCGACTCCCTGACCAACAACAGACTCCCTGCTAACTTCTTCCTACCACTTCTCGTCACCTTGGGGTCAACACCTCCCGATGACGATAATGCAATTACATTTCGCAGTGACCTAATTTCCGGATTTTAACTTCAATTCGCAATTGCTTTGTACTGTGGCGTCAGCCGATATTTCTTCATCGATTTGCGTCATAGTTCAATATCCGTAGTTGCGAACTGACCCAATTAATTCTTTTGTGTTTCGTATGCAATTAATTGCTTTTGCATTATTTGGAATTGGTTTTGGAATATGCAATTAATTGCTTTTTTGTGATATGTTATCGTTCTGGGGGTTATCGAGTTCATAAATGGATTTTTTTTTTTTTTTTTTGATCTGACTTAACACGCGTATGATAGTCCTGAGCTAGTAACCAATATTTTTTTATGTCATATAGCCAATAATATAAATACAACACGAGCTCTAAAGAAGCTTTTGAATGGCTATTTCCACGCCAGTTGAATTTTGGATCCTCCGAAGTTTCAACATTTACTTCAAACTATCATCGAGTGATCCTGGGTGTAATCATGGGCTCGTTTTTTAATCTGCTCTGAAATTGGGTGTCCGTAAGGTCCCTTAATGCGTTCCACTACAATGTACAGGCATTGCTTGCCCTCTTGCTGCAACCCACGGCACGAAATAAAAAAAAAACTAAAATGGAAGAAATCGGTGTAAGACCTTCGTCTTGATGTAGAGCAATCTAGTATAATTTTATCGATAAGGATACAAAATATAAATGGAAGAAGTACACATATGAATCCTGAAAAATACTGATCCATCGATGATGTTGAAACATCCGGCCCCCAAGTCACTTGCTATAGAAACTCCACGGTACACTGTCATTCAAGCAATCAATTATATGAAACCTTATTGAAGAATTCCTTTCTTGTCCCGGTAAAATGACACGCAACAAAGGCATCATCATCAATTTATAATTTCTATAGCCACTATATCATCATTCCACCCTTTCAGGCCCATCATCTCTTAACAAAAAGAAGATAGCACATCAATACAAAAGGACACACCGCCGTTAAATTTTAAAAATCATCTCCCGCGACTTGGTCCTTTTTATTTGATGGCACGTTCCTTGGTCCTTCACCGATAATTCCAAAGAAACAATAATTTTGGACCACGGTCGATTTCACTCCCTTCAATTTAGTGAACCGTTGAAGAGGAGCTTTGATATTCAGCATTCGCCCGACGAAATACTTTTTGCTCGTTTTTACATAATTCCTTGTGTGTTGGTGTATGTTCGCTTGATGTCGCTACAGATATATATATATATATATATATATATATATATATATATATATATATATATATATATATATATATTATGTATAAATTTCGATTGTGAACAGGATATGGAGTGGGCTACCATCATCAATTCGTCCAGGCTGCGTGTTGTCCACCATTCGCATTAAGTATTCTTCCCTTTTTATGGTGTGCCTTGCTCGTCCGACCGTGCCTTCGTCTTTCAGTTGTTCTTTCCCTTGGTATTCATCGTCCCATTAGTATCTTTTGAATGCCAACCTTATGGTTCTTTCCTAAGGACGATTCCTTCTCATCATCATTAACATTAGCATCGGTACTTACAAAAAGCCAACCTACTTACTATAATAGATACGGAAAAATAGACACAGAAAAAAGATGAGATACTTTTTTCCAACTCCTTCAAATGGAATTTCAATTTATATTCCTTTATCCTTGCTAGTATCGTTGTTTTTGTTATTTCCGTAGCTATTGCCGTCCGCCCGAGTTCTACCCGAACACCCCCACCTTACCTACATTCTGTCCTCGTCCGGCCCATTCACAAATAATCCAACAGTGGCCGAAGATGTTTCTTACTTAATGGTGTGCTGCTGTTGCTGCTGTTTTTTTTTCTTTTTCTATTTTTCTTTTTTGTTTGTACTTTTCCTTTTCCTGGAATAATACCGTTTTACTTTTCAAAAATCCTGTCCGGAAAGGAAAATGAATACAAAAACGACTTCTCTCCGCCGGCTCTTTCTCTTTCTAACCGTCCCATTTGTCGAAAATATTGTGAAAGATGAAATTAAGAAAGAAAAACAGGGCCAAATGAAGAAAGAAATAAAGAAAGAGATGGACCGCGACGGGAAGGGATGAGAGCCATAAAGGAAAAAGCAAAAGAGAATAAAAAAAGGTACAAAAAATAGAGGGAAAAATGTACTACGTTGATGGACGCCATGAAGATTCCACCCCTGCCACCGCCAGCAAAGTAGCACCAACACCACCAACACCACCAACACCGCGCCATCGCAACCACTACCACGGCGATGGCTATCATGACCGCCATTCTATTCCTCTGAGAAACTTTTGTTTCCTTACGAGAGTTATAAACAATACTAAGAATGGCTTTCAATCGTTCGACCCTCCCCTTCATCATCCCACAAAAGGACAAGTTCGTCCTGACACGAACTGATGACATTTCCATGTTGGTTGATTGCTGACTATCTCGTATTGTCTTTCAATAACAGATTTTAGGTAAAAAATGGCGCTACGTATGGTATGTTATTAGATGCCTTCATGTCTGACAGGTTTATGTGGGTCAGTTGCGGCATATCCACACTCCACACTCGAACTTCACTTGTTATCCTTCTTATCTGAGGAGGGGTATTTTGTGTGGAATTAAATCAGGTCCTGTTAAATGTCATTTATGGGGTTGCCTCAGGGGCCAAAAGGAGGCCTTGTTGCCATTTTACTACACCTGTATTTTAAAGAAATTCTGTTTGTGCCATAAAATTAATAAGAAATTGCCAATTGCAATTTTAGGCAGAGTTTGTGTTACATTTATTTATAAAGGCGCAGCACGCCTAATTTTGGCAATGGGTGTTTTCTATCATTAAATATCTAAAAAACTGAAGTAAAAATAAATCATAACGTCGAATTTCTCATAATTCAATCTTTTAATCGATCCCATTCCGATCAAATAGCTACTTGCACGCTAAGCGTTTCCATACCAGAATTCACTTCACATTTAGGCCGGCTTAGCTGAATTTAGACTACAGGATTACTGCTGCGGGGATTCAACACTGGTTAAGAAGGGCACCTCTGTTGTCGTTTTCTCATAGAGCGCAGCGCGAGATGGATATTTACAAGTGGATGTAGTAAAAAATCTTACCTAGCAAGTGGCAGGAATAGTAGGGAAGTTTGCTTTCCTACTTCGATCGCTATATATGAGTAGTGCTTAAAATTTACTTACAACAAGGATTGTCGTAAAAGGTCGAGTGGCCTTTTGAAATTAATTTCGCCATTGGACACAGTTTACTTGGACTAGAAAGTTAATCGGTATCAATCGTCATGGTAGGGCTTACTAATGTACCCACAGTTTGGCCGGCTTGTCGTATGAAACCACCACGTGGTTGTTTAGCTTGGCCACACCTCGTTAACTGAAATAAAGTAACAATCGCTAAGTTATCATAACCACACGGTAAAAAAGGGTGCCTGATTATTAATTATTAGCCTCGTTCTGGTATACGCTTGTGTGTGGAAAAGCGTACGAGCCGACTTTGCTTAGTGACATCGAGTTAAGGTGCGTGGACTGTTTCCTCGGTTAATGTATAAAAGATAAGTTTTGGAATGCATCATCGAAGCCGTCATCCCACCCCAAACAAAACAATTCGTATTTTGCCTGCACCTAGTTCACCTACTGCATTCTTAGCTATTTGTTCGTGTTAATAAGTAAGGTGGAATCCTAAATGAATACAGTGATCTCCATCCGCGAGTTTTTTTTATGGTTGCACCATAGGATGTGTAGTCTTCTAAAGATACCTGCACGATTCACAGAGTTATACAGTATGTCACATCTTTTATCTCCTTATCACTCTACCCGCAGGACTAACTTTGGATTTTCCTTCGAGAGTCTGGTTAGTTCCTTCCGCTGTTCTCTTATTGTGTTCTGTCATTCGAGTTTCCGCAGCTTATTCTAGTTACTAGAGTACAGATTTCGGTCCAACACTCCTCTGACCGTATCATATAGACTACGTAGTACCTTGGCCCCGAGAGTTTGTTTCTCCATTGAGCGTAACGCATGCATGCAAAAATGACATGTTCAGCTACTTCTTCTCATGCTGCGCATTGTGGACTGTCGTATCCAAAACTGTTTAGATAGTTGCAGTTTTCGTGTAAGCCGTTTATCCAAACTTCTACGGATGGGATGAGTTTAAAGTTCCAACTGCCTTTTAAATTCGTGATCCAACTGGCCTGACATAAAGCAACAGAAGATTCTCATTATTCTAGCTATAACGTCGCCATCTCCTAAGGCACTTCACCCCTTGTGGCCCGCCTTCTATAGATCCAAACCATCTCTTCAGCTTGGACCCCTATTGGGAGTAATCCGGCTATAACAAATGCTGCTTCGCCGGAGGTCATTCTGAAACCGCATATAGTCCTTAATGCACGCAACCGGTGTGTTGTTCTCTTCATTTATTTCAGTTGTTTTGTTTGTAGAGCTTCTGCCCACACTAGCGCGCCATAAGCTAGTACGGCTGTGACCACCCTTGATAGGTAAATTCTCGTACTATATACTGGTTCACCGATGTTTGGCAATATACTGGATTGGGCTGCGGCATCCTTACTCATATACTCTCAAATCTTAGTTTCTTGTCGAGCATAACTCCCAAGTACCTAATTACTTCCTTGGATCGTATGGTCTGATTTCCGCTTCGTCTAGTTATTAGGACTGCTTCCATTTTGTGGTCGGCTAATTGCAGTCTAGGATTGTAGCTAGTCCTTAATTAATCCAATTGCCTCATTAGTGGCCGCCTTTACCACGTTTATATATTTAGCGATTGCTATAATAGCAATGTCGACTGCGAAACTAATAATTTCCACTTCTTGTGCTAGTTTCATTTGTATTGGGTTGTACCACATGAAATGGCTGATTTTATAGTAAACATTTAAAAGCCAATATTATTTTTCCGTAAATTTGTATTCAATCAAAATAACATCCGTTGGAATCTATGACATTCTTCCAACGTGATACAAGGTCAAATATTTCTTTTTCGTAGAAGTGCTGACTTTTTGAGGCAAGAGGTCTTCAAGGACTTTTATGACCTCTGCTTGGCTCCAGAAGACCTTCTGCCAGCAAAATGAATCCAGATTTCGGAAAAGATGGTAGTCCGTTGGAGAAATGTCAGGAGAGCACGGTGAATGCGGAAGAATTTCAAATCCCAACTGCAAAAGTTTTGCACCGTTATTTGTGAGGTATGGGGTCTAGCATTGTCATGCAAAAGGATCGGGGCGTGTCTATTGACCAACGCAGGTTGCTTTTCAGCCAATTTGGCATGCAATATGTCGATTGTCTCACAATAGTTGATAGCGTTTATCGTTTCTCCTGCTTAAAGAAATGAAAAGTGAATTGGTCCTTGCGATGTCCACCAAATTGTCACCATAACCTTTTTTGGGCGAAGATCGGGCTTGGGGGTGTGTTTTGGTTTTTCACCTGCATCCAACCACTGCCCAGGTATTTTACGGTTATCATACAGAATCCACTTTTCATCACAGGTGACTATCCGGTTGAATTTGGTTTTTTAATCTAAGCGTGCAGCTTGGAGAGGTGCGTGTATGTAGTATTTGAATGAATACCGCAACGTATGCGATATTAACATTAATTCCCTGTGGAAAGAGGCGTCAATTGTTTCACTGCGTTGTTTAAGAATTGGTCATTGATTGGGAGGTGAGGTTGGTTACATCGTGTGTGTTAAAAGGTTATTAGGGGCTATGTGGCGGGATGCGACACCCGCATCCAACCAGGTCTTTTACGGTTATCATACAAAATCCACTTTTCATCACAGGTGACTATCCGCCGCAAAAACGATTCTGTTTGGTTTCTTAATCTAAGCGATGCTCTGATTTCCAGGCGCCGTCGTTTTTGGGACTAGTTCAATTCATGGGGTACCCACTTATCGAGTTTCTTTACCTTTCCTATGAGAGAAAGGTGTCGACTTATTGTCATCGGAGATACTCCCATGCTTCGTGCAATCTCCCGCACCGATTTGGCTCCGCATCCACCGTAGCTCTTAAAAAATCGTCGTCAACTAACGTTTCCGGCTTCCCATGTGGTTCATTTTCGAGGCTGAAATCTCCCGAACGCAACTTTCCAAACTAACATCGTATAGTGCGTTCGTTTACCGCTAAATCCTCAAACGCGACATTAATGTTTTTCATTGCCGATGACGCATTATGTCCCATTTTAAATTCATAAAGGAAGAGAGTTCGAATTTGAACTGCCGGCAGCATGGTAAACAATTCCTAGAAAAAAAACGGTCCTGGTAACGAACCCTAAAACACGTCAAGCACACGTACCACTTTGCTTTATAAAAAAAAGTAACGTTCTGGCACAGATGTTCACTCGACAACTTCTTATTTCCGACTGAGCAAAAATCGGACATTTCATGTGGTAGAACCCAATAAAACTCCATCGTACATAGTATTCCACCGGATTGGACTAAGTATTGATCCTTGAGAGACTCCTGTCAAGACATCTTAGAGTTCTCTGCCGTCATCGTATGGTAGATCAGCTTTCAGTTGGTGAAGTAGTTTATGACGATTTTTAGGAGGCAGTGCGGAGTACCCATTTGACTAAGGAACTACTTTAGTTATAGGTAATTATGATGCTTGAATTAAGGCAATAAATGGGGTGATAGCCCCACTAAACTTCTAATAGACAACCAGTTAGCCATGTTAAATGCGATTTTTATGTCCAACGTTACTAAGGCACAGTATTTCTTTGTTCTTCCTTTCCATCTTTTACCTTTTATTGGTTTGGCTGCCATATCGATGACTTTTTTGATGCCATCGATGGTCAATCGCGACTTTCCGAAGCCATACTCATGGCACGATAATGCTCCGTTTTTTCCACTGTGGCGAGTAATCCACCATATATAATTTTCTCCAGGATTTTCCTCATTTGATCCAGGAGGCAAATGGGACGACAGGATGATGAGATGATCTGGTTGTTTATTCTTTCCTTTTGGCAAGATTACTAGATGTTGAATAACCATCTGCGTATGCAAGAGTTTGTCCGGGAGCGTGGGTGACAGTATTGTGTATAATGCGAGGAAATACGCCATCCGTTTTCTTATCTTTACCCATCTATTACGCCCTTCAAATAGCATTAAATTTAAATGAACATTATTATGGTTAGATGCTGTGAGTAGCGCTTTAGAATATGCAAGTACTCACAGCTAGGCCAGCTGGTCATAATAGGCGACTAATGGGTGAGTGGTAGGTTGGGTCCCAACGCCCAGCCGTTGTAAGAAATTCCACATCTTTAATTTATAGACTCCATGAGATGGGAGAAATCTTTAGCCATCTGTTTTTTTTTTTTGGTTTCACTAGGAAGGTGGAAATCTTCAAAAGATACCTCTGGACCGATCCAGAGACATGGCGAATTTTTATCGACTAAAACCACCTCCCGCCAGGCACATATTCCCGTTGATATTCGCGGAACTTTCTTTTGTATATTCCATCGCGGGGCGGGACGAAGTTTAGCAGTTACTCCGATCGTCGCGTCGCAACTGCTATCTTATCTTTAGCCATCTTTCGAAATTTATTTGTTCGACCGGTCAAAACGTTTGGAACAGGTGGTATGCCGGTTCCCACTCTAGCCACTCGGTGGGGTACACCCACGCGATGCTATAGGTTCGGTGATATGGTTGGAAGAAATCTTTAATTATATTTGGATCGTTAGCAGTTGAGAACATAACATGACGGTACTGTAGCGGATGTGCAAAGCCGCAGCCAAATTTCTTTCTTTCTAGATTTACACTTTGAAATAACCTTTCTAAAAATTTTTTCATAGCAAACCCTGACATTTGGATCCTATATTATTTTTCGGCAACAAAGTTTAACGGCGAGTAAAATTTAAATAAAAGCAATCGATTTTTGAGCGTCACTATTTATTGGCCATATATAGAAGACTTAGGTATGGTATATAATTCCGTGACAGAGCAATATATCCTAATTAAAAAAAATGGCCGAACCACCGAGTTTGGGAACAACGACTGGCTGTATTGGGATCATTAAATTTAACCGCACGCTTGAGCATGCTACACATTCACAAGGATGCTAGACTTGAACTTGGGATGATGAAATAGGAAGCGTTATCTACTTTGAAAGGTTTCTGCGTGGTTAGTATAGGAGGTTCCTCTGATTACGAAAGGGAAAGTGATAGTTAAAATACGAGTAAGTCAATGTCATACAGTCTTGGGTTGGGTTCTCTTACCCAATTTTGGCATCAAACGATCTGCGTTTTTCCTCGTAAGTATTATGTGTTGTAGAAGGAGACACAAACAGGTATGTCGAGAATCCTTTATTGTAGAAGGGAATAATTTTGGCAAGGAAGGGCTATTTATTACTATTTATTGGCCTGTATGAACCGGAAGTTCATTACCTCACCGGCTCGACTGCACTCTTCTTCCATGCTTGACCAGCAGATCCGATCTCCTCAAGGTCAAACCTAACATTGTTCTCCCATCTCCGTCGCGGCTGTCCTGCCGGTCTCTTTCCCGTTGGTCTACCGTCAAGAATTCTACGCACGGTCTTATCGCTGCCCATTCGCGCCACGTGTCCAGCCCATCTTAATCTTCGCGACTTGATTACTTTCACTATTGTAGGTTTGCGGTATAGCTCTTCCAATTCGTGGTTGTGGAGTTTCCTCCATTGTCCTGCCTCCTCGTCATATTTGCCGCCAAAGATGGCCCTTAGGACTTTATTCTCGAATACGCGGAATTTGTTTTTTTCCCGTTTTGTGATAGCCCATGTTTCGCATCCGTATAGAACAATCGGCATGATTATGGTTCGACGAAAATTTGATTTTTGTGATTAACCTCTTCTCGCCCTTGGCCACATATGTGGACGTTTAGTTTTTTGTAATTTTAGGTACTGTCAACACAAATTTGATAGCAATTTCTTCACGGCAGAATCCCTCAACAAGAGAAGTAAACAACTTGGCTGCACTGGTAATGGTTAGTTCCGATCTGAATCGGTTATATAGTGGATAATTCGATGTAACTATCATCTCGGAAGAGGTTAACAAAAACTTCAATCTGATAATTTCAATAAAAATAAAAGTTGTAAAACAGTCAAAGAGAAGAAGAAAGTAAAATTATATTAAAATAAAAACCAACGACTATTGATTTTCAAAAAGAGAAAAAAGAACGAAAAATATCTTTGCGGTAAAATAAAATGTATTTAGTCATCCGAAAACATAAGACACTATGGGTGCGTAGTGGCGGTCATAATTTCCGCTTTAAAATATTTCATTTCAATTTCCTTAGCAAGCCTTGACTTTCGAACCTACTTTTTGTCATGGGAGTTTACCTTGAAAACAAAATTCTAAATGGACTTTGTATTCAAAACACGCCATATCATATAGTATATAATAAAAAATGTTGCAAAAATGAAAATGAAAATGAGATCTAAAAAAGTCGAAATTCAGAGGATGGTTGAACCTAATACAAATTAAATGATTTGTAACTGTATTCAGTAATAAAATAAAGCTAAATATATTCTTCGAAGACTTCAAAGTGTAGATAAAGAAATATTCCAAGGAGTGTCGGAGGTTCGTGATGTCAATGCGGGGAATAGGGTTTATTTGCGCCCTACAAAGCAATCTCAACAATCCCTAATTCATCTGTCAGCAGTGCATACATCTTTATACCAAAATTCGTTTTTCTAAGAACAGGAAACCCATGGAATTCCCATCCTAGAAGAGCGTTTCCAGAGCGCTACAATTTGCAGCTGCAAAAACAACGCCAGCAGTTATCTGATAATATCTCAGGGCATTGACTCAGCACTACAGGTTCACCTTTCCTGAGAGATGTATATATATTTTTTTTATTTGTTTTAATAACATCCTTTGTTGGATATGAATAGTACAAACTTAACAATTTAATTTAATACTAGGTTTAAATTGTACTTAATTTAGTTTAATTAAGTAAAACGTGTAAGGGTTTACTGGACCAGTGTTCAGCTCCCAACTCGATTTTAGTATGTTAGATTTTCGTCCGTTTTAGCCGTCTCAATTCGTGAGTAATATCCAAGAGCTGAATAGCTTCTACGTTGGTATGATTATTTAGGCGTCTTTCGTGTTTGACAGCATATTCTTGGATAACTTCATAAATCCATTGGATCTCTAGGTCATCATGAATTTCCTGATTTGTCACAAAACGGTAGGCATTCGTGATAATGCGAAGGAATTTATTCTGGCTTCGTTAAATTATATCTCTATTGGATTGCTTTGTACAGCCCCATAATTGGATTCCATATATCCAGATCGGCTTGATGATAGATTGATAGATCAATCTTTTACAATAGAGATTGCGTTGAGAGTGATTCCCGATTAACCAATCCATCTGTCTACGTTTCAGCTTTATTTGTTCAGCTTTTTGTTTGACATGATGTCTCCAGTTTAGTCTGCTATCTATATGTATACCGAGATATTTCGCTGAATCTGCTTTGGGAACTGGAATTCCGTTGAGATATGTAGAAATATTGTTATCTGTCCGTCGCAAGTAAATGTTACGTGAATAGATTTCATATCGTTGAGTTTAATTTTCCAATCAGTGGTCCATTGGCTAATATCGTTGAGTGCTTGTTGCAATTGTTGTGTAGCTGATATTATAACTGTATCATCTGCAAAGGTGCCTATGAATGTGGTCTTGGTTGTTGGGATGTCCGCTGTGTATAGTAAGTAGAGGAAAGGCCCCAGGACACTTCCTTGTGGTACGCCTGCTTCTATTGGATAGAAACTAGAGTGAGCTCCTTGGTGTGTTACTTTGAAGGTTCTATCAGACAAGTATGATTCGAGTAGATGGCAATAGTTTGCTGGAAACAGTTTACTCATTTTATATAATTTTTTTTTATTTATTTATTATTTATTACAATGTAAGTAATAAATAATTTACATAGTAACTTAAATCTAGTAGCACTAACCACTAAGGCTTTCGGCTAGTCATTTTATATATAAGACCTTCATGCCATACTCTGTCGAATGCTTGGGAGACATCAAGAAAGACAACTGGGCAATATTTCTTTTCTTCGAAAGCCTTTTCTATTGCTGTGGTCACACGGTGAACCTGTTCAATAGTTGAGTGTTTATTCCTAAAGCCGAATTGAAAGTCTGGAATATTGATGAGAGGCTTGAGTCGCTTGAGGAGTATTTTCTCAAACAGTTTTGAAATGGATGGCGATAACGATATGGGTCTATAAGACGTTACTTCTTCTGCTGGTTTCTCTGGTTTCTTGAGCATTATTATCTGGGCTGTTTTGAATGAATTTGGAATGTATTTTAGTCGAACGCAAGCATTAAACAGATATGTTAGCATAATGACAGCTTTTCGAGGTAATTCCTTGTACACGCCAGGTGATATTGCATCGATGCCTGGTGCTTTTTTGTGGTTCAAACTTTCATCGATTTCTTGGGCAATCTCCATTGGGGTCACTGGTTTGATTGTGTGCTCAGTTTGATACCTGGGTGAAGGATCAATACTACTGTGGATGTTGTGTGGTTTGAACACCGAAGCCAGAGGTTGTGCAAATATTTCAACTTTATCTTCAGTTCTGCGTACCCACAGTCCCTGCGTATTTTTTATAGGTGGCACTTGGATAAGGGGGCGTTTAAATTTACGTGTTGCCCTTCCAGAGAGAGTAATCCGTATCCGCTGACGGACTTAGTTCACTTAGATACTCATCTATACAACTCTGTTTATGGTCTTTAATTAATTTGTTAACTAGATTCCTCAGCTTGTTGAATATTTTTTTATCGTTAGGGTGTCTGGATCTGTGCCAGGTTCGTCTAGCTTTGCGTCTGTCTTTGATTAGACCTCTAATCTCAATAGGGTATGTGGTTGCTGGTTCTGGTTTATCACTTGGCACCGGAGTTGCTGTTGCGGCTGCGCTTTTCAATGTTTCGATAAATTGTTGTAGTTGTTGTTCCAATTCTTCACAATCTTGAAGTTTAACGTTTAATTCAATCTGATTGTCAAGCTCTTTTCGGAATTTTTCCCAATCTGTATATTTGCTTGTAAGATTTAGTTTTCTGTTCTTTCTGGGAACAGCCGCATTCAATCTTAGTAGTACTGGAATGTGGTCAGACGTTAAATCAACTAAACTATCCGTTTCAATATAATTCGATGGCACTGCTTTCGAAATAAAGAAATCGATCAGGTCAGGGGTTTCATTCTATCAGTAGGCCAGTATGTTGGTGAACAAGACGAATGAAATTCGCACTTTGCTTCTTTGATGGATGTAAGCAATTCTTTTCCCTTGCCTGGAGTAATCAACTTTGACCCCCCAGCAGTGTGCTTGACATTAAAATCTCCACCAATTACAAACCTTGGTCCGAGCTTCTCGAAGATATCCGTGAATTGTTGTTTTGAGATTGTGTGTCTAGGTGGGCAATATACAGCACCTACATTTAAATCAGCTCCATTAAAGTTGATAGTAACAATTGAGGTTTGAATAAAAGTTTCTTTTATTTCTTCTTGTTGGAAGTGGTGTATATTTTGTTTTATTATCAGAGCTGTACCTCCACGGGCACGGTCGCTGGGGTGCGTAGTCCAATAGGCCATATAACCCCTGATTTTTATGAAGCTCATATGAGAAAAGTGTGTTTCTGATATCAACGCAATATCTATGTTGTGCTCTCTTATAAATGTTTCTAATTCTTGAGCCCATTTGCGTTCCAAGTGATTATTCTTAGGAGCCGATTACTCATTGTCTTTAGTTCTTGGTCGGTAGTTTTTGAAAATTTTCAAGTTTACTTACCCTTTCTGCTAGGTGGTTGATGTTTTTTTTTTTGATGTCGTCCTGGAATACACTGAGCATCTTCATCATATCCATGATGGTAGGCTCGTTATTGACAGGTTGTTGTCTCCTTTTATTATCTGCTTCCTCGTTTGGTTTGTTGTTCATTTGGGTGTTGTTAGTACCGGTTGTGGTTGGCCCCGCTCGCTCTGTATTTTTGGATTGCAGTCTTTGAGTGACTGTAGTTTTCTTGGGATGCTGTGCTTTTAGTTTTTTTTGATACACTGAACATCCCTTGTAACTAGCTGGATGGCCATTCTCGTGGCAAAGCGTACATGTTGCTATGCTGTTGCGTTGTTTCGAGCACTGGGTTGTGTGGTGAGGCCCAGCACACTTAACACATCTTGAATTATAGTTGCAGACATTTTTGGTATGTCCAAGCTGTTGGCAATTATAACATTGAGGTATTGATCTGACCTTTTTGGGTGGTTCAATCGATACTTTGCACCATAATAATTCTTGGATTTCATAAACTGATTTGTTATTCTCTTTTTGAACTATATCGACATAAAACAAAGGAAAGGCTTTAAAGATTTTTTCGCCATTATTTGACGCGGTGCTTTTTCTGATGTTTGTTACCTTTACCACTTTATGACTTAGTGAGCATAATTCATTTGCAATCATATCTATGGACATTGAAGCTGGAAGTCCTCTGATTACGAATCTAAATAGTTTCTCACTTTTTAGTGGGTAGGTATGATACTATAAGCCTTGGCTTCTTACATCCGTCTTAAGGGATTGTAATTTCTCTTTAACTGCTCTGTATGCATTTTCTGTTTCGCATGTTATTTTTATGTCATTATTAGATAATGCTTTGAATTGAATTGTTGACCCCGTATGTGGCGGAGGACGATTCCAGAGACGCTACAAGCATGAGTTGTACGCAATCTACCTTGAAGCTAATGTTGTGAAAAAAAATCAAGCTCGGTAGACTCCGGTGGGCGGAACACCTAGCTCGAATGAGCGAAGAGGAGCCTGCCCGGAAAGTCCTTTGTGGAAGGATGTATGGAAGGAGACAGCGCGGCCGACCTTGTCTGTGATGGAGGGATGGCGTAGACCAGGACGCCCAGAGCCTGGGAGTGCCAAACTGGATGACATCGGCTCGAAATCGGGACCGGTGGAGAGATTTGTTAAATAAGGCCAAGACCGGATCCTGGTTGTAGTGCCGATGATAATGTTAAAAAGAGTACTGATTAGATGGCGGGAAACGGCATGGGTCGCTGAAAATTGATACTTTTCATATAAAAAAAAATATTGCACATCTATCATTTAAATACAAATGTACCAAAATTTCATATCATTCGATAGAATGCTTTTTCTTCAATGAAATCCGGAAAATTAGTTTTTTCAACAGCCTTTTGAATACCTTTACAAATCATTCGATTGACTAGGATCCTATTAAACTGTACTCGGCGTTTGTTTTTCCCTATAATGACCAAGGGCGCCCCTTAAAGAATTGGGTTTTACTTATCTTCAGGCTTCTGAAATAATAATTAGTTACAACGAGTTAAATTTAGAGTTAGCTGATTTGTTTATATCACTACATATGCATATAGTAACGCCACATGTTATGAGGAGAACAGAGCCACTAAACTATAACCAGAAAATTCGGAATCTTAAATACAACTTGGGATTACCCTAGTGAAAGGATTTTTCATATGGGCCTATATACGTGGGAGGGTACAGCGAAGAATTTGCGCCTTAAAGCACAGATGTTGCACTGGTTAACGCAAGAATTTCCTGTCATTGCAACAGCTATGCCACCTCAATGGCTGAGTTGGTAAGAAGGTTGTATTTTGTGCTTGATTGTGCAAACCTAGATTCAACTGACAACTGTTGGTATTGTGTAGTTCGGCACAATTACTGGTAGGTAGTGTCCCAAATCCCAGCCGGCCGGTGAAATACCACCCCATTAAGCTATAGACTTCGTGAAATGATTGGGAGAAATCCCTGACCATCTCCGTCGAAAAAAATAGCATTTCAGGGCGCTGAGTCAGCGCTATAAGTTCGCCTTTCCTGGGAGAAGTAAAAAAAAAGGTCAATAGAGTTTAGTGGTGGGGCTGCCATCCCATTTATTGAGAGCAGGGTATAAAAAGATACCTTGGAATGGGATATAAGCTGAGATTCACAGTGGACGAGCGAAAGCGTCGAATATCAATATCGTGCCCTTCTAATAGCTGGCTCTTTGAAACTCAGATAGAATTCAGTTCAGAGCTTTTTCATTTAGTCGGTTGAGCAATACCCGTTACCGCAAATTTGTAGCAAATTTCTTACTTGACAACGCACCTTAGAGCCGCAATCTCTTTAAATGGACTTAACTTACAACAAAACAGCAGTAGTAAGTTAGTCGCTCAAGCACGGAGTCGTCAGTTGAAGTAAGGTGCGCACAGTCGCACGTATGTATCAACTTCCTTAACAACTGCAACACTATGGAGAATTCCAAATTGCTAAACTTAATATTAATTTCTGAAGGTTGTGATTCTATTTGAGCTGTGGCGTTATAGGTTCCTTTCTATTGCGATACAAATGATTTCTTCAGTAATATGAATATAAACAAATAAAACTTACCATACTTGAGTAACTTACTACCTTATTCCCTACAAGCGACATTCACAGCACTTGGGTGCCCTTTCATTAACCAATGCATTTTTAATACACTTAAATCTGTTGTCATAAATTAATAAAGTGACTGTGATTAAATCGTGCTCACTTTAAATTTGATTGAGCAGGAACAACTACTGTATTATCCGCCAGTCTTCATATAAAACCCAAACAAATCAGGAAGACAACTTACCCCGCTTACGCATTGTCCCACATACGAATATGTACATTATCTACACGTCGCTCCATATACAGTCACATACAACTTGTAGTCTCGCCCGAGACCTTGAAATATACTTTAAGAGGACGACAGTTGAGGCAGTGTAACCCATTGACACATGTGATGTGGTCCTTGACGATATGTGCCCACATCACCCTTCCATTCCTTGATTAGGTGGATATCTGATTGTAAAGCAGCAGAGTTATTTTCCCGCAACCTACTTATGCCATGCGAATTGGTAAGTGAAATCTCGTATGAGGCAAAAGAGCGTGGGGTGGTTGCGGTGTCTGGAGTATTTAAATTCTATATCACCCCGTTGTTGCGACATTGTCTGTTGGATTTAACTTTTGGGCGTTTTTGTTTGGAAATCTCTCAGATAATCACGGTTTGTAAGATCTTTGGATGTATGGACAACCCTAGCCTCCAAGTTCACCATTATTACATTTCATAAATCTTTATTGGCTCACCCATTGAACATAAAACACATCTGCCGATTGTTAAGTACATTAGGAAATTCGATTGTGTTAGCATTTGTGGACAGGTCATGCAAACCGACGACCTTAGAAACTGACCCCAAAATTGTTGACGATATCCTTCCGATAAGACCTGGACGTTCAGAGATTTAACAGCAAATTTGATAGATATTACCATATCTTACGGTGACCTATAGGCATTGGTGGTTGTAAATGCGGATTAAAACATACAAATACGTGATACTGGGTGGAGAGATGCCGTCCATTGCCAGAAGAAAAAATCAAGAGAGGTCAAATAAAACAACATGGAAAGCTCGGTGAAATAAAAGGTTCTCTATTTAAGATTTAATACTCCCCCACAGTCGTTATGTTGCGCTATGATACGAGAAATATTACTACGACAATTGATAACAGTTACCTGGCATCAAGTTAGATAAATTAACGATACTCTTATTAAATATTTACTGTTAAATTACTAGCACCCAAAACCTGAGTATCTATAGATGTATTTGTCACCGTTTACCCCATTATAGTATATACCCCTTGTCGTAATGCCCATGTAATATGTGTAAGGCCATTGACGGGGGATTCTCCTTCCCTGTGGATTCATCAACCACACGCAGAAAAACCTCTGTACGCACATCATACAAAATTTGAGCAGGAGGAAAAAAAATCCAATCTGATTGAACATCACTGAAATGGTTTGTTTCTTTTTTCGTCCTTCCTCTTATCCGAAATTGTTTTCAGAACGCCGACGAAAAAAAAGAGAGCGCTCGTCCCTCCTCCCAATGAAATCGTTCTATTCATTTTATCTTTTTACGCCGAGAAGGACGACAAAATTGCCGACTATTAATATTGCCTTAACTTTTTCCAAGTGCTTGCTGCCTTGTAAAAGTAAGTAAGCACGCAGAAGGTGTCGTGGTGGTGCGATGGGCTTGAATGAAAAGAGGAATGATTCCGAAAGGGTGAAAAATATTCAAGGCGCTCCTTCTAAAAATTTCTTATCGGACCCTCGTGAATTTTACGTAAGTATTCACCAAGAGCAACGTTCCAAGGTGTACACAGGCACAGGATACAAAAAAATGATTTTGTTTTTTGATGAGCCTTAAGAACGGGACAAATGAGAGAGAAGGGGTGAAAAATCGGCTGAAGAAGAAGAAAATAGAAGGGAATAAAGGAAAAATATGAAAAAGGGTGGAACAATCGGCCTCCTCTAAGATTACGATAAAAATAAAACCATAACGACTACGCTCCAGGGTGGTGGATAAGCAGGAGGCGGGAGTGGAATAAGTAATAAGATTTAGCAACAGCGTTTAGCCTATCGTACCTGATACGATTGATGAGTACGGATTAAATGGATAAAATTTCGCCGGAAGCAACACTAAGCATTAAAGAAAAAGAAGCCGCTTGCATTTAAATCCCGCATTGAGCCGTGAATAACGATTAAATATAAATTCTTGCTCAAATCGCGGTCAGAATTTGACGTTTAAAATAACTAACTCTGATTAGGTGAAGGGAATAATGAAGAAATATGGTCGATATTAATCTAATTTCGCGTACATCGCCAAAATATTGCAGAGATAGGTCAATCAACAATTTTAACAAGGGCTTAACTTATTTATCTATGACAACTTTGCGTGGGTCTATTAGTCCAAACATCGTTTTTTTTTCTTTTTACAAATACCCTTATTTCTCCGATAACAGTTCTTGAAGTTTGATTTTGGAATGTCATGAAAACATTGTTTTCTCACTTTTGCAATTTGTTCCCGTTATAATTTGACAATTACGTTTGTAATTCTACCCGCCGCACTGACTACAGAAACATGCAAAAATTCCACTATTTAAAACTCCTAACCGCGTCCCCTATATATTTAGTTGCTTTGTTTTCCTCAGCAATGTGTGGCTCACAAAACCTACAAAAAGACAACGAAAAAGGATATCAAAAATCACGAAGCTAATTGAAAATCCCACGAGTATATAACAACACTTATTACAAGCCAATCATGAATTATATCATCATCATCATCATCGGCACTACAACCGGGAACCGGTCTTGGCCTTATTTAGCAAGTCCTGAGGACTGTTAAATTTTCCTTAATGATTTGTTTTTTTTTTTCGGGCAAGGTCATTAGTCACGAGTATATAACAACACTTATTACAAGCCAATCATGAATTATATACGACAAACAAAATTCCCAGCTGATTGTGGCGATTCGAACGGACTCAGACGCGCATATAAAATTACCCGTAGTAGAGACAAATATACCCAGCTGCTGTGGTACGTAGAGAAAATGGGGACTTGAATTAATTTTAACTGGAGAGTTAATCGTGTTTGTATTTACTTGCTACGTAAGTTATGAATTTCTATGATAATTACTCCGATTCACGCTTTAAAAAAGAAAAAAGTGAAGAGAAAAAGCAATTAAGATAGCAATCCAAAGCTTAAGTAACAAGAAAATATAAGCTGATGTAACTCTCCAGCTAAACTTAAGGCCAACCTCTTCTTTTCCTGAGTTGTCTCCATTATGGCTCGCCATTTATAATTCACGGTTGGGTTGTACAAAGTGTTTTAAATACTGATATGAATATGCAGTTAGCCTTGTACACTTGTGCACTTGTGACGAGTGCACATGTACTATTTTGTAGCTCTTAGCACAGTGCAAACATTATTTTGCCGCTCGAAGCAATTTTAATGATCTCCACATGAGGTTTATTGTCGCCTTGTGAATTTTTTTTTATAATAATACATAAGCATAAAATGGAAACAGAACTGCCGAATCCTACCTACGTCCCCATAGCACTCCACTGATTCCAGAACATTCGATCCATTTCTGACTAGCATCCGCTTCAGTAGACCAGTTCATAAAAACGTTGAAGAATGGTCATTTTGCTTGTATGTTAAATTTTTTATTAATTCCTGTATAGTTGTGTATTTGAGGAAACTGAATTTAATTTCAGAATGTTTTACGCTTACGTGATTTCCAAACAAGAAAGGCTTACGTCCATCCAAGTTCTCCACCCAGTGTCGTTAAACCCACGTAACTGTGAAACAACTTAAAGCATAGGATATGGAAGGGCACAAGAGCACAACTACGATAAAGTACACGAAAACAAAGTACACATGAATACTTTATTTCTGTAAATGGCCAACTTTTAGCTCGATCCACTTTTCCCAGAGATGTTCAATAACTTCGATACCTTGTTTACAGTGAGAATCGTCGAACGATCAAGCACAGACTCCATTTATTCATTGTTAGCAAATTTGTTACCAACGAGCCATTTTTTTTTCATATTGGAGACAGAAAATAATCGGAGGAGACTGAATCTGGTGAATAACGTGCATAATTTGAACTTTTGTTTTGGCCATAGTGGTGACGGATGTCTGAACTGGTGCATTGTCTTGATAAAACAAAACTTTTGCTTTCGCTAAATGCGGCCGTTTTTTCTCAATTTTCTTATGCAAACGCTGGAACAAGTCCGCATAATGCTTGCCGCAACTTTCCTTTCTGAAGATAATCAATGAAAATTAAAATAATGCCACGAACATAAAAAAACTTACATCCTGAGCTTGCCTATTATACTATACTATTTATTGGCCTGTAGGAACCCGAAAGTTCATGACCTCACCGACTCGACTCCGCCATCGCTCCCTGTCCTGGGCACTCTGTGGTGATTCCGCTAAACCCCACGGTACACTTACCCAAAAACCCCCATAACCTCATCCCACGTCGCATAAGTTTTTGCTAATGCAATCGCATTAAGCACCTGAAAATGCTTCACGCATTAATTAGATCAAAGCTATAATCGTAAAGTCCCTGTAAAGAAAACTTACCTTTTCATGTATCTCTTCGCATACAATTTTCCGTAAGATTTCTTTCTTTGCTTATCTGGAATTCCAAACCAATTCGGCATCTTCGGTACCAGACAAATTCCTGTAAACAAAATGATTCGGTTTGCATACAATGTAACCGTCATGACAGGGACCATAAATATTGCGCCATCTATTTTCCAACTTCGCCATGTGTACGATAAATCCCAGCAATAAAATTCTCTAACTCGCACCATGTGCAAACAGAAGAACGCTGTTCCTACATAGGTTTCCTGCGATACCATAAACAATTCATATCGTTTGTGGTATCCGAAAAACATTTTTTTCGTCTAATGAGCGGCTGCTATTTATTTAGCCGACCCTCATTACCGAACGATGCATAAGCAAACCCATTAGCATCCGACGAGATTCGATTTGTTTACACACATCTCTTGGATGCCCACTATGCCTCTTCTTCGTGTTCCACATTCGTCTAATGGTTTTGATCCTTGAAAAGAACCGACGTACACCCATACATGTGTGCCATGACGATCTCCTCTAATGAGATCCGGTTATCACTACAAGTAAAGGAGATGCATCCAAAGATTCTTTTGACAGCGACTTAATATCGCTGAGTCTTATTCCACCCGCTGACCACCACGGTCACGCGTCACTCCCGCTCTCCGCCGGCAGCGGAGACGCGTAAATACATACCCGGAGTCGTGTGGGTATTAGTTTTAAAGTATTTTCGTAAAGTTGTAAACGTAACAAACCGCAGACCTGACGGCAATCGTGTCAAAGTTGGTGAAAGTATTAATTAAAATGTTGTCATTTTTATGTGTTGTTCAATTTTGATATACATTCAAAAATAAAGGATAAATCTAAGTGAAAGTTTAAACGCAACGTCAAATGTTAGTATTCAACCCTTAATAATAGAAGAAAAGTGTGTTATATTTTTTACTGGTCCGGTGTTTGTGCTTTTCCCTCGGTTGTACTGATCGGAACATTTAGAGGAGGCTGTGGGGACGAGGTAGAACTCTCGCCCATGCAGGCGTCGCGATCTCGTACCCCCACAACTCTCCTCTCACGCTTAACCAACCGACCCGATCTCCTCAAGGTCAAACCTTACATTGTCCTCCCATCTCCGTCGTGGCCGTCCTGCCAGTCTCTTTCCCGTTGGTCTACCGTCAAGAATTCTACGCATGGTCCTATCGTTGAGCATTCGCGCCACATGTCCGGCCCATCTTAATCTTCGCGACCTGATTACTCTCACTTGTAGGTTTGCGGTATAGATCTTCCAATTCGTGGTTGTGGAGTTTCCTCCATTGTCCTGCCTCCTCCTCATATTTACCTCTTAAAACTTTATTCTCGAATACGCGGAATTTGTGTTCTTCCCGTTTTGTGAGAGCCCGTGTTTGGCATCCGTATACAGCAATCAGCATGATTATGGCTCTATAGACACGGAGCTTTATGTTACGTGATAGCAGTTTGGATTTCGTCAGTTTACTGACTACGTGCCAACTAGCGTTGCTGGAATGCAGTCTTTTGTTAATTTCCTTCGACATTTCGTTACTGGCCGTTAGTATCGTTCCCAGATATTTAAATTCTTTAACTTTTTCAAATATGTTACCTCTGAGGTTTATATGTGTTCCCTGAGGTCCACCTGCTCTCGCCGTAATCATGTATTTTGTTTTGTCTTCATTTATTTCTAGGCCTACCTCTTCTGCCGCTTGGATGATGATTTCACAGTTTTTATTAACAGTTTCTAAATTATCGCCCAGAACGGCGATGTCATCCGCATATGCGAGCACTTGTGTGACCCCGTTCATGGATGATCCGGCCATGTTGTCGTCTTGTACTTTTCTGATGACATACTCGAGGACAAGGTTAAAAAGACACGGTGATAGACCATCTCCCTGCTTTAGTCCGCCCGGATTTCAAATTGTTCTGAGAGGTGGTTTTCTATTCTAACTCGCCCTTTGTTTTCGTTCATGCAAATTTGAATGAGGGCGGCATATTTTTTCGCGACTCCCAGCTCAACTACAATATGGTAGAGTCTTTGCCCTGCGACCGAGTCATAGGCTCTTTTGAAGTCAACGAACAGTTGGTGAACCGTCTCTCCGTATCCCCACTTCTTTTCCAGCAGTTGTCTTATTGTGAACATTTGGTCGCTTGTTAACCGGTTCTTACGGAATCCACATTGGTAGTCTCCCAGTATCTCTTCTGCGTACGGTGTGATTCTCGCTAGAATGACATTTGTTAATATTTTGTATGCGGTTGGGAGCAATGATATTCCTCTGTAGTTTTCGCAGTCAGATCTGTCGCCTTTTTTGAAAATGAGAACGCCTATTGAGGTTTTCCATTCTTCCGGAGTGACTTCCTTATCCCATATTGTTTGGATGAGCTGGTGGATCTTTCGAGCGGTTGCCTCTCCTCCATGCTTCATAAGCTAGTATGCAGTCTACTCCGGAAGCCTTGTCGTTTTTCAATCGATTTATTGCTTCTACAACTTCGTTGAAAGAGGGCTCTGGGAACTGAGGCTCGGCTGTATGTGCGACTGGTGCGTTTATTTGTGGTTGATGGGTGCGCACATTGAGCAGGTTTTCAAAGTACTGCTACCATCTTGTCACGATATTGTTTGTTTCTGTGGCCGGACAGCCGTTTGCGTCTCGAATTATTTTGGCTCTCCCTTGGTAGCCATTTATAATTGAATTTATCCCGACATACATACCTCTGATGATGCTCTTTGGTCTGGAATTTTTTCGATCCGAGTCTTGTCCCATTCGAATTTTTTGCGTTTGAAGATCTCATTGTCTCTTTCCGAATCGTCGCGTATCTTTCTGCGTTGACTTCATCATATCTTTGTAAGTAGATCACTCTGAAGCGTTTACGTTGTTCGATCTTAATTGTTTTCTTAAACCCTAATACCCGTTGGGCTGTTTGTTTAATTACGTCTCTGATCGATGCCCATTTAGTATCCACATTATTGGCTTCCTCTTCCTCACTACTCCCATTCTCCAGGATGCTAAATCTATTCGTTAGTCCGTCTTGATATTCAGCCCTTTTGCCCAAGTCTTTCAGTTTATCAATGTCGAACTTTTTTTGCTCGTCTCCCGTGACTGCCCATGTGGGTTGGCTGCGAGCCGACTCCTGACTTTGCCTATCACTAGAAGATGATCGGAGTCGCAATCTGCTCCTCTATATGATTTTACGTCGATGATATTCGAGCGTTACGCCGTCGGGTGATATCCGTGTGGCTTTATGGATTTGCTTGTGCTTGAACATCGTGCTTTTTACTACCAGATCTTTTGACGCTGCGAACGTAATAATTCGAATTCCATTATCATTTAAGAAGTCGTGTAGGGTTTCTTTACCTAGAGTTGGTTGGAGGATATCATCCTTTCCAATTTTTGGTCGATTGTAGGTAATAGCGGCACCCATCTTGCGTACAGGACTCTTATGTCCAAGTTTTCGGCCAACATGGGTTGTCTAACACTTTTTGAAATGCCTACCATGTCTGCAAATTCGCGGTCTTTCAATTGACGGTCACCCAATACCTTTTTCCTTCTTTTTATCATTTCTGGCCTAATCTGGACGACCTCATTTAGTCGACTACTACGATGTTTATCCAGATGTAATTTAATTCCCCATTGGGATCTCCAGTGCTCTATCTCAGGACGGACATCATGCCAATGTATTTATAAGAAACCGAACTGTAAACACTTCGTCTCCGTGGAATCGGGACCGCCCACCAAACACTGTCAACCTTTAACTAGTAACGGCATTTTGTAACATCCGAGGCATTGGCTTCACCAATACGAATGTAAATCCCGTCCACCATTATTTGCAAAATGCGAAACTTGATATTCTAACCCTATCCGAAACTCAGGTTGACTCGTCAACTGACTCGACATATATTCGTTGCCCATGATACGATTTACGTTCGAGATATCGTTTTAAGGGTGGAATCTGCATCTTCACTCGGTATGATTTAGCTTGGCAAAGAGAAGAACCGTTAAAAAAATCGAAAATCGATCGATCCGGGTTGTTGTGGACGGCGAATGTTCGGATCTGTATCCCGTTAATTCCAGGGGGCCTCCAGATTCTATTTTGGCTCCAACCTTGTTTTTGCTTCACATAAATGATTTGTTGGAGTCAACGGATAACAGTGTGTTCAGTTTTGCGGATGATAGTACGCTTGTTTCCTCTTTTTCGAATGATCGGCCGATTGGTGCATCAACGTCACACCAGCTGAGATGTAGCCAGATCGACCCTCTGAATCGGGATCTGGATAAGGTCGTACAGTGGGGAAAGACCAATCTCGTCGACTTCAATGCAACGAAGATACAGTATACAACATTCACAATGAAAAGTGAATCATCGATTACACAGCTGACGATGAATGGCCAGGCCCTCGAATCTGGGATATGCTTGAAATTGCTCGGCGTCAGGTCTGTGGTAATGTATCGTGGCATAAACACGTGTCGAACATCGCCGGGTCCGCCTCAGGAAAACTAAGCTATCTTTTTAGAGCCAAGAAATATTTTACACCGGCCCAACTTTTTCTTCTGTATAAATCACCAGATACCTGAGGCGATTATGCGAACACCCTGGATCTGTTTTTGACATCCGAACCGAGCATTTATGCCGTGGACGTTCCTGCACCACTGGGAAACTCAGATCACTGCTTGGTATCGGTCGCGCAACCACTTGCATTTCAAGCGAATAACCTTTCCGTGGCCGGAGGTGTGCTTTGGAGACCCCGATGTTAACCCATGCACGGAGTCGCTCACAGAGATTATTCTTTTCGGGGTGGAGATCTACATTCCGCATTCCATCAAACGAAGTTCATCTGATAACCCTTGGTTTGATAAAAAATGCGAGCAGATTATAGCGGAAAAAAACAAAGCTTGTAAACAATGGCGCTCCAATCCCACCGAGGTTAACAGAACGAATTTTGTTAGAATCAGAAACGCGTGCAACCAGGCGATTGATACCGCGAAGAAGGTTCAAAACGACAACAACAAACTGTTTGAGAACCCAACTGATTCGCGCCCTATCAGCTATTGCCATCGTCGGTTTTTCGTCCTTTCCTCCGTTAGAAACGGGCAGCGGGGCACGGGCCACGAATTTCACAGATGAAGCCAATATTTTAGCGAATTTATTTTCCACAAATTCGACTCTGCTGGTCTTTTGGAACAACCTGTGATCGCGCCGATACAATCTTCAGTGCCCGATGTAAAGTTCCGGCCAGGTGCTCTTGAACGCATTCACCGCAGACTGCAACCAGCGCGGAATACCAATAGCTCTTAAAATTGTCACAGGTTTTGGCAAAATCTTTCGCTTATATTATGGCCAGAAAACCTTTCCTGCCTGCTGAAAAACCTCTCGAACTCAACCGATCCCAAGAAGGGGAAAAAGTGTCTCCCGCTGTCTATGTTACTCGAGATGATGCAAAAGGACTTCAACATCGAGTTGATTAAATACTTGGAATACAACTACTACTATTTATTTGCCTATAGGAACCCGGAAGTTCATGAACTCACTAACTCGGCTGCGCCAATGCTCCCTATCCTGTGCACTCTCCTTGCACGCTTGACCATCTGATCCGATCTCCTCAAGATCAAGCCTTACATTGTCCTCTCATCTCCGTCCTACCAAGTTCATTTTGTTCCAAGTTCATAAATGAAAATGAAATGAACTTGGAATACAGCGGACTTCTAAATGAAAGCCAATACGGATTCGGTAGCAGATGGTCGACGGGAGGACTTTTGACCTTTCTAACTGACATCTGGACATTTGCAATTGAAAAACATGGTGTATTAACGGCGGTCGCGTTAAATATCTCCACGGCTTTTGGCTGAGTCTGGCGGTTCGAATTGTTGTAGAGGCGTATCTTCAAATCTGTATTCTGTTAATTCCGGTGTGCCTCAGTGTTCAATTTTATCTGCAACGCGTTTTTGCTTCATATTATAGATTTATTAGAATCAAGGGCTAGCAAAATACTCAGTTTTGCGGATGACAGTACACTCTCATTCTTGCATGATAGGCCGATTAACGCATCAACCTCGTATCAGCAGATATATAGCCAATTCGACTCTTTGGATCAGGATCTAGATAAAACCATTCAATGGGGCGAGGGCAATCTCTTTGGTTTCAATACAACGAAAACACAATATACAATGTTCATAAGGAAAAATGGATCGTCGTTTCCAAAGCTGATGATTAATGGGTAGGCCTTTAATAATGAATGGCATGAATTTGCTCGGCATCACGGTCTGTGGGATTGTATCGAATATCCCCAGATCCGCTTCCAGAAATCTGAGATGCAATATCTTTTTAGAGCGAAAATATATTTGATCCCGACCCAACTTCTTCTCTTCTACAAATCTTAGATTATATCCGCAATCGAATATTTTCGACCCTCCATCTATTTGATATCGTACAGAGACGGGCAATCCACCTGATCAAAAATGCAGCGCTGAATTCGGGAGTGCGGTCGGCATCACATTGAAAATACTTAGCGGACTTTTGTCTGTTTTACAGATATTATCACGGGGATTGGTCCTCAGAAATTTGTGGTGTTATTCCGCGGAAATCGATTTATTTACGCTCCACAAGACAATCCGATGGATCCCATCAATTTGGTGTCCATCTCCCGGCTACATGTACATCTCTTTACCAAAACCTGTTCTATTACAGAACAAAAGCTATGGAACTCCCTCCCCGCGCGAGTGTTGCCGGAAAATTGCAAAGGAAGATCTTCCAGCCAACTTTTTCAAATGATAATGGAATTCGAATTATTACGTTCGCAGTGTCAAAAGATCTGCTAGTGAACAGCACAATGTTCAAGCACAAGCAAATTCATAAAGCCACATGGATATCACTCGAATATCCTTGGCGTAAGATCATATAGATGAGCAGATTGCGACTCCGATCATTTTCTAGTGATGGGCAAAATCAGGTGTCGCCTCGCAGCAATCCCACATAGGCAGTCACGGGAGACGTGCAAAAAGTTCGACACTGATAAACTGAAAGACTTACGTAAAAGGGCTGAATATCAAAACGAACTAACGAATAGATTCAGCATTCTAGAGAATGGGAGCAGTGAGGAAGAGGAAGCTAATAGTGTGGACACTAAGTGGACATCGATCAGAGACACAATCAAACTAACAGCCCAAAAGGTATTAGGATTTAAGAAAACAATTAAGTCCAAACGTAAACGCCTCAGAGCGATCCACTTAGAAAGATATGATGGAGTCAACGCAGAAAGATACGCGACGATTCGGAGAGAGACAATGAGACTCTTCAAACGCAAGAAACGCGAATGGGAGGAGACTCCGATCGAAAAAATCCTAGAAAATTCTAGAGCAAAGAACATCAGAGGTATGTATGCCGACATTAATTCAATTAGAAATGGCTACCGAGGGAGAGTTAAAATAATTCGAGACGAAAACGGCTGTCTGGTCACAGAAACATTGTTTCACAATAAACGTACCAAACGTACATACAGCCGAGCCTCAGATCCCAGAGCCCTCTCTCAACGAAGTTGTAGACGCAATAAATCGATTGAAAAACAACAAAGCTCCCGGAGTCGACTGCATACCGGCAGAGCTTGTGAAGCATGGAGGAGAGGAGACCGCTCGAAAGATCCACCAGCTCATCCAAACAATATGGGATAAGGAAGTCACTCCGGAAGAATGGAAAACCTCAATAGTCGTTCCCATTTTCAAAAAAGGTGACAGATCTGACTGCGAAAACTACAGAGGAATATCATTGCTCCCAACCGCATACAAAATATTAACAAATGTCATTGTTGCGGATTCGCACTGGATGCAACCAGCGAATTCGCAATTGAATACAACCATCGCCACCATTCGACAACAGTCAGCAAACAGTTGTCATGACAACGCATAAATAACAAAATTGCTAGCTGTCAACCAACTTCAATGACAATAGCTCCTCTTCGTCAGCCTTTCAAGCGATATAGTCGATATAGTTAATCTAAGGAAATATCAAACATGAGTAAATAAAATTCACCTTGATGAAAACTAAATAAAAGGAGTTTTACGTAGAAAGCAATCTGGACGTTCTGCTGGGATTCAACAACGGTATTCGGTTCATTTTTCATTTAAATAACAATTAGTTTCAGACATCAGTGTTGCCGACGCCATTGCGTTGGGACATCATTTCATCGTGTTGCTGGAAATCCGTTCTCCATCTGTGGATCATTCACCGTTGACCAGAGTGCAACCGCTCCAGCCTAAGTACCTATCACAGCCCGGTTCACAGCACAACACATTAGTGCACGTCAGGCAGCAACCCCTATTCCTGACGTCCTCTCCCAGGTCAACGCTTGTTGAACACACGTTTTGTAGAAATTGGTTGCAGTCAACGGTAAGCTACAACCTTAGTACAAGCCAGGAGACATCACTGTACCTGACGCCAGCAACCCAGCCCACAACAAGATCTATTGTTAGTGGAAGGTGTGTTCGACGCTTGTTGAACACACAGTCATTCTGGCGAGAATCACACCGTACGCAGAAGAGATACTGGGAGACTACCAATGTGGATTCCGTAGGAACCGGTTAACAAGCGACCAAATGTTCACAATAAGACAACTGCTGGAAAAGATGTGGGAATACGGAGAGACGGTACACCAACTGTTCGTTGACTTCAAAAAAGCCTACGACTCAGTCGCAAGGCAAAGACTCTACCATATCGGGAGTCCCGAAAAAATATGCCGCCCTCATTCAAATTTGCATGAACGAAAACAAAGGGCGAGTTAGAATAGAAAACCACGTCTCAGAACAATTTGAAATCCGGGCGGACTAAAGCAGGGAGATGGTCTATCACCGTGTCTTTTTAACCTTGTCCTCGAGTATGTCATCAGAAAGGTACAAGACGACAACATGGCCGGAACATCCCTGAACGGGGTCACACAAGTGCTCGCATATGCGGATGACATCGCCGTTCTGGGCGATAATTTAGAAACTGGTAATAAAAACTGTGAAATCATCATCCAAGCGGCGGAAGAGGTAGGCCTAGAAATAAATGAAGACAAAACAAAATACATAATTACGGTGAGAGCAGGTAGACCTCAGGGAACACATATAAACGTCGGAGGTAACATATTTGAAAAAGTTAAAGAATTTAAATATCTGGGAACGATACTAACGGCCAGTAACGAAATGTCGCAGGAAATTAACAAAAGACTGCATTCCGGCAACGCTAGTTGGCACGCAGTCAGTAAGCTGACGAAATCCAAACTGCTACCACGTAACATAAAGCTCCGTGTCTATAGAACCATAATCATGCTGATTGCTGTATACGGATGCGAAACATGGGCTCTCACGAAACGGGAAGAAAACAAATTCCACGTATTCGAGAAAAAAGTTTTGAGGGGTATCTTTGGAGGTAAATATGACGAGGAGGCAAGACAATTGAGGAAACTCCATAACCACGAATTGGAAGAGCTATTTCGCAAACCTACAATAGTGAAAGTAATCAAGTCGCGAAGATTAAGATGGGCCGGACACGTAGCGCGAATGGGCAACGATAGGACTGTGTGTAGAATTCTTGACGGTAGACCAACGGGAAAGAGACCGGCCTGACGGCCGCGACGGAGATGGGAGGACAATGTTAGGTTTGACCTTGAGGAGGTCGGATCGAATGGTCAAGCGTGGAAGGAGAGTGCACAGAACAGGGGACGATGGCGGAGTCGAGTCGGTGAGGTCATGAACTTCCGGCTTCCTACAGGCCAATAAATAATAATAATAATAAATAAAAAAGTAATTCAAAAACAAAATTGGATGATTAATTATGTGCCACCCTGTATATACTTCTCTCAAGAGAGGCGAACTTGTAGCGCTGAGTCATCTCCCTGAGATGCCATTAAGTAACTGCTGTCTATGATCACGAGTTACCTCGCCATTAGAATATTCAGACATTCATTCCTCTTCTTTGCGTTAGCCTACCTTCAAGAATACCATACTAAAAGTTCAAGGATAGATCCCTAATAGTTTTTGAACTATAGCGTTCTAAACAGCACAGAGCAAATGGCGAGAGTTGATGGGGAAATTTACTATTTTCGTACAAAAAATTACTGCACGTAGTCCATTTATATTCAAATATCTCTCCTCAAAATTTCAAAACATTCGATGGAATACTCTTCTTTTAATAAATTCCCGAATTTTTACTTTTGGGCAATCACACTAATTGGGGCCATTAAAGACATCACATAAAAAATTCAATGTGTGAGATTTATATAGGACTCAGCTTGCCTTTCCAAGTGAAGTTATTACTTACAAGATTAAAGATTTAATGATGTAATACGTGTATTTCCTGCAAGAAGAAAGCCCTCAGTTCTCTCTTGGATAAACTTTGATTGGAAACGGGTGGCAAAACGCTATAGGCTATTTGCTTGGAATATGCTAAACAGAAAAGAAGATTTTATGCTCTTACTTCGCACATTTTAATTAGATAGTCATTTCGAAGCTTTCAAATATACTATTTTCCCTTCCGCACACTATACTTTATTCACCCCATTCCTTGTAAATCATTGCAAATACAGTCAAACTAATAAAAAAATCGCAAAGTCCATTACTCCACCACAGACCAGCACAGTTCTATATTCCATTATTATCTATCCGTCTGTTTACATTCCATGGAGAAAGCCCGAAGACCAGGGGCAAATTTGGCATACCTTCCTTTGATAGGCCATTGGTAGAGATCGTCAGTTTTTCTAATTCAAATACTCGACTGTATAATGTCCTGGCTCCGTGGCATCTTCTGCTAAAACGAACCGAAAACTTTTCACAGAGAATAATTAAAACTTTTCAACGAAAATTAAATGTTTATTGTTTTCGAATTCGTTCTCTCGGAAGGACACTTCAAATAAAAAACGCGGACATCGCAGCACAGCGCCGCACAGCACCAGAGCAAAAATGTTGAAAAGATATTCTCCCAGTAATCTAGGATCCGAAATAATATTTAAAATATTGAGCTATTCACTACTTTGCGACCACCCAGCACCACTCATTGGGTATTTCCGGACCGAGGGAAGTTAATAAATTCTTGGCGTTGTAAACACGCACACGGTAGAAATTGGGTGAAAGGAAGTCGGGAAGGCCCCATGCAAGATTTTATTATGCCAAAAGAAAAACATTTAAAATAAAACGAAATAGAACTAAAACGATGAAGAAGAAAAAAAGGACAAACACTTTTTTGTAAACAAAAAGAAATCCTCGGGTGGCGTGGATACCGAGTGGGCTCTTTAATTGAAAAACTTCTTCATAGAATGTTGTTTTTCAAGTTCTTGGTCGCCCATCCGCGTTTCCTTTAATACTTTTCCCTGTATTTTGTTTGTTTTGTGTTTTATTTTTCATCTAGTGATTAGTGTATTTGCAGGCGATAGGGATAAACTGTAGATCGCTATTTAATGAAAATCCAGCTGTGATTGATTTTTTGATTAAGCCACTTGATTTATCCAACCCTAAGTGTTTAGCGTGGGACTCATAATTACGCAATTCTATGTTGTAGAATAAAGGGGGGAAGGTTTGCCGAATAAACCATGTGGTTCAAACAACTTCGTGTGTCTATTTTCGAAGCTACCGTATTCTATCAGCTTTGAAAATGCGTACAAATCCAAATGTGATAACAAGTTCTTATGGTAACGACATTCTTATTGTCACCCCATTCAAAAACCCTAAGATGACAGAAAATCCTCTGACCGTCAACTCGCCGAACAGAGGTTTTAGATCTACAGTCAGAAAAAATCCAACTTAACCCAATAAAAGCCTTCGAGAAGTGTTCTAAGCGATAGACCCTCTCAGCGCATGATATTGATATATTGGGTTTGTACCACATGAAATGTCCGATTTTATAGTAAACATTTAAAGCCAATATTAATTTTCCGTAACTTTGTATTCAATCAAAATAGGATCTGCTGACATCTAAGACATTCTTCCAACGTGATATGAGGTCGAATATTCCTTGAGGCAATGAAATCTTGAAAGGCTTTTATGACCTCTGCTCGGTTCCGGAAGACTTTCTGTCGGCAAAATGGATCCAGATTGCGGAAAAGATGGTAGTCCGTTGGGGAAATGTCAGGTGAGTACGGTGGACGCGGAAGAATTTTAAATCCCAACTGCAGCGTTATTTGTGAGGTATGGGGTCTAGCATTGCCATGCAAAAGGATCGGACCGTGCCTATTGGCCAACGCAGGTTGGTTTTCAGCCAATTTAGCATGCAATATGTCGATTTTCCTACAGTAGTTGATAGCGTTTATCGTTTCTCCTGCTTGAAGAAATGAAAAGTGGATTGGTTCTTTCGATGTCCACCAAATATTCACCATAACCTTTTTTGGGCGAAGATCGGGCTTGGGGGTGTGTTTTGGGTTTTCTCCTGTTTTGGTTTCTCATATGTAACACCAAAAATAATTTTGGTATTAACATAAAATATTTGGTTATCTCTCGGGGGACAATCCTCCGAAGTTATCGATTATTATTAGGATAACTTACCTGCTAACTCTCTCCAACCGGATGGGGCTCCTCAAGGTCTCGCCGCTGTTGTCCTCCTCGGCTCGTACTTTATACTGCGTTCTTACTTTAGATTCTCCTCGGCTCGTACGTAATAAAAACTGGGCTTTTATTCTATATTCAAACCTTAATCAATTGTACTCACTACACCGCCATGTTTATTCTGTTCATTGACCATTTCCAATCACCCTTTAAATACCCCAAAATTGGGTGTGGAAGTGCAAGCGATGCGTTTACCTCAACCAAAACGCATGACCATATTGAGTCCAATGCCTGGCACGAGTCATTCGCATTTCCCAATTATCATTTCTACTTAATTGCCCTGCTTAAGGTGCAGCGGCATTGGCTTAAGCAATTACTTAATTGATTGCTGCATTTAGCGAACCAATTAAAGTACGTTGCTCTTTGTCACTGTATCGCTCGATCGATTTCATCGCTGTGTCTGTTCTTTCGCAGATCTCAGCATTTGATCGAGCCCAATTAAAACGTCGCCAACCGCTTTTGAAGATGCCGACCGTGTCAAATGTCTTGTGTGACACTTGTTTTTGGGCATGGAGCAAAAAATGCATTCGAAACATGAAACCATGTGAGTGACCAGGTGTCGAGTTTGTTTCGAATACGAAGCAGAAAGAATGCATTGGGTTTGTGGCCTTGAGATTATGAATGAAAGCGGTAAGCGTGCAGCTTGGAGAGGTGCGTGTATGTAGTATTTGAATGAATACCGCAACGTATGCGATATTAACATTAATTCCCTGTGGAAAGAGGCGTCAATTGTTTCACTGCGTTCTTTAAGAATTGGTCTGTGCGCAATATTGGCATTGATTGGGAGGTGAGGTTGGTTACATCGTGTGTGTTAAAAGGTTATTAGGGGCTATGTGGCGGGATGCGACACCCGCATCCAACCAGGTCTTTTACGGTTATCATACAAAATCCACTTTCCATCACAGGTGACTATCCGCCGCAAAAACGATTCTGTTTGGTTTCTTAATCTAAGCGATGCGCAGATTTCCAGGCGCCGTAGTTTTTGGGACTCGTTCAGTTTATGGGGTACTCACTTATCGAGTTTCTTTACCTTTTCTAAGAGGGAAAGGTGTCGATTTATTGTCATTGGGGATACTCCCATGTTTTGCGCAATCTCTAGAACCGATTTCGTTGCGTCCGCATCCACCGTTGCTCTTAAAACATCGTCGTCAACTAGCGTTTCGGGCTACCCACGTGGTTCATTTTCGAGGGTGAAATCTCCCGAACGGAACTTTCCAAACCAGCGTCGTATAATGCATTCGTGTACCGCTACATCTTCAAATGCGACATTAATGTTTTTCATTGTCAATGACGCATTATGTCCCATTTTAAATGTATAAAGGAAGAGAGTTCGAATTTGAACTGCCGACAACATGGTAAACAATTCCTGGGAAAAAAATGACTGTGCTTGTAACGAACCCTAAAATTCTCATACGTCAAACACACATACCACTTTACTTTTAAAAAAATGAAAATTAAATGTTCTGGCACAGATGTTCACTCGAGAACTTCTTATTTCCGGCTGAGCGAAAATCGGACATTTCATGTGGTACAACCCAATATACGAGGGTGGCCTGAAAAGTTTCCGACCTAACAAAGATACAACACATTTTTTCTTAAAATTTATTTTTATTTTTCTACATAGTCTCCTTGTAACTCTACACACTTTTCTCAGCGATGCTCCCATCTCTCTAATCCGTCCAAATAGTACTCGGCGTTTTTCTCTGCAAAATAACTGTTCACGAAGGTGATTGCCTCCTCATTTGACGAAACTATCTGTCCTCCGAGCGCAATTTTTAGATTAGTGAACGAAAAGAATTCGCTTGGGGCTAGATCTGGTGAGTCAGGCAGATGGTCAAGCAGTTCAAACCGTAATTCGTGAATTTCCGCCATGGGAACCGCTAAGGTATGAGACGGCGCGTTGTCTTGGTGAAACAGGATTTTCTTTTTCTGCAAATGTGGCCGTTTTTCCGTGATTTCTGTCTTCAGTTGGTCAACAAGTAATGATGCGTAGTATGCTCCTGTAATGGTTTTTCCTTTTTGAAGATAATCGAAAAGATAACTCCATGACTATCCCAAAAAACAGTCGCCTTCACTTTCCCAGCCGAAAAAACAGTGTTTGCTTTTTTTGAAGCTGATTCCCCCTTTGCAGTCCACTGTTGTGACTGTATTTTTGTTTCGGGCGTATAATGGTGTATCCAAGTTTCATCGACAGTAATTAATCGGCGCTAAAACTCGGATTTATTGCGCCTAAACTGCGACAACAGAGCGTTGGAATTGTCCATTCGAACACGTTTTTGGTCTAACGTGAGCAAACGCAGCGCCCAACGTGCGGACAGTTTTCCCATACCTAAATCTTGATTTAATATGTGACAAACACGTTCTTTGGACATTTTGATAGCCTTGTAGTACGGTTCGCATCCGTGCTTCTCGATCAACGAGGAAGAGAAGCGAACGATGGATCCTGAATGGATGCTGTCGACGTGTATCCTTTATCCTGCCGAACAATGTCAAAAGTATACCCGCATGATTGCACAGAATCACTAAAGACGCAAGTGTCAATACACACACGGAAGGAAAACACTATTGATGAAAATCACTTTGTTAGCTGGAGGGAAAAGACCAAATCGCGATTTGAAAAACACTGTAGCGACAAAACAACTTCTTGTTGAGCCGGAATTAAAAAGACAGGCTGATACCTTTTAAAAGATTAATTTATTTTAAGATTATCCATACGTTTGGAGGATGTCTTCTCCTTATGCGCGACTTATGGTTTGTTGATATCCGTCCAAACAAAAAAAAAATTCACAACACCGAGGAAACGACGACCAAAACCTCCTTTACACCAATCACTGATAATTTAATACACGGAGTCTTTCTTTTACTTTTTTTTTTCTTTTTCCACTTTCTTTTCTTGTATTGTCATTACAAGAGTTATTAGTTTTACAATTGTTATTGTCTAGTCTAATTACCTTATGGAGTTTGTTTTCTCCTATTTTCTTTACAATTCTCTTCTGGTTATAGTTTAGCTCTAATGTATCTTGCTCTTATACCTTGATTAACATCCACTGTTTTATCGTCTATGCTTTAATTGTTTTCTTTTGTTTTACTGCATTTGCTATTCTCCATTTATCCTTTAATTACATTTGACTGACTGCGTCACTGATTGCTTTACAATTCTCTTCCAGATATAGTTTATTTCTGATGTATCTTAGCTTACATAACTTGTTTAACATTCACTATTTCGTAGTTTACACTTTAATTGTTTTCTTTTATTCTACAGCATTTATTATTCTCCTTGTATCCTTTTATTACACTGGACTATTTGCGTCACTGTTTACTTTACAATTCTCTTCCGGATATAGTTTATTTCTGATGTATCCTAATTTACATAACTTGTTTAACATTTACTATTTCGTAGTTCACACTCTGATTGTTCTCTTTTATTCAACAGCATTTATTGTTTTACCTTTCTGTCCCGTAACGATTTTTCTTAAAGATGTTATTCTACCTAGTACCGCACTATCTTCGAAACTCCGCTCTTGATTCACTAACTTGCCATTACTTTTCCGATCAACCTCTGACTCCGATTCCTTTTACGATTCACCTCTCCCTAACTCCTAACTTCTTCCTACCACTTCTCGTCACCTTGCGGTCAACACCTCCCGATGACGATATTGCTATTTCGATTTGCAATGACCTAATTTTCCAATTCGGAATTGCGTTGTACTGCGGCGTCAGCCGATATATCTTCATCGATTTGCGCCACAGTTCAACATCCGCAATTGCGAATTGACCCAATTAATTTTGTGCAATTACTTTTTTGTGATTCATTAATCGTGCCGAAATATACAATTAATTACTTTTATGCGATTTAATGGTTATGCCGAAATGTGCAATTAATTGCATTATGGTTCTGGGGGTTATCCGAGTTCAGAAATAGATAGCGTTTTTTTATTTGAGTGCATCAATGACCTCATGTACCTCATCTTTATCTATGATGTCACTGACACACTTAACACGCGCTACCCACTGACTCTTTTACTCGACTTCTCGATTCTCGATGCAGACTCTGTCTGTATCTTTTGTTATTCCTTCTTTTCGAAGTGCGGTCGCATCGCCTCTTATCACCGATCCTTTTTGGGGTTTTTTTCGTGTTATCCATCTGGCTAATGCAAACAAGAGTTTGCGTGCACTTCAGATGAGTAACACAAGATCCATGGGAAATGGATGTGAAATTTTAATCTGGGAATCTATGTCTATTTGTAAGTCATAAACACCTAGTTACAATGCGTATGCAGTGCGATGTTTAGATTGCCGGAATTGTGTGTCGGCGGATCAAATGGAAAAGTTTTTGTTTAGGTTTCATTTTAGGTTTAGGATTTTAAGATTTAAAAGTGTTAATTGCACATACCATGCATGTGAAGATATGCATTGTGTTTTTTGGATTTTAAGGAATTGAGTTCAATGTTCGAGAATTTTTGCTTGACATGGAATTCAATGTTAATTTGGGGATGTGGATGGATTTTTTGGATGGGATTTTTGTAGGTGGGTAGCTATGTATGTGGGAGGAAAATGGAAGGCTTCTTGGAGCACTACAGCGTCTGCTTTCTCTCTCACTTTAATTCGGCGTCGTCTAGCACCATTTGGTGAACTTTAGCAATGTTATCGCCAGTTGTTGCAATTTTTGGGCGTCCCGAACGTTTCCCGTCATCTAATCAGTACTCTTTAGAACATCATCATCATCATCATCGGCACTACAACTGGGATCCGGTTTTGGCCTTATTTAACAAATCTCTCCACCGGTCCCGATTTCGAGCCGATGTCATCCAGTTTGGCACTCCCAGGCTCTGTGCGTCCTGGTCTACGTCATCCCTCCATCGCATACTAGGTCTGCCGCGCTGTCTCCTTCCATACATCCTGAAAAAGGACTTTCCGGACAGGCTCCTCTTCGCTCATTTGAGCTAGGTGTCCCGCCTACCGGAGTCTACCGAGCTTGATTTTTCTTACAACATTAGGTTCAGAGTGCCTTTTTTGAGCACCTAGGTCTTGGATCCACACATGGCTACTAGTAAGACCATGGTCTTCCACAGTAGTAGTTGGATGTTCTGGATAAATTTCTGGATTTAAAGAGCCTTGATAGACCATAGTAGGCTTTATTGGGTTGATCGTGTATTTCTTCTTCCATATTGTTATCGGCTGATACTATTGACCCAAAGTAGTTAAAGGATTGCACTACTTCAAATCCGTGCTCCACTACCCTGATAGTTTGACCAACGTTAGGTCTTCTCTTCGCAGAAGTTGCCACCATGTACTTAGTTTTTTCCTCATTAATGTGCAGTCCCAGTTTTTGTGCCGCCTGCTCGATCATCTGGGTGAAGGAGTCCTGTACAGCCGAATCGGATCTACCGATGATGTCGATGTCATCTGCGTAGGCAAGTACCTGGCTGGACTTGTTGATAATAGTCCCTCTAGTTGGGACGCCAGAGTCACGGATTGCTTTCTCCAACGCCAGGTTGAAGAGGAGGCAGGCCAGACCGTCCCCTTGTCGGAGTCCATTAAAGATGTTTATTGGTTTGGACAGCAATCCCGTTATTTTTACTTGACTAGTTACGTTGCTCATGGTCAACCTACAAAGTTGTATCAATTTGTTTGGAATGCCGAACTCTCTCATGGCATTATATAGTTTTACGCTGGCTATGCTGTCGTACGCGGTCTTAAAGTCTATGAATAGATGATATAATGGAATCTTAAATTCCAGACATTTTTCCTTGCCCTGCCTAAGGGTGCATTGGTTCACTACTCTGCGGGTGCCAAAGTAACTATCCAGGGGTGTCACGTGGAGACTGCATGTCAACTTGGATTGAACAGGAACAAGGTTCGTCCCGGCCTTCTCCGGGTTGAAAGCAATCAGAGACTTTGCCCTGTATGTTCGCTCCCATCCCCCTACATATGATCAATATATCCCAGAAAATCCGGTCCGTAACCTTTCCTTCTTAACCTTTGCAGTTTGTACAAATAGATGCCCTCTATACGCGAGTCACACTGCACGTTTGTTTGTCATCCAGACTTATTACCGAAATCGCATTCCATAGAGTTGACGAATGAATGAATAAGAGACTTTATTTCTGATGGCACTGGATGGGGTTAAGTCTGCATCCCATAAAATGAGTGCTGGTGTTCCCCAGGGCTTCACATTGTCATCCACTCTATTACCTAATTTTATAAATGATCTCCTACTCGGAATAACATGTACACATATACTGAGATGCAATTGAATAAACAAATGCGACTGTCATAGATGCAATGTCTTCTATAACTATGGTAAATCTTTGCAACCTCTCAGGCCACAGCCTATCCGCAACGAGTATAATACCATTCTCACACCACAACCTCACCAATGACAAAAACCTTTTGCGATTAGTAGCACTTGGGGAATGAGAGGGGAATTCACTTGCACTACACTACGCTCACGAGCACACATTTTATCAGATACAATAATATTTTCTGCTTATTTAAGATAACAGCGACGGATTTCACTAATAAATTCGAGATATAGATTTTGAGAGGCAGGAGTACTCGTTAGTGGATGAGCAATACTTGACGATGTTGCGCAGGTTCAGTTGGTGTAGAGTAGTCAATTTGCCATTACTGGGATTAGATGATAAATTTATTATTTACATCTCTAAATTGGTGCTTGTTCGGATACTCCGAGTTCATTCCAAAAGATTATTAGTGTGAAGTCTTTTATTCCTTTTCTCTAAAGCACGTTACTTGAACATCTCCGAAATATTACTAGTTCTTAGTTTTCTCTTTGTTTATTTATTAAGTCTATATAAAAAAAATAACGAAATGTTGAAGGAAATTAACAAAAGACTACACTCCGGCAACGCTAGTTGACACGCAGTCAGTAAACTGCTGAAATCCAAACTGATATCACGTAACATAAAGCTCCATGTCTATAGAACCAAAATCATGCCGATTGTTCTATACGGATGCGGAACATGGGCTCTCACAAAACGGGAAGAAAACAAATTCCACGTATTCGAGAATACAGTTTTAAGGGGTATCTTTAGCGGTAAATATGACAATTGTGAGAGTAATCAAGTCCCGAAAATTAAGATGGGCCGGACAAGTGACGAGAATGGGCAACGATAGGACCGTGCGTAGAATTCTTGACGGGAGACCAACGGGAAAGAGACCGACAGGACGGCCGCGACGGAGATGGGACGACAATGTTAGGTTTGACCTTGGGGAGATCGGATCGGATGGTCAAGTGTGGAAGGAGAGCGCAAAGGACAGGGAACGATGGCGGCGTCGAGTCGGCGAGGTCATGAACTTCCGGGTTCTTACAGGCCAATAAATAGTAATAATAAATTATATGTAAAAAATCACAGTAATTTAAAATTTAGTCTTAAATCTAGTTTACAATAAATCGCAGTCTAACAAGTGAAGTCATGGAGAATTCCAAATGAAGAGGGCGAAGACAGCTGTTGAACATGGTTTGGATGGGTGGTTACCTTGATAATTCGGAAAGAAAATTGTGTTCAACTGATGACTGTTGTGGAGCTTTCGTTATGAACTATTGTATTACTTCAAATTATGGTAAGCCACGAAATCTGGAAACAATTGTATAACGTTGTACATATTCCTTTCTTTTCTTTTTAGATCTTACTATGTCAATGCATTTACGCAAGATTGGAATGCCCATTCATTAAGGGGTTATGCCACTGTAAAGGCCCGAAAACCGACCACTTCTTTAGTATTTTTTTGGATGGGAAAAATGTATTATTAGTAAAACGAAGTTTACCACATGTTTATATATGTATTAAAGTACAATTTAAGAAAATGGCAGCACACGGCCGTTGTCAAAAAAAAACGTGTTTTTAAAAAGTTGTTCTGGGCCATGCGAAATATCTTGGAGTTTTGATCCAGCAAAATAAAATTCTGAAAATGTCTAGAAAATGTCGTACAGAAATTTGAAAATATTGATTTTTGAAAAAATGGCAAGCTTTTGAAAAAAAAATGGATTCTTTTCGCAAAAAAATGAAATTTGTTTGTTAATAACTAACAGGTCAATTGAAAAGTCCCCGGCCTGACCCACAGACGGCGACACTAGAATTAAATCCATATGATTTTTAGTTAGCCCTAACCTTCAAAAGACGCGTGTATAAATTTGACAGATGTCGGATCATTAGTTTGTGAATTATAGTATTTTGAGTGAAGCAACTTCTGTTATTGTGAAAAAAATGGATAAAAAGGAATTTCGCGTGTTGATAAAATATTGCTTTTTGAAGGGAAAAAATACAGTTGGAGCAAAAACTTGGCTTGATGACGAGTTTTCAGACGCCGCCCCAGGAAAATCAACCATCAAGGATTGGTATGCTAAGTTTAGACGTGGTGAAATGAGCACCGAAGACGGTGAACGCAGTGGACGCCCAAAAGAGGTTGTTACCGACGAAAACATTAGAAAGATCCACAAAATGATTTTGAATGACCGTAAATTGAAATTGAATGAAATAGCAGGCACTCTAAAGATATCAACTGAACGTGTACATCATATCATTCACGAATATTTGGGTATGAGAAAGCTCTGTGCAAAGTGGGTGCCGCGCGAGCTCACTTTTGACCAAAAACAACGACGAGTTGATGATTCGGAGCAGTGTTTGGAGATGATCAAGCGTAATAAACCCGAGTTTTTGCGTCGATATGTGACAATGGATGAAACATGGCTCCATCATTTCACTCCGAAGTCCAATCGACAGTCATGCGAGTGGACTGCACACGATGAACCCGCCCTAAAGCGTGGAAAAACGCCACAGTCGGCTGGCAAGGTTATGGCGTCTGTATTTTGGGATGCGCGCGGAATAATTTTCATTGACTATGTTGAAAAAGGAAGAACCATCAACAGCGACTATTACACAGCGTTATTGGACCGTTTGAAGGACGAAATCGCCGAAAAACGACCGCATTTGAAGAAAAAGAAAGTGCTGCTTCACCAAGACAATGCACCGTGTCACAAGTCAGTGAAAACGATGGCAAAAATCCATGAATTGGGCTTCGAATCGCTTCCGCATCCACCGTATTCTCCAGATCTGGCCCCCAGCGACTATTTCCTGTTCTCAGGTCTCAAAAGAATGCTCGCTGGGAGGAAATTTTCGTCGAATGAAGAGGTGATCGCCGAAACTGAGGCCTATTTTGAAGCAAAGGACAAATCGTACTACAAAAAAGGTATCGAAAAGTTGGAGGGTCGCTATAATCAGTGTATCACCCTCGAAGGGAATTATGTTGAATAAACAAAACGAAATTTGCCAAAAAAATGTTTTACTATGGAAGGCCGGGGACTATTAAATTGACCTGTTACATAAATAATTTTTAATATTTGGCAAAACAAAAAAGATGCTCTCAAAATAGGGAAAAAACGGGTACTAATTCACAATACGCGTCTAAAGCCTTATGATGGACACCCCTAGGGAGCGCAAGGTGGTCAACCAAATGGAAGCGGTCTAATCCGCCTTTTCCAGCCGTATTATACCTTTACTTTAGGACGGGCCCGTAAGGAGGAGAAGGAAGAGAACGTACTTTTATCAATTAACTAAACTTTTGAAACCGAACTAGATCGTCTATGAATTAAGAGGTTAACTAAAACGTGATTAAATTGTGTCTGTTTCTGCATCGAGACTCCTCGACGAGACAGCAAAATGTGTGGCGTTGTAGCCCAGCAAAAATTGTTTTCGTGGTCGTGGACACTTGACCAGGAAGGCAAATAACAAATAAGTTGTCACCATGGACACAGCAAATGACTGCCGCATTGGGCACTAAAGAAACATGTTTTTTAAAGCACTAATTTTAACTTTATTTCACATTAAAGACGTTCACATTCATAAAAGAGGTGCTGAAGGCACCGTAAACAATTTCAATTCAACCAAAACGTTAAAATATACTGTCAAAAACAGTACAACAAAAATCAAAACTGTGTCGAAACAGTAACATTGAAACAGTTAAATGAATAGACAAATTGTCTATTCAGCACCTAGCAGCATTCAGTGCCACTACAGAATTTTATGCCCCAACCTTTATCGTTGCATACTCTGGGGCGCTATAAGTTGGTACTCGTTTAATGTTCGATCTACTGTTGCGTCTGCAACAGTGTCCTTCAATTCTCGTTACTACGTAACTATGTTCGCGCGCTCTTCTTCTCCTTTTTTTGGCAACTCTCGACTCTGTTAAAAACCAACTGTCAATAAAAAAAAAAAAAACACAACGGCGCGACACAACCAGCTCTTTTGTTTTTTCTCCACCGTTATCTCAACGAGAAAACTGGGTCATACCACTTAAACGCTACTGTACGACCCAATCAATGGAGATGATCGATCTCGAGTTTGTCGGAGATATCATCGGCGATGAAATAACTTGGCGTTTCTATGCACTAGTTCTATGTTTTATATCTGTGATGTTAAATGTAATGTCTCTTTAAAACGTAAACTTTTATAATGTAGATTCATGTTTTCTGTGTAATTTAATGTTTTGTGTATTATATGTTTAATTTGAAATGTGAATTGTTCGTAATGTCAAAATATAATATGTGCTACTCGTATGTGTTTAATGTTTAAATTGTTTAGTGGTTCTTATGTGTAGTTTAAACATGTGAGAATTCATGTTTTGTGTATTAGAAGTCACCCGTGAATACCTCAAACCAAGGGCAAGAACGACCATCTAGTTCGAAGCAAGCAACAGCATCGAATCATAGAGTGTACAGCATTCAATGTTGTTGTGAGTTTTTTGGCCGAAAGGGTCACACGTTGGACGAGTGTCATTGGAAGGCAATGTGGGTACAATCCCAAAAGCCAACAACATCATCATCATCATCGGCACTACAACCGGGAACCGGTCTTGGCCTTATTTAGCAAGTCCTGAGGCTTGTTAAATTTTCCATAATGATTTATTGTGTCTGGGCAAGGTCATTAGTCTTGCGCCAGGGGCTCCCCGACGGGGAAACGAACCCCGCTCTCCCGGGTGACAGGCGGGTATACTAACCGCTATACTATCGAGGAACCCAGCCAACAGCCAACAACAGATGCACCCAAAATGGTTAAGCCCGTACTCCGCGACCACACCCCACCGACCTGCACGGTCAACACGAAGGACCGTAGACAATCACGCGACAAAGATGGTTAGCAAGCACGAGCCAAGAGCAGTACTAGTCCCAACAGTACTGAACAAACTGAGGTTCACAAACGGGTAAATCGTCAGCACTAAATACACCGCCGTCGACCAGAGTCGAACCAAACCCAGTCGAACACAACCGCTACGAACGCTTCAGAGACTCTAAAGCAGGGACATCGGCGACAGAGGAACGGTCAATGGTGCACATTTTGCAGGCGACACAACCACACGGTGACAGTGTGTCGACAAAGAGCAAAATGGGAAAAGTCGGAAAACTCCCAGAGGTCGGGTCGGAATCCCGCAACCCGACCGAACTAAAGTCACCAATTAATGAAACCTGTCCTCAACTCCCACCAACAAAAGTTCCAATTGTCGAGCTCCCATTAGACATGGCTTGTAGAAGCACTACACGTCTAATAGTGGACCTAGGTGCGGAGCTGAAGGCACTCCAATATGGAACAACATTGGACAGAGAAAAAGCAACTACCCTCCAAACGCTTTTTGGCAAAGGTAAGTCTAGGGCCTATTATAAGGGGATATTCAAATTACCCCAACAAATCTCCTGTAGTTTTCAGGTGATAGACTCCCTACCGGGATTATCAGCAGATGGGTTGTTAGGGAACGACTTCCTGTCTAGGAATTGTAAAGTTAATGGACCGGGAAACTGTTTGGAATTTTCCAAAACAAGATTAAATCCGGAAAGCTTTTCCATTGAATTTACAAAAGACAGGAAGCGGATGTCAAGACATAAGGCAACCAGTCGGAAACCTGTACCAAGGGGATCCGCAGAGGTCCAGACCGCGGTCGGTAGTATACCGGATACCCTACCCAAACAGGGGAAATGCTGCGAAAACTTGTCAAACTCCAAGTACCCCAACCCCATGATGATATCTCACAAGCCAAAGAAAGCCAAAGAAGAAGAAGCATTGGTGGAACACTCACTGCCAAACCCTTCGGAGGTAAACATTTTTCTGAACAGACCGGCGATAATACCGGCACGTTTACGAAAAATGCTTAGACTTCCCATGGAAATCCGGGAAGAGGTAATGCTAGTACCTAAAGCAGTACAATTAGGGATTTTCATATGCAATTATATTGTAGGGAAGGCGAATAGTGCCCAAGTGGAGGTACTCAATATCGGAAATTATCTTCAAACCATAGACCGGATTACGGTGGAATTACATCCAATTAAGGAATTTTCCATCTTTCCGCTGGAAAGTGAGGGCAACCGTTCAACGGGATATAATTCGAATAAAAAACCTTCGGAGGGGGAACACCTCCAGTATATCCGACATCTATTCCCGGAGGAGGAATCACCAAACGATCCAAGGTTGACACAATTACACGAGGAACTACACTTAGGGAAAAACCTAAGTCCTCAAGAGTGTCAATCCATAGTGGAAATATGTGAGGAGTTTAACGACATTTTCCACCTCAAAAGTGATCTCCTGACATATACCAGCGCGATAACGCATGAGATCCCGGTGATACACGATCAAGCACCGATAAATTTACGAATGTACCGCCTGCCTGAGTGCAAGAAAGAGGTGATAAACGAGCAAGTACGGGATATGCTGGAGAATGATATCATTCAACCAAGCAAAAGTCCATGGAACTCACCACTCTTGGTAGTTCCTAAGAAAGGGAGTCCCGATGGAAAAGCCCGATGAAGAGTTGTAGTCGACTTCAGGAAACTGAACGACAAAACTATTGGTGATGCGTACCCTCTCCCTCGAATAGAGGACATTTTGGACCAGCTCGATCACTCACGCTACTTTTCCACGCTCGATTTAACCAGCGGCTACCACCAAGTCTTAGTGGATCAGAAGGATCGAAATAAGACAGCGTTCAGCACAAATTACGGGTATTATGAATTCAAACGTATGCCATTTGGTCTGAAGGGAGCAACAGCTAGGTTTCAGAGACTCATGAACCTTGTCCTAACCGGGTTGCAAGGTATCGAATGCTTTGTTTATTTGGACGACGTTGTCATATATGGAAAAAACCTAGAGCACCATAATGGCAAACTCCGGAAAGTATTCGATCAAATGAGATACCACAACCTCAAGCTGCAACAGGAGAAATGCAAGTTCCTACAAAAGGATGTAGTATATCTGGGACATGTTTGTTCCGAAAAAGGGCCAATACCAAATCCCGATACGACTGCTAGTGTCAGGGATTTCCCCATTCCCAAGACGGTTAAGACGTCCAACCGTTTCTAGGCTTGGCGAATTATTACCGAAAATGTATTCCAACCTTTTCGAAGATAGTACGCCCCTTAACAAACTTGTTAAGGAAGGACGTTAAATTCACCTGGTCGGAGAAATTCCAACAAGCATTTGATAACATAAAGGAGTTATTGGTCTCGCCGCCACTACTAATCTATCCAGATTTTACCAAGCCCTTTAATCTGACCACGGATGCTAGTAATGAAGCACTGGATGCCGTACTGTCGAAAGTCGAAATCGGTACGGACCAGCCAGTCGCATATGCCAGCCGAACCTTGAATATGGCGGAAAAGAACTACGCTACGATCGAGAAAGAGTTACTAGCCATTGTTTGGGCGGTTAAGAATTTCCGCTGTTATTTACATAGGAGAAAATTCAACATATACACGGATCACAAACCATTAAAGGGAGTATTGAACGTGAAAGACCCCACGTCACGTTTACTAAGGTTCCATCACAAGCTACTGGAGTTCGACTACCAAGTCGAGTATAAACCCGGTAAGTACAACACCAATGCGGATACCTTGAGCCGTATGCCCCGAAATTGTGATAGACTCCCACACTACCAAGGTGCAATGTACTAACACGCGCCCAAGCGCTAAAAAGCTAAGGGTAAGCGAAGGAACTCAGGATAGTCCAAATGACGACAAGTCTTCTCTTAACGAGAATCCTATTCCGGCCTGCACGGAAAAGAAATGGAGAATACCATGGGACAAGGTGGGTGCGTTAAAGCAGGGATTACCTTCTTTTATTCATGCAGAATTTGCAACGTATTGTGCCTAGCACCATGTTATAGACCAAGAGTGGCCAACCTTTTAGAAAGCAAGAGCGCTGTTAGAATTTTTCATGAACGTTGCGGGCGCAATAATATGTAATAACATCACATATGTTAACTGTTAAATATTGCTTACAGGCGCGGATTTGGCCACCTCTCTGGTCAATCTTTCGTCCCGGCTACCCTTTGCACTCTGCAGTGTTTTTGTTTTTTTTTTTATTACACTTCTCTCGGGAAAGTGGAAATCATCGTACCGACTAACCGAACAACATCCAGTTTTTTTTATTTTTTTTTATTAGACTTCTCTCGGGAGAGGCAAACCTATAGCGCCGAGTGGGCGCCATGAGATGCCACCAAATAACCGTTGCAGTTCTTTTTGAACAGTTGAAGGTTGTAACGCCCTGGAAACACTTGCGCAGGAAGGGAGCTCCACAGCATCCCCGCTCTGTAACGGAACGAGTTCTGATGCAGGAATGTTCGCGCCGTTGGGAGATGAACCGCAAACTGGTGGGATCCGTCGGATTATCTTATGGAGCGCATATAAACCAACTTGCGTGGAACAACACCACGAATCTTCAAAGAACAGTACCCGTGATAATATCTATAAAACAGACAGAGGTCGGCTACACGCCTTCGATGTGATAGCGGCTGTAGTCCCGACGTCAGCGCCGAGTCCCCGATCAGGCGGATCGCTCGTCTATCCATGCTCTCAAGTAGTTCGATGGTATGTTTAGGAGCCAAGCTCCAAACATGAGAGCAATATTCGATCGCGGGTCTAATTTGGGATTTATACAGGAGAAGAAAGTGAGCCAGAGTAAAATAGTTCTTGGGTCTAAAAAGATAGCTCAGTTTTCCTGAGGCAGACCCGGCGATGCTCGTCACGTGTTTATGCCACGATACGTTCCCACACACCTGACGCCGAGCAATTTCAAGCTTTCCCCAGATTCGAAGGTTGACCATTCATCATCAGCTGTGGAACCGATGATTCACTTTTCTTTGTGAGTGTTGTATACTGTGTCTTCGTTGCATTGAAGTCGACGCGATTGGTCTTTCCCCACTACAGGACCTTATCCAGATCCCGTTTAGAGAGTCAATCGCATTAGAATGCGTTGAATAGTACGCGGGCGAAACCTCACATCCCGCATCGAACACCGTACCGGCCCGATCACAGCTGGCTCCAAAAGACCGGGATCCAGGTTTGAATTCGCGGAAAATAAATTTGCGAACACATTGGTTTTATCTTTTGAATTTGTGACTAACGTCCCGCTGTCCCTCACGAACGGAGGAAAAGGGGAGGAAGCGAAGTTACTGCTGACAGCCCTTTCCATTGACCAGAAGTAGCGCGAACCAGACGGGCACTGAAGGAGTTTATTGGTCACACTGTCGTTGTGAGCTTTCTTCGCGGTATTAATCGCCTGGTTGCACGCGTTTCTGATGCTAACAAAATTCGTTCTGTTATCATCGGTGGGATTGGAGCGCCATTGTTTAAAAGCTCTGTTTTTTGCCGCTGTAATCTGCTCGCAAGGCTTATCAGATGAGCTTCGTTTGATGGAACTCCGCGCTAGCGTTATCATCGGAGTATCCGAAGCACACCTCCGACCATGGAAAGGATGCGAAGAAATCTCGCAAATCGTCCTAGTTACCAGCCCCATACTTCCATACATGCCGAAGCTGCCTAGGTCGGTTATTCGCTTGAAATACAAGTGGTTGCGCGACAGATAGCAAGCAGTGATCTGAGTTTCCCAATGGCGCGGAAACCTCTACGGTATAAATACTCGGTTCGGATGTCAAAAACAGATCCAGGGTGTTCGCATAATCGCCTCGGGCATCCGGCACTCGCGTGGGTTCCTCCACGAGTTTAATCAAGTTGTGGCTAACAGCAAACATCTCCGCCAGCTTCCCAGCCTCGTCGGTTCTGTTAGAATGTATCAACCAGCCGGAACTGTGCACATTAAAATAGCCTCGGGACTTGGTAAATGGGGCAACACCGGATCCCGGTTGTAGTGCAGATGATGATGATGATGATGATAGCTTGATGGGGTGGTATTTTACCGGGCGACGGGGGGTTGGTGTCCCACCTCCCACTCGGCCTTTAGTCGCCTCTTACGACAAGTCGGCCTAGCTGTGAGTATATTCTAACACCTTGCTCACAGGGCGTTAAATCATTTTCTTAAGTTTCTCTCCTTCATATACTAATTTGGTTTTGAATCCTTCTGATCTACTTAAATTTTTAACTCGTGCCCCCGTCTCAATCAAAGTTGGGGCCGCCAGACAATTGTGTAATATCAACTAAATTTCTCTTAACTAACAACGATGTTACGTGAAAAACTCCCAAAAGAATAATATGGTTCTACGAGACAGCCAACTGGGGAAATCTAAAAAAACCTCTTCCGAGTTTAATTCGGTCGTTACATTCCATCAATCGCGACGTTGATGTTATCATCATCATCATCACCACTACAACCGGGAGCCGGTCTTGGCCTTATTTAGCAAGTCCTGAGGCTTGTTGTGGCTGGGATATGGCATTCAAATGCATGGAATCGGCATCATCAGGCTCAGCGTGCTAACATAATCATAAGGATGGCTGGGCCGTGGCATGGAAATGAAATGAATGAACAGGACAGCGGCTCCGCACAAATGCGGCCGCATGTTCTCATAAACATCCTCCCCCCGCTGAATAACAATTCAACCCTGAAGCATGACTGGTGGGACGAAGATCCTGATCGCTGACCATTCGACGTCGTTTGTAGGGGGAATCTTCTTGATTGGGGGATTCATCTGCTGTAGGTGCTGGGAGAAAGGAGTCACTGGAGTTTTCGTATTCGGTTGGCAGTGGTGCTAGGCGGTGAATGGGTCTCCGAACCACTCAGGAGGATGTTCGCACGTCCACCACTCGAATCCGGCCGTCATCCCCTGGGTGTGTGCCGATTACTCGGCCCAGCTTCCATCGCAAGGGTGGGGTGTTGTCTTCTTGGATGATGACCATTGTCCCTGGGTTAATGTTGTGGACTCACTGCTTTCACTTACTTCGGTCTTGTAACTGGTGTAAGTATTCCACGTGCCATCGTCTCCAGAATTGATGTTTCAGCTGTGTGACCAATTTCAAACGTGTGGGTAATTTTACCTCTAGCGGACAGCGTGAGCATCCACATGGGCGGTCAGCGGCTCTCCAATGAGAAAATGTCCCGGGGTGAGTGCCGATAAATCGTTTGGGTCATTGGACACTGGTGTAAGAGGCCTGGAATGGTTTGTTTCCGTGATGATGGTTTGTAATTCCTCGCATGTGAGGCACGCTGCATGCAATGATGATCGCAACAAATGTTTTGCTGATTTCACCGCCGCCTCCCACAGTCCTCCAAAAAGTGGGGCTCGGGCCGGTATCATATGAAACTGTGTTCCTTTGTTACTGAGAGATGAGGTCACCTTATTGAGAGCTTCTTGTGATGCTAACATTTCTCCGACCTCTCTCAGTTGGTTTCGCGCTCCTACAAAGTTTGTAGCGTTGTCGCAATATAAGTGGGAGCAATTCCCACGTCTGGATGAGAAGCGCTTGAGAGCGCCGATGAACCCCTCTGTGAAAGATCCGTTACTAGTTCCAGATGGACTGCTCTTATTGCAAAGCAGCAGAACAGAGCGATGTAGCTTTTTTGGGGCCGCTTACCCCTGATGTGAAAGTGGGTCTGGAAAGGTCCACAAAAATCGACTCCCGCATTTGAAAATAGGCGAGCGGGTTGTACTCGGTTGGCGAGTAAGTTCCCCATGATCTGCGTCAATAGTTTTGGGCGTGTTCTGGAGCAAAACACACAGTGCTGAACCATGGTCCGTGTTAGTTTCTTTCCCTTTGTTGGCCAATAATTTTGCCGCGTCACTGCTAGTAAGCCTTGTGGGCCGATATGCCGATGTTCCACATGCAATTCTCGTATGATGATTGTTGTGAGTGCGTGCGTATGCGGTAGAATAACGGGGTGCTTGCAATTATAGGATATGTTAGATGATCCAAGTCGCCCGCCTCTTCTCAGCAAACCGTCAGAGTCAAGGAATGGATTCATGGCACTGAGGGGACTCGATCGGGATGGCTCTCCGTGCTGGTGGATGTGTTTTATCTCCCCTTCCAATTCCTTTCTCTGTAGTGCGCACAGGATCTTAATCGAGCGTTGATGAGCTCCGTCGGTTGTAGCGATCCGAAAACACGGCTCTGACAGTGGATCGGGGTCCCAAAACGCAATATGTATGCCACGATACATTGAAGTCGCTGGAACGAGTTCCTATGGTTGATGCGGTCGATCGCCTGGTCTTCTGCTTCTATCGATAAAGCGACTGTGGCTGTACGTTTGCGCTCCACTTCGCAGTCCTTGTTCCTGATATGTGCGGGTGGCCAATGTTTCTCATCGTCGGTGGTACACATGCCACATGTTGCTAATTCTGCTGGACGTTGATGGGTAGGCCCGGCGACAATCCAGCGGGGGCGAGTATTCTGGAGCACTGGAAGCGTTGGTCCAAGTTTAATTTGACCAATAGATAGCAATGAGAAGAAGTGCTCGGCTCCCAGCAGGACGTCGAACCTGCCTGGGTGTTGGGACTCTGGGTCTACTAGCTGCACATTCAATGCGAGCTTCCAAGCGGAAATGTCGATTTCCTGACTTGGCTGTGGCGAACTGATCGTGCCCATCACATACGCTTCGAGTCGGGTGGAGAACTTCGTTGTTGTAGAAATGAGCTCCTCATTTACGCGTCGTGCTCTCTGCGGTACATCCCCGATGCTGTGTATGGTCAAATTTGCAGAGGTCGTGGCTAGTACTAGTCTCTTGATGACTCGTTTGCTGATCAGATTGACTTGTGAGCCGGAGTCCAAAATGGCGCGGAATTCGATTGTTCGGCCATTGTTGTTTGTCAGCTTTACCCGAGCTGTACTGATGATTGTCAGCTTGTTGACGGACGACCTCACTGTGGATGCTCCCGGAGATACTGACTTCGCCTTGTCCTTGATCTGCGGTTGGGGACTCGACTCCGAAGTCGGGGCTTGCTGAGTGTTATTTTGTGGGTGCAGCAGTGTGTTATGCGTTTGATTGCACTCCTTGCATCTGGATCTCACGCATCTGTCTGCAAAATGTCCTTGCTGGAGACAGTTGCGACATAATCTTGCCCTGCGCACGATATCCATCTTCTGATCCGTTGTCAGTTGTTGAAATTGTTGGCAATTATAGAGGGCATGTGTCTTTCCACAGGCAGCACACTGCTGTTCATTCTTGGGTGTGGTGTGGGATACCGCTGACGTCAAAGTGGTTCGGGACTTGGACTCATCCTTCTTAGGGTCCTGGGACCCGATCGCTTCCAGGGATTGAAACCGCACCTCCAGGAATGCCAACAGTTCTTTGATGGACGGGATTTCGTTCGGTTTGGCCAGTGCTTGCTCGAATAAGGAATGGGTGTTGCGATCCAGTTTTTGCAACAAGATGTTTCCCTAGAGAGCGTCCCAACTGCTGGTGTCGATATTGAGGTTCTTCAAACCTAGAAGACACACCTGCGTAGTGTCATGCATGGCCTTTATATGCGCGCAGTTCGACCCAGTCGTTGAATGTGATGGCTGGGACAACAGTTTGTTGATCAATGAGCCCACCAGCAACCTGTGGTTCTCGAACCGATTTTACAGCATTTGCCATGCCGCATCGTACTGGTCGTTTGATGTAGTAAAATGTCGGACCAATCTTTCGGCTTCTCCGATCAGTTTAGTTTTCAAGTACCACATTTTTTGGCAGTTGCTTAATGGCTACTTATGCACCATTTCTCCAAACAGATCGGCAAACTGCCTCCATGTTGAGTAATCCCCATCGAATTTCGGAATGGTGATTTTTGGCAATTGGCCGCTTGGTATCGAGGGGACCTGTCTCTGCTGCTGTTGACTCGTCTCCTGTTGGGAACTACGTAGATTGACCAATGAGAACTCCACTTGTTCTTCGAGCTCTTGGTGGGTGATGCTGTCGTATCCTATTGTCTCATGATCGTCGACCAGCTCTCCAATCCGTAGATGCAGCTCTTCCAGATCTGCCCAGAGCCTTTGGATGGTTGAGAATTGGAGCTCCTGATGAAAGCTCGTTTGTATCGTCCCTCTAATTGTTCGTGCTCTATCAAGCGTCCGACTGAGAGTCTCCCTTTTTAGCCTGTATCGTCTGATACATTTAATGGCTTCTTGGATTACGTTGTTGGCTTCAATGTCTTGTCCGTCTGCTCGTGGATTGCCCACCGATTCGTCTGCACCTTCGGAGTGCTGTTTTATTGGCGTCGTCGCCATCAATTGCTGGTACATCGATTGTACCTGCCCGTATGTGTTAAGGCGGATGTAATCGTGATCCACCTGAATATTGTCTAAGATCTTCCGGTGATTTTCTTCAAACTGAGTCCATGCCGTCCTGGCTTCGCTCATCAGTTTTCCCGTCCATGTTTTGCCAATGGCTGCCTTGAGTTTGGTCAACTCTCGTTGTAAGGCCTTTTGCCTGGCTAGGACTTTGGCCATATCACGATCGTTCATGATACTTTCAGTTCGAAGTACGTGGTACGATCAAAATGGGTGTGCTTCGCAAACACGCCCACGGATGTGTTTGTATCAGGCCTCTTTTGGCCTGATTTTTTGTTGCTGTTGAAGCACCAAACTTCTAAAGCCCTAGTGTACACTAGGGTGCAACACCCTTAGTGTGATCATTTTGGGTAGATGTTCGGGCGCAACGCCACTAAATATCTCAAAGGATATCAACAAAAAAGAGAGAACCTGGAAAGTAAGAACAAGATTAATTGAGAATACGCCGGGGTGGTCAGTTGCATTCTAATTTTATTTTTCGCTTAGAATTCTATTTATACAAAAATATATACACTAATACTCTTACATCTAAAATCTAGGATACAGGATTACAGGATTCCTGTTTACTATTCCATACATGAACTCGACTACAGGATTCCTGTTTACTATTACATACATCGTTTCTGTTCCTGTTTACAACATAGCATTAATAAAACCAAGCCGAACGATAATCGGCATTTGCAAGGTACACACAAATTACTGGAATGCACAGAAACAAAAGAAAAAAGGAACGCAAGTTCCTGTACAAAGAAAACCGAAATATTAATGTTTATGGTGGTCCGTTTTGAGTTGGTGGCAATTCAGTTATCACCTTCTGCTGTTGAGAGGGTTTGCTGTTGTCAATGGGAATTTGCTGGTTGCGGACAAATGTAGATCCTGTTGGTGGGATCTGGTGATGATAGCGGCATGATGATAAAATCTGTTTTATTGCCCAGTCATAAATTGTGGCTGGGATATGGCATTCAAATGCATGGAATCGGCGTCATCTAGCTCAGCGTGCTAACATAAACATAAAGATGGCTGGGCCGTGGCATGGAAAAGAAATGAATGAACAGGACAGCGGCTCCGCACAAATGGCGCCGCATGTTCTCATAAACAGGATCCTCTAATTAAAGTTTTGGGTTAATTAACAGATGCAAGCAATCATTCAACGCAACCAATATGGTCGCGATTTCTTCCACAATTCAAATATAATCACTATGTATTACGCACAACCACCAAAAATGTAGGTACCAAGTTGGAATCCAGAATGTAGTCAAATTCTTGCAAGCACATCATTCAATCTCATCATTAGGACATAGAAACAACATATCCTGCGTGTATTTTCTATATAAATACCTTAGTTATCTGAACCTATGGAATACATCACAACACTTCAAAAGTTTTCCAGTGCCATTTATAAATCACAGAGTACGCATCTGTGCATCGAGAATCGTTCTTCAGCCGAACCGCAATAACTTGGATCGCTCTACATAATCGTGTGTTAAATCTGCAATTCAACTTTCTGGCATTTATGATCGTTGTGCATCTGCACCTCCATTTCTTATAATAAAAAATATTTAAAAAGGGAATCGGTCTTGAATACGTGAAGCTTTACCTTATAAAAAGCATGCGATAAAAGCAAATTACCCCTTCTATTGAAGGTAAACAAAATCGTTTAAGTTTTCTTCCAAACAAAATTTTTTTAATAAAATAGACAGATCGATTTAACAAATCAAAATTGGCATTTTATAAAAATTATGTCGTCTAAATCTGTTCCGTTTTTTTTTTTTTTTTGCTGGCATTCCTTCAAAAAGCGACGCAAAATTTGTAAGGACTGTCCGAAACGAGTTCTGCATTGTCGCTGCCATTTTTGTCCGCTTAAATAAGAAAGTCCCTTTGTGTCCAACCGGATATAGGCCAGTGTATAACACCTGCTGAGATATAAATTTTCCAGGGAAATGTTCACGACCAACTAGTAAAACATGGCAGGCATGTGAGATGCTGCTTCATACTACTGGAAGCGTATATTACAATTAAAACCAGTAATCCATGTAAAGCTGGAGAGAAAAGGATGTTAATCATTATCACATATCGATCCGATAAAGCACTTACCGTTTTGCGGGCGGAGAGATCGAGAGTCTCTTAGACTGACTGGCGAACGTTCTCCCCATTTTATTAATTTCTTAACGTCAACCCAGTCTCTTCATATTTCTGTACCCATATTTTGGTGGTGTTTGGGACTTCTCTAATGTGACAAATTTGGTACAATAATTTCGACATACCATCATAGCATGTTGTTTTGTGTGCACGTGTGCCATGCACGACCCGCTTCATAGCGACAGAATTCACAACGGCAAGATTACCTAACGACGGATGCCTGAAACCATAATGTGTAATAAATAATAGTAAATGATTAATTCTTAAGCAAACCTTACTGGCAACTTAAAGGTACAACCAAATGATTAATCACGACCTTGATAGCCCTTCCTTTCTAGATAGTTTACTTTTTGTTATTCACTTAATTTGGTTTCATACGTCAATCCGTTTCTTTTTTTTTTTTTCTTGCCACATTAAAATTCTGTGATTTACATAAACTTTCGGCTTACAATGTCAGCTGCATTAGTTTTTGTTTCCAACTCTCTGGGATTAAGAGCTTGGTTAAGTTCACAATAATCTCTGATAAAATGTCTTAGTCTCTCAAACGTGTGCAGAACCAAGAAGAGTGTAAAATTCTTCTTACAATTTCTTTTCAAATAAAGGTCTACAAACAATTAAAACTAAATAATTGATTGGACGTAATTTAATGGCGTACTCAGTTCAAGCCTTTTCTCACTATTGATTTTTCCTGAAAACAAATGACTCATGAAAATGGACAAAAAAGTCGTGAACTTTTCAAACGAACTCAACTTTATAAACTTTAGATTTTCGATGTAGCCTCCATCTAGCTTCCAACTTATTCAAACGCGGGGTGTAGCTTACCGCCGAACCTTGGTTGTAAACCTAGGTAATATTATCCACGCAGGATAGAAGTGTTTCTTATCACAAGCAATACCTTTTTTAAGTGAATTATATTTTCTTGCATTTCAAAAACTTTTCAACTGCTTTTAAGAAAAAGCTTTTAACAAACTACCAAAACCTAAAGAAAAGAAATAAACAGAATCTCTCCGCATATATAATAAATCTAAATAGAGCTGTGTCCAAACTAGTAATTAATGCTCAGTAAACTCAATTCGCGTATTACAGTAAGTAATGCTTTTGTTCACTTTCCTACACAAACTGTAATTCCCAATTCAATTAAAAACCGACACAAAAACAATGACAACGCATTGTGACAAATAATAATTATGACTTGGATAAATGATGTGTTTGAACGTAATTTCTAATTATACATCATGTTTGTGTTTACTGTACAATAAGTTTATTTATTATATATATCTGTATTATTTCGTGTGTCTCGAAATTTATGGATACTTGCTGAACTAAAGTCGGCAAATATGAGGAAGAACTTATGCCATCGAGTTGATCTATTTATAAAATTAATTTATTTTAATTGAGAGACTTGCGCTAACTTTTCTCTTCAAAGCTACATGGCATTGATTAGGATTTTCGTTTAAAGGATGAGGCGCCCTGCTAGCCCCAGCATCGCCCCCACACATAAAATATCCTCAAATTAATATTGGATTCAATATCAAACAAATTGAACTAAACGTTCAATTTGCTCACATTGAATTCAACCCGAAAAAATGCAATACGTGATAAACGAACCGTATGTTCACTTGGCTCGCCTACACGCAAAATTCCCCGGATCCAAATGTGCGGACCAGATGGCCCACTTTCAAACAAATATTGGTAGTACGAGGGTTGCCTTTTATATTTCGGGATTAGAGAACAAAAACAAATATTGATTATCGAAAATCACTTTATTGTTTTTCAAAATATCCCACATGAAGATCTATACACTTTTGCATGCGTTTGAACCAATTGTCGAAGCACTTTTGCCACTCTGATTGAGGTATCTCCAACACATGCATTCTGAATGCAGCAACCGGTTCTTCAGGTGTCGAAAAACGTTGACCTCTCAGTTTGTTTTTTACGTACGGGAATAAAAAGAAGTCATTCGGTGCCAAGTCAGGACTATACGGCGGATGACCCATCAAATCGATGTTTTGGGTGCTCAAAAATGCAGTTGTCGCAGCCGATGTGTGAGAGCTCGCATTGTCGTGGTGAAGAGTGATCCGTCTTCGGCGGTGGGTTTTCCTGATTTCTTGGAAGACAACTGGCAAACAAATGGTTGTGTACCACTCAGAATTGACTGTTCTGCGTTGCTCTAGTGGTACGGTTGCGACATGTCCAGTTTTTCCGAAAAAAACAGGCGACCATTTGCTTGGAAGTGTTTCGTGCGCGAACAACTTTTGTTGGATTTGGCTCATCTTGAAACACCCAGACAGTCGACTGCTGTTTACTTTCGGGCTCATACGCGTAAATCCACGATTCATCACCTGTCACGATGTCATAGACGTGTTTCGAAGCACCGCGACCGTATTTTTTGAGCATTTCTTTCGACCAATTGACACGAGCCTTTTTTTGGGCGATTGACAAATTGTGTGGGATCCAACGCGAACAAATTTTTTTGACAGTCAAATGTTTATGCAATATTGAATGTATGCTGGTCCCACTAACGCCTAAGGTTGTCTCAATCTCACGATAGGTCACATGACGATCTTCCAATATCAGGTCGCGCACAACATCAATGGTTTTCGGAACAACAACTGATTTTGGACGACCTTCACAAAATTCATCTTGGAGTGAACTACGACCACGATTGAATTCACCATACCATCGATAAACACTGGTCCTTGATGGAGCTTCATCGCCAAAAATTGAATTAAGCTCATCCATGCACTGTTGCTGTGTTAATCCACGCCGAAAGTTGTAAAAAATAATCGCACGAAAATGTTGACGATTTAATTCCATTTTTGGGCCGAGATGAATCTTTTAAGTTACTGTAAACAACACAAATAGCGCTCGTATGTCAAAACGTTCTGAGTGCGTATAACTTCAAAAATGTCCAACTTTACGACAGAGCTGTCAATTGCCGGATTGCAACACTAGGGTTGCCAAATCCCGAAACATAAGAGGCAACTCTCGTAGTTTACCAAATCCATTCCCACAATCAACATAATTTTCCTAAACCAATTACAAACAAACAAGTTGCGCCATAAAACGAACCACATGTTCGTTTTATCGCCCACCGACATTGAGGATCTTAAATGCTCATCAGCAAGATCCGTTGTTGATTGTTCCTTTGTGGCTTTGCTTTTTTGATCCCAATCCAGAAAAGATTAAAAAAAATGAATGGCGGGTGGCAAAAGGGTCATGCAAACAAAAGAATGTATCCTTCGGTCTGCATGATCGAAGGAAAGAGTTTTCGTTCGAGGACACGAGGAGAAAAAAAAGGTAGTTGGTGTGGGACTTTTGACCGAGACGGTCATCAATTGGTACGCGGAGTGAGTCTTAGAAGTATAAGTTGTTCAGATACTCTGAAGAGGTTTTTTACTGGATAAAGCCAAGTGTTAAGCTTAAAAAAAAGATTTCAATGGACAACCATTCATCAATTAACTATCGAGACCGAGAAATATATGTGACTGAAACAATAAATAAGTAATAAAACTCAGTGGGAATTTACGCGCATGTCCTTTAAAATATAGGCGCAACGTCTTCTGTCTATTATCGCTTTCTTAAGATCGCTGCTCAACTCAATGAATGCATAACACATACTCAAATATTTTCTTGCGACATCCGTCAATTGTCGTACGCATCACATTCACGTTAAAATTAAATTCAGATATACACAGAAAATCATTCTTCAGCCGAACCACACTTGTGCGGAATGCTCTATCTGTTCATATAATTCCTCGGCATTATAATCTCCAGACATTAATGACCAATGTGCGTTGTTACATAAGGGCCTCATCCTTTCCCTTCTCTTCCGGCTGGACTGTGCTTCGCCAATCTAGGGTTTGGCGATTTTCGGTGTCCACGTAACAGGTGATTTTGTGGGGTTCGTAAAATCGTCACAAAGGGACGCCAAAACCTCTTTTGTTTGTGGGTTTCGTATTAAACCGTGATAGTTGTTTCAAACGCAGATGCTTTGCATAGAATAATAATTTCACTGAAAATTATTGATCATTCTAGTGGCAAGCAGCTAATTATGTTTTAACTGCATACGAATATTTTGTCTGTATTACGAGTCTTTTAAGAGGACTTTAGACGGTCAATATTTTAACTTTTTGGACGACAATTGATATCGTGCAATGATGCCACCGTCTGCAGATCATATTGAATAAATCAGAAAAAGTTTTGATTTTTGCTTGTTTATTTATTTAATTATTTATTGCGTTATTCAGCTTAATAAAAATTGTAACCTTTAAGTATTACAATAAGTCAGTTTGGCGATCTGTAGAGGTAAAGAAGCTGTGCCGAAATAAATTATCCTCCGGCTTTGAGAAGATAACTCAGTTTCTTTGAGACAGGTTTAGCAATATTCCTCATATTCCATGCCACGACGCATTCCCACTGTAGTATTCCAGAATACTACTGTCCCTATAATTATTGAATCTCATTATTTATCTAACACATCCTTAAAACATTCTCCTAACATATCTAACATTCTCATTTAATATATTTCATAAATAAACATCCACAATATTCTATATCAAGTCAGTTTCAGTACACTTCATACATGCCCCTGTTTTCATAACATGCTCCTTTTTTCATTTGAAACATGGCTCTTTGATTTTCGTTCAAAGTTTATTCAAAATTTAAAAGTCACAGTAGAGTAAGTAATACTTTGATAAATAAATAAAAGACTTTGCAATCTTCAAACAAATAATAAAAGTACATATATATATATATATATATATATATATATATATATATATATATATATATATATATATATATATATATATGTATATATACATAGAAATAGATATATATTTAATAATAAATTATAGTAGTGGTTCTCATTATAATAACAAGTGAATAAACATTTCTCATCGTGACTAAACTACTTAAATAAAAAGATTTTAAATTAGAATAATCCATATTCTAAAATATAATATCAATAAAAATAAAAGGTCCACGCTCTTCCGTCGATAGAGGAAGCACGGCGTCCCGGACCTATAACACCACTAACTATGACACCGATCAAATCTATGCTCGGTTCGGTTTTACCGATGGTAGGATTTTGTCGATATCAATTTTTGGACTAAACTTGGTTGCATCTCAGCTAATCCGATGTTAATGCGTTCACCGGTCGATCGTTCGGAAATGAAGAAATCGGTTAATACTAGCAAACCGTTAATATCGGGTTTTCCAATAGGGATTTGACAACTTTGAATTTAATTTGTGAACGCACCCTTTCACTAATCATCAAACTGTCACTGTCAATTTATTCAGTAAACTCAACATGATTAAGTACATGAACTTAACAGCGTCTGCAAATTATAAAAATTTGCTACCGAAAAAAAGTTGTCAAGTCCCTATTGGAAAACCCTATATAAAACAGAAATAAAGTTGGTGCCAATATCGAACCCTACGGCTACTTCGAACATTCTCAATCAAGCCCATGTGCCTGCCGAGCTCATTGACATCCGATCTCAACGCGATGTACTAATGGGAGCTATTTAGGCGAGTGGAATTCAATGCCTCTAAAACGGAATTATGCAAAATTTGCAACGTAAACCTATTGCCTATGTAATCACCTCTATACTTGGTAGTCATATCATTTCAACTCCTAACTGAAATGAACACATATTTGAAACCGCGAAAAATGTAGCGAAGCTCTTTTTTAAAAATACAAAGAATGCTTTACCCCATATGATTTAACTACACTTGAAAATGGTGGAATTTAATTAAAATATTTGGTCAGGAGCATCAGAACCAGCACTGTTCGTCCCCGATAGAATGCAAAATAAAGCGATGAATCTCGCGGGAGATCCAGATTATACCACAAACATTTTTCCCTAAGTATTCGCCCACGAGAATCTTCAATCAGAACGTTCACACCGATTCATACTGTGGGGGCTGTTTTAAACGGACAGACCCAGGAAATCTTTCCTCAGTCGAACCACACGAGTGTGGAATGCTCTGCCACGTCATGTTTTTATCAAAGAAATTGCAAAGCGAATTTGTTGAACCTGAGAAGAAATCCTGTAAATCAAAACTCTATTTAGAAAAAATAAACTTGAAAGTTGAAAAGGATTTTACGATTTTTAACGAAGAAAGTAATTGTACAAATAATCGGTCGTTTTAGTAACAATGAACAAAATACAATGTTACAAAATGCCAGCAGTTCGAACTGATTTGGGTACCACATATTCCTGCGTCCCAACCTTGGGAAAGTGGAAATCATCGTACCGACTAACCGAACAACATCCAGTTTTTTTTTTTTTTTTATTAGACTTCTCTCGGGAGAGGCGAACCTATAGCGTCGAGTGGGCGCCCCGAGATGCCGTCAAATAACTGTTGCAGTTCTTTTTGAACAGTTGCAGGTTGTAACGCTCCGGGAACACTCGCGTGGGAAGGCCGTTCCACAGCTTCCCCGCTCTGCAACGGAACGAGTTCTGATACAGGGATGTTCGCGCCGTCGCGAGATGAACCACAAACGGGTGCGATCCGTCGGATTGTCTTGTGGAGCGCATATAAACCGAATTGCGTGGAACGATGCCAAGAATCTCCGAAGAACAGCACCCGTGATAATATCTGTAAAACAGACAGAGGTCGGCTACGCGCCTTCGATGTGATAGCGACTGTAGTCCCGACGTCAGCACCGAGTCCCCGATCAGGCGGATCGCTCGTTTCTGTACGCTCTCAAGTAGGTCGAGGGTGTGTTTAGGAGCCGAGCTCCAAACATGAGAGCAATATTCGAGCGCGGGTCTAATTTGGGATTTATATAGGAGAAGAAGTTGGGCCGGAGTAAAATATTTCTTGGCTCTAAAAAGATAACTCAGTTTTCCTGAGGCTGATCTGGCGATACCCGATACGTGTTTGTGCCATGATACATTCCCACAGACCGTGACGCCGAGCAATTTCAAACTTTCCCCAGCCTCGAGAGCCCGGCCACTCATCATCAGCTGTGGAACCGATGATCCAGTTTTCTTTGTGAATGTTGTATACTGGGTCTTCGTTGCGTTGAAGTCGACAAGGTTGGCCTTTCCCCACTGCAGGACTTTATCCAGATCCCGATTCAGAGAGTCAATCTGTCTACATCTTAGCTGGTGCGACGCTGATGCACCAATCGGCCGATCACTCGAAAAGGAGGAATCAAGCGTACTATCATCCGCAAAACTGAACACTTTGTTATCCGTCGTCTCCAACAGATTATTTATGTGAAGCAAGAACAAGGTTGGAGCCAAAATAGAACCTTGAGGCACCCCCGAATTAACAGGATACAGATCCGAACACTCGCCGTCCACAACAACCCGGATCGATCGATTCTCGAGGAAGCTCCTCGTCCAGTTGCAAAGCTGTTGAGAAAGTCCATATGAACGAAGTTTGCTCAGCAATGCCCCGTGCCAGACGCGGTGAAAAGCCTTGGAGATATCCAATGCGACTGCCCTTGCCGTTCAATCACAGATGTCCATATATCGGTTATAAGTGCCTGTCACGGAATCCGTATTGACGATCATTCAGAAATTCGTTGCATTCCAAATACTTAACCAACTCTGTATTGATGACTTTTTCCATTACCTTAGATAAAATAGACAGTAATGCTATCGGACGGTAATTTTGTGGGACACACTTTTTTCCCGTCTTTGGGATTGGCTGAACTCGGGCGATTTTCCAGCAGCAGGAAAGGTCCTCCGTGCATAAGATAAGCGGAAGAGTCTGCCAAGAACCGGCGATAGTTCTGGAGCACAGTTCTTAAGGACTATTGTTGGTATTCCGTCCGGGCCGGTTGCCTTCCTACAATCCAGTTCACGTAGAATGCGTTGAATAGTGCGCGGACGAAATCTCACATCCTGCATGGAAGACCGTACCGGCGAGATCACAGGTGGCTCCAAAAGGCCGGGATCGAGGTTTGAATTCGCCGAAAATAAATTCGCGAGCACATTAGCTTTATCCTTTGGATTCGTGACTAACGTCCCGCTGTCTGTCACCAACGGAGGGAAAGAGGAGGAGATGAACCACAAACGGGTCCGATCCGTCGAAGTTACCGCTGACAGCCTTTGCCATTTACCCCTAGGAGCGCAAATCAGTTGGGCACCGAAGGAGCTTATTGATCATCCTGTCGTTGTGAGCTTTCTTCGCAGTATCAATCGTCTGGTTGCACGCGTTTCTGATTCTAACAAAATTCGGTGGGATTGGAGCGCCATTGCTTAAAAGCTCTATTTTTTGCCGCTGTAATCAGCTCGCATTTTTTGTCAAACCAAGGTTTATCAGACAAACTTCGTTTGATGGAATGTGAAATATACATCTCCATCCCCAAAAGAATAAACTCTGATACCGACTCCGCGCAAGTGTTAACAGCAGAGTTTCCGAAGCACACCTCCGACCATGGAAAGGATGCGAAAAAATCTCGCATATCGTCCCAGTTAGCAGCCCCATACTTCCATACATGACGAAGCTGCCTAGGCCGGTTATTCGCTTGATATGCAAGTGCTTGCGCGACAGATACCAAGCAGTGATCTGAGTTTCCCAGTGGCGCAGAAACCTCTACGGTATAAATATCATCCGGCACTCGCGTTGACTCCCCCACGAGTTGAGTCAAGTTGTGGCTTACAGCAAATATCTCCGCCAGCCTCCCAGCCTCGTCGGTTCTGTTATAATGTAACAACTAGTCGGAATTGTGCACATTAAAATCGCCACGGACAACAATTTCAGAAGCTGGGTGGTTGATCTGTATCCAGTCGACGGTATATGAAAGATGTTCGAAAAATGTCGCCGGTCGATCGTCATTCGGGGAGCGGTAAAGACAACAAAGAAATTTAACAGAATTCCTCAGCACGACCCTCAACCAAATGATGTCCATATTATTGGGTTCCAACGCCTCCATCCGCTGGCAAGCCAGATTGGACCGCGCGAAAACGCAGACTCCGCCCTTAAAACGAAATCTTGAATGCAAGTCGCATCCTGAGCAACGATGATATGTCGAATCAGTTGACGAATCGACCTGGGGCTCAGTTAGGGCAAGGATATCAGGTTTCATTGTTTGCAAATATTGGTGGACGGCGTTTACATTGGTATTGGTGAAACCGATGCCCCTGATGTTACAAAATGCCGTCACCAGTCGAGCGTGGGCCGAGCCTCGAGAGCGAGCCCGGTTGTGCGATGACGAACCTTTGAAAGTTCCATCATTTATCATGATATCTGCATGATGTTCCCCCTGACATAGTCCCCCCCAGAGATTCGAATGGGAGACTAGTTTACCTCCGGAATTCTTTATATCAGAAGGCACCATCATGACTTATCCCATGTTACATGGCATTCGCCGATTCGGAACGTGTGATTGAAGATGCAGTCCAGACGCCGTGCATCCAAGTCGCCATGAACCCAAAGAACACAGTATTCGACGACAAGAGACTGATTGGCCGTAAGTACGACAATTCCAAGATTCGAGATGATATGAATCACTGGCTATTCAAGGTGGTCAGCGATGGACACAAACCCAAAATCTGTGTTGAATTCAAAGGTGAACGGAAGAGATTTGCTCCAGAGGAAGTCAGTTCCATGATGTTGACGAAGATGAAAGAAACGGCTGAGGTGTATTTGGGTGAATCTCTTAAAGTTGCAGTAATCAGAGTTCCCGGCTACTTCAATGACTCACAAATATGCTAGGGCGATGGCTGCCTTAAATGTTTTAAGGATTATCAATGCACCAACAGCGACAACATTGGCATATGACTTGGACAAGAACCTAAGCGACGAACTGCTTGGGTGGTGGAGCCTTGGACGTGTTTATCTATACTATGGATGTATGCTCCCTATTTGGAGTCTATCGTATCCCACTTCTTTAGCCCGTACTATACTTTTACATCTGAAGGCACCAAATTATCCCTTACGTGCGCGCAAATTCTTCGAAGAAACCCAAAATATGTGTTTCCATCCTGTTACAAGTTCAGCTAGTTCAAATTCCCAGAATTGCAAGTTTATCGGCTTCCCAAAGGCGTGCACATTGTCAGTGGATCTGCGGGGAGTTCAAAGTAGGTGTGCCAGCACGGAAAAGGGTTCACTGAATTCCCCACCGATGTTACACCGAACACTTTTCACCAAAATGTTAAATAAAACGCACGGAATGGTTTTGTAATAAATGGTTCTTTTATTGATTTGCAATTGGGTTTTATTTATTAATTATAATACACTGTTGAGTTTGAATCAAATTTCAGAATGTAAACATAACCTTAAAGTCTTATACCAAAAAGAAAAGAGAAAAGTGACAGGTGTGCTCCAAATTGTAATCTAGGACATTATTGTAAAAGATAGAGAGTCGACTGGAAGCGTTGTGAGGAACTGGTTGGCGTACATCAGAAAAGGTTTAGTAACGGAAAGGTATTCTTGGCACCACGTTTTTTGTGTTCAATTTTTCACTTTACGTTTTTGTTCAACGTTTATGAATAAACAATTATTTTCTACAATTGGCGAGTTTTCTGGTGTTCCCTACCCACTGTAAAACCCCAACAGGTTATGGGCCCAGAACGGAAATAGAGGAGCATCTTCGAGAAAAGAAAAAACGACTTGGAACGCTGAAAGAGACAGGTTAGAATCGGAGCAAGTTGGGCAGCAGTCAAGTTTGCACATTGAGTGAGTCAGGCAAGCAGAATCGTCTTGCAACACGTCAGGAGCAGCCCAACAAAACAAATGACAGGAACTTTGCAACAAAATTCTACACAATCGTCAAGGAAATTTTAAAAAAACAGAAAATTGTACAAATTTTGCAGTCAAAAGTCAAAACTGAACGTTACAGAGAGATATTCTGAAAAGAAGTGGCATTAAGTTTGTCGACGACTGGAACAAGTACTGCTGCGAAAATTGTGACTATGGCAAACATCACAGCAACTCTCACCCTAAGAATGAAAAAACAGCCAAGCATCCCCTGGATCTTGTACACGTGGACATGGGCGAGATGAGAGAATCTTCACTAGGTGGCGCGAAATACTATTTAGTGTTCAAGGACGATTTTTCGCACTTCAGAACGGTTTACTTCATGAAGACGGAGGATGAGGCCCCAGACAAGCTGAAGTTGTTCGTGAAGATGGTGGAAAATCAACTTGGCAGGAAAATGAAAAGATTGAATTCGGACAATGGCAAGGAGATCAAGAACGCAATCACAGAAAAGTTTTTGACTGAATTGGGCATTCTACACACAGCTACAAATCCTCATACACCACAACAGAATTGAAGGATAGAACGTGAGATGAGAACCATCGTTGAAGCTGCACGCTCAGCCCTTACAGCAGCCAACTTGAGTATGAGACTGTGGGCGGAGGCAGTTTCATACGCGGTTTTCACAATTAATCAAACTGGAACGAGTACTGTGAAAGGGAAAACTCCAGCTGAGCTAATGTTTGGACGTCAGATGGATTTGAATAAGTTGAGAACATTCGGATGCGAGTGCTACATTTTGCTGCCAGCACACAAAAGAGGCAAGTTCGACCGCAAGTCAGAGAAGGGTATATGATATTGTCAGCGAAGCAAATGTAAATTTCAACGAGGAACACGAGATGAGCGTGACTGAAGTATTGACTGAGACCAGCGCCGAGGAAGGTAAAAATGAGCCACAACAGCCAGATGAGTCAAGTGAAGACGAAAATTAAGATGAATCCAGACAGCGAGGAAGAAGACAGTGCCAGTGAAAAAGAAACTGAACCAGCCCCGGAAACTGCTAAGAGACCAGTTCGCTCGACGAGAGGAATATTGCCAAAGAGAATTGGAGACTTCATAATGTGGTACAGCAACGGTGCTACAAACGAAGATACAGCATTGATTGGTGAAGCAGAGGACATTGAGGTGTCTGATGCACTAAAGGATCCAAAATGGCGACGAGCTATGAAAGAAGAATACAAATCGTTAGTTGATAGGAAGACATGGAGACTGGTAGACTACCCGAAAGGAGTGAGACCATTGACCTGCAGATGAGTCTTGACTGAAAAATCAAGTGGCAAGCAGAAGGCAAGACTGGTGGCTCGAGGGTTCCAGCAACAAAAGGGAATCGACTACGATGGGACATTCAGTCCTGTGGCAGGTTACTCATCGATGCACCAATAAACATCTTTAATGGACTCCGCAAACGGGATGGTCTGGCCTGGCTCCCCTTCAACCTGGGGTTGGGGAAAGCAATCCGTGACATTAGCGTTACAACTAGAGGGACTATTATCACCACGTCCAGCCAGATACTTGCCTACGCAGATGACATCAATATCATCGGTAGATCCGATTCGGCTGTGCAGGACTCCTTCACGCAGATTGATCAGGCGGCACAAAAATTGGGACTGCACATTAATGAGGGAAAAACAAAGTACACGGTCGCAACTTCTGCGAAGAGAAGACCTAAGGTTGGCCAAACTATCAGGGTAGTGGAGCACGAATTTGAAGTAGTGCAATCCTTTAACTACCTTGGGTCAATAGTATCAGCCGATAACTATATGGAAGAAGAAATACGCGAACAGCTGATCAAATCCAACAAAGCCTACCATGGTCTATCAAGGCTCTTTAAGTCCCGAAATTTATCCAGAACATCCAAGCTACTACTGTACAAGACCATGCAGACTAGTACTCGTGTGTGGATCCGAGACCTAGGTGCTTAATAAAAGGCACTCTCAACTCTTAGCCGCGTTCGAGAGGAAGGTCTTAAGGAGAATTGTTGACCTCGAATGTGAGGGAGAACGGTTCCAGAGACGCTACAAACATGAGTTGTACGCGATCTATCTCGAAGTTAACTTTGTAAGAAAAATTAAGCTCGGTAGACTCCGGTGGGCGGGACACCTAGCTCAAATGAGCGAAGAGGAGCCTGCCCGGAAAGCCAGACATTTTTCCATCGCCTGCCTAAGGGTGGTTATCTGATCAATCGCTGATTTTCCTGGGATGAAGCCACACTGATATTGACCAATAATGACTTTAGCGACAAGACTATCCGGTCTTGTGCAATAGAGGAGAGTATCTTATAGGCGTTACTCAGCAATGTTATACCCCTATAGTTGCTGCACACTGTGATATCTCGCTTCTTATGTATGGGACAAATTATTCCGCGACGCCAATTTTCCGGCACCTCCTCTTGCTCCCATACGTGCACCACGTCTCATGAATTGCGTGATGTAACGCTGTCCCTCCTTGTTTGATCAGCTCAGCTGGTATGCCATCAGCTCCGGGGGCTTTATTTGATTTGAGCTGTCTTATGGCTTTTAATGTTTCCTCAATGCTTGGTGATGGCAGCATTTGGTTTTGATCTTGCATTGGCGGAGCCTCCAATTCTTCTGTGAGCTGACTATCATCATCATCATCGGCACTACAATCGGGAACCGGTCTTGGACTTATTTATCAAGTCCTGAGGCTTGTTAAATTTTCCATAATGATTTGTTTTTTCCGGGCAAGGTCATTAGTCTTGCGCCAGAGGCTCCCCGACGGGGAATCGAACCCCGGTCTCCCGCGTGACAGGCGGGTATACTAACCACTATACTATCGAGGAGCCTTCTGTGAGCTGACCATTTACCAATTCATTGAAGTGCACTTCCTATCGCTCCAGAATGTCTTCAGGATCGGATATCATATTACCCTCTTTATCCTTATAGTAAGTGCAGCGTGGTACTTCGTCATACTGCCGATTATTTGATTCGTTCATTCATTCATTCCTTATTATTACAACGAAATCGCCGGTTCTAGGCAGACTCTTCCGCTTATCTTATACACCGAGGACCTTTCCTGCCTGCTGGAAAATCGCTCGAGTTCAGCCAATCCCAAAGACGGGAAAAAAGTGTCTCCCACAAAATTACCATCCGATAGCATTACTCTCTATTTTATCTAAGGTAATGGAAAAAGTCATCAATACAGAGTTGGTTAAGTATTTGGAATGCAACGAACTTCTGAATGATCGTCAATACGGATTCCGTGGCAGGCGGTCCACAGGAGACCTTTTGACACTTATAACTGATATATGGACATCTGCGATTGAAGGGCATGGTGAGTCAAGGGCGGTCGCATTAGATATCTCCAAGGCTTTTGACCGCGTCTGGCACGGGGCATTGCTGAGCAAACTTCGTTCATATGGACTTTCCCAACAGCTTTGCGACTGGACGAGGAGCTTCCTCGAGAATCGATCGATCCGGGTTGTGGTGGACGGCGAGTGTTCGGATCTGTATCCTGTTAATTCGGGGGTGCCCCAGGGTTCTATTTTGGCTCCAACCTTGTTCTTGCTTCACATAAATGATTTGTTGGAGACAACGGATAACAAAGTGTTCAGTTTTGCGGATGATAGTACGCTTGTTTCCTCCTTTTCGAGTGATCGGCCGATTGGTGCATCTACGTCGCACCAGCTAAGATGTAGACAGATTGACTCTCTGAATCAGGATCTAGATAGAGTCCTGCAGTGGGGAAAGGCCAACCTTGTCGACTTCAACGCAACGAAGACCCAGTATACAACATTCACAAAGAAAACTGGATCATCGGTTCCACAGCTGATGATGAGTGGCCGGGCCCTCGAGGCTGGGGAAAGTTTGAAATTGCTCGGCGTCACGGTCTGTGAGAATGTATCATGGCATAAACACGTATCGGGTATCGCCAGATCAGCCTCAGGAAAACTGAGTTATCTTTTTAGAGCCAAGAAATACTTTACTCCGGCCCAACTTCTTCTCCTATATAAATCTCAAATTAGACCCGCGCTCGAATATTGCTCTCATGTTTGGAGCTCGGCTCCTAAACATACCCTCGACCTACTTGAGAGCGTACAAAGACGAGCGATCCGCCTGATCGGGGACTCGGTGCTGACGTCGGGACTACAGTCGCTATCACATCGAAGGCGCGTGGCCGGCCTCTGTCTGTTTTACAGATATTATCACGGGTGCTGTTCTTCGGAGATTCTTGGCATTGTTCCACGCAATTCGGTTTATATGCGCTCCACAAGACAATCCGACGGATCGCACCCGTTTGTGGTTCATCTCCCGACGGCGCGAACATCCCTGTATCAGAACTCGTTCCGTTACAGAGTGGGGAAGCTGTGGAACTCCCTTCCCACGCGAGTGTTCCCGGAGCGTTACAACCTGCAACTGTTCAAAAAGAACTGCAACAGTTATTTGATGGCATCTCGGGGCGCCCACTCGACGCTATAGGTTCGCCTTTCCCGAGAGAAGTCGAATAAAAAAAAAAAAAAAAAAAAAAAAAGGAAATAAATTTGATTTGAAAATAATAATTTGAAGCACTAACTAGCTAACTAACTAATAAATATAAAATTTTCCAAATCAATTGTGTGTTTATGGTCCCGTTTTTTATTTTCAACAGCTTTTAATGTGTTAACAACTCAACAATAATTGAATAGGTAAAATATTAATTAAGGGGAGGTTCTCATAGAGTTCTTTTAAAAAATCGTTTATTTTTTTATTTTTTGATAGCTTATAGCGTGTTGAATAAGTCCCCAAAACTGTTTTTACGAAAATAATTTATTAAAAAGTTACAGCATAACGAGGTCAAGTGAGGTCGGTTATTTTTCACTTCGTGGCGTCTTGATCCGCAGGCTCTCAAATGTATATTAACAGAGCAATCGACTTGAAAATTTATATACAAGCTAATGAGACATAGTACTATAGAACATGATATAGTAACAGACATGCTGGTGTCATCTGTCTGTCGGGTCGGAAACTTTTCACTCTTCCCTCGTATAACATTTTCTTTAATTCTTTCTCTTTAATCACATTTCCTAAAAAGTCATGTTTTTCAAACCGTTGGCGAAGATTTCTCAAAAACTACTTGATGGATCACCTTTTTTTCTTTTTTTATTTTAAAGTAGATTTGAGACATTGGAGCCCCTACTACAATCAAGATGATATGTGGATACTTTTTTACAGTACTTTAAAGAGAGCAGTAATGCAAAAACCCGTATTTAAAAACACAAATGACGCCATTTTGTTAAATTTCGATTTTCATGGATAATGCTAATAGGGGCTCCAACTACACTCATATTATATAGTTTATGCAAATTCTTTGATTATTGATTTTTGATAATTTTTGCACGTGCTAGAGTGGCCAACACTAAGGTACCTTTTTTGAGACGGTCACATTGCAACAATTATTGTCACTATATTTTTTAATAAAAAAATGTTTGCTCGTACTTTATATCATATTAAGCAATTATTGTCAATATATTTTTTTAATAAAAAAATGTTTGTCCGTACTTTAGATTATATTAAACATGTGACAAAAAGTTTGAGTTCTTTATTTATTTCCTTCTATGAGAAAAAAAATTCGAGAAAGGACTTTTTTTTTGAGGCTCGAAGATGAGAACCTCCCCTTAAGTAAAAAATACTCTTACCTTTTATAATATTTTCTCCTTACCACAAAAAAATTGTAACAGATGCTCGAATTAAAAGAACTAAATAAGCTACAACTCTAGCACATTCGAAATTCTTTTACACAAGTCGTGTGTGTGCAATCTAGTACATTATCGGATCACACGCCGAAAAAATTTATTTGTGTTGTGGAATTAGAGCAGAAACAAGTTAGTAAGGATTATTAATAATTTGATGGTAACTTGTATATCCTGTTAAATTTTGTTAATATTTCTCAATTAACTCCAATTTAAATACTAAGCAACAAGAAACTGATCTCCATATACTTATTTAACAAAATAATCGTGAGTAAATGCGAGCATATAAATTATTGTCCATTTCTGTACCTATAATTTTCCTTTCTCGATTTCGATAATTAGAATGTCCACCAGTAAAATAAGGACGGTTTTTGGGGCCTACAGACCGTCTGAAACATTCCAGTGAAATTGAGCCATTTATTGTGAAATAGTGGGAAAGGAAAAAGCCCTGACAGCCATTGTCCGGTGGCCCCAGTGCATGTAATTCTGATGAAACGCTACTTGAAAACAAGCGGAGAAAATTAAAAACACAACAGTGGTGAGTAGACTTGGTAAAATTTACCAAAAGGGTTATTGAAAAATATTCATCGGTAAGCGGTGTGGAGTGCTGCTACAATTTCTGCAATACTTTCCCTTAGCGTATGTATTTTTATTCGCGAAAACCCTTACCACTCGTCCTTGTTATTTATTTATCTAAAACGTGAGTGCATTCGCACGAAGAGCACGAAATTTGTTTCTGAAAATGGCTCGTAAAAACTGTAGGAGTGGGTTTCAGTGGTCTTGGGATTTGTCAGTGATATGTTGTGAGGGGAACTGCAAAAAACGTATTATATATTTTCTGAGCCTGTTGGAAATCGCCATATTTAAACTGAAGCCGGTCGTAAAAAATCATTGAACTAGTGGCTGTTCTCGAATAGCAGGTGCATACACAATACTACAAGTGATAATTAATTCGTTTACGAGACATTAGCTTGCGGTACTGCATTCATGTAGTAACTTATTTATTTATAATAAAAATATAATTTTTCTACATATAGCCCTGTGAAGGACATTCATTGTACCCACAGTTAGGCCTGTTTGTTGTTGTTAGCCGGGAGCTATTTGTTTCGAAGATATGGGAGTCAATAAGCCCAACCCATAGTTGTTTTGCCAGACCATTCTAAATTCTATTTGAAAGTTATGCTTATTTTAATGGCCTTGAACTTGCGGTGGCTGGGCTGACAATAAAACGGTAAAACAGAAGATTAAGGGTGATTGTTTAACAAGTCGGCCAATTCACTTAGTCATGCAGGTATAACGCTCAAGACTATTTGTGTGTGGTATGAGGAAGGAAGTGTCGATGTATGTTTATCTTGAATGTTAGGAACAAGGAAACATCATATTAGTAAGAGTGTTCAATATTTGTGTAGTTTGGCGTTTGAAGTTGACTTTCAGAGTACAGTAATTGACGGGGAATCGGTGAAGGTTTTGCATTACTCACCACATTAAACAGATTCATTGCGACTCTTCGAGTGTCATGTGGATTATTTCATCGACTCTTATTTGCATCTCAGAGACTTCTTGGCAACCAATTTTTGGTGGAATGGGTAATTCGAAAAGGAATTTACTCGAGGGTTAAATCAGTCCGGAAAAACCGTTTATTTTTGTATCTGTAGTGTCTGTTGTTCGTACCTCCATGGCGAATTCCAACGTGTATCCTATTCCGAGGTAGAATTTGTTTCCTGTGCCAAGTTGGTGCATTGACACAAGAGTTCCATGTCGGCCGAAGTTCTTTCGTGCCATAAGGTGCAATCTATGCCTTGATTCCGCTGGTATATCTGATCATAAACTAGCAATCCTTCACTAAGTGAACCGAGATAATGACTGATACCGATATTTCAGCTTTCAATCTGCTTGATTATAACTTAGGGCCCTTGTTCTTCCCGCATCATGGCTTGGTTACATGCATACTAAGTTATATGCTTGTGAGCTCCTGCCACAATACGATCTCTGTTCAATCCGAGAATTTATCTTCTTATAGCTTGAATTTTACTTACGTACATGTATCATGGGTTATCGTCTCCTTTGTCCGAATTTGGGTTTAAACACATCCTTTAATGAATTCGGTGTTCTACGCGACTCTGTTGATAGGATCTTTATCCTATATCTGCACGTTGGAATCGGTATTGTGAGTGATTTTAAGCTGCTCAATTCACAATGGTTTCCCCACTCTGGATGGACAACTCCTGAAGGACTGTATATACAGCTCTTCTCCAATTCAAGCAGTTTAATTTGATTCGTATGTAGGCCAACAAGGGCAGCAGACGTAAACAGTCTTTCCGTACTTACCTTCTGTTCTAATAAACACACGATAAGTTTCTTCGCCGTTATGTACTTCCCACCACTGCATTGTGTTAGCAGTGTTCACAAAATAAGCTATCAGAAGAAGAGCATGGCTCTACGAGAAGGACGACTAAGAGGTACCAATTTTCTTGGAGCTAAAAAGGAGATCAACCAAGAATGGAGCAATGACTGCAAGGACAGACTAGTCATTCAGGAGATTGTTTTTTATTTTTTTTTTATTAGACTTCTCTCGGGAGAGGCGAACCTATAGCGTCGAGTGGACGCCCCGAGATGCCATCAAATAACTGTTGCAGTTCTTTTTAACAGTTGCAGGTTGTAACGCTCCGGAAACACTCGCGTGGGAAGGCCGTTCCACAGCTTCCCCGCTCTGCAACGGAACGAGTTCTGATACAGGGATGTTCGCGCCGTCGGGAGATGAACCACAAACGGGTGCGATCCGTCGGATTGTCTTGTGGAGCGCATATAAACCGAATTGCGTGGAACGATGCCAAGAATCTCCGAAGAACAGCACCCATGATAATATCTGTAAAACAGACAGAGGTCGGCTACGCGCCTTCGATATGATAGCGACTGTAGTCCCGACGTCAGCTCCGAGTCCCCGATCAGGCGGATCGCTCGTTTCTGTACGCTCTCAAGTAGGTCGAGGGTGTGTTTAGGAGCCGAGCTCCAAACATGAGAGCAATATTCGAGCGCGGGTCTAATTTGGGATTTATATAGGAGAAGAAGTTGGGCCGGAGTAAAATATTTCTTGGCTCTAAAAAGATAACTCAGTTTCCCTGAGGCTGATCTGGCGATACCCGATACGTGTTTATGCCATGATACATTCCCACAGACCGTGACTCCGAGCAATTTCAAACTTTCCCCAGCCTCGAGAGCCCGGCCACTCATCATCAGCTGTGGAACCGATGATCCAGTTTTCTTTGTGAATGTTGTATACTGGGTCTTCGTTGCGTTGAAATCGACAAGATTGGCCTTTCCCCACTGCAGGGCTTTATCCAGATCCCGATTCGGAGAGTCAATCTGTCTACATCTCAGCTGGTCCGACGTTGATGCACCAATCGGCCGATCACTCGAAAAGGAGGAAACAAGCGTACTATCATCCGCAAAACTGAACACTTTGTTATCCGTTGTCTCCAACAAATCATTTATGTGAAGAACGTGTGATTCGAACTGACGCTATGACAGAATCACCAAAAATTGAACCAATGCTTAACATATCAGACTACTCGCTGCGTGTACAAATTCGATTTTTAAACTCAAGTACATTCAACTGATGTGGAATTGTTATGCTATCGCTATGGTATACGGCTCTGATGCATTTTGTTATTGGATTTTCGTTCGGTGTTCTTCACTATTTGGTTGTGTATTGTATGTGTATCTGTTAGAAACGCCACAGTACACCATGACCGAGAGTTGCATTCGATCTCTTACTATTGCCAAGTACTCAAAGAGTTGCTCATTAAAAAATGCGCCAGAAATGTTCCCCAATTCCGTTGCAAAGATGTCTCTCTTCACTCGCTTAACCGCTGCGGAAGATGCTTCATCTATCTACCTCAACTGGTCAACTTCCAAACAGATGGAAGTCAACGAATATTCAACCAATCCCCGAAAAAGTTTTTTATTCTGCCTAAGGTTATGAAGTTACTGATTAATGTGTCAGAGTTTTACACGCAGTCTCCATTAGCGATATGTTATGTTTCATCGGGGTGAAGTTACACGCATCGAAAGTGTCTCAAGCTCTGCTGCAATGATGTGCTTCAGATGTTGTATTATATATTATGAAAAAGAGGGTTCTCACTCTTTCTCGGCTGGCTCATAATAAAAAAGTGACTCGTTTAAACAGCTTTCAGTGATAATCGTACAATTAAAAGTCGTCAAATACCCACGACGGATTCCATCACCGAGAGAAGAATTTCGACACATGAGGCTAGGAGCTGTTTGAGACCTTCGTTCTGCAAATTCCATTTACGGGTTGAATATCCTTCGCCTTCGTTGCACTTATATATATATATATATATATATATATATATATATATATATATATATATATGTATAAATATATATATGCATGTATATATAAGGAAAATGGTCACTGTTTCTTAATCCACGGGTTAAGCATTTTCACAGGGCCAGTACGATCGTCCTTCCCAAGCAATATCTCAAACAGGTTAAGTTAGTGTATTTGGAAGTCTTTTAAGGTTACATTCACTTCACAAAAATTACGAAAAACGACGTTGTGTATATACAAATTTGACATAGAAAAATGATAAGTTTATTACTAAATAAATTCTGCTTAATAGTAACTTAACAAAAAAACTGAGCCCAAGTGCCGAAAACCGTGAACCGTAAAAAAAAAAAAAAAACTCACCACCGTAAACCATCGTCAAAAAACTCACGCTATCCTCTCCCATTACCTCCTGTTTCTCCGACACCGTTGCCTCAGCGAAAAAAATTGGCTACAATCAACTTCGAAACTGATCGAAGCCGTTGTTGCCGAATAGAGCTGGGTTTATACACCTGCTATGTTTATTTGTTATAATTTTTTATACCAATTTTAATATATATTATAGCGAGCTTGGGGTTCGCTGGATTAATTATTTTTAATAAATAAGAGCCGTTAAATCGATTTTGAATTAATGTAACACTTTATTAGTCCGTTGATAACATCCGTTACTTTTACCGTACACTTAACGATCTTGACTTATCGCTTCCGTACTTATCGCGTCTTTTACTGCTTACTTCTTACTTCTTCTATCTGCGTGCGACGTATTTATTCGCTTCCTCACTCTGATTCGGCGTTTCGTTTCCGTCCGTTCCATAACCTCGAATTTTCTACTGTTCATCATCATCATCATCGGCACTACAACCGGGAACCGGTCTTGGCCTTATTTAGCAAGTCCTGAGGTTTGTTAAATTTTCCATAATGATTTGTTTTTTCCGGGCAAGTTCATTAGTCTTGCGCCAGATTGTACTGTTCATAGTCTCCAGTTTTCCGGTACTTTCTAGAATATTCTAGTACTTTGTTTTGGACTTTGTAGAATATTCTAGTACTGATTGTCATATGCGTCACAATATTTTATGTATGTTTAAAATGTGAAATGTACATTGTTTAAGTGAATTTGTTTAATTTATTTTGTAAACAAATGAGAGGTGGTTTAAGGTTTATTTATTATATGTGTAAATCACGATGTACGTTGTGTTTTGTATTTATATAATTTTAGTCTGATTGTATTTAAAATTAGTTAAAAATTGTTTAACCTTTACATGTTATGTATGTCTGTTAATTTGTTATACCTTTCTCGCCAAGATATGGGCGGCACGGGGAAGTTACCACGTAACACCGGTAATATACCGTAACTTCGTACATTCTCGAACCTTGATGAAGGGATTTGATTTCGATGCAGATTTCCAGTACCTGGACGCTGCGCACTTGACGTGTATTTACTATAACCCGTTTTATTTTTATTCACAAACACTGAAATGACAATGAGTTTTACCTGAAAACATGATTCTTGTACTCGATGAAAAATGTTAGAAACTAGAAACGGATTTTTGGAACAATTCTTCAATATTCTTTTAAAAATAAGACAAATGTTGCATAGGCTTCACTTTAACTCATCTTTAAAAGTTCAAGTTTATCAATAACAAAAAATGGCATATGCCTCTGACTCAAGATCTGAATTTAATTCTACAACGTACTAATCTCTTGGAGCTTGAAATTTCTTATTTTAACCTCGTGGAACCACATTTGCCGTGATCGTTTTTTCCCTTTTTGGTGTCTTCCTTTCGAACGGTATTCTTCGCATTTGACCGACTCAAACAAACGTTCACGAACTTATATATTTCTTATAAAGTTTTATAATCCAATTATGTGAGCTCTTGCCTTTATTCAGTTCCCTATATGTACGCATCTTGTACTGCAGAAATTAAATTTGCAAAATATTTTCAATAAGACAAGGAACAAATTAGGTCACTCAACCCAAGGAGATTTCAAATCTGTATTCAAATTTTTCATATTATCGTTTACTACGCTTACAAAGTGTGAAAGCAAAAAATTATATAATACATCTAAGAGATTGGGATAATTGGACTTAGAGTAATTTTTTTGTTAACATTTATTTTACTTAAATATTATTACTTTTTTTTTGTTTCTTACTCTAAATAAACACAAAACTATAATGTCTTGTTGTTGTTGTTTTAATGCGTACGGCTGTAGTGGCACGCAATAATATTCTTTTTTTTTAATTTTCGTTTTCTTATCCTTACAACTCGTTTCTACGTGTACTGTATGATGTTTTTTCTTTTTTTTTTTTTAAATGTTGTTTGAGGGAGGAAAGTAACAAAAACCCAATTTAGTGGTCGTATATATATATTTTCTCTATTTATAATAAAACTACTTAAACCTAGTAGAACTTAAATCTAACTAAGACTAAATTAATTCTAACTAAGCCTAGCTTAAGTCTACCTAATACTAATTAAAATTATGGACCTGTGGATCAGGCCCCGCCACACGTCCTCCGCCTCGCCCAGCACCAGTCCTTTGACTGCCAGTCGACCGAATGGGTTCCATGCAGGAGGACCCGCTCCTAAACGTTTATCAGCCTATCACTTGATCAGGAACTATCAATCCTCAGCACTCGAATTAATCCGACTCTTAACTGGAATGACCACATATTTGAAGCTGCGAAAAGTGCAGCCAAATGTATGGGGTTCCTTAAGAGATGCAAATGATACTTCACTCCATCCAACCTGGCCACTATTTACAAGGCGTATATTCGTCCAAAAATGGAGTTCAACTCCCATATTTGGGCAGGCCCATCCAATACTGCACTACACGTGCTCGAGCGGATGCAAAAACGAGCAGTGAAACTTATTGGGGACTGAGCCGTAAGTCGATCAATTCCGGCATTAGAACACAGGCGCAACGTATCGTCATCATCATCGGCACTACAACCGGGAACCGGTCTTGGCCTTATTTAGCAAGTCCTGAGACTTGTTAAATTTTCCATAATGATTTGTTTTTTCCGGGCAAGGTCATTAGTCTTGTGCCAGTCTTGCGTATCATGCCTATCTCTTTTCTATATGTATTACCACGGTCGTTGCTCAACTGAACTTGCTGAATGTGTTCCGCCCCTTCAGACATTTTCCCGCGATACCCGTCAATCTGTGAATGCATATCAGTTCACGTTGAAAGTGGACTTCAGGCGCACAAATAAACATAGAGAGTCATTCTTTAGCCGGACCACACGAATGTGGAATGTTCTGCCTGATCATGTGTTTCCTGGCCGATGTGATGTACACACATTCAAGACCAATATACATTGACACCTCCTTTCCTTATCCACTTCCTCTCCATCCGCTCGCACTGTGCTCTGAAATTTAAGGGTACTTCAAAATCCCCTTTTGTGCGCGCGTTAGTGTAAAAAAAGCCAGTCTCAGCCCAGTCGAGCCACCAGTAGTTTTTTCTATTGAGTCTTTCGAAATTAGTTTTGTCTTTTTCAGGTATGCTCACGCAGTATCTTGGGATGGTATTTCCATCTCCTATGCTTATTGGCACATACTTAATTGTTTTATCAGTTGCTCGTCTTGCCACATGATACATAATTGATACGTTTGTGGGATCTAATAGGTAGCTACGAGCATCCAAGTATAAAAATGCTTCAGGTGGTATGTATCCACTTTTCAATGTATTTCTGAAATACTCGGTGTTAGGATAGAACAATCCTGAGATTAGTTCATTGTCTTTCACATTTACCGACCGGACGAAATGATTTCTCACAAGGGCCTGAATTGTATTATCAATTGTGAACACTCCGGATGCATCATACAGTCTTTTATTGAATATGTAGTGACGAAAGTTGGAATGTTCGCTTCTGTATATCTGCAGGCCGGCTCCAAGGCATTTTCTTTCAAATATTCTTAGCTTTTCCATATTCGATGGATTAATGTTTCACCATACTGCACTCGCATATGTCGAAATTGGACGTACAAACGCTTGATAGCAAATGATCTTCACATCGGATCTAAGATGGTTCGAATAGAAAAGGTTTTTGAGGGACATAAATGCCGCTCTTGCCGTCTTCAACTGTTCATTTATGTGCTCACCGTAGTACAAAAATTTGTCCAAATGAACACCGAGATATTTAATCACATTCTTTGACTCGATCCGAATACCATCCGCATTCATTGTTTTGAAATTTTTCCAATTACGTCTCCAGTCCGAATTTCCGTGTCTTAGTCGGGTGCGGAACAGTATGGTTTCACATTTTGCATAGTTGTTTCCAGTGGGCACAAAATTCTTGGAACCTGTCGAATTTGTTCTGGAGTTTTCTTTGAATTTCAAACCCGCACCGCTTGCGTACAGCGTAACGTCGACAGCAAACGCCGTTACATTTTCCAAATCTCTCTCCGAGACCAATTTCGCGACAGCATGGACTGCCGCATAGTTTCTTTTAAACCCGAACTGGTTCTGTGGTATAATCTCCTTTTGTTTACATTCGTGAAGATTGATTTACTAATAACTACTTCAAGGATCTTCCCGATATAAGGCAGGAGACTAATAGGCCTATAGCTAGAAGTATCAGTAGGGTCTTCCTTTCTTTTTTATTGTTGGATATACCTTCGCTATTTTCACTGATTCGGGAAGTAGTAGTTATTTAAAAGATTATTGAAGATTATACAGTGCGCTCGTACGAGTTCAATCGGAACATGCTTGAGTACGATTTTCGGAATGTTATCCAAACCGCTTGACTTCTTGTTATTCAACTTTCTAAATATGTATGTCAGATCGTCTATTGTCGTGAAGTAATTATTAGTCTGTTCTGTTGTTAGTTCGTCCGCTTTTAATCTTTCATCAAATCTTAGGAGAGTTGGTATTTCGATATTACGACATCTCAACAGATCATCATTAACTTCACCGGTTCTGCTGCTTGGGATGTCCCTAGCATGAATCGCCTCAAAATGAGACCCTGTCAGATTAATTTTGTCTATAACAATTTTGTCATTGCTGATAGGATAGTCTGGTATATTGATGCCGGCTCTGGTGAGGAGTGACTGAGATGTTAGTGGTAGTTTCGGTTTCAGGATAGTAACAAAGTCACGTGGCTTAAATTGTTTATTGATTTTTGGGAACATATTCCTCCCATCTTGTTTTACAATACTTTCAGCCCGTTGTTTCCAATAATTGTTCGTGCTATTCCGAAACTGTTGGGTTATCAGTGTCTTTACATTCCTGAGTGGGGATTGCAGTCTCTGTAGTTCAAGGTTGTGCGATACATCTTGCAACTGGCGATGTATTCGATTTATCTGCGTGATCAAAAAAACTTGTGTTTCTGTAAGGTCTTTGTGTCGCGGTTTAAATAACAGTCTATACTATTGTGTGATTTCAGTTTTGGGACTGACGACTCTTTAGCCCGCACCAACACCGTGTTCAGGCTCCCAATATAGGAATCGCACTCCCCATTAGAGGGATTCCTATTGTAAGAAATACTAGAAGTAATGGTACAACTCCTATACTTGCGGCCGCGCAACGCTCGAAACGGCACCAATTGGTCTGCCTAAAATTAAATTTAGGGATCTCGTGCGATGTTGCAAAGCCAAGGGTAGAATCGTCAGCAAACTTCATCTGCATTTCAATTGCATGATGATTACTATCATACGGCAGTGCTGAAATTATATTGCTACGGATCGTTTCTATTTGCGGTCGTGCGTCTGCAATACAGAGATCGAGATGTGACTTTCCCGAGTTTCATTTTGTTGCCTTCAATAAAGTGATGAAGGAATCTGCCACTTCCATTCGCTACCGTGTCCAACCAGGCTGGGTTAAGACGAAATAGTTATTCAAATTATTTAATTCCAGTTTTCCAAACAACTTTTCAATTTCGCTGGTAAATTGGTTGCTGGAAGAAGGCGGAGTGTACGCCGATATTAAGTACAGGCAACCATTATCTCCAATAGGCAGAGAGGTGATGGTTGTTTCAAGGCAACCAAAGTTTCGGATATAATGTCTCTCTATTAGAGTGTAGATAAGAGGCTTTCGCACGAGTATCGCCATGCCACCACCTTAGACTGTATGCCGCCTATCTGTACGTACTATTTCGTAGTTTTGAAAATATAACTGATGTCTTTCGTTAGGTTTTGTTTCCCTTAGTAACAGCACATCTGGTTTGTGATCCTCTGCAATGCGCAATAGATCACCGCGCCTCTTAATGGAAATGATGGAATTTACATTAAGAGCAATTATTTTGAGGGAGCAGTTGTGCACGGCGTCATTTTAAGGCATAAGATGGTCCAGAAGGGCGTTGACTTTCGCCGACAGTTCTGCTACAGTTTTGGCAAGATTATTTACCTGCACTTGTAGTATGTCGTCTGTAGTGCTCATGCTTGTTGCATCGGGTCTCCCTCTGGGTCTAATTTTATCTATCCCCTGTCCAGTGCTACTGCGTCCAGTCAGCATATTTGCGAAGGATACACTTTCCGCGAACATAGCTTTGGATATTGTCAACTTTTTTGGAAGCACTTATCTGTGCATTTTTTGATGCGTTGCTCCGATATGGCTCTATACTTTCCGCACCCTTTTCGTGAATTGGGTGACCACTTTTCGGACAGAGTACACAACGTAATTCCTCTTTTTTGGCTTCTTTCTGCACTTGGCAATTACCAGGCTCATGCACCTGCATGACATGCTGCAGTTCGAAGCTGCGTGTCCAAATCTTTTACACCGGCGACATTGGAGGATACCAGTTCTAAGTAATTTCTCGAAGTGTATAATATGATTAACTGGCGCAAGACTAATGACCTTGCCCGGAAAAAACAAATCATTATGGAAAATTTAACAAGCCTCAGGACTTGCTAAATAAGGCCAAGACCGGTTCCCGGTTGTAGTGCCGATGATGATGATGATAATATGATTAAATATATGCCTTATAGCTTGGAGGCTTTCGGTTTTACTCTTCGCTGACAACTGTACCGCTATAATGGGTAGGGTTCTTTTGTGGTTAATAGAACGCGCCGTTGCATACCTGAATGCTTTCTCAAATCTTATGTCTTCCAGACCCAGACTTCTTATTTCTTGTAGGACTTCTTCTGGGCTGAAACTGGTATTAAGTCCTTTTATTAAAAATGTCTGAAGCTTATCTTCCTTACTTGTATATGTAAAGTATTCGGAGTTGGTCTCCTTCAAAATATCTTTAACTTTACTACAATCGGTCTTAGGCCGGACCTTGGGGCTGCGAACTGGACAGCGGTAAATGATCCACAGATGGATCCCTGGTGGTCAATGATTTTAGTGGAGAGAAATTCCCAAACGATGACACCAAGAACAATGGAAGTCTCCCAGAACTTTTCCGTTTGGATAAATTAGCAACATGTTCTTTTGCACAACAAATTGAAGGACGTCTCTGTTTACGCCGTGAACCTGGCAGTGTTAAGGCAGCTGGCCTAACGGCATCAATTTAGCTGTACTACGGGACAGCTCTTTAGTTCCACTGCGAACGGGCAGCGGTGGATAGGATCCACAGACCGAATCCGGCTCGAAGGACCAATTTGTGTGTCCAACAAGCGTTGAACACACCTTCCACTAACACCTGGTTCTTGTTGTGTTGTGGGCTGGCGTCGGGAACAATGCGGTCTCCTGACGTGCACGTTGGTTGAGCAGGGGCGGCGCGTATTTGGACTTCGCCGATCGATAAATGTCGTTGGGGAATATCCGGATGTGGTCACAAACACGAGGGACTGGATGTGCCAGATCAATGGCGGCCGCAACAATGATGCCTGAAACCAAACTGAACTAATGAACGAGAAAGTCAACTGAATACCTGCAGAAATTCCTGAAATAGTCGTCTCTTGGGACAAAAGAACTCGTGGCGGATAGGTTTCTTATTATTTATTGTATTTATTTCTATTGATTACTCTGATTTACACTGATTATTGACTGGACATCCAACTGGGCTGAGCAGTTAACGAAGAAGAATTAATTTGTTATTGGTTGCTTGACAACCAAAAAAATGAGTATGTCAACTCATTGCTGACATTTGTCATGCGGTTGCCACGGGTAACATTCAGTTGCGAATTCGCTGGTTGTGTCCAGTGCGAATCCGCAACACCTATTTATTTGTTTTATACCGAATTTATCACTGCCTATTTTTCCTTTTAATATATTACCTATGGTTTTCATGTCCTCGTTGTAGATATTGATTGGTGGTGGTGCTTTGATATTTCCCATCATTGTTGTTGATTTCGCCATGTTCTTTTTTTTTTTTTTTTTTTGGTTTCGCTGTTGTTTTTGTTGTTTTTTTTTTTTCGTTGGCGTTTTTTTAACTGAGCCATCAGCGCACTGGCTGAGTTAGATGCACATGGTTCTGTGATGTTTTTTTTTCTATGTCCATTGGGTGTGTGTCGTCATCTTCAAGTATACCGAAGGTGTTGTTGCTATCATTTTTATTATTGCTTTTTTGTCTACTAATGTATTTTTTTTTCTCTTTAGCTCGGGTGATTGTTTCTTGCTTGACCTTTCAGAGTTCTTTTTTCTAACTGTTCCACTTTTTGTTTATATTCATTTATTGCTTGCAGAGCCTGTATATAAATTTCTTTAGTGATAAGGAAATCTTCATCTCCACCGCTCTTAAGAGCCATGGCTTGGAGCACTTGTTCGCACACTTCACTGTCTCGGTTTTTTTTTTTTTCTGTCTTGGATTTGTTTATTTCTCACTTCACTGGCAAGAGCTAAGAAAACAAATTCCCGCGGCATTTTTTCGACTGTTAACCGGTGCAATAAATATTACTGGTCAGACACAAAAAAAAAACCACTTTCTCGGTAACCCGCACTAAAACTCGCCTAGCGCCGATTAAGAGTCAGTCACCTTACACTCGCGCTAAATGCCGCTTTAAATAACGATTGCATAACAAGCAATATATTATTATTTTGTTTTTCACCCTTGCGACCGAGGTGATATATTTTAGTTAATTATGTTTCAGTTTTCACACAGCACTGAAGTGATTTTTTTGCACTTTTATTTTAATTTCATTTTATGCACTGTGTCACTTTCATCCACCTTTATCTTTTTTAGTATTTGTATTGTTTGTATGTTTTTTTCTACTATAAACCATTTCACGGTGCTTATTGCTTAATGTTAAGTTCACAATTAAAGAAATTTCGTACCATTTTACATTGCTCGCCGACGCGTTCTGTCGCTTTCGGTCGATCGCCTTCGCCTTCGGCCTTAGAGTAAAAACCCACCCTGATCAATAATGGTCATTGTTGGGCAGTAACATTTTTTTTTTATATTATTCATACGAGTGAAGTTTATTTCTTTTAATTATAATATACACGCGTTTATGACATTAAAGGATCAGGTTGTACTATCTACTTTTGAAACTTTTTTTTTTTAATTGTATTGTTTCAAGTTCGACGTTGCTAGTGCTTCATGAGTGTGATACGTAGTAACTTCCCCACCACCTTTGTCCCAGCGAGAGAACATTAAACATTTAAACAATCTAAAACATTAAACATAAGCATTTCAAACAATTTACATTTTTAAATTAAAACATTCATTACATTTTACAATTAATACAAAAACTTACTAAACATTAGTTAAACACGTGCGTTACAAACAATTATCATCTTTTCAAATTAAACTTAAATACAAAACACAATGTACATTTTCATTTATACATATAATACATAAAATTACATTACATTGATTTGCAAATTACACTAACATTATTTTACAACATAAAATAAATACATTCATGTATACAACTTACAATTTCACATATTGGGTATACAAATAAGTTTCCGCCGTTTGGCAAAAGATGGCCCCACTAGAAAATTATGCAGAAATTTTCAGATGTCAAACCTAATACTGTGAGTTTGAACACGCGATAACAACATAACCTCAAAATATTAGTGACTTTGTATCAGCTTTACATACGTAATTTTGTTCGTGCAAAAATTTCTAGTTTTGTGCCAAATAAGCGTCAGCCGCTGAGGCGCATCGATTGCTCTTGGAAGCACATGGTGAGACTGCTTTGAATGGGGGAAGTTGTGAGTGGTTTCAAAAGTTTAAAAACAGCGAGTTTGACCTGGAAGACAAAGGACGAGGTGGAAGGCCGAAATTGTACGAAGACAAGGAATTGGAAGCAAAATTGGAGGAAGATCCATTCCAAACGCAAAAAAAAACTTGCACGTACATTAGATGTAACTCAACAAGCAATTTCACATCGTTTAAAATCGTTAGGGGTGATTCAAAAACAAGGAAATTGGGTTCCATACGTCAGCTACCGCCTGACTTTCAAGCCGACAACTCTCAGTTTTGCTCGCGCTATTTTCTCAATCACTCAACCGTTATATTCTCAACAATTGTCACAACCCATTATCTTGTTTTCTTTTCCTCGATACCGCATACATATAATTTGATCAAGTATGTAATCCGTTAAGTTATGGCCCCTGGGCCACGTAAAAAGTTTCGTTACGACCCGGGAATTGGAGGTCCAACGCCACCCGATAAACTTTCAAACTGAAATAATAAAGGGTAAACCAAATCTAAAATGAATGCAAAGAACGCCAATAATTACCAACCATTACAAAGTCTGATGGAGGATTCCGTTAAAATTGACTCTACTAACGCTGATCGGTGTTCAAACGAAACGAAAGAAACTATTCTGCCAATTGTGGTGTTAAAATCAACCAGTGGTAAAGTGCGATGCATCTTGAACAATATCAAAATTGAAAATTGTCTAAAAAAACCATATCCCTTGGATAAAAAATATGTTCTCCAACAATTGACATTTACAACAAAATTAAAACTGAACTTCTGCGATTAAAATGTGAGTTCTTTACCCACTCGCGTAAGGAAAATCTCCCACTAAAGGTTATGTTATCCGTATTAGACTTAATTAGTAACGATTATAGTCAAAAATGAAGTTATTACACTCGGGATAAAGTGCTTAGATGTAAAAACCATTACCATTAACTCAACAACAAAAGCCCTGCACAAACACTACTTATTCATTGTTTACATTCAACGCGCTTCTGTAAAATTAAATGAACTCAAGCGCAATTTTCCCACATTGTTCAAAACCATCGTTCGATGAGACTACAAAAAACATCATCCAGGTAAGGTCACCCAATGTCATAATTGCCAGCTTTATGGCCACGGCTCGATGCATTGTCATATAAATAGCTTCTGTGCTATCTGCTCTGGGAATCACAAAACATCTGACTGCAAATCGAATGATGTCATCAAGTGTGCAAATTGCAGTGGGCCACATAAATCTACCGATCCTGAATGCATTAGCCGAAAGCAGTATCTAGACATTCGGGGCAAATTATCCCCATGTGGACGTGGTACAGGAAATACAACGTTCCTACAGCCTCCGAGTGATAAACATCAACCACTGCCCGACCGATTATCCCTTGTTAATTTTCCTCCACTACCAAGACCTGTACATCAACCTCCACTTCCTTCATCTACCCGGGCTTCTGGCCTCGATCAAACCCAGCAACCTTCCAACAGTGATACGACACACACTAAGAAAAATCCATCTGAAACTCTCAATAACGATAACCTATTCTCTTTTAGCGAAATTAACTCTCTTCTTAATGAAGTTGTATCCAAGCTTAGTGCATGTCACACCAAATTTGACCAATTTAACGTCATTACCTCCGTTTGGCAGCACTGTTTGTGTTTGTTACTGCCATTTTTGTTGTTTAGTTTTGCTTGTCATTTTGTTATGCTAATTAGTTTAGTTTTCGTTTCGTTGTCGTAGCAATTAGTTGTTTCTCGTTCGTTTTCTATCATAAAAGATAGTTATTGCTCGTTCGTTTAGATTAGATTTAAAGATAGTTTTAGTTCGTTTTTCGTAATAATTGTATTATTTTCGTTCGTTGCCAACATTTTCGCAATAAAGAGTTCCATAATAGGAAACATTGCGTTTAATTTATAATGTAAACGCACCGGGACCACATGGTCCATCGAGCCGGATCGGTTTTAATTTAAAGAATCAGTGCTCTTTTTGTTTAATCGGTCTTGAAAAACAATTTGCAACTTTTTGAACATTTAAATCAGTAGTTTATTTTAACTGGCCTTAGCCGAGCAACATAGTTTATTCAATTCGAAGAAAGAAGAACTTAGTGGATCACGTTTTCGTGAATTATTGTGTTCGGTGGAAAAATTCAATAACATCTTGCCTTCATTCGAAAAACAGCATCTTGCGTTCATTACATTTAAATAAAACAAATAATAGTTGGATTGTTCGTGAATAATTGAGATCCGTGAAAGGATTAAAAACGTTTAAATAAATCATAATTCGAAGGATTAACTAAATACGGCTTTTTGATGCCTTTTGAGCAAGTTAGTTCCATTATTATAATGGATCTCAACTGACTTTTCCCGTCCCGAAAGGAAGCGCTTTAGGCTGGCGATAAAATCCTCGGTGGCGAATCCACCGACTAATTCTAAATGAACCGTCTTCGTAAGTCAAACGTACTCCGCCGGGCAAACCTTCCACCGAACTTTGTTGCGATGTTGCCTTTCTTTAATATAGAAGGTTCTACAAGAAATTTTAGAACAGCTATCGTACATGTTTTGGATAACACCCTTGTTGCGATAATCAATTAATTGATCTCTGTGAATTGCACGTTCCTCACAAAAAGATCCAACGAAAAGTGTTTTTCACGATCTATGAACAATTAGTTCATTATACATATATAGTTGTGCGCCTTGTTTCGAGGCCACCGATATTATGAAATTACTTTCATAGATATTTTCTTTGTATTGTGCCAATGCACGAGGCAAAGTCCCTTTGGGAATATTTTACTAATCCAAGCAATCTCGAAGAATCGTCCGTGCTGATGCATGTGCCGGAATGTGGGAAGATACCTTCTGCTTTGGTGTTCCAGGCTTGAAGCTAATTTCACATATGTCGTCTGAGGATGGCGATAAATTATCCGACTTCAACTTCAGCTCGACATCGTCATCACTGTTTGACGCTACAATTCCGATGGAATCTCCTGACTGGTATTCGTATGCAGGTATTCCCGATGTGTCTACTGTGCTTTCCTTCGCCCTTTTTATGATATTATTTCCTTCGTAGAGGACATTCGCTTTCACCAATGGAACGATAGATATTTCCGATGCGGCCAACGGCATCTTTGGTGTAACACATTTGAATTGTAGATGCGAATCGTCTTTGTCTTTGTTATTTGTAACTGTAATAACCGAACTTTCTCCACAATCCTTCTCAATAATTTTTGATTTAAGTATATTAGTATATACCGAAAAAGGTTCTTTGGCATGCTCGCTTCGAAGTCTCGCAGCGATGCCATAAGCCTGGAAATATAGCTCCTCAAAGTCGGTTCTATGTTCAAGAAGCTCCTCAGTTAGTTCTAATGAATCCTCCAGAGCTTCCTGAACGAACATAAACATTTAAAAAAAAAACAATTCCATTCTGAAATAAAACAAATAATATTTGGATTCGTATTAACTGTGTGGTTATTTTCGTTCGTTGCCAACATTGTGTTGTGTCTTTTCGCAATAAAGAGTTTCATAATAGGAAACATTGCGTTTAATTTTTTCGTCGTCGTTCGCTCCCGGTAAACGCACCGGGATTCAACAACCTCATTAGCTATCAAATATTTATATTCAAAACAATCATGTTAATTAACTCTCTTAGCATTATAACTTGGCATGTGAGAAGCATCAAGAACAAACAGCATGCATTTTTTAACTTCTTAATAAATTTTAATATTGGTATTGCACTTGTTTCAGAAACCTGGCTCAAACAAGACATTTCTTTCTCTCATCTAAATTACGTATGTTGTCGCTTAGACAGAGTACATGCTAGTGGTGGTGGTGTTGCCATTGTTGTAAAAAAATCTATAGAACATACCTTGCGTCCTTCACTGCGCCTTAAAGTAATTGAAGAAATTAGTATTGATGTTACATTAAGTGATAACTCCAAAGTATCTTTTCGGTATATTTCCCTTGAGGAAATGGAAACATTGAAAAATCTACTTACTTTAAGCGGGATCTGCATAAATTATATAGACTCAATACTCGTAACAAGGTAATTGTCGGTGGTGATCTAAACTGTCGACATCAGTCGTGGTAATTGTCTTAGGGCAAACTGCTGGGGTAGCATTTTATTAGATTTTACTGAATCCAGCCCAAGTTTTCTATACTTTATCCACTTCTCCGCACCTATGTATATCCCATCGACTGCTAACAAGAACCCCTCAACTCTCGATCTATATATTACTACTATTCCAAATTACTGCTCAGTACCATTAACTCTTAATGCGTTAAGTTCAGACCATCTTCCGATTAGTCTCACTGTGAACCATACAGTATCGGTCAAACATACCAGTTTATACTACAACTATTCCCCCGCCAACTGGAATTGTTATAAATCATATATAAACAGGTACCCAGTTCTAGGCGATACTAGCCTAAATTCTATAACCTGCAGCGAGCACATTGATATTTTATGTAACAATTTTGTTTCTGTTATCAATAGATCGGCTGATCTTGCGAAACCTAAATGTCCCAGAGCTCCAGTCGATAAGGCACTGCTTCCTGAAAATATCTTACATCTGATTAGGCTACGAAACTCTGAAAGAATAAAATGGCTTTGTCATAGAATCGATTGCTTTCTAGTTAATGTTATAAAGTCTTAAATAATATCATTAAAAACAGAATCTCAGCATATAGGAAGACGTGTTGGAATAAACACCTTTTCTCTCTTGACAAAGAAAGCAAACCGTTCTGGAAAATTTCAAAAATTATGAAAAAGAGAGTTGTTATTTCTTCAGTGGAGAAATCGAATGTTCTTGCAAACACGTTTAGTAAGAACCACTCCATATATATGCATCGAAGCGACGCGTATACTGAGGCTGAAGTTGCTAACACTATCCATGTACTTTCTCAATCACCAGCTGAATGTACTTACGCAACTAATATTAGCAAAGTTAAAGAATGGATAAAAAATCGACATCAAAAAATTAATTAAAGCACTTCCACATGCTGCAAGTAACTATTTAACGTTTATTTTCAACGCTTGTCTTAGGAACTGTTATTTTCCGGACTGTTGGAAAACAGCAAAAGTATTACCTATCGCGAAACCCGGCGAACCGAAGAACAGACCAAAAGCTACAGACCTATTAGTCGTCTAAGCTGTCTGAGTAAGCTCTTAGACAAAAAATATTAAGGAAAAAATTGATTTTTTCGTGGAAGCCAATAATATCCTACCTACTAACTTTTAGTTCTGTTTTCGTAGTGGTCACAACACAATCCACCAAGTTTTGCGCATTAAAACCCACATAGCTAATAAATTCACCGACAAGGAGTCAACGGGACTGGTTCTTTTAGACATCGAAAAAGCCTCTACTCACCACATCCATTATGGTGTACCCCAAGGCTCGGTCCTTGGACCCATATTATTCACATGGTTTGTCTCTGATTTACCATGTCCAGGTGAAAATATTCAAGTAGCTATGTTTGCCGATGATACGGCCATATTTTCTTCGGGTGCCTTATTTACTAACGTCTCCAACTCTTTGCAAGCAGCTCTTGATAAACTAGCAGTGTATTTCAAAAAATGGAAAATAAAAATAAATGGTAACAAAATACAAGATGTAGGAAACTCTGCTACCTACCAAATGGCACTAAACTCAGTATGTGCTCTGTTGATATTGATTGGTCGGAAGACTAGATATATCTTCTAAAAACACATCACTACCACAATTGACAAAATCAACAAAGTCGTAAGAGTTCTTTATCCATTAGTGTGTAGAAAGTCAAAGCTTAGCCTCGAAAATAACTTTAAAACCAAAGGAGTTCTTTCGGTGTGTCGTGCCCCTACCTCGGGGTTATCATGGAATTAATTGAACATTTTTTAAAAGCTACTTAAAAGTACAATAAAAATACCTGAAAAATCGCGTGTCTAGATTTATTGCTTTCCTCAACAAAAAAAAAAAAAAAAAAACATGAAAATAGCCTATTTTTCGGCCTTACTGATGAGAATGTACCCTTAAAATTAATTTTCAGTTACAGCCGACGGAATTCTTTCGGTGTAGCTGTGCAACTTTATCACATGTCTACCTGTTGCTAAACGCAAATCCTTATCATAAATTTTCCGTTCCCACAACCAAACTTGCAATTCTGCAATTCCCACGTTCCATCTATGCCCATGCGCCTGCATGCTATTTGCTACAAGCAAAAAAAAAAAATGCTCATCACCTTGATGATCACCTGACACCCCATCACCTTCAACGGAATTCCAACCACGCACATGCATGCTATTTGCTATGGGCAAATCAGATTCGCATCACCTTGAATCGAAATTTTCCCATGGCCTTGGGGTGAAGCTGCAGCCAGAGTCGGCGTAAGGTTGCCACCTCAGGGTGAATGGCGGCAAAATTGCAACGTTGGAGTTACCATTGTCGTTGGCATGGCCTTCGACTGGGCTGTCTCAAGGTAAGAAATGAATCGTGGGAAGGAATGTGAAATTCTGATTTGATTTGGGGTATAAATAGGGAATTCCGTTGTAGGCAAGAAACAAATTAGAAACAGACAGCCTAAGCATATGCAGTTAACAGTGTTAAATAACTCAACACTAACAGAAGGGCCTCTCTTTTTTTTAAATAAACTCCGACGAAGAACCAAAGGTAGTTGGGAAAACAAAGTAAGTAATAAATATAAATAAATAAAATTAAATGATGTATAGCAATATACAACTCACTGCCAGTAACGAAATGTCGAAGGAAATTAACAAAAGACTGCATTCCGACAACGCTAGTTGGCACGCAGTCAGTAAACTGCTGAAAGCCAGACTGCTATCACGTAACATAAAGCTCCTTGTCTATAGAACCATAATCATGCCGATTGTTCTATATGGATGCGAAACATGGGCTCTCACAAAACGGGAAGAAAACAAATTCCGCGTATTCGAGAATAAAGTTTTAAGGGGTATCTTTGGAGATAAATATGACGAGGAGGCAGGACAATGAAGGAAACTCCATAATCACGAATTGGAAGAGCTATATCGCAAACCTACAATAGTGAGAGTAATCAAGTCGCGAAGATTAATATGGGCCGGAGACGTGGCGCGAATGGGCAACGATAGGACTGTGTGTAGAATTCTTGACGATAGACCAATGGGAAAGAGACCGGCCGGACGCCCGCAACGTAGATGGGAAACAATGTTAGGTTTGACCTTGAGGAGGTCGGATCGAATGGTCAAGCGTGGAAAGAGAGTGCACAGGACAGGGAACGATGGCGGAGTCGAGTAGGTGAGGTCATGAACTTACGGGTTCCTACAGGCCAGTAAATAATAATAATAATAGCAATATACAACATAATCTTAAGATTCAAATAAGGGTTTTTTTTAGTTTTCCCTTCTTTATTTATTATTTAGCGAAATCGTACTATTATCATTATATAGATTTAGGATTATAGTTATAAAGGAATAGCTGTCCTAAATCTAAAAAAAAAAAAAACTAGTTGGAAATTCCTAAATTGTAATTACTGGATTATCTACTTTAATAAAAATTGAAATGGGTTTCATACGAACTGAAGCCGAGAGACGTTGAACACCGACTTTGCATAAGTGAAATGCTGCTTGCCAGGCAAAAAAAAAAAAAAAGTTTTTTGCATCGTATAATCACTGGGAATAAAAAATGGATCCACTACGATAACCCAAAGAGGAGAAAATCATGGGGTCCACCTAGCCATGCTTCAACATCGACAGCAAACCGGATATTCCTGGGAAAAAACTCAGGCTGTGTATTTGGTGGGATCAGATTGGTGTCGTGTATTATGAATTGCTGAAACCGAGTGAAACGATCACTGGAGTTCCCTACCGAACACAATTATGAGATTGATCCGAGCACTCAAGGAAAAACGCGCCCATGACAAAATTATTCTTCTCCATGATAATGCTCGTCCGTATGTTGCGGTGGCGGTGAAAAACTATTTGGAAACACTTCATTGGGAAGTCCTACCCCACCCGCCGTATTCACCAGGCCTTGCCGCTTCTGATTATCACTTATTTCGATCCATGGCACATGGTCTGCCCGAGCAGCACTTTACAATATATGATGATACCAAAAATTGGGGCGATTTGTGGATATCCACAAAAGAGTTCTTCCGACGTAGTATCCGGATGCTGCCAGAAATATGGGGAAGAGTAGTGTCTAGTAATGGACAATACTTTGAATAAAACGTAATGTACCGTTCTTTCATAATAAATTCCTAATTTTTTTTATAGAAAACGGCGGAAACTTATTTGTACACCTAATAATTAAACACATAGTACACAAAACATGACCTTACATTTAGCATTAAAAATATAAAACAAAAACATATAACTGGTGCATGCAAACCCAGTTCTTTCCCGCGCGTAGAATAAATATAAGAAGTGAACCCGATTACGCGAGACGAGTTGTGCATTACTAGGTTATTAAATTATTCGTATGTGGTGCCCCTAATATATTCCTAGCCTACACCCATTTGAGAAACCCTTGTACGTCCAAAGTTCTTTATCTCAGGATGTAATGTGGTACTTCACCGACCGTCAGTATCCAGCTGAACGCCTGTATATACTTAACTCTCTGTTCCCGCATTAACGTCCACTCTATATATTCTGGGATGCGCACATAATTAAAGAAGTCAATCAGTTTTGAGTCACTATTCTCTTTGTATCTTTACATTATTAGCTCCAAGACCAGTTTAAAGGAATACACTAGGATGGACATATTTTTTCCTTTCAATGAGGGAGCTCGCCGTGAGTTTGAAGAATCAGCCAGAAAGCTCGGATTTGATGAACTTGCAGTGGTAAATTTGTAACCGATTATTTTTGTTCATACATGCATCTAGTAAAACGAATATGTTATTGTTTTCCACAGGAATGCACTGCAAGCCTACACTTGCTAGAGCCGTCCGATAAACTGTCGGTGGTAACCATGGCATGGAAAAAAGTTGGCGACTATCTTAATGTAAATCCATTTGTACCTTATATAGATGGTGTAGTTAGATGGATTGCCAAATTTACTTTGGATTTGTGGTTCGGTAGGGATTGGATAGGCAGCCTCCTAGAGAACAAATCATTGCTAGTGGATTATATGATGAAAATATATCCAATAGCGTACAGCACAGTTAGGCCATTATCATGGAATTATATGTTTTCTATATACAATGATCCATGGATGGTCGACTATTTGAATGTAAATTTCAAACGTATTAATTCGCTAGATCAGATACACTCTTTGGATATATCAGGTAATAGTATTAGGAATTATTTTCTTATAGGACGCTTATATAGTAAAGTGTCCCACTCACAGATTCGATATTCATCGCACAAGAAGGTATTGCCCTGATTAACCTTCGCATGATTCACATGTTCGATTTCCAAATGGTGAAATTTGTGAAGTTTCTATGCCAGCAAGTACTTTTGGTGTGGCAAGATAGATCGTCATCGGCGTATACGACATTGCATGAAACACCAGATGCTATGGAGTGCATTGAATGCACCTGGCACATATACCTTATTGCAATTTGTGAGTCTGATGGAGCTAGGAATTTGCACTATGTGGTAAGTCCTTTATATCGTTGCTACTCATAACAATGCCAATTTTATATTTAATTATATAGTTGGAGAGCATTCAACGAAACCAACAAACTAACCCGACCACTATGAATTCTCTCGAACGTGCGGCCAATATTATCTCAAAGGCTATGCGGTTCTCATCAAAGAATTTGTTGCAATTTATAAACAAATTCTTGCTTAGAATAACCGAGCGTCGCATGGATAACTACTTCGGAGTATCTGTCGAAAAATATATCGTGTACTTAACGGAGTACCAGTTAAGAAAGTTGCATTCCTTAGATCCGAAGATATCTTTCGAACCTCATTTAGAGGCTCACAAACGCTTGATGAAAATGTATGTTAAACAAAGAGAACGATCTGAAGAACTTATGAAGATGACCCCCATGTCCTCTGAACATTTGTTTTCCGGCGTCCTACATTTAGATATCTTGAAGTCTGCATATGGAGAAGTTCGTAATCAAGTATGTGCCATGTCTTTACTTTGAATTCCTAAAGCTTAGGTGTTTGATTTTTTTCTTCTCGCAGAATCGCGCCGAATGGCACAAAGCCAAAGTTATACTGCTATTGGCAATCATTAGCGAGGAACTGAATGTTCTAGAGCAGTATAAGTGTTTGAGTAATGGATCAGTAGACGATATGATAGAAAAAGAACGCAATTTAGCTATCTACTACTCCGACCTAGCCAAGTGTTTTTCAAAGATGCCATATTTAGAGCAGGAAGCGTGCCTTACTGCTTTCTCACTATGCCCATGTAAAGAGCACTTTGACTTTGTAATAAGATGCGGCAGTAGGAATCTCAGAGCTATTAAAAAACAAATGGCTAAATTTGAAAACGTCACTAAACCTAGTAACGGAACAGATAGTAATTGTGCAGCGGTCATCATGCCAACAGAAGCAAAACCTGAAATGAATCCTCCCAAACCTGAAAATGGCAATGCAAACATATTCAGCGAAAAGCGAGATGTCGAAAAAGGAGAACCAAAAAAACTGTTTCCTATTCCTACAGCTATTCTTGGCAAACCGTTACCAAAAAGACCTGGTAGAAAACCCAACCCTAATAAAGAATGGACTCCCAAAGATCTTTGTGATGTCATTTACGCCGCTGCAACTGGAGCGTCCGATTCAATATCAAATTGTACAGAGGAGGCCATAAAATATCCAACGTTTGCATTAATGAATTCGGTGACCGACACTGAAGACCTTGTAAGATACACCGACTATGATGACAAAATCAATCAATATGGTGAATTGAATCGAATCATGTCAAGCTTACAAGGTTGCATATCATCAGTAGACGATATTCTGACGTTACTTATGTCTCCACGTTATAAACGGCTCACTTGGACAATATCATGGAAGATGCTTAAAAAGCGGTGTCGAATTTTATTCACCAAAGACAAAAGGAAGCGAGAATTAGTTGAACAATATATGGCTGATGCAAATGACCGCCTAAAATATCTCGTTATAGACTATGAACAGTACAAAGATAAGCCACAAATCGATTATGGCAGTATTGAGGATGGATACGAATGTTACGATACCGACTCCGATGATGATAACCTCACCTCAAATGCACCCTCAATCGTAGACCCAAAAGATAATATTCAACAATCGCCTTCAAATCATGTTGATAATGATGTATCAAACAATGTGCAAACCCACTTACCAGCATTTCCCACACTTGAATCACGTCCACCAGAGTGGACTCCATCTTTAAGAGACATGATACTGCTCAACAGCAATTTATCCCATTCGTCCCCATGTGCACTTCAAGATCCCAATCCACCACCGACAAATGAACTAACAAGAATATTCAATAATCCCCCTCAAGTAGTACAACCTTCATATAAATTCCCACAGCTCTCATCTTATAATTACGGTCTGGAGTTACTGGAACAGTTCAAAAAGGAAGTAGAGGCGAATCTCGCTAAAACTAACCAACTCCCAACCTCGCCATCCGATGTTGTCCAAAACGAGTCTAAGAGCTCTAGCGATTACTGCGACCAACATTTTGTTCCAAACGAAAACTTTGAACAACCCAACCTGGACTTTCATATTCCACCTAATTGCAACATTCGTGAGCCAGACATGTTGTCACAGCCGAATATGTTACCACAGTCGAACGAGATGTGTCCAATCGAACCAGAACAATCAATCGGAGTATGCTTTGATGACATAATAAATCCAGACACTTCATTGAACTTATTAACGCAACAAAATTTGAATATTCTTCAAGATGTACCTCACGATATTCCTAATGTAAGGAAATCTGTGTCTAATCAGCCGGAAGACTTAACAGTACCAAAGATACATGAAAAAGCAGATCCACAATTCTTAGAACAAACCATCAACAAAATTACCATCAACGATGATGAGCAGACGCTCATTGAAGAAACCGAATCAAATCAAGATAATTCGTGTTCGGTGTACTCTTTTACACCTTCCTACAAAGAAGAAGCTCTCGAAGCCTTGAATGATCTAAATGCAATGTTCAGTAACGATGAAACTCTCAAAAATGAAATCCAATCTGGTGAAATATCTGACGACTCGGATTCAATAACATACCAATCTAAAAATAATAGATGCATTCTTAATCAGACTTCTCCTGAATCGCTAGTCAAATTTCCCTACAGTAACGAAGAAGAAACACCTACACTATACCCACTGGGCGGATCATCTGCTGAAAAACGAAATCTCATGAAAATAGTGCAACCTGATATAACAGTGACATCGAACTCTCTATCCAATATAATTCGTAGAGCTACAAGGAACTCTAGGATCGAAATAAGTTCACTCATATCCTTAAATTCTGCAATGGAAAACAGTCCTACATTCGAACAACTTCTATTAATTAGTTCAGAATATACGAAATCAAATCAATCTCATTTGAATTGTCCTAAGTCAATTAATCGTACAAAGGGACCACATCGACGCAAATCTAAAGCCATCCATTTACGAGATCAGCCAAAGCATAAAGCTCCTTTCAATAATTTAACGAAGCTGTTCTTGGGCAAACGGTATTCTAGTAACTTACAAAATGCTACTACTGCGCTCAGCGAACCTACCGATCAAGACAACCAACAGGATGAACACGAACTTTATAGCGAACCTTCGACATCACAAAAAGAAGAAGACCTCTTTGACCTCCCTATTTCATTTCTTGATTCTGAACCTGATTTGGATGTTCCCGATGCTAAAGAAAACTGTTTAGAAAAAGAGAATCTAGACGATATTTTAACCACACCTACAGCTACATCGCCCATCGAGTTTCTGGAGAACCGCGATCTTCTTGATGCTGACCTAAGTGCTATTACGCTTAATTCTAATCCTGTAGCAACCGTTTCATTGGAGGATAACTCGAAAATGTATGAGTTCTTCTCAGATTCGGAATCTTCTCAGGGCACATACGATGATATCCTTCATAACACAGGTAGTCAGCAAATTGTTGTCAATGGACTTGTCAATGATGAGTGTTTTCTTCTCTTTCTAGACAAAGTATTCAATAACAACCTCCTCAACCCACATCTAAAGACATACAAGAAGTCAACTACCAAACATTGGAACACTTATCAGTCTGCAACCAAGACTAAGAAAGTAAGTAAATTAATTAGCAGTTTCATATTAATTTTGATATCTAGATTCATCGGTCTTCTAATCAACAATCACAATAATAATGGGCCTGCAACTATCCATCTATCTATCACTGGCCTATAGGAAAGTCTGTACACACGTGCGCCCTTCATATTTTGCCAATCCAGTTCGACCAGTCTTCCCTTCTTCCATTTTAAGACTATCTGTGTGTAACCCGTCTGAATGTTCCCCAACTCGGGAGCACAGTTCGAAAATCTTCTCTTTCTAATATGCTCTGTTATGTCTTGGTCTACTGTGACAGTAGATGGTTGTCTTTAAACATCTGTGAATTCCTTATTGTATAATTCTCATTGCCCCGCGTGCCGCCAAACAACTAACTCTCAGCAACAAGATGACTCGGGAACGTGTACGCACTGTGGCTAAATGACGACAGATCCCAATAAGGGATGAAAATTGTCATTTTAGATTTGCACAATGATCAACCAATCAGCGTCGCGCTCTCTCATGCTCCTCACATTTCTCGGCCCATCGAGGTGAATAAACACTTGTGCATTCATCCGACCGACGTTGGGCGTAGGAAGAATGGAGAAACCAAAAGAGAGAGCACAATCACCTAGGGTTGGTTTGGCTTTTGTGTGCAAGCACCAACGCAGAATCTGAGGCTGACGGAGTGACCTAGTTCGGTGGTTGAGGTGATCTCAGAGTGCAATGAACTATGAGAAAATGAAAATGGGATGGAGAGGAAAACGGTTTGTGCTATTCACCTGACAAAAGAGATCATTGATCCTCAGCGAATAGAGTGTCTGGGGGAAGTCAAAGTGACGTTACATCGGCTAGGGAATTATGACCGTGGGAACCAAATTAAATAAATTGATAATTTCCCCAGCGGTTGCATGATGATGCAACCGCGTCGCTTGTCCAGACTTTGCCGTTACTAACCGACATGAATTGCGATTTCCGGTGAAAATCTAATGGGTTAGGATAATGGAGTTGTCGTATGGCAAAAAAAGAGCTAAATTCAATTATGCATTATCTGCATAGAATAATGAATTTAGCTATGCGTCCTTTTGGAAAACATGATTTTCGGGTAAAATAGCTGGTGGAAGGAATTGGGGTTGAGCTGACGCGCTGTTACCGGTCGAAATTAGGTTGGAATTGTTGGTTGGTTCTCCATGTAATATAGAGAACCCCCACACTCTCTCCATGCAGGAATACGCCGTTCTGCACCTTCCTGACGACATACTCGAGAACATCTTATCAACATCAACCTGTGGACCTTTCGAGCAGTTGCTTCTCCTCCATGCTTCACAAGATCCATCGGTATGATATCGGTTCCGGGAGCCTTTCTGTTTGCAATCTATTTGTTCTGTCTATTACTTCGTCGAGTGTAGGCTCTGGGATTTATGGCTCAGTTGTATGTACGTCTGGTGCACTTATTTCTGGTTGGTTGGTACACGCATTATGCAGGTTTTCAAAGTGTTGCTTCCGCCTTGCTTTGTTTCTGTAACCAAACAACCATTTATGTTTCGAATTACTTTGGACTAATCGGATTTATGTCGATGCTCATTCCTCTGATATTTTAGCTCTGGCATTTACTAAAACCTTTTCGACTCGATTTTTCGTTTTTGACAACCGAGTATTTATACAGTAGAGGTTTCTGCACCAGTGGGAAACTCAGATCACTGTTGGTATCTGTCGCGGAACCACTTGCATTTCAAACGAATAACCGATCTAAGAAGCTTCGTCATGTATGGAGGTATGGGGCTGCCACCTGGGACGATTAGCTAGATTTCTTCGCATCCTTCTCGTGGTCGGAGGTGTGCTTAGGAGACTCCGATGTTAACGCTTGTGCGGAGTCGATTACAGGCATTATTCTTCTCGGAATGGAGATCTACATTCCACATACTATCAAACGAATTTCATCTGATTAGCCTTGGTTTGATAAAAAATGCGAGCAGATTATAGCGACAAAAACAATGGCGCTCCAATCTCACCGAGGTTAACAGTGCGAATTTTGTTAGAATCAGAAACGCTTGCAACCAGGCGATTGATACCGCGAAGAAGGCTTATGACAGAGTGACCAATGAACTCCTTGAGTGCCCAACTGCTTCGCGTCCCTTCTGGTCAATCGCAAGGCCAGCAGTTATTTCGCTTCCTCCCCTTTTCCTCCGTTGGTGACGAGCAGCGGGACGTTAGTCACAAATTTAAAATATTAAGCTGAGGTGTTCACAAATTTATTTTCCGCGAAGTCAAACCTCGTAGTCGGTCTTTTAGAGCCACCTCTGATCACGCCGGTTCGGTCTTCGATGTGGGATGTGAGGTTCCGCCCGCGTACTATTCAACGCATTCTACGTGGACTGGACTGTAGGAAGGCAATTGGCCAGCACGGAATACCAGCAATAGTCCTTAAAAACTGTGCCCAAGAACTATCGCCGATTCTTGGGGGCTTTTTCGCTTATCTTATCCACGGAGGATATTTCCTACCTGCTGAAAAATCACTCGAGTTTAGCCAATTCCAATTCCACGTGTCAAACATCACCAGGTCCGCCTCAGGAAAACTGAGCTATCGTTTTAGAGCCAAGAAATATTTTTCTTCTTCTGTATAAATCCCAAATTAGACCCGCGCTCGAATATTGCTCCCATGTTTGGAGCTCTGCTCCTAAGCATACCTTCGACCTACTTGGGAGCATATAGAAACGAGCGATCCGGCTGATTGGGGAGTCGGCGCTGACGTCGGGAGTACAACCACTATCATATCGAAGGCGCGTAGTCGACCTCTGTCTGTTTTACAGATATCATCAGGGGCACTGTTCTTCGGAGATTCGTGGCATTGTTCCGCGGATTTCGCTGTATTTGCGCTCCACAAGACAATCCGACGGGTCGCACCAATTTGCGGTTCATCTCCCGCATCAGAACTCGTTCCGTTACAGAGCGGGGAAGCTGTGGAACTCCCTTCCCGCGCGAGTGTTCCCGGAGTGTTACAACCTGCAACTGTTCAAAAAGAACTGAAACAGTTTGTTGGTGGCATCTCGGTGCTATAGGTTCCCCTCTGCCGAGAGAAGTGTAATAAAAAAAGGCTTCTAGCAGATAGTTGCCCCCATGCATCAAGCACTTTGTTAAATCGCCAGTCTTTAGCTCCTGGGCGATACGACGATTGCATCGATATTTTCGATGATGGAGGATGACTACACAATCGATAGAGTCCAGTGGGAATTTTTTCAAATTTCGCAAACTTCGACGGAAGCTTAAAGAGGAAGTTCAGTAAAGATGAGGTTATCGAAAAGTTCCACATCCAACGACTGATGGCCAACATCTGAGAACCCCACAAAACTCGACAGAGAGCGCATCCACAACCCACAACAGTTGCCACCCCAACTACTGTAGTTGCTTCTACAGCAGCGTTATAGCACTTTGCGATGGTAGTGAAGATCGTGATTCACACGCACGCTAATATGGTTAGAATCAAAGCACCGGCACATCAGACTACGGCCACGTGTATGCGATATTGTCTTCACTCGCTACACAAACTGATTGTTACATTAATGCTCTGGTATACGGCGCTGACTATTTTGATTCTCTTTTGGTGGAATTCCTCATTACTGCATAATCTGTTTGAATCGCAACAACCTTAGCTGCAGAGTTAACACCTGTAGCTGTATCTACACAGGACACATGTAAACTCTAGCTGTAACAAGCATCAGCATTGAAGCACAAGATCGTCGCCGTTGTTAACGAATAAAGTTAGTCGGCTTCGGCCATTCTAGATGTCGTGTGGAATTAAACCTGTCTGAGCAAATGCAAATTTTCGACTTATTTTATAAGAACAAACTAAACTCGATTTACAAGACTCTTCTCTGACCCTATTCAGCAGCGATCACCTGAAATCGACAAAGGTTCGTCTGAATCACATATGCATACATACGCACTTATGCATATATACGCACTTATTTAATTAATGCACTTAGATTTTATATATAATTAATACAGTGACATTTTGTTTTTCGTAGTGGCTTCATTACAGCACCGTAACTGATGACTTTATGCAACTGCCTGAGAGTAGTGCAAACCTGGATAATGACGAAAATTCAACAGATGAACCACAGCCTACGACTTCTCGTGCGGCCGTTGAAAGATTAAATGAACGCAAGTTGCAACAAGATCTCGAAATGAATCAATCAAGCCAACAATCAATGCGAATATCCCTGCCATTAGATTCAATCAGACATTCGTTTCCATTGTCGCCCGTAGCTTCAGGAGACTCACAAATCATAGATGAATCAATTGTGCCTCCTGCAGCTCCAGTTACACCACTTTGCAACTCACCTTTTTGTATATCAACGTCGACGACACCCGTTGAAGCAGACAATTCGTTAGATAATGCAAGTTCGACACGATCTCCCAAGTCACCCGCCCTAAGTAGTGGAAGTTCTATGAATTCTCCTATTAGGAAGAGACCCTCTATATCAGAAATTACGTTAAGTGACACAGATAGTGAAATTGAATGTACGATGTTTTCAAAATCAAAAGAAGTGCGTAAAATAGCTCCTCCTGGTGAGCCAGTACCTCGAGCGAGATGTGTAAAGTACAGTCCGAGCCATGTTATCGAAATATCCGATACAGAATCTGATACTGCAGAGATTGATGAAAGAATTGAGATTTTGCACACTTTCGCCACTCATACGAGGGGTTGGTATGGAGCCGCTGCAGATATTTTGCAGCATATAATTGATAACAGCAATGATACACAACCAATTAAACAAACAATAACTGAATTAAAGGATGTGCTTTTAGAGGCAAAAGCGAAGTTAAAGGATCTACCACCGAAGTTGGCAGCAACTCCGTCAATGATTGAGCAAATAACAACCAAATCCAATTACTATCTGTTCAACCTGGCATATATGAGGGAGCGAGAAAAGTTCATTGAGGAGCAAAACTTTCCAGTTAGCAGGAGCTCACGAAAAACTGAAAGTGCTACAGTGTTAGCACTTCGTCTAGATGCAGCACCAGATGTTGGAAAAATAATCTCAGCGGTACAGGGCGAGCAGATAATGAATAATTTACAAATAAGTGTCCAATCAGTATTATCTGAGCCATTGATTGTCAAGTCTGGTCTAGCATCTGCTCTTATGAGAAACATTGCCAAAATAACCATCAGTGGAGTAGTTATCGAAAATAATCCCAATGTTTCAGTTTCTGATACCGAAAACAGCAATCAAACTAGTCGCTCTCGGTCACAGATATGCAAGGCGTTAGAAAACTATACTCGATCTAGACGGGCGTCCAATTCCCCCACATTATATTCTCCCACTCTTTCAAAGAGGAAAATTGCTGACGAATGTTTGGAAGAAAGCATACCAGTTCCACAGTGGTACAAAGAGGCCAAGAATCAAAAGAATGTGACGAAGGTTGCCGGTAGAAAGAAAGTTAAAAGGCCATCTACCGACGCTGAGCCCATTAAAACGCCTAAAAAGCGAGTTTCAAGAAGGGCACCTACAATAGCGAGCACTGAAATGAAGCTTAGGAATCACTCATCAAAATTATCCGCAAGAGAAAATACAGAACAACGAGAAATATCAACACGTTCTCTGAGACGGGGTCATTTGCGCAACTATAGTGAAGACGAACCCACTAATATATATGAATGCGCCACCGTAGTATCCATTAACGACGAGGAAGAAGACGACCGAGATAGCACAACGCCAAAAACAGTTAAGCCCATGAAACTGCGGTGTATACGTCGGCGCGCCTACCTACAAGACTACTCTCCAGAGACTGTTTCCAGTGAGAGCCCGGTGACGCAAAATTCTCCAACACACAATTTAGTAGATGAACAGCCGGAATATGTGGAAATAGATCATACTCCTGTCGACCCTGACGAAGCTGCTCTCAAAAAGTACAATATCCTTCCATGTCAAGTTATCTTGCACGGACTGACGGTCGAAGAAGCTAAGATGTGCCGAAAGCCAAATGTAAGGCTAACTTACATCAGGGTTGAAAAATATTTAAAAAACATCCCAGCAGCACCCCGTGTTGGAAAACAAAAACTTATAACAAAGAGGAAGAGGGGGCGTCCGCGTACCGTTCCCAAGGCACGATTTAATCGGCCTGTCGGTGAAATGGCGGACAACAGAGTGGAACAATGCCAAAGTCGTCAGTCAGCTACTAGTGGAGATTCAAGGGATGAACAAGTTCAGTATAAATTGGAACGTAGCCTCGATAAAGAAACTAAAGTTCTGCTAAGGGTCCAAAAGAACTTGCCGCCACCGCCGATGTTCATCAAAGAAAAGGCTCAAATCAAATCAATCGGCAGGAAGAAAAAAGACAAAGCAAAGAAACAAAAAAATCACGAAAAGAGATCCACGTCTAACGACAGGGATTATCCCCGTAGACAACACCAATTTGCAACAGAGCACTTACTTGAAGATAACTCGATATCGGAGGAAGAAAGAGAGCCAAGTCCTAAAATAAGAGTGCTACGACCCACGACAACCAGCAGAACTCGGGCCGCAAATTATTCTGGCATATCACTAGATTCGTTTACCACTCCAGCCAACAAACAGTACCACCATAGACAGCAACAGATTCCAGTAGTACATTTCTATGGTGATAATGCGATGTCGGATGAAAAGAGAGAACGAAATCCTAATGTAAGAGTGCTACGACCTACGACAGCCACCAGAACTCGGGCCGCAAATAATTCTGGCGTATCAGTAGAACCGTCTGACGCTCCAGCAGGCACCACAATCAATCTGCGTTCCTCAAGTCGTCTTCGAAGTAATGGCTCGAATACGGCCGCAGCGAACTCTGCACCAGTGGATCCATCACAATCATCGGCATTTATTCGTATTCCTCCTCTACGTTCAACAACTCAAATTGTTAACCAACTAATGGAGTTGGTTCAACGAAATGGCCAACAACTGTTAACCCCAGAGCCGATGGCTTCAAGGTCAATGTCACCCCCGCGGACTCGTAATCAATGCCGATACAATTCGACCAGATTTCATCGTCGACAAATGTGTTCTTCGCCATACCTAGCACAAGACTCTTTTGTGCGACGGTTGTCAGTAGCGGCTGGTCACGAAACGAACGCTAACATAGAGGAGAAGGGTGTGCATCTGCATGTCCATGTTCACACGTGATCACTATTAAGTCCACCTATAGAAAAACACCTTTGCCAGTCTTCTCTCAACACACGTGTGTGAGAATTGTAAATGTATGTAAAAATTTCAACAAACACCAGCTACTGTCTGTTTGTACCGCTCACACTCATCCTATTTATAAAACTTCTAAGCGAACAACAATTCATTCAAGTCTGACCGAACTACTCATCTGACGTGGTAAGTTAACAAGTTCCCTAAGACCAAACTCCGTTAACCATTTCTTATTGTTTTCGGATCTTTTCGCAGGTTTCATTCAAAAGTTCTTCAGTATTATTATTATGCGGTTCCATCTTAATCGGGATTTCCTATGGTAAGTAAACTTATTCGAGGCAGGCCATCTTTTTCCTTATTTTGGTTTGCTTTATGGTGCTGCCAGTCCGGTTCCATTCGCCTTTCTTTTGAAAATAATAGAGCTCTTACCTTATCCCGCTAATGAAAGTATGGCTTTTTCTCCTTCCATCAGACCATAATATCCTCCGACAGAGGACTTCTCAGAGGCTTCGATAGTCATAAAAACTTGGTGTTGGTGGCAGCAGCATCTGCTTTATCCTTGTGCATCCAGTCCAGGGTGGGCCTAACAGTAAAATCGACACTGCTGGGGAATTTGGGGCTCTTTGAATCTTTCTTAATACCACTGTTACTAAACCAAGGGGTCGAGAGGTCTTGAAAATTTTTCAGCTCGTGCCTAAACTGCTCTGTGGCAAGCTTTAGCTTGTCTAGATCGGCGAGTTGTAGCTCACGGGTTTTGTCTAGTTGCGTGTTTAAGCTGTCGCACTGCCTCACTGACAAATTTTCGCGCACCATCGCGGTCTCATATACCTCTTTCATGTGATCTAAGAGACTTACCGCGCTATCTAGGATGGTTCCGCTGCGGAGTCTTCTTGGGGACGGCTGGGCTTCCCTGTCTGTGGTGTCTCCATACGTGTTACGAATATGTGTACATGATTTATATATCCTACAGTACTTATACTTCTTTATAATTCACGACAGTGCGAAGAGTGGAAAATCAAGTGGGATACACATTGTTTATGAACAAAGTAATTGGGGCGGACATAGTTTTAACTTGGATGTAAACTCAGGCCATAATACCAATAAACAATGGCTTAAAATCCAACGTATTATGCAGACTTGTCCACCATTCATACAATTACTTCGCACTCACCAAAGCTGTGCGTAATATCTATTACGGACGGCATATGGATTGGTTCAGTTGTAAGGGCGTAATTGATATACCGGTCGCATTCCTTGTGATTGCGCGAGTTTCTCGGTAATCAGTACGACATCCGTAGATTGAGTTGCAAATATTTCATCTATTGATTGAATATAACTTTGTTCCTGTATTCCTAACCACATCGTAGTATAGTTACGTACATAGCTGTACGAAACGAATTCGCTTACCAGTTTCTATCACGAGATGATCCTTGTTCCAAGCTGGAATTAAAAAGCCTCTTAGTTAAAACTACGTGCGTTCAATCCTGCCAAAAAACTTAAATGAGCCCGCAAATTATCCGAAATGTCTGCTAGACACCAATATACTTTGCATTGTTATTCATATTATATTATATGCCCGAATAAATACGCAGTGGAAGCCTCTGGTTCCGTCACACCACTGTGTTATGTCAGCTGAATTTCAGATAACAGTGGTGTTGATGTAAAATGTCTGAAATTAATAATACGACTCTACGACAAAGTTAACTGGAACCCTCTGAGCGTCTTTTTTTGTAAATTTAAATTGATAATTAGTTTTCCTCGATAATGACGTTAACGTTTCGGCTGATGTAGTAACAGTCACCATTCGTCATGGCATAAAGTTGTGCATTCCACACAGTGAAATTCACCAAATGATGATCGAACATTTGCTCTAATTCTAAGAAGCTTCTAAGGTGAAGGAGGTTGTGGCAACTCTAACAGATACACACAATTCACAAGCAAAAATAGTGAAGAACACGAACGAAAAAATCGAATAAGAAAAATACATCAGAACCGTATACCAAGCGATAACAAAAAATAATTCACATCAGTGGAGTATAGTCGAGTTTGGAAATCAAATTCTAAACACGGTCAGTAGCCTGATGTGTAACGCTTAGGTAAAATTTTTTTCGTGATTCAAGCTGTCATAGCGTCAGTTCGAATCACACGATCTTCTTCACTATTATTTCAAACGCAATAAGGTTAGCTTATGATTCTATATATTATATTAAACAATACAGAAGTGAACCCGGGGCAAATTTAAATCAGGGAGTCACTGTAATGTTATCAATTCAAAACTCTCTGATATTCTGCCCATATTAGAGGGGAATGCGCACTTTATTCTAAATTCACTATCGCACTCGTTCTGCTGCTAGACCACTCTAAAAGCTGAGCGTTCACAAATCAGTTGGTCCAAAAAGTATTCCTCCTATCATTTTGTAATCTGAATTCCGCTCGTTAAGCCGCGAAGAAAGCTCAACAATTTTCAAATAGGTGGAATGCAACGAATATCAAACGAGTTCCCAAAAAGATGACCAATCAAGTCCCTATTCCTATCGACCCAAAGCACTAACTTCAAAAATGTCTTTAACCATACCATCTCCTTAGTGGCCGCCAATAAGGTATTTATCTGGTCCACAGGTGAGCTATTGGCGCACTTCACTAAGAAGTGCAGTGTCTTCGTGTAATATCTTTGTGGTTTTTGGTATGGGGTACCAGCTAACACTGAATTACACACATTTATTATTAATATTTAATTCATACTTGCTTACTTTTTTATTTAATTTATTCATCATCATCGGCACTACAACCTGGAACCGGTCTTGGCCTTATTTAGCAAGTCCTGAGGCTTGTTAAACCTTCCATAATGATTTGTTTTTTCCGGGCAAGGTCATTAGTCTTGCGCCAGAGGCTCCCCGACGGGGAATCGAACCCCGGTCTCCTGCGTGACAGGCGGGTATACTAATTTAATTTATTACTTAACATAATTTCGCTCAACGCCTCTGCTGATTGTTTCTTGTGACACATGTAATGCTTCTGCTAATTGCCGCTGAGTTTCAGTTGGTCTTCATCCAATAAATCGTGCAATTGCTCGTCTTCACATTTTTGTGGTCTACCAGAGCGCTCACTGTCTTTCACATTGAAATCACCACTTTTAAATTGTCGAGACCATGTCTCGCATATTCTAATTGTTGGAGCGTGTTCACCATATGTTTCTACCAGCAAACGATGACCTTAAACAGCCTTTTTTTTTGATTAAATAAGAAAAGCAATGTGTGCCGCAAATGTTATTTTTCAGGCACAAAACTCGACATGATCACTGAACGATAGAACAAAGACGCTAGTTTTTGGCGGACTCAACTTATGTGTGTTTGTAGTTAAATCTCAGACGAACAAAATGATGTATGTGTCAAATTAATACGCTGCGTACTTTTCGCTGGTGCCATCTCTTAGTTAAACCGGAAAAAACGTATACATACACCTGGTATATCTCAGTAGATTGTAATCATAGCGGGCTGCTTGACTTGGCAGAGCATTACACACTCGTGTAGTTCGACAGAGAATTAATTCCATACATATTTTATGCCCGTCTAAGCTTGAAAAAATGGACTCTTAAGTGAAATGACCACATATTTTAATCTGCGAAAAGTCCGGTCACATGTCTGGGGTTTGTTAGGAGATGCAAGACATAATTTACGCTATTCAACCTGACTACCCTTTACAAGACTTATATTCATCTTAACCTAGAATCCAATTCCATGTTCATCCAAAATAGCTCTAATAGATATGATGAAAAAATGAGCACTAGAACTCATGGCGGCCGATGCGCGAGTTTTTCAATGTCGAAATTGCTATTATTATATACAGTACTGTGAAAAAATATAGACTCGAACGTACATTTTCAGTTTTCTAGGAATGAGGAATAAACTTTTATGACTAGTTTTGTGATAAAATATTGTCAACCGACACAAACTCGGGGAAAGCCCTTTAATGGCTTAATTGCTTTTTACCAGGAATGGTAATTAATTTTCTTAAAAAAAAAACACAAATTTCGCCTGTGTAAAAGTATAAACTCAAGGAATTGATTTTTCAATTTTTTGTATAATAATTTATTTAATATGGAATGTCTTGTCCATTATTTCTTATAATAGTTAACAATCATCGTGGTAGACTGGAAATAGATTGTTCATAGTGTTGTCCGGTATATTATTTCATGCTTCAACAATTCTTTCTTTGAGTTGTTCCACATTTTGAAGTTCTGGCTTCTATTTATCGTAAACCGCCCTTGCCAGGATTCCTCACGGGTCCTCAATGGGGCTTATGTCTGGAATTAAAGCTGCCCGCCGTAAAAGTTTAATTCCATGCTCTTGAAACCACGCTGGTGTTGTTCGTTCTGTATGGATAGGAGCGTTGTCCTGATGAAATATGACATCCTTGTTTTCTGTTAGAGTTATTAAAGGAAGAAGATGCTCTTCCAACACGTCTTAGTACTTTCTGGTGTCCATTCTTCCCGAAATAAGAACAATTTTTGTTTTCAGATTTCCAATGAAAGCTGCCCACACTATAACTCCTCCTCCTCCTCCTACAGCCATGCGTGACATGATTTTCCTTTCTTTCCTGAGATCATGCCAATAGGTGCTCTTCCAACACTTCTTAGTACTTTTTGGTGTCCATTCTTCCCGAAATAAAAACAATTTTTGTTTTCAGATTTCCAATGAAAGCTGTCCACACTATAACTCCTCCTCCTCCCCATAAAGGTGTGCGTGACATGATTTTCCTTGCTTTCCTGAGATCATGCCAATAGGTGCTCTTCCAACACTTCTTAGTATTTTTTGGTGTCCATTCTTCCCGCAATAAAAACAATTTTTGTTTTCAGATTTCCAATGAAAACCGCCTCCTCCTCCTCTTCAAGGCATGCGTGAAATGATTTTCCTTTCTTTCCTGAGATCATGCCAATAGTACTTAAAGCCGCGGGGGCGTCCAGACTAAATTTTTTCTCATCACTGAAAATCACATGAGACTATAGCGTTTGGGATGATAGTGAAGAACGGGTGATTCGAACTGGTGCTATGACAGTTAGAATCACCAAAAATTGAACCAATGCGTAACAACATCAGGCTACTGGCCGTGTGTACGAATTCGATTTTTAACTCAAGTACATTCCACTGATGTGAATTCTTATGTTATCGCTATGGCATACGGCTCTGATGCATTTTCTTATTCGATTTTCGTTCGGTGTTCTTCACTATTTGGTTGTGTATTGTGTGTATATCTGTTAGAAACGCCACAAGACCACATTTCACTGGGCTGGATGTGTATTTCATCGAATTCAATCCACACGCTTTCCTTTTGTCGCTGTTTGAGTGATGGTTTGCACAAGCACTTTCGATACTTCATTTTCTAATGAGGGTAGAATCGCAGTTCAAATTATAACGTCGAACCATTTGGGACGAAGAAGCTCCTGTTGTGGACATTTCACGTAGAACGGCTCGTTTTATCGTCGGGGAAAATTTTGTTGGATTCCCAGATAGCTTATTTCTTCCATAATTTGAATACCAGCTTGTAGAAAATTCACCACTACACCTTGAAAGCGATTTAATTCATTGGGAATTTGTCTTTGCGTCATTCCACTATTTTGTAAATCAACTATTCTATGTTTTTTAATGTCCGTTAATTGTTTCCCACGTGGCATATTTAGAACTTAAAAAAAATTCACTGCGTAAAACAAAAATATGTTTATTATCACTCCAGAATGTCCGCACTGTTTTTTAACAACTTTTGTTATACTATGTGTTACAACTAAGCCTGAGTTTATACTTTTTCACAGGCGAAATTTGGAGTTTTCAGAAAATTAATTACCATTCGGGGTAAAAAAGCAAATACATTAAAGGGTTTTCCCTGAGTTGGTGTCGGTTGACAATATTTTGTCACAAAACTTCGACTTTCTCTAGGTTCATTCAAGACCAACTTACAGTGATACCTCTTTACCTTATATTCTCTTCCTCTTCTCTTAAAATCTTTGTTATGTGGGCATTTCATGTAAAAAATGGTGTTCCATACTGGAAACACATGTCAGTAGATTGATAGTAGAATGTCTGGCGGTACTCCTAATGCCGAATTATCACTATAACGTACAATTTGACTGTCAGCTATGATACACCGTTGAGAATATAGGCATTAAACATGATGACGCGATATGTGAAGTGGGCGATGGAAATTGCCGAGAATCAACCATTTCTGGGTATCTGAGACCCTACTTTCCGCGAATTGTTTTACAGTATCCAGTAATTTAAACTTTTATTCTTAAACGTTTTCGGGATGAACGTACCATTGCTTCAGATTCGATGATGCACATATACACACACTATTTTCAAATATATTTTTGAAGGTGCTGTACGCCCTTCTAAACTAAATTGCAAGTTAGCAACAATTTAGAAAAAAGTTTTAAGGAGTATCTTTGGTGGTAAATTTGACGAAGATCCCGAACTGGAAGAGCTATGTCACAAACCTACAATAGTGAGAGTAATCAGGTCGCGAAGATTAAGATCGGCCGGGCATGTAGCGAGAATGGGCAACGATAGGGACCCTGCGTAAAATTCTTGACGGTAGACCAACGGGAAAGAGACCGGTAGGAGGGCCGCGACGTAGATGGGAGGACAATGTTAGGTTTGACCTTGAGGAAATCGGTTCAGATGGTTAAACGTGGAAAGAGAGTGCACAGGATGGAACCATGGCGCAGCCGAGTCGGTGGGGTCATGAACTTATAGGCCAATAAATAGTAGTAGTAACAACAATTTATATGTCTACAATAATAAATACATGATGTTTGAAAAGTCTTCCCAAAACAAAAACTTCTTAAAAAACCAGGTTTAATGAATCAGAATTTACATTTTATTAAAATACGATTCTTGGATATGTATTTCATAAAAATTATGATGTTTAGATGTATTTCGTTATTTTGCTGGCACTTTTCTAAACCTAACGCAAAATTTCTGAAAACAGCCGAGTACTTGTTCTCCGTTGCCGCTGCCATTTATGCTCGAATGTTTGCTTTTTGAATAACTTGGTTTGGTTTTTAAGTAGCCTCAAGGTACGAAGTTATATAAGTCAAGTCAGGTCTACGGAACCAGAAATATGTACCACCTACTTGGGATAAAAAATTTCCTATGAAAATCTGACGAATAACTGGTGAAATCGTGTCACTTCTTAAATGTTACTCCACCCAGTTGGGGCCACGTGTTAAGATTAACACATCTTTAAAATCATATAAAGCTGGAGTGAAAAAGTTATTTGTCTTCACCACATAGTGCTCTAATAAAGCATTGGCCTTTTGCGAACGAAGAGATCGAGAATCTCGCGAACTAACTGGCGTACACTCTGCGTTTCTTGAGGACCTAGGTCGCCCTATCCATGGCTCGTCTCTTGTTGAACTAATCCCTCAAAATTCTGTACCTATCTTTCGATGACTTGAGTACTCGGTGTTTCTCTAATATGACGAATTTTGCTACAGATTGCAACAAATTCGTTGAGCAATAACAACAGTTTCTCTTCTGACCAGTACTGGACGACCATTGTCGTAGTTCTACTTGAATAGTTTAAGGACATGCGTACACTAAAAGTGTTCTCCCCATTTTGGTTTGTAGCTGTCACCCTTTTATTATAATATAATTTGGTATCTTGTTGAGTAAATGACACATTTGGAGCTTTCCTTCAACCATCCCAAAATTCGGTCTCTTCCTTGATGTCCATGTCCCCTTGCAAAATTAATCTCACATTTTCTGCAGCATTGAACATACCTCCTTATTGAATTTATATTTTATGCTCGATCAACATAATTAACATTATTTTGAAATTATTCTCTAACAAAATTAGTAATAAGGCTAATGCACATGGTAATGCTTTTATCCTGTTTTCTTTTTATAGGTGCAGCGCAAAATGTTGACCTTAAATACAGGGTTCACATCAATTAAAATGTTATACATATACGATATATGAAATATTCTATTATATATTTAGTGTAAAATATTTGTTTTGGCAATTTCAAGTTACAACTTGGCTGAGAAGAAATTTATTAATAATATATTTGGAACAACTTATATATTTATATTTTCAATTGAAATGTATGTAGTGCGTTAAAAATAAATCAACGAGGCGTCGCAGAACGCTGAGCATAAAGGGGAACTGTCCTAACTTTATATAATTATCAGAAAAACCTCTAATTTTCATTTTTAAAATCACGCAAATGACGTGGAAAAATAACATTTTAATTTTATAGATTGGCTTATGTATTCTACTTTTTTTTTACTTGATCTCAAGCTTTTATTCAAAATTCTTCCGTGGTGTAATAAAAAGTAACGGGAATTTTTTCTCAACTAATTGTTACTTATTAACAAATGCTTTCCGTCATTATAATACACTTTTCTTTTTTTTTACCTAATGGTTTTGGCAACACGTTAAACTTCTATGATTTTGTAATTTAAAAAAAATCATCGGGGGTTATATCTCGCATATGAACAGGCTTAGCTAAAATAATTTTTTTTTACCAAACAAATTGTGACCAAGCAGTGATATGTGAGTGAAAATAAAAAATTGAGGATCAAAGTAAAAACGCGCATAAACTAACCGCTCAAACTTCCTGGGAAAGTTAACATACGTCAAGACCATGTACACTAACAGGATCAAAGAATTTTTTTTTTTTATATAATTGTAGACCCGCGAAATTCAAAAATTAATATTTCTTAGTCACACCACGTACTCTCCCCTATATATAGTTTTCTCACTTCTCTTAAAAAAGGTGAACCTTTAGCAGTAAGTTGGAGCCCCGAGATCCGTTTTTATCAGCCAACCTCCGAGAGATGGTCAAGTATTTCTCCCAAAAATTTCACGCAGCCTACATCTTAATGTGCTGAATTTCATAAAGATTCGCCAGTTGAATATACATAATATATAATTAACCGAGAGCGGACATAACACATTTTTCACAAAGTTGGACATAACATCCCCTGGACTGCAAACACAGATATAATGTAACGAAATTTTGAAGAAATGTGATGGACAGATATAAATATCAACTGTAATTCCCTTTTAATATTCATTTACTCTTAAGAGGAAAAATATGAGGTACTTGTTCAATTTGATGATTTCAGCTATTTTTCTCCTTTAATATTTTATATATTTATTTCGTTTTGTGGTCCCGTTGCTTCTGTTTCATAATCCCAGTAAGTATATAATAACGTTTATCCTTAATCCACAACTATCCGAAAAGTTAAGCACATGGGTCATTCAATTGATCGGTTCACTATGTTCATTGCCGACTTCCGAACGATTGTTTTTTCACCGGCCTCGATAATTCTTGTCTTAATGATAAAAAGTCTATATTCTTATGAGAGTTAAAGGTTTATTTATTTATTTCGTAGAGATTCCGGTGAAGGAAACACAACTTGAAAAACAAACTATTTTTATGCGAAGTTTTTCTTCCGAATTAATTGTTAAGTCAACCTTCTTGTTGTGATAGACTCCTAATTCGGGCTGCAATATAATTTGTTTGTATAATTTCTCAGCCTCATAATTGACTTAGTAGCTTCCTGTATTCTTTTCAGTCTCCGGCCTTAAAGATTTGTGTATTTTATTTCAATAAAACAGAAAATTCGAGAAAAAAATATTCCCTGTGCAGTCATGGAATCTATTAGCCTTTGTGGATAACTAAGTTCTTTCATCTACCAAATAAAAATCATATAAGTGATATATTTCACATTTAGTTTGGGATATGAAAGATTTTAGTCCCAAAGTTCATAAAGGAATAAGCATCCTGATATTCCACAGTTGTACGTATTGAAATTACTGAATATTTTTGCACAAACTAAGAATATTATATTGAGGAAAAAGTTTACGGCATTATTTTTTAATTCAAGAGCAGTTTTATCCATGCAAACATTTTAAAATTCCGGGGTCTTATCTCGGAAGGTCTCCCGTAGGCTTCTTGATATTAATTTTACGCCACTAGAAAAGTGTTGCAGAAGTTGGAATCTAACAATCAAGATTATACGGTGGATGTATCAAAACTTTCCACCCAAGGTCTCTAAATTTTTTCGTAGTCATCAAAATTTTGTGTGACTTACCATTAACGCAAGTCCTTTTCAATTAATAGCTGGCAGACGGTATTAGAATCACTCGTTTCGCCAGTCAGTAAAAACTCACAATGAATTGATTAATATTCATCTAATCTCACCCAATACACAGCAACCTTCCCGTGATCAATTGCGGCTTTGCCATTGTTTGTGAGACTTCATTTTTTCTTCCAACCAAAACTGCTTCCGTACAACATCCGTATGTGATCCATTTATCACCCCTGTTAATTTATCCTTCAAAATTGGCTTAACCTTATCCCATTCCTGCAAGGATTCGCATATGGAAATTCATCATCATCATCGGCACTACAACCGGGATCCGGTCTTGGCCTTATTTAACAAATCTCTCCACCGGTCCCGATTTCGAGCTGATGTCATCCAGTTTGGCCCTCCCAGGCTCTGGGCGTCCTGGTCTACGCCATCCCTCCATCGCAGACAAGGTCTGCCGCGCTGTCCCCTTCCATACATACTGCCACAAAGGACATTCCGGGCAGGCTCCTCTTCGCTCATTCGAGCTAGGTGTCCCGCCCACCGGAGTCTACCGAGCTTGATTTTTCTTACAACATTAGCTTCATGGTAGATCGCGTACAACTCATGGTTGAATCGTCCTTCCTCACATACGGGGCCAACAACTCTCCTTAAGACCTTCCTCTCGAACGCGGCTAAGAGTTCAGAGTGCTCTTTTATTGACCACCCGGGTCTCGAATCCATACATGAGTACTGGTAAGATCATGGTCTTGTACAGTAGCAGCTTGGATGTTCTGAATAAATTACGGGATTTAAAGAGCCTTGATAGACCATAGTAGGCTTTGTTGGATTTGATCAGCCGCTCGCGTATTTCTTCTTCCATATTGTTATCGGCTGATACTATTGACCCAAGGTAGTTAAGGATTGCACTACTTCAAATTCGTGCTCCACTACCCTGATAGTTTGACCAACGTTAGGTCTTCTCTTCGCAGAAGTTGCCACCATGTACTTAGTTTTTCCCTCATTCCCAGTTTTTGTGCCGCCTGCTCGATCTGGGTGAAGGATTCCTGTACAGCCGATTCGGTTCTACCGATGATGTCGATGTCATCTGCGTAGGCAAGTATCTGGCTGGACTTGGTGATAATAGTCCCTCTAGTTGTAACGCCAGAGTCACGGATTGCTTTCTCCCACACCAGGTTGAAGAGGAGGCAGGCCAGACCGTCCCCTTGTCGGAGTCCATTAAAGATGTTTATTAGTTTGGACAGCAATCCCGTTATTTTTACTTGACTAGTTACGTTGGTCATGGTGAACCACAAAGTCGTATCAATTTGTTTAGAATGCCGCTCTCTCATGGCATTATATAGTGCTACCCAGGCTATGCTGTCATAGGCGGCCTTAAAGTCTATAAATAGATGATAAAATGGAATCTTAAATTCCAGACATTTTTCAATCGCCTGCCTAAGGGTGAATATCTGATCAATCGCTGATTTGCGTGATATTTCACAGACAAGGTTTTTTCCCCAGGCATTTTTCTTTTGTCTGTGAAACCTTTTTGCATATCTTCTGAGCTCTTTGTATTTCTCCTGGCACACCGCGTCCTATGAGACTGCTGCATTGCCGGTATGCAGCATTCTTACGTTCAGTCGCTAGTTTGCACTCATCATCAAACCAGTCGCTCCGATCTCTACGACTACTGCCTAAGAAGGAGTTGGCAGTACTAATGACAGTATTCTTAAGGCGTGTCCATTTCTCTTCTACGCCCGGCATTCTGGCCCCAGGACTTACTCTCCCTCCGTCGAGCTCTTCGAGAGCGAGTCTTAACGCATGGCCAAAGGTGTTACTGGTATTCTCTCTGCGTAAGGCAGCCGTGTTGATTCGAACCTGATCCGCGGATACAATACGTCTCCGTAAGGCAATCCGCGCTCGGAAAACTGTACCAACAAGATAGTGATCCGAGTCGACGTTGGCACCTCGGTACGTTCGTACCGTCATCAGGCTCGAGGAGTGGCAGTGATCTATCAACACGTGGTCAATTTGGTTGCGGGTCGCTCCATCAGGTGATACCCAGGTGGCTTTGTGGATATCTTTACGCGGAAACCTGGTACTCGCAACGACCAAGTTCTTTGATGCTGCCAGTTCGATGACTCGTAGTCCATTGTCATTAGTGTTCTCATGCAAACATTGGGAACCTGTGTAGTGCCTGAAAACCGACCCCCGACCTATTTTGGCATTCAAATCACCAAGAACGATTTTCACATCGTATCTTGGGCAGGCATTGAGGGTCCGTTCGACGTTCTCGTAGTATTCTTCCTTTTCGTCGTCAGGGAACTCCTCTGTAGCTCCGTGAACGTTTATGAGGCTTATGTTCTTAAACTTGCATCGCACGCGAAGAGTGCATAGCCTTTCGTTTATTACATTAAAGCCGATAATGGTAGGCTTCAGTTTTTGGCTGACTAGAAAGCCTACCCCGAGCACATGGTGTTTTGCATGACAGCTGTAATAAATGTCATACTTGTTTCTTTAAATAACACCACTCCCCGTCCATCTTATTTCTTGTAATGCTGTTCTGTCAGCCTTATATTCGGACAGGACATCGGCTAGCTGCTGTGCAGCTCGAGCTCTGTATAGTGAGCGGACATTCCATGAGAAAATTCTTAAATCGTTTAGCCATTTTCGTTTCCGTGGTCGTCGTCGTGTATCCGGTCCATATCCGAGGCTTGTTAAATTTGCCATAATAATTCATTTTTACGGGCATGGCTATTAGCCTTGCGCCAACCTTTCTCAGGATGTCGCTGCATGCATTGGTTCACTACTTGGCGGGTGCCAAAGTAGCTGTCCAGGGGTGTCACGTGGAGACTGCATGTCAACTTGGATTGAACAGGGGCAAGGATCGTCCTGGCCTTCGCCGGGTTGAAAGCAATCAGTGACTGCCCTGTATGTTCGCTCCCGCGCCCCCTCTACTTGGTATGCAGGACTTTATTCTTCACATTCTACACAGGGTAAAGAGAAACAAACCAAAATCGATTGTGTAGTTCTATTCCGGGTGCAACTTATTGGAGCTAAAGAGTTAAGATACCGTCTGTATAGATCGGACAAAACATAGACAGAACAGAAGTAGTCCTTTCACTTTTACATGTGTTATCACAGTCGTTGTTTAACTGAAGTTGGTAAATGCATTCACCGTTACCAATTTTTTTTCCCGCGATAAAGGTCAGTAACCGAGTGCGAATCAGATCACCTTAAATATTAATTTTAGGTGCACGGTTAAACACAGGTAAACATTCTTTGGCCGAAAAACACGAATATGAAATTCCTTACCTAGTCAAGCGTTTGCTTCTTATTATAATCTCTTGGCAATTAGAACCATTATATACCGATACCTCATTTCTTAACCTGTTCCTCTTACATTTTTACACAAAATCCCTTTTATGTATAAAAAAATACGTATATGTCTTGCGACTTTTCTTTTCTCAATTGTATAGTCCACGTTAGGGCTCCTCTATAACCGGGGTTCGATTCCCCGTCGAGGAGCCTCTGGCGCAAGACTAATGACCTTGCCCGGAAAAAGCAAATCATTATGGAAAATTTAACAAGCCTCAGGACTTGCTAAATAAGGCCAAGACGGGTACCCGGTTGTAGTGCCGATGATGATGATAGTCCACGTTAGACATTGAATTATTTCAAACTTATAAGCAAGATTCAATTCGGTAAGTACGTGGTGTGATCTGGAAATAATTTTTCCTGAAGGAATCTATTCAATAACAAATAGTACCACAGATGTGGAATCCATTGACAGAGAGAAATATAGGCGGTATGTTGCGCTGGTTATTGGATTGACAATTGAAGTGTTGGCGATGAAGTCTCACGATGAACAGAAAGAAAGAGTCGGTTAATATTAGAACTGAATGAAGGTATGTGGCGGCAGGGAAATGGAACGCAGTGCAATTAGATATCGCGCGAGAATTGGCAGAACTATATACTGAAAGACAAAATATTTCGAACTGTTTGAAAGTAATCCGCCTCAAATATAAACAGGTGCGCCAGGGTATTTTTTTAAAATCTACTTTCATTGTACTTGTATTTTTTATTTTAACAGCCTGGCTGAAAAGAACTTATTAATAACATTGTATAGATGGAGCAATTATTATATCGTCTTTTTAAATAAAAATCTTTGTAGTGCATGTCAACAAAGCGTCACTTTCTGTACCTCACACAGTATTGGGCGTAATGTAGGAATTGCCCCAAATTTATATATCCAACACATTTCTTAAAGTCGTATCTGCTGTAATGGCTTGGAAAAGGAATATTTTAAATTTCTATATCGGGTGTATGTTTTTTTTTTATTCGATTTTCAAATGCGTAACGAACTTTAATCTATGAGCCTTTTTGCTTGATAACCTTTGGCCGTATTTCGAGCAGCTTCATAATTCTGCCTTCATAAAAGGTCTTGGCTTTTTCTGTGGAAACCTTGTCAAGGTGCTGTTTGATAGGTCTTCAGAAGCAAACGTTTTAACATTCAAAGGGTTTTACAACGAGCGAAATAAATGGAAGTCTGATGGTGTAAGGTCTGGACCATACGATGGATGTGGCTACATATCCCAACCAAGCTACAATAATTTTTGCTAAGTAACAAAACTTGTGTGCTGTCTCGAATTATCGTGGTTGAAACACCCTTACGAATTAGCAGCTCGGAACATTTCTGTGCGATGACATTACATAATTTTTGTAGCTGATCTCAGTAAACCTGCACCTGTTCAAGAAGAACTGCAATGGTTATTTGGTGGAATCGTGGGGTGCCGTAACGACGCTACAAGTTCGCCTCTCCTGAGAGAAGTATATAATATAGTTAAAAAAAAAATCCGAATTAATCATTTTGTTCTTTGGAATTAGCTCATAGAAAGGTGGTCCCATCCAATCCTACCAAACTGACATCAGCACCTTCTTTTAGTGGATATCCGCTTATGCATGCCTTTCCGGTCCTTCAACTCATTTATCCCCACTTCTTTTTCGGTTGATACTACTGTAGACAATCCATTCTCTGTACCATGTGACGGGTTTCGCTTTATGAATGGATCGTTTTCTTCGTGTTTGATGAGTTGATCGCGGAAGTTCACACACTTCGTCAAATGAATTTCATCCAGCTCATGTGGTACACAGATATCGAGGTTTTGAATGAAACCAAGCGATTTCAAATGACCATAAACACTCAATCGACACTTTTAGAGAGGTAGCAAGCTTCCGGCATGTTGAATGCTTCTTCACTTCCATCAATGATTTGACCTTATCGTCGTTAATCTCGGGAGTCCACATTGGATGTGCGTCTTTACCTGAAAATTCTCCTCAACGAATCGGGTGAACCAATTTTCGCACTGTCGTTTTTCAATAAAATTTCTATTGTAAATTTTACACACGTTTTCCCTTGCTTTCTTCCGTTTTTTGAAGTAGTAAAGCAAAATATGCTCTTTGAAATCCTCCACGTTTCGACCGAAATTGAAAGCACGAAACTCAATCGAATCGTGCCAACACTTTGTGTTTTTGTTGTCGTTTATATCACGTGCAAATCCAAATAAAAGATGCCAACATCATTCATTAAAAAAAAAATGACCCCATGGCTTTCTGAACAAGCCGATAGTATACCTCACTTCCGCTCTTTTTTTCTCTCTTATTACTTGTTCATCTCAATAAAGTTTGCTTTTCATACATAACCAGATCCCCGTGAAAGTTATTCTCATCAACTATAATACACTTGGGGATTTTTTCTAATCCAAGCATTTCTGCAATTCTACTTTTAATATCCTTCAGCAATTTTGATTTTACATCCTTCCTTTTATGTTTTTGTCACTTCCGGGAATAGAATGATAATCACAGAGTGTCTTGTCTTTTGAATACGATAGCTGAGCCAAATAGCGTTTCTGTTTTACAAAAAATTCGCAAACCAGCAGAGAGAGGTGCAAGCGACAATAAAAAATCGCCTTTTTGACTGTCAAAAATAAACTACACATTCAAAAATGTCAACATACATCAAGAGCATGTGTACCGAAAACAGTTTTTTTTTAATCTGTCTTGTAAAGCCAATGAAATTCAAAAGTTACTTTTTTGCCACACCACGTATATCCTTGGTTATTAAGAATTAATCTTTATTGTGAAAATGCCATTTTGATCTCGATAATTAATGTCCTACTATGTTATGTCCCTTTTGCAAAACACTTTATATTAATGTCCTGCACAACATAATTTGCATCAATTCTTACTGATTTTGCTTGTTATGTAGCTCTTGAATGGTATTTTTTCTCAAGTTTCTTTTTGTTTGAAATAAACAACTATTCAGATCATGGCTTCAATTGGAGCAATACGAAGACATCGTGGAAGCGCCAATGATCAAAATAATTAGTGTATTGTTAGCTTAATGTATACATGCAAATAAAACTGAATATACTCGTATTCTTGTAACGCGAAAGTATGAACTGGATCGACATCATAGCGGTGAATGTGTGCTTAAAATATGGATGCAAACAGAAAACTCAATAAAATTGAAGATGTAATATTTTGTTTGTGTACAACTTTGTATTATCTATACTTAATAAATGTTTTGTAATCTTAGTACCAGTTTATTTTATTCGATGACCAATTAAGGCAGCGTAACGGCTTGTAGATATAACAAATAGTACATTAAAATGATCGTACGGTAATTGCCCTAAAACAATATAAAATATCTATTTAATGTTACAGGAGGGCGTGTTGGACGTCGGATTTTTTAATGGTTTCATGTGTTTACCTCTGAACACGAACTTCAAATCACAGAGAAACCGTTTTTTTTATATTCAATGTATTTGGTTCAATAATTCTGTTGGTGAGTTACTTTTTACGCAATATATTTAGTTCAATAATACAGTCAAAATTTGTAGTAACAAAATTGAAGATCACCGATTTGATAAAGACGAAATGACAATTTTTATCCACCTCCTAACTGGTTTACTCGTTTCCTTTATTTCTTACATTTTTAACGTAAAGAACAACATAAACATGTGCATCAAACACAACTACGATAACACTATTAGCACTGATGAGTGGCCGAAGCAGATTGACCACATTCACCGGGGAACTGAGCGACGATAAACGACCGTTGTTGGTACTAGCTTCGAACTTGGTCGTTGACTCCGAGTTAGCACAGAAAGATCACTTGTGAAAATAAAATTTAATGTACTTTTACTCACTGAAATTGAACACGCTCATTTCTTCGCATTTACGATTGCAATGAATCGGCGTTGACTCCAAGAATTTTTTACGGGACTGGCTATTCGATCTTCATCTCTCCGTTATCCGTCAGCAAGGAGAATCTATCATTTTGTGTGCCCACAATTTTTAATTTCCAAGTGCGTTTTCTACATGTCGAATTAATAAAGTTTGTTAATCCGAAATTAAAGTTTTCTCCAAACACTTTCACTGCTGGTTTTTCTACGTCGCCATAAAACAAACATTTTGCTAATATTTTCTCATTCGCTGCAAAATCGTTTACCATATGAGAAACATTAAATGGTCTTGATCGTGGGACATCGAATATAGTCAGTCATTCAGTTAGTTGGATGTAGAATCTCAGAATTGGATTAATTTTGGTGCTTTTTGTTCTGATCGGTTTCGAACCTTAATGTAACTCTTTTTTTTCTGACCGATTCTGACATGTTGCCAGCTATCTAACCTGGATCGGGTAACGCGAGCCTTTAATTAAAATACGTATTGACATGAGCCTAGTCCTGCTGCTCCGTATTACAAATACTTAAATACTAAACTCATTTGCATTTACAATTATAATATTGGATGAGTGGAAACGTTTTTAACTCAAAAATAAATACATGCATATTTCTTATTGAAAAAAATGCAATCTCGCATGTTTTGTATAATGTTTCTCAAACGTTCAACACCTGCCGGATCCGTTTTTCGTTAAATTTCCGTGGGTTTTTTTTTTTTTTTATATATCACATTAAAATCATTAGCATTTGCATTTATATAATATTTGTTTAAAAACTTATGTACACTTTGTACTTGGTGTAGGAACTGAGAGTTTATTAAATTTCTTTACTCTCTTTATTTTTAAAACTATTGAGGTTTACTTCGCTTGTTGATATTGTGACTGATTATTAAGTTATGTACACTCGAATTGGTCAATAAACGACAATAAATAAATTACCCAAATAAGCAAATCAATGACACCTATTGAGCTCAGTTAAATGATTATTGTAGTTGCTTATTGGACAGAATGGCGTTTAATTCCCCTAAACAAACTCCCGGCGGAAAAAGTGCTTATGTTGGATTATTGCGAGTGTGCTGCCGACTGCTACGGCGTACGGAAGGCTCGCCCGGGGTATCTTCTGGAAATAGGCGGACCAAACTATTCTCATAAACAACATTGGATGAGTGCAAACGTTTTTAACTCAAAAATACATGTATATTTCTTACTTAAAAAATGCAATCTCCATTGTTTTGTATAACGTTTCTCAAACGTTCAACGCTGGCGGATCCGTTCTGCGCAAAATGTTGGTTTTTTTTTTTTTTTTTTGCAAAGAAGTTGACAAAGTGGTTCCCGACTTCCTTCTACGGCATTTAAGGTCTTCCAATTAAATCGTTTTCAAACAATAGGACCAAGTGATAATCTATGGCAGAACTTCCGCTTTAAATGCTGCATGGTGTGGATAGTCTCTCTGGCAACGTTGCATTATGCGTGGTGTAAAATGATCCCTTTGTGATTGACCAAAATTAGATTTTTGTGGTTCTATCCTGTTTAATTAACGACAAAAATTGTCTACATTACTTGCTTCAGCATGCGGTAGTAGCTCGAAATAAATTATTCCTTTGCAATCCCACGAAACAGTGAGCAACACCCCCACATCGGATTCAAGTCGGTCTTAGCGATCGGTTCCGCCCGATCACTGCTCTATAGTTTTTTCATTTTTTTTTCATTTCTCGTCACCAATCGTCATTCGGTCCAAGAATGGCTCATTTTCCAAACGCCCAAGTAAAGAAACAGCTGCAGTAATGTGATCAAATTTGTTTTGTTTTCTGGTAATTGATATGACACCCACATATAGAGCTTCGAAGTGCACCCCATCTTCTTTAGGTGTAAAATTGCGTTTGATGTGTCGCAACTTCTTTAGTTGTAATTGCTAAGTTGTTTTCGATTAAACCTCGAAAAACATCATCGTTAATGTTACTAGGCCTTTCAGTGCGACGCTCTTTCCGGAATTTGGAAAGTCAGTGCATGACAGTACGAATCTTTAGTGCACGGTCCAATAAACCGCCTGAGTACTTCGTAATAGAGATTACACACGGGTTGTATATTGATGTTCTGCAACTGTTCAGAGCGCTATACACGTATTACATTTATAACAATCGGTTCGCCCTATCGATTATGAACAGTATACGTTCCACTCCTATGCAGTAATAATATCTTTACTGTTTTGTCGAGTCGTTGCACTGGTACGAGTTTCGCGTCAAGCAGTTGCATTCACAGCTGGTGGAAGCCCAATTTCCCTGTGGTGTCTGCCCATTTGCTCTACCACAGGCCACACATTTTTTCATTGAGTGAACCCCTGATATTCGCTAATGCCAATTTTTCGATATTTAAAATTCTCGGGATATGATTCCTAGTATGTTTTTACCACATCCTGGCGCAAGACTAATGACCTTGCCCAGATAAAACAAATCATTATGGAAAATTTATCAAGCCTCAGGACTTGCTAAATAAGGCCAAGACCGGTTCTCTGTTGTAGTGCCGATGATGATGATGATGATTTTACCACATCGCGGTATACGCAAGTATATAAGAAATGATATGGCTCCCCAACATCTAAAATATGTTCCTCACTCACCTAATGGATCATTAAATAAATGTATACCCCATCAATCAATCAAATTATACTTATATCAGATTCTATGTATGAAATGGTGTTCCGCAGGCCTTCGTAATGTAGCGATCCCTATTAATTGTTTGCAGCGATCTCTCTCCATCGTCCAAAACCCAATCTATTACTTTACTGCTGCGAACGTGGTGGATCAAACCAAAGAACTTTCAATCCTTGACACTCGATTTAATCCGACGCTTGATTGGAATGGAGCACATATTCGAACCGTGAAGTTGGAGTTTCTTACAAAATGTAAAAAATACTTTGCTTCATACAATCTGACCTCAACATACAACAATCAATTTCCATATTTGGCCAGAAACAGCAAAAATAGATCTGCATATGCAAAATCGAGTAATGAAATTCAAGAGAGACTCGGGTGCAATCTTTTTAATTGAGGACTACATCCTGTTTATTTCTGTTCGACAGAGATTATCCCAAATATTTGTTAAATGAACTTCGAGATAGCGTTCCAGAATAGAGAATATTTATTATTTATTTTATGGCCTGTAGGAACCCGGAAGTTCACGACCTCACCGACTCGACTCCGCCATCGTTCCCTGTCCTGTGCACTCTCCTTCCACGCTTGACCATTCGATCCGACCTCCGCAAGGTCAAACCTAACGTTGTCCTCCCATCTCCGTCGCGGGCGTCCGGCCGGTCTCTTTCCCGTTGGTCTACCGTGAAGAATTCTACGCACGGTCCTATCGTCGCCCCTCCGCGTCCGGCCCATCTTAATCTTCGTGACTTGATTACTCTCACTATTGTAGGTTTGCGATATAGCTCTTCCAATTCGTGGTTATGGAGTTTCCTCCATTGTCCTGCCTTCTCGTCATATTTACCTCCAAAGATACCCCTCAAAACTTTATTCACGACTACGCGGAATTGGTTTTCTTCCCGTTTTGTGAGAGCCCATGTTTCGCATCCATATAGAACAATCGGCATGATTATGGTTCTATAAACACGGAGCTTTATGTTACGTGATAGCAGTCTGGTTGTCAGCAGTTGACTGACTGCGTGCCAACTAGCGTTGCCGGAATGCAGTCTTTTGTTAATTTCCTTCGACATTTCGTTGCTGGCCGTTAGTATCGTTCCCAGATATTTAATTTCTTTAACTTTTTCAAATATGTTACCTCTGACGTTTATATGTGTTCCCTGAGGTCTACCTGCTCTCGCCGTAATTATGTATTTTGTTTTGTCTTCATTTATTTCTAGGCCTACCTCTTCCGCCGCTTGGATGATGATTTCACAGTTTTTATTACCAGTTTCTAAATTATCGCCCAGAACGGCGATGTCATCCGCATATGCGAGCACTTGTGTTACCCCGTTCATGGATGATCCGGCCATGTTGTCGTCTTGTACCTTTCTGATGACATACTCGAGCACAAGGTTAAAAAGACACGGTGATAGAACATCTCCCTGCTTTAGTCCGTCCCGGATTTCAAATGGTTCTGAGAGGTGGTTTTCTATTCTAACTCGCCCTTTGTTTTCATTCATGCAAATTTGAATGAGGGCGGCATATTTTTTCGGGACTCCCAGCTCAACTACAATATGGTGGAGTCTTTGCCTTGCGACTGAGCGTTGGCTTTTTTGAAGTCAACGAACAGTTGGTGGACCGTCTCTCCATATTCCCACTTCTTTTCTAGCAGTTGTCTTATTGTGCACATTTGGTCGCTTGTTGTTCCTACGGTATCCACATTGGTAGTCTCCCAGTATCTCTTCTGCGTGCGGTGTGATTCTCGCCAGAATGACATTTGTTAATATTTTGTATGCGGTTGGGAGCAATGATATTCCTCTGTAGTTTTCGCAGTCAGATCTGTCGCCTTTTTTGAAAATGGGAACGACTATTGAGGTTTTCCATTCTTCCGGAGTGACTTCCTTATCCCATATTGTTTTGATGAGCTGGTTGATCTTTCGAGCGGTTGCCTCTCCTCCATGCTTCACAAGCTCTGCCGGTATGCAGTCGACTCCGCGAGCTTTGTTGTTTTTCAATCGATTTATTGCGTCTACAATTTCGTTGAGAGACGGCTCTGGGATCTGAGGCTCGGTTGTATGTACGCTTGGTGCGTTTATTTGTGGTTGATGGGTGCGTACATTGAGCAGGTTTTCAAAGTATTGCTTCCATCTTGTCACAATATTGTTTGTTTCTGTGACCAGACCAGAATAGAGAATAGGCATAATAAAAAAATGAAAATTCAGATGAACAGATTAAGACAAGGAATCATTATTCTGTCGACCTACTCAAGGGTGTGACTCTTTTTCATAACATTAAGCACTTTTATTCCCTATTCTGTTCACAGAGTGTGCATCGATACTTAAGGCTATCATAATATTTAAGGGTGTCATAACATCGCTTTAGTCCTTTTGTACTTTTAAAAAAATAAAGCAAGCTCGAAGTGTATTTTTTTGCTAGTGTTAGAGTTTTGAGTTCATGGTAAAAATCTTGGTTGAGTTTTCAATTCGTGATAAACATCTTGGATACATTTCGTACCTCCCGTAAAATTGAGCAATGCCTTATTCCAAACCTATTTAATGTTAGTGAATAAAAATCAGAAAATATAATTGACAAATGTGACATAGAGCTACAAAACGGCTGCATTCTCGGTACACATAATTACTTTCTACTTAGCGCAGTATCCGGATTGTCAAGAAAGAGTATTCCATCAAGTCTCGACAATCTGTTCAGATAAAAACTAGTATGTTGGCCTCAAAACTCTTAAGGAGCTAGACTATAATGAAATGGACTGGTTCGGTTTTATCGCTACCGATGATTGGAAGGTAAGATAGTAATAATATTGTACATATCTCCCCAGTAGGCAATGCATGTGTAAAGAAGCGGTACGGTCCTTCTACATCGAAATAAAAAAGTGTGGAGTCTACTCGTAGTTGAATTTCATCTAGATAACTTCCTTCTGGAAAACTTTGAACTTTTAAATCGGCTCTCGGAATTGTAAATGTAAATTTAAGTATATATTTAAATATTAGTTTCTGTGTATAACCATCTCTTTTTTCAGGATTTCCATACGAAGTACGTCCAGAAAATCACCATGGACAAGCTACTACGATCGTACAAGTATAAAACTAGTTGGACATCTATGAATTTCGTCCTGATTCCGGGAATAGAGTCATCAGTTCAAAAGTGACCGTTATTCGTGATTGAGGATGGACCGGACTAAATTTTCAATGGATTTTTTGTTCATGTTAAATATAAAAAGATAGAAAATTTAAAACATTTGCGTTTCACTTTCTCTCTTAAATACTCACGAACTTAGCTGAAAGGAGTACTCCAAATTGGCACGAATTTATTTATTAGGTCTACAAATAAGTGTCCGTTTGGCAACAGATGCCCCCACCAGAAAATTATGTAGAAATTGTCAGATGTCAAACGTAATATTGTGAAACACGTGATAACCACATAACCTCAAAATATTAGTGACTATGTATCAGCTTTACATAATTTTTTTCGTGCAAAAATGTCTAGTTTTGTGCTAAATAAGCGTCATTAGCGGGGACTTTTGTTTTACTTTTTTAATTTGAAGAAATCTGCCGCTGAGGCGCATCGATTGCTTGTAGAAGCATATGATGAGGCTGCTTTGAGTGAGAAGTTGTCGTGAGTGGTTTCAAAAATTTTTGAAAACGGCGAGTTTGACGTGGAAGACAAAGAACGAAGTGGAAGGCCGAAAGTGTACGAAGACAAGGAATTGGAAGCAATATTGGAGGAAGCTCCATCCCAAACGTGAAAAGAACTTGCATGTACATTAGATGTAACTCAACAAGCAATTTAACATCGTTTAAAATCGTTAGTGATGATTCAAAAACAAGGAAATTGGGTTCCATACGACTGAAGCCGAGAGACGTTGAACGCCGACTTTGCATAAGTGAAATGCTGCTTGCCAGGCAAATACAAAGAGTTTTTTGCATCGTATAGTCACTGGGGATGAAGCAATATTGGAGGAAGCTCCATCCCAAACGCAAAAAGAACTAGCACGTACTTAGATGTAACTCAACAAGCAATTTAACATCGTTTAAAATCGTTAGGGGTGATTCAAAAACAAGGAAATTGGGTTCCATACGAACTGAAGTCGAGAGACGTTGAACGCCGACTTTGCATAAGTGAAATGCTGCTTGCCAGGCAAAAACAACGTGCATCGCATAGTCACGGGATGAAAAATGATCCACTACGATAACCCAAAGAAGAGAAAATCATGGGGACCACCTGCTCATGCTTCAACATCGACGGCAAAAACGAATATTTAGGGGAAAAAACTCATGCTGTGTATTTGGTCGGATCAAATTGGTGTCGTGTATTATGAATTACTGAAATCGAGTGAAACCATCACTGGAGTTCTCTACCAAATATAATTAATGAGATTGAGCCGAGCACTCAAGAAAATACGCGCCCATTACTACTCCAGACAGGACAAAATTATTCTTCTCCATGATAATGCTCCTCCGTATGTTGCGGTCCGGTAAAAAACTATTTGGAAACACTTCATTGGGTAGTCCTACCCCACCCGCCGTATTCACCAAACCCCTAACCTCATTATCAATTATTTCGATCTATGGCACATTGTCTGCCCGAGCAGCACTTTACAACATATGATGATACCAAAAATTGGGTCGATTCGCGGATATCCTCAAAAGATGAAGAGTTCATCCGACATGGTATCCGGATGCCACCAGAAAGATGGGAAAGAGTATTGTCTAGTAATGGACAGTACTTTGAATAAAACGTAATGTACAGTTCTTTCACAATAAATTCCTAATTTTTTATAGAAAACGGCGGAAACTTATTTGTACGAGGGTGGGCTGAAAAGTTTTCTACCTAATAAAGATACAAGACATTTTATCTTAAAATTTATTTTTATTTTTCTAGTCTCCTTGTATCTCTACACACTTCTCCCAGCGATGCTCCCATCTCTCTAACCCGTCCAAATAGTACTCGGCGTTTTTCTCTGCAAAATAACTGTTCACGATGGTGATTGCCTCCTCATTGACGAAAATCTCTGTCCTCCGAGAGCAATTTTTTGATTAGAGAACAAAAAGAAGTCGCTTTGGCCTAAATCCGGTGAGTAAGGCGGATGGTCAAGCAGTTGAAACCGTAATTCGTGGATTTTCGCCATGGCAACCGTTGAGGTGTGAGACGGCGCGTTGTCTTGGTGAAACAGGATTTCCTTTTTCTGCAAATGCGGCAGTTTTTCCGCAATTTCTCCCTTCAGTTGGCCAAGTAATGATGCGAGTATGCCCCTGTAATGGTTTTTCCTTTTTGCAGATAATCGATTAAGATAACTCCATGACTATCCTTAAAAAAAACAGTCGCAATCACTTTCCCAGCCGAAAAAACAGTTTTTTTGCTTTTTTTGAAGCCGATTCCCCCTTGCAGTCCACTGTTTTGACTGTATTTTTATTTCGGGCGTATAATGGTGTATCCAAGTTTCATCGACAGTACTTAGTCGGCGCCAAAACTCGGATTTATTGCGCCTAAACTGCGCCAACAGAGCGTTGGAAATGTTCGTTCGAACACGTTTTTGGTCTAACGTGAGCAAACGCGGCACTCAACGTGCGGAGAGCTTTCTCATGCCTAAATGTTGATTTAATATGTGACAAACACGTTCCTTGGACATTTTCATAGCCTCTGCTATCTCTCTCAGTTTAATTCGGCGGTCGTCTAGCACCATTTGGTAAACTTTAGCGATGTTATCATCAGTTGTTGCAGTTTTTGGACGTCCCGAACGTTCATCGTCTCCCAGGCTCCCACGGCCACGTTTAAATTCAGCTGCCCAGAATTTCACTGCACACAGAGTCCAACTCATATTTGATTTGCGTAGGCGTATTGCCTTTCAAAAACAAAAATTTAATGACAGCTCGATACTCAATTTTGTCCATTTTCACAAAAACACTCACATCGAATCACTCAAACGACTGTCAAATAAAAACTACGCGTCCAAAATGACTGAAATTTTGGTGAGTAACTGTCAAAAGATGCATTACATGCACTAGCTTTTATTGAGGAATGCTGCTATCTTCACGTTGAGGTCGGAAACATTTCAATCCACCCCCGTAGACCGAATACAAATTAGGAAATCTCGAAATCACATCCGTTTGAAATCAAGTTGTAACTATCTGAGGGAGATGATGACAAATGAAAACCCCACGATCTTTTTCAACTGAGATTAAGTTTGTACATCGACATTACTGAAGACTAGTGATGCAAGGATTTTTTTCATTGGGAATATAGAAATCTTTAGAAGATACACCTGTACCGGTCCAGATATATGGGGGATTTTTACAGACTATAACCACCTCCGCCACCACATATTCCCGTTGTTCCCAACAGAACTTTCTTTTCAGATATTCCATCACGAGGCTGGACTGAGTTCACCTGTTACACCGTTCGTCGCGTCACAACTATTCCATTATGTGACACTTACAATATTTGATACGGAACATGCTTCTTTTGAGGTTAGCATGCATGTGTTAGTCCTACCGGAGTAACTGTGTGACTCATATGTCTCTCCAATATCATTTGTGTGGTTTCGAATCTCACGCACTCTGTACGTGTTCCACATTTTCTTTTTTGCCTTTCTGCGTACAGGCAGTATGGGTGATTGACATGCTTATACTTGTGCAAGTATTGTGGAAAGTATCCATGTTCTGAGAGCAACTGAATCAGGTGGTAGTTCAGCTCGCTATGCTTTCTTTCATTCAGCTTTCTATATCAGGTATTATGGTGTGGGTCGTCTTTGTTTGGTGGACGTATCCCATCTTCGTTGCCATTCTCAATGGCTGGAGTTCTCTATATTCACATTCAACGGCGGTCCTCTTGCCAGGCAAGTACATCAACCTCACGCAGAGCAGCGGTCGGTTTCCTTAGCTGCAATGTCAAGTGGTTTTGTTCAAGCCATGACATTTGTGGCATATTCGGACACCGTCCGGAAGGCGCAGCATACTTTAATGATGACAGCCTACGTGCTGAGTTCACTTCACTCATGTACGACTTATACTGTGCGGCTCCTGCCCATATGTGAGCTGCGTACATTGCAATGGAAGTGATGACTGATTATTAGCTTCATTAAGTGGGGCCCGAGTTCCTCGCGAACACATTGCGTACTCTTGCCGTTGTTTCATTGGTTTACCGCAGGTGTTCTTTGAAGGTCAACCTGTTGTCGAGGTTAACATGAAGATATTTTATAAATGGACTAGGTCTGAAGAAGTGTCCTATTTCTATATCGAAGTGTTCATCTTTCTAACGGGTGCTTATTAAAACTGCCTCCTTCTTATGTGGGACCATATTCAGTCCGCCCATATCTAGCCAACATTTATGCTCCCGATTTTAGGGAAACAAATATTCTCCAGGTCATCTAGATGTTTAGCTAAGGCCCATATCACCAAATCATCTACATATCATCCAAAAGGTTCTTACTCCTGGTACATTAACTTTGAGGACACCATCATGCATGATGTTCCAGAACAGCGGGCCCAGTACAGATCCCTGGGGTACACCCGCTGTTATTTTATATTCTTGTGGTCCCTCGTATCCTAGAGCAATGCTCTATCAAAGAGATAGCTTGCTATCATACGCACAAGGTAGGGGGAAAGTTATAGATCGCTAAACGTTTCCAGTATCTGATTCCACCTTGCCGAATTAAATTGAATTATTAATTTTTAACGTCGTGTCATCACAGCGCAGTATTTGTTTTTTTTTTTTTTTTTTTTTGGCTTTTTCTAGTAATCTTGCTTCGGCTATCAGCCCGCGAGCGACGTCGCACACATCAACAGATATGGCTTTATCAGTTGATGCACCTTTCGGAAACACATACTGCCAATCAGAAAGTGCCGGTGTACCCTTGGTGAATTGTTCCAGGCGATTGACAATTACTCGCTCAAACAGCTTCCCTGTTGTTCCCACCATGAATAACGGGCGATAGGGCGTTCTGGTTCTGATTCCTTGGCTCCTTTTGGTATAAGTACAAGCCGCTCTTTTTCCATCATTGTGGAATATGTCCTGTTTGGAGGCGGGTGGTGAGGGGGCTGCCAAAGACGTCTTCACCACAGCGTTCGGTATTTCACCGTCCTGGGGGCTTATTGTTTTTAATGTCTCTTGAGTACCTCTTGGGCGGTCACTAGAGGTACTGCTCTCTCATTGATGTTCCATTCTTCTTGTGGTCCTGTATCTACACAGCGGGATGAAATCAATAACGATTCTGGTCTTGTGACTTTGGCTCCTTCGCATTTGAGTACTGATGTTTAGTTATTCCTTGACTATCCCATAGATGCTGTCCCATGGGATATTATTTAATTCATCCCTTATAGCGCAGAACGGGTAATTTGTAGTTTTGCGAATATTTCTCAATTCCTTCCGTTTGTTGATAAATTCCGCTTGTAGCCTGGGTAGGTGTTACGAATTCTTGCTCTTTGTTGCAGGCGTCACAAGCTGCTAGATTCTACTCGCCCCTGGCTAATTTCTGGGCTCCACCAATACATTAGTTTTGTGGCCCCTGCTGGTTATTTTTGCCGTGGTATAGCAGCATCGTCCCTTCATAACTTTTTCATCATGTCTGGTCACATCGGGCTCTGCATCGAGTTGTTCGATTGTGTCTTCCAACATATAATGGAGCAGTTCCGCACCGGGGTCTTTTTCTTACCACCCATTTTTCTGGGCTTCTTCGCCAATCTGTCTATGATGAACCCCATGCGGGGTAGTATTTGGTATATCGCACCGTGGTGGTCACTTTTTGTGTTGGTGTACAGAACACGTCACTCCAAGTTTCTTGCCAATATGGAATTGGCAAAGGTGATGTTGATTTTGAACCGCTAACAAAATCATTTGTAGTACTCCATCTACGTATCTCTGGTCCTAGTGCTTCCCCATCCTACTGCCCAGGCATTGAAATCTCAAGCAAATATAAGGGGCTCTGGCATCTTCGGTTACCCGGTCTAGAAAGCATTTGAAATCTTCGATTCCCCCACTGTGTTGGAACCTTCCAGAGTTGGTCAATTCTGTGGTCTATATGAAAATTTCCTGTTTTCCAGATGGCCGCCATTCCGCTGTTGACTTCTGTCCATGCATTTGTGCCTGTGACAGGCATCCTGTACTACTCGCTGATGAGTATCACATTGACGCCATATTACTCAACCGTTTGGGAAAGAAATCTTGTATGGTTTCACATTGGTTTAAGTTAGTTTGTGTACACTTAAACCTGTTCATTTTTATTTAGCAGATCGGCCTTCGCGTTTTGGACGCTTGGCGGTTGAACTTCCTATTGAGTGTACGTTACCGCTTTTATTACTATCATTTAGTTGGAATCCTCACTAACTCGGCTACGTCGCCGTTCCATGTATTGTGCACTTTCCCTCCACACTTCGCCACTTAATCCGATTTCTGCAAGGTCACGTCTTACATTGTCCCCCCATATCCGTCTTAGCCCTTCCAGCAGTTTCTGTCCCGTTGGTCCCCCTTCAAGATTATTAAAAACGGTTCTGTCGTGCCCATCACGCTACATACCCGATATATCTTGATTGTCGCGACTTTTGTTGGTTAATTATTCTCCCTATTGGTGGTTTGACGAATATCTCTTCCAATTGTTAATTGTCCTCCATTGTCACGTGTCATCATATTTAGCACCAAAGGTACTTCTTAAAACTTTATTCTCGAATACGTGAAATCTGTTGTCTTCTCGTTTTGTAAGCTCCCGTAAATATTGTTCCTAGATATTTAAACCCTTAACGTTCGGAAATATCTTTCCCATGATGTGCGTTCGATGTTAGACGCAATGGAAAAGGAACTTACGCCAGTGCCGGATAGCCGGAATGATTCTGCAAACCCCTAGATCTATTTCTGGCATTCGAGCCGAACGAAAGGACTGCGTCATTGGGAAACTCAGACCAATGTTTCATATGGGTTGCGCAATCACTTGCATCCCATACGAATAACTAACCTATGTAGCCTCATCAAGTATGGAGGTACGGGGCTGCTAACTGGAATAATTGGGAGGACTTCTTCGCATCTTCCCGTGGGCAGAGGTCTGCTTTGAAAGCTCCAATGTTAACGCATGCGCGAGTTAGTTACGAAAATTATTCTGCTCAGTATAGAATTTCACATTCCATCAAACGAAATTCAATCGATAAATCTTGGTTTGATAAAAAATGCGGACAGATTACAGCGGCAAAAATAGAGTTTTCAAACAATGGCGCGTTCTAACCTCACGGAGGTCAACAGAACGAATTTTGTCGTCAAAAGAAATGCCTGCATACAGGTGGTTCACAACGACAAACTGATCGACGAAGTGCTCGAGTGCCCAACTTCATTGCCCTTCTAGTCAATGGTAAACGCTTCCAGCAATGACTTCGGTGCCTCCGTTAGTTACGGGCAGCGGGGCACCAGGCACGATTCCCAAAGATAAAGTTTTATTTTCCGCGAATTCAACCTTCGATGCTAGTCTTTTAGGACAACGTGATCGCTCGGGTACAATCTTCAATGCCGGATGTGAATTTCCGCCCACGTACTATTCAACGCATTCTCCGCAGCCTGGACTGTAAGAAAGCAAACAGCCTGAATGGGCCGATAACAGTTTTTAAAAACTGTCGCGGGTTTTTGCAAACTCTCGCTTATCTCATGCACAGAAAACCTTTCTTGCCTGCTGGAAAACTTCTCGAACTCAACCAATCCCAAAGAAAGGAAGAAAGTGTCTCCCGCAAAATTACATGCCAATAGCATTACTGCCTATGTTATTCAAGATGATGGAAAAGAACATCAACACCGAGTTGATTAAATACTTGGAATGCAATGGACTTCTAAATGATCGCTAATACGGATTCGGTAGCAGGCGATCGACGGGAGGTCTTTTGACTTTTGTAACTGACATCTAGACATCTGCAATTGAAAAACATGGTGAATCAACGGCGGTCGCCATGTTGGCACAGAGTGAACAACTTTGCGACTGGATGAAGAGTCTCCTCGAAATCGATCGATTCGAATTGTTGTAGAGGCGTGTCTTCAAATCTGTATTCTGCTAATTCCGGTGTGCCTCAGGATTATATTTTTGGCTAATTCATGAAACAAGAAGGATTTATGAAACTGTTAAAATTAAATTACGAAAAATTATCTTTTTATTTAATTAAGATAAGCATAAAATATTGTAACAAAAACTGGAAACAGTGTTCACCAGGAATTCACTGAAACATGAAAGCAATGGATTCTAAGAATTCAGGACTCACGTGTTAGAGGTATTTCTCTAACTGTTGGCCTTTGCTTTTTGTGTCTTACCTTACCCTATAAGATGCACGAGTTATAACGAGAACACAACCAATTTCAGTCGTCGGACATCCTTAAAAAATTCGCTAGGCTGGCACTAATGTGGGCTAGAAAGGAAGTGCCCCTTGGGGGCACCGTCTTAGGTAGTAGTATTCTTAGACAAGGTAGTCGTATTAGCCTCTTTTTGTCGAAACTTCGTTGAATACTTGTAGAAGTCGGACATTTCAAAGGGTTTGGTCACTTCCTTGTAGGGAAGGAAAGTGGCCTGTTGCACTACGGTCATGTTTTTCGGAGATTCGATCCGTATATCTGGGGAACCCGTAATAATTGTGGACTGAGGTGATAGTTGGGGTATAGTGGTAGCATCCGGGAAGGGGATGCTCGACAAGGGTTTTTGGATGGAAACTATTTGAGCTTTAGTTAACGTCTGACTTGGATTTCGTATTCTAGAGGATTGCGTTGTCAAGGGCGTTGCGTACCGTAGACCTGAATCATCAACATTGGCTATGGTGCTAGATGTACACTCCAGGGGTAATGTGGAATTGAGTTTTAGTAGGCACGGTTGTTGGGATGATATTGCTTTTGAAAGTTTGTGCTGCTGATGGTGATAGTGTTGTTGTTGCTGTGGTTGTTGTTGCTGCTGCTGCTGCTGGACTCCGTGCGACAAGGTGAATGACCCTTTATTTGGATGTTCCATGTGATAATGACTATGATGAAATGGCTGAGATTGCAGTTGATGTTGAAGAGGTTGCATGTGGAAGTGGTGATGGTTGTAAGAGTCGACATTTAGCAGGGATTTCGAATGGCTTAGATGACTGGAATCTTCTTCAGAATTGGCTTTTTGTGCTTTGTAACTCGCGCAACACATTGATTGTGATGACAATTTAGATCGCTCCCTATAAGGTTGTTTGTGCTGTGTGTGTGAGTGATGCGGAAGAGTACGTGCTGATGGGCGGCAGGCCATTAAGGGTGCGACAAGCATTGAATTTACATTCCCTATAGCGGATGGTGATGGTGTCATTTTCCCACTCACTGTTGATATATTAGGTGGAGTTGGCGGCCGAGTCACAGCATAATACGTATATTGTGGATTTTGCGAAAACGTCGGCGATAGGGGCGGACAAAAAGTGTATGTATCTGGCACTATGGGCGTTGTTTGTGGTATATTAGGACGTATTATTGGTCCGTCTAAAGATGATTCCATCCTGAAAATCAGATATGAGTAATTTTTCAAATTTAGATGATTTTGGATGTTACCACTGCTTCATTTTTGGCTTCTTGTTAGCTTCACTATTTACAGAAGATATTGATATCTCGTCGCAAGCTTTTGCCAAACTTCCGGGGTGACTACCGACCACCGAATTATTGACTGTATAAAAATTATTCAGCAGGCTTGGCTCGTACGAATTCTGCGTATAAGAAATTCATGTAAATATTAATCGGTCCATATAATTTAGTCCACTCACCAATGACTGTCCCGAGACCTTTCTTGGGATGGATTTCATACTGTGATACGGACCAATACCATCTGAATCTAATTCAATATAACTGTGGAAAATTTCGCCAAATTTTTATCTGGATGTACATTTGTCTAAGTTGTTTACTAACCTTGTCGCATCACACCAGGTGGTTCTATCGGTTTCGGGAAGGTTTCGCCACAAAATAGGGTGCTGGCCGACATTCAATTTAGTCTGTTCTAAACTGCAGCCACTGGAAGGTGTCAACGATATTACATCACCGCGATCACATTGATCCAGATGTGATTGAGTGTCGTCATTATGTATCAAGTTCTGACTACTCAATGTGTGCTGTTTGGTATTATGAGTATCGGTGTCATTAAGCACTATTCCAGTATGCAATCCATGAGGAGAAGAGACACATTGTTTTATGTCCTGACCAGCCTTAATAAACCCAGTGTTGTCAGTATATAATTGATTTGTTGGTGATAAATAATACTTATCACATTGGGTAATAGCTAAAAAGGAGTAATCATATTGTATCTTTTAGCCTGTAATCAATGCCAGTTCTCTACTTACCACCAAGACAATTAACGTTCTCGTTGTTTTCATCAAGGGAACGGACATTATTGTACTTGGATATGTTATTGCTATTTGTTGGCAGAGTTTGTGATGTTCCTCTGTTGTACTCAAACGATGGGGATTTTGTTAGACTTAGAGCTGACGCCGTAGTGTCGTGGAAAGAATTTGTCTTTTGTGGTAGTCCCTGCCGTTTACTTACCCCGAGTACGTTAATATTAAAATGCGTTGCCTGGTTATTGGGTTTATTTTCTTTAGCTAGATCGTATTCCGATTTGGACAGCGTAAAGCGGTTCTGAAAATATTAATTGTAAATCGCCACACGATTGAACTACATTTAAAACACTTACATTTTTTTCATTTAATGCCGCAGTGTTCTTCGTTAATTTCAAGCTGGAGCTACCTTTGCGCCGCAGCAGCGAGTTTGTAGACCCCAAATCTGTTGTTGCATTTATATTTATAAGATTTTTAGAGGTTCTGCCTGCATCGTTTAAATTAAAGCTTTCGTAGTTGCCATTGAGAATTTGCGCTTCCTTAAAATTAAACCTGACTTTTAAGAACAGATCAGACTTCTAAATTTAAAACAGATTTACCTGGTTATGGATTTGCTGTAAAAGCCAATTCTTCTCATTCAACAATTTCTCTAGCTCCAACTTACGCTGTTCAAGAGTTTGAAGTTTATTCCAATTTGCATTTTGGATATTGGAATCGTTGCCGTTACTATTATTTGAATTAGTGTCCTTGTTTGTAATGCCGTTATTATTATTCCCAATCATTAGATTGCTGATGTTATTTGTTGATAAATTTCCATTGTTATGACGTAAAGTTGATGTGATCGTCGCTGACTTGCCGAGTGTGTTCGAAGAGTTCGGATCAACGGAATTACATGTCGAAATTGTGAGTGTTGTAGGCTTGTGTTGCGTTGACGGAGGGCTGGTGCTGGTGCTACTAATTCCGCTGCCTGTGGTCATTTGAGATGATTGCAATGTACTTCGATCGGTTGGGTTTGGTGTTATAGATCGTAGATAATTTTGTTGTTTTTTACTGTTGGCCGGATTTGCCGCTAAACTTAAGGAACTGAGAGATGTTGTTGTGTGCTCGAGATCTGAGATATTCGAACGCATTTCTTTGAAACTAACCAAATATAAAGGAAAAAAAAATATTAATATAAGATTATACGTCTCTTAAATTAATTACTATCAATATTTTGCTTAATAATGGGCTGTACCATCCGACAAACCAAAACACATATTACCATTGATAGCGTCCTGCAGCTAATTCCCCATTCCTTGTCACCCAGCCACTGTCAACTCCCAAGGGGCAAAAGCTATCGAACAAATCGATTTTTATGTAAATCAAAGTAAAACAATGCATCAGACTAACCATTATAGACCTTCTGGATTTCGATACCACTGATAAGGCTTCTATCATCTCCCGTAAAATCTTTGTCGACATTTTCAAGACACAACGGTGCTCAATGCACAGTGATTCAAAAGTCGAATTTACATCTACCTAGGAACCGTTTTTTCTTCTAAATAATCTTTATGTGTTAATCAATCGTTGTACATTGATCAATTTTGTCCTCTTCAAAGTAATCCTCCTCAGATATAACGCACTTGTACAAACATGTTTTCTTATCTTGGAAGCACTTCTGGAACTCACTTTTTGATATGGAGTTTCGGCTCTATCAGTGATTCCGTTTTTATCTCATCAATTGCGGTAAAACGTCATTCTTTCATGGTTCCATCAGCCTCTGGAATAGAAAGAAATCGTAGGGGGCTATGTCCGGCGAATACGGTGGCTTAGGTAAAATAACTGTTTTTTACCAAAAAATCACCAAGCAATGAGGTATGAACTTAAATGAACTTAAAGTCACCCAGCAGTCAGTTACGTATAACCGTATCGACTGTCAAAAATGAACCAAACATTCAAAATGGCTGCGAATGTCAAAACACGAAGTTGGTACACACAAAATGTTTTTTTTTTCTTGAAAATCGTATTTATACATCCCACGAAATTCAGAAATTGCTATAACTTTTTGATCACCACACTGAGCAATAACATGACTTATTTGATTGGTAAAATTGTATGTTGTTGAGGAACCTGGAATTAATTTAAGGAAGAATTTGCTCTAATTGAACTACCAAAAGCTCTGGTTAGATAATAATATTATTTGAAGTACAAACATTGAATAAAAGAATGAGTCTTTATACGATTTCAATAATTATTTTTATTCGAGTACTTGAACCATGCCAATAAGGCGTGGAACAAAATACCGGACAAAAGTTCGGCTCCAGGGGCGGTCTAGTTCCCCTTGTCTTTATTTTCTATAACCTGTCGGCATAATTGTTCACTCACGGTGTCGATGAATGCAACACTGGTTGCCTTTAGCTTTTGAATGGTTTTAGGCGTACCCATATACATTTTCGACTTCAAATAATTCGATAGAAAGATGATTTTGGAGTTGGGTCGCCGTTTCGAGATAATGCGTCCACGGAAACTCTCACCCAGAATGCCCATCGTTACGTTTGCTGTATGGTAAGAGGCACCGCCCTGTCCACATGTCGTTTAGATTCAAACCATCCAGTTTCGACTATACAAACTGCCTTCTCATGTTGCATTGGAAGTAGGGACTGATCACGCCATCAGCACGTTGTTGTAATGTTCAGGCATTTAAGACCAATGTACATCGATACCTCCTTTCCTTATCCACTTCCTCTCTTTCCGCCGGCACTGTGCTCTGACATTTAAGTATTTGTGCGCGCGTTTGTGTGTTAATAAAAACAGCGGCTTTGCAGATGCATGTATTTCTCATTAAACACTAACAGTTATAACTGGTGATGAATCCACTGTTGGAAGAGCCTCTCGATTTTGTGCCAAAAGTGACCACTTACTGCGTCGTCTCATGCGAATCGAGCGAACTGGCGACGACAAAATGGTCGGCCGACTTCAGTTCAACTCTGTACACGTGCAGGTTCACAATTTTCGTCAACATCTTGTACAACCACTCGTCAGCGGAAGGTTCCACTCTTACGCACGATGACGAATAGATATGTTTGGATGGTCAAGCACCCTATCGCGCACAGCAGCGATATTCTCGTTGGTGCGGGTAAGACGAAGGTCTGTTTTGGAGGATATGCACACCACAACTCCACTGTTTTTGAATTTCCGCACGATTTTTCAAATTGTAAGTTCGATAGGACCAAGATACTGACCGAAAAAATCACTTAATGCTCAAAACATAGTTCTTCCTTTTGTGTTTTGTTTTTTGGGCGCTCATTTTGGTAAAACGTTTGCACTATTTGTACACCTTGCAGGACACTGCCTCGCTCCAAGTATTGAAAAAACTTCATGTGAACAGGCCCGGAAGCAGATTTAACATGACAATACTGTGACGCATATGACAGTCAGTACTGGAATATTCGGGAAAGTCCAAAACAAGTACTGGAATATTCTATAAAGTACTGGAAAACTGGAGACTAGAACATTCAAGATTATGGAACGAACAGAAACGAAATACCGGAATGAGAATGTGACAAACGATAAAAAGACGTCGACACAGCTGATGGCGGCAGATAATAAGAAAAAGCGAAGCAAGCGATAGAAAAGGAAATCGAAGTGTACGGTATAAGTAACGGATTATTAGCGAATTAATAAAGTGTGATATTAATTAAAAATCGATTTAACGGCTTATTCACTAAAAATAATTAATCCAGCGAACCCTAAGCTCGCTACAGTTGGTGTCAGAAGTGGGATTCATTATTGGTGAAGTAAACAAGCTGTGAAAGCGTGTTGTGACGATGTCAGATCGACATTTGGAGGATCTCCGCGTTCCTGAGTTGAAGAAGGAACTTGAGGACCGGAATCTGGATAGCAGAGGACAGAAGCAAATTCTCCGACAGCGTCTACAAGCAGCAATGGAGGAAGAGGGTATTGATGTTGACACATATGTTTCTGCGATTGCGCCAGACTGTCCGGATGGAGAAGAAACACCGAGTCAAGATGGTGCCGATGTAACGGAGAAAAGTTCGCCACAGTTGGACATTGCGGAGATGCTGGGGATGATGATGATAAAATTGGAAGCACAAGCTACAGACATTAACACAAAATTGGACGCGCAAGCTGCAGATGTTAATACAAAGTTGGATGCCCAAAATTCAAAATTCGACGCCGTAAATTCAAAATTGGACGCGCAAGCTGCAGATGTGAATGAAAAATTGGATGCCCAAACGCAGTGGACGAAATGTAATTTTCAACACTTTAAGGAAGAAATTCAGTCAACAATTCGAAACGAAGTGGAAAATCTAGATCTAAAAAACGAAGCTGAATTTAAGAAGGTCACCGATGAAATAACGCGAATCGAAAAGAGACTTGAGTGTGTTGAGAAAAATAAGACATCGCCTAGCAATCAACATGACTACAAAGATACAAGGATGCAACTGCCAACCTTCGATGGAACGGGACCTTTCTCCGTATTTATACGTCAGTTTGACGCCGCGGCCAATTATAATAAGTGGTCGGATGAGCAGAAGTCAACATTACTAATCTTGTCACTCCGCGGGGCGGCTGCAGAATTGCTACAAACCATACCAGCAGAGAAGCAAACAGATTTCCAAGCGGTAAGAGACGGCCTTGAAGCTAGGTATGGAGACAACCACATGCAGCAGGTGTACCGCATGCAACTGCGGAGCAGAACGCAGAAACCGGGAGAAAATCTTCAACAGTTGCAGGCAGACATTGAGCGATTGGCAAACTTGGCTTATACAAATATGACTAAAGAATTTCTGAACGAGGTAGCAATGGATGCATTTATAAACGCACTCCAAGATCGGGACTTGCAACAGGCCGTTCGTTTGGCGGGAAAGAAGACGACTAATGAAATACTGGCGTTCGCATTGGCATATGAATCTGCTAAATTGGCTACCAGGAGTACATATAGTGTCCGAGAAATGTCCGTCCAGGAACGTTCCTGCCAAAGAATCGGGCATGTACAACGGAGAATTCCGAGACCTGTTATGAAGTGCTGGACATGCGGCGGAGTCGGCCACATCTCTGTTGACTGTAGGAAACGTCGAAGAATGAATGAAACATCGAGTGAAAATTGTTGTTCATGCGCTAATCATAAGAGGAGACTATCGACGGAACAACCTGAGGCCAAGAGCTGGGGAAACTTGTAAGGGCAGCATGCGCTAATCATAAGAGGAGACTATCAACGGAACAACCTGAGGTGAAGAAACACATTGTACCTGTCAGAGTATTAAATGCGTCCGAAGAGCCGGTCGCAATAAGAAAGGGAGAGTTAACCGCAGAATGTGCACCCGTATCAATGATAAGCTCAATTCAGCAAGGGAAGGTGCATAATAACGCTGATGGTCTATCAAGAAGAGGATGTAAGCCAGATTTTAGACATTGTCATAAAGCGGAAGAGAAAGAAGAGGCGTACGACCTGCGAAATGTACAAGTAGAAGTACTAGATGGGTGGACGAATGAGGCTATACGCGCAGCTCGACTTCAGGATGAAGATATGTCGCTAATCCTGGAACACAAAGAAAAGAACGAGCGGCCAACTTGGAACGATATTTCCGACAAGAGTGGAACATTTAAAGCATATTGTGCACAATGGAATTCCTTGCTGGTGGAAGATGGTATTCTTAAGCGTAAATGGGAAGCCGCGGACGGAAAATCCCATCGAATGCAGATTCTAGTTCCACCATCAAAAGTGAAAGATGTTCTAACAGAAATGCACGACGGGGCCTCCGGTGGACATTTGCGGGTTAATAAGACACTTTCAAAATTACGATCGCGTTTTTACTGGCTTCACATGAGAGATGACGTCGAGTCTTGGTGTAGGAAGTGCACAACTTGCACTGCGACCAAAGGACCAACAGCAAAACCAAGGAGCGCTATGAAGCAGTACAACGTGGGTGCCCCTTTCGAGCGAATTGCGATTGATATCTCAGGACCATTTCCAAAAACAAACGACAACAACAAATACATGTTGGTCATAATGGATTACTTCAGCAAGTGGGCGGAAGCCCTTCCAATTCCAAACCAAGAAGCAACAACCGTCATTGAGCAGCTTATCAATAATTGGAACGGCAGATATGGAGTTCCCTGTGAGCTGCATTCCGATCAAGGCCGAAATTTCGAATCACAGATATTTCAAGGGCGTAAGGAAAACCAGGACCACACCCTTACATCCGCAGTCAGACGGAATGGTCGAAAGGTTCAACCGAACAATGAAAGAACACTTATCGAAGGTCGTCAGTGATCACCAAAGAGACTGGGACAAATATGTACAAACCTTTCTCATGAGTTATAGATCGGCTAATCACGAGACGACAGGCCATTCTCCAGCAGGAATCATATTTGGACGAGAGATACGATTACCAGCCGATCTGCGATTCGGAATACCTCCAGACGCCATAGATAAGACTGAAGACTACGTAGCCGAATGGAGAAATCGCCTCAACGAGATTCATCACTTGGTTCGAAAGCAAATCAAGATATCAAGTGATAGGATGAAAACAAGGTACGATGTTCGAGCCAATGCATCCGGATTTAATGCAGGCGATAACGTGTGGCTCTACAACCCTCTTCGGCAAAGAGGGAGATCCCCGAAGTTGCAGCAACATTGGGAAGAACCGTATAAGGTCCTCACAAGAATTAACGACGTTGTCTATAGGATTCAGCGAAGACCGAACGCCAGAATGAAAGTGGTACATCGTGACCGACTGGCGACTTTTGTTAACCCAGAAGATCAGTGAACTTAGTTCGGGACGAACTAATCTAGTTGGAGGGTAGTGTGACGCATATGACAGTCAGTACTGGAATATTCGGGAAAGTCCAAAACAAGTACTGGAATATTCTATAAAGTACTGGAAAACTGGAGACTAGAACATTCAAGATTATGGAACGAACAGAAACGAAATACCGGAATGAGATGGTGACAGATAATAAGAAAAAGCGAAGCAAGCGATAGAAAAGGAAATCGAAGTGTACGGTATAAGTAACGGGTTATTAGCAAATTAATAAAGTGTGATATTAATTAAAAATCGATTTAACGGCTCTTAGTCACTAAAAATAATTAATCCAGCAAACGCTAAGTTCGCTACAATACCATCATGTGATGGCGCAAGGCTAATAACCTTGCCCGGAAAAACAATTTAACAAGTCTCGAATAAGCACCGGATACCGGTGGAGGGACTGGCTAAGTAAGGCCAAGACCGGATTCCGGTTGTAGTGCCAATGATGATGATACTATCATTTGCAACAAATTCACGAATTTTTATCTTATGCAGATAGCCCCAAAAACATCGATACAAATAAATCCACTAAATGATTATTACAGTATGAACTCGATTTACGCAACCCTCGATTCGTGCAACTCCTCGATTTTCGCAACACTAAATTTGTAGCACGTCTTGACTCTATAAGTGCAGCTTTCAAAAATGCTACCTCAATTTGTGCAACTTCTTGTGTTTATTCATCTGTTTTCTATTTGCATGCTCTCCTTTTGATTATGTATTCCTGCCGTTAATTTACAGCTAGTTTGTCCGAACAAAATTCCTTGTAAAAATAATACACAAACACATAAAATGCATCTGGCTTTATTTGAATGGGTTGCGATTTCATTAGTGTCTACGGAAAATTTGTACAGGATGGGTGTTACAGGAAATATTACAAAATTGTCTATTAAAAAAAGAAGTGATATTTTATCAGAATTAGAAAAGGGGTTTTCAGTAAAGACAATTTGTGAAAAATAGAATGTTCACAACTCAACAATAAGCCACATAAAAGGAAAGGCAGCCGCTCTTAGACAATTTGTGGCTAGAGCTGAATCTGGACCAGGGAAACGGGTAACGTTGAAGGCTTCTGAATATCCACAGATGGAAAAGGCTTTATATGGATGGTTATCACATCCCATTATAAATACATTATAAAGTCAAAGGCAATTCAATTGCACAATAAAATAGAGGAAAGACCATCATTTAACGCCAGCAATGGATGGATTGCGAAATTTTAAAAACGACATGGTATTCGAATGTTGAAAATCTGTGGTGAAAAATTATCGAATTAACATGAACTGATGATGCAATAATTTCAACAAAAAAAAAATAGAGGAACTTAACTTGACTGCGGATCAGATCTACAATGCAGACGAATCTGGCTTATTTTACAGATTGTTGCCGAACAAAACACTTGTTTCTTTTAAATAAGCGTCAGCGCCAGGACGAAAAGTAAGCAAGGAAAGAATAATATTCCTTGCGTGCACAAATCCATCAGGGATGCACAAAGTAAAACTTTTCGTCATTGGTAAAGCAGCCAATCCAAGAGCATTTAAAAACTTTGAAAATAAGCCTGTTTTTTATAAAGCAAATAAAAATGCGTGGATGACATTCCTATTATTCGAACAATGGTTCCACAACGTGTTTGTTCCCGAAGTAAAAAAAAGAATACAAAATGTTGTGTTTGTATTAATGAGTTTTTTTTCAGGTAAGAAATTTTCTTGAATCAAAAGGACTTGAAAAGAAGGCACTACTGCTTTTGGACAATGCGAATTGCAAAGCGATGATGGGCTGACAATTGTTATGATGTTTCCGACAAATTGCACTGCAATCATTCAACCTATGGATCAAAATGTTATCAACATAACAAAGGTCCACTACAAAAAAAGTTTATTGGCGCACTTAGTTTCAAGTGAGGACATGGACTTAGAAACTAAAATCAGAGCCATAAGGGATGCAGTTTGTTTGCTAGCTAATGCCTGGGAAAAAGTAGACCCTTACACGATCCAGAAATGTTGGATTGTTTTAATGCCTACGAAGGGTGATTGGGGTGAGGAGGACGAGCTTCCATTATCTACACTATCTGCAAACATCTTAAGGGAAAGAGAATTGATTTCAACCGTTTCTAGTCTGCTTGTTGAAATTGTTCCCAGCATTAGCCTCTCCAATGAAGAAATCATTGATTGATTGGTTTAACGAAAACGTTGAGTCATCTGGTAATTGTGACGATCCAGCAGAAATTGAGAACGCCGGTGAAGGTGAAGGTGAAGCTGAGCCGGCCCCTACTTTATCAAAAGTTAAATCAGAAGATGCAGTTCGATCCTTAAACATATGTTTGCAATAGGCCGAAGAGAACAACATTCCAATAGAAGAGATTTTATTGCTACAAAAAATACAAGAGAGGGCAGTTTTAAAAAACATTAAATCGAAAAAAACTCAATCTAAAATATGTAACTTCTGTAAGAAAAAAACTTAATATTCTGTATGTATCACATATTAATGTTTGTATAAATTTCGAACATTTCGTTTTCGTATTTAATAAAAATATGTTCAAAAATACGTTTGTTTTGGTTTCTCTAAAGTTTTTTCATAACATTGTCGTTATCTATAAGAAAATAAGCTATTTCAACTATAATTTGTATAAAAAAAAATACAACCCAGTAAGTGCAACAACCTCGGTTATTGCAACTGCCCCAATTTCTATTAGTTGCGTAAATCGAGTTTGTACTGTATTTCATTCCCTTAAAAGTGGTTGAGGTATAGCAATAAAAATGTTAGTAGCAGGTTTAAATGGTATTGAGAAACTATAGACATTGCTCAAACTCATCGTTGCTAAAATAGTGCTGAAGTTGTACTCAATGCGTCTGTTTGATACGATCGAGTTTCTTATTGGAAGGGTGCAGATCCTGTCTTCACCAGTCGGTGCCAAAATATATCGACGTTGTTGCTATTTCTGACTTTTACTTGTTACTGCCCTATAAAAAATACTCAAAGTGATTGATCTGTCTCCACCTGCCTAGGTACAACAGAGCCTTGTCAATGCCTAAGAAGCGGAGACGGCATTTACTTACAAATAGGTATAAACAAATAAACTTTCCGATCTAATCAGAAATGATACAGTTGTCGCTCAATTCGTCAAGGAGATAGCACAAGCGTTGCTGTATTGAAACCATTTGGGATTTCGCTAATGCAATCTGTCGTGGGCATTATAAATACATTTTTGGTTCATACAATAAGCTCCCAAGTAAACAAAAAGACACAATCGTGTCCAATCCGCTCCTCAGACCCTTTTCAGCTTTCTGTTGTGTCTCTCATACAATACTATTCTCAAACGATTATTAATCATGAGTTATGTTGCAGGATTCAGTGAGGCATCCTCTATAAGAACTCAACACTGCTAGACGATAAACTGCCACCGGCAAATACTTACCCGTTTTGCAAATCCAATATTCAGTCCTGTTGTCGTAGAGGGCTCCATCGTTTAATTAAATCGACTCTTGACTCTGACGAATATTATGCTGACGTGAAGACACATGCTGAGTTTTTTTTTTATTAAATCGTCTGTTTTATTAGGTTAGAAATCGAACTTTTCGCGTTACTTTAGTGGGATAAGGTTTATGATGAAACATTAATAAGTAATACCACGATAAACGTAAGAAATCTTACACAATTCTAACCGGCAACTATATCGTCTTATTTATCTGTATTTCTAAGGAATTATGGGTGGCGAATTTTCGGTCAAACACAATCAGTGCAGGCAAGACTCTGGACATAAAGGAATCATCATCATCATCGGCACTACAACCGGGATCCGGTCTTGGCCTTATTTAACAAGTATGAGGCTTGTTAAATTTTCCATAATAATTTGTTTTTCTGGGCAAGGTTATTAGCCTTGCGCCAGATAAAGGAATAAACCCTGCGAATATCAGCCATATGACATTTATATTTTTTTTACTTATGTATCAGACTAATTTATGTAAGGCATAAAAAAAAAACAAATAACAAAAAGGGTTGTGCAACAGCTCCACTGGAAATAAACGTTTTTCAACTTCCCACCCATCCATACATATAGTATATAGTCCTTTGAAGAATCTAACACAATACTTTTCGATCGATACGACGCGACGGTTCATTGGTTTGAGTGGCAACTCTTTATGTAAATTGAGACGAACCTTTCAGAATAAACACAAAATTAAAGTTAATCATTGGCTATTGTTATCTGGCACAAAACAAACGAGAGACATTCGATCAACACCCGATTATTGTGATTTTGGAATAGATACTCCAAAGCATACACACCGATGAGAATGGCCTACACTTGTAAACCATTAATGCATATAAGTATATGAATATTTACCGTTAGAAGGAGAACCAGAATGCACCATACATCACCAGAATTCCATGGTAACGAGAATTTGTCTCAGCCAAAGTTGGTTTCATACTGTCACAGCGTCTCCGATATTTTGTTTCTACGCAATTGCAATGCACTCAAACTAAGGATATTCAAATTGGACAAGATGAACTAACAAAAGTAGTAATTATGTACGCAACTACCTTTATTTATTTTTTTTATGATCCTTCCAGCAAAGCTCTATGCAATTTATTTATATTCCCATAACAACGAAGGCCACAAAAGCACGATCACCTTATAGTAAATTCACTCAAATGAACATTCACAATATACTGGTCTCGTTCTCGCTTTCGCAAGTTCTCTTTACCTTCAATTTGGCATTTTGTGTTCTTGTAGTGTGGTAAGCCTGCGTACGGAGCATTAAGGCCTGTTCACGCGGTTGAGACAGCGGGAGTGCTAAGTGTGTCAATTAACGTATAAGAACTACGGAGAGAAATTAGTAAATTTTAATGCTCGAAAAATTCAGTTGAGTCTATGCAATTAGGCGAGATTTTCGTTTAAATTAACAAATGTATTTCTGAATCGTTATATTTCTGAAAGGGTTTTTTCTTACATATCCACCTGAAACGGTGATTACTAATTGCACTTAGTACGGTTTCTGGCTTCAGATCAAAGATTACTGATTATTTTGCTAATCTGCTAATGGCAAAGACTGGCATCACTTAAGCACTGAATTTGCCAAATCTAAGCGGCAAAAATAAAATGATTGGGCAGGCTTATCAAAATGAAAAAGCAAATCGACGAAATTCGCGCACATACCAACAGTTCCTTACGTATTCTGACGATGTCAACGACGGAAATTTTTGCCCGATTTTAGTGCAAAAATCGCAAAATTGTGTTAGAAAAACGAACCGCCACAATTTAACTATGGTAAATTTCAAAAATACGTGTTTTTAAATGATTCATAAGAAAACTTTTTTTTTGTTCGTGATAGAAAAATTTTGAAATAACAGAATTACCACCTGGATTTAGACCATTGGCTACATCGACACCAAAAAAGAAAAAACCCGACCCGGCCACGCATACGTCTTCACAATCTGCCTCCAGACTGACTATATCACAATTTGTCCATGCTGTGACACCCACAACAGAAGAGGCCGCTGATTTGACTGCTCCACGGCAGAACTCAGCGCCGTTGCCACAAAACAACGTTGCTGATGTGAGAGATGATTGGGGAAGTCATAATATCGCATTCAGGCAATCAGAAAGTAATACATTTCCACGAAGAGGACCGGTTAACAGTGAACGCATCTCTACAACTAATGATTTATATCAAATGAGACATAATCAAAATCAGGAACACATTTGTACTGGCGGGAGATTACAATCAAGGAATTTGTTTCAAATACAACCCCAACAAGCTGTACCTGCATTACAGTCGTATCAACAAACCCCAACTCAATACAGGAAACGTGGTTTCGATAACTTCTTGGGTAATAGGTTCCCCGATCCAGAAATACGGGAAAGGGGATTCTTTTCTGCTGGAACTGTTCCTAGTGCTGGACTAAACATGTATAATTCTAATAATTTCACGAACCGACGTAGAGGTCCGAATGTCCGAAACACCACCCACTCAATGTCACCACACGTGAACTATGTCGACCAGAATTTCGCTACAGTTTCACCAGTAGTCTCCGAGCTACCGGTTGTTGTAAGCAGCACTATTAACTTTATCCTGAATGAAACAGACATCGGCGGAGCACCATCGCCCCAATCGTTTAATCCACTAATGCGTCAAGGATCAGGTCTCATTCATCCATATAACAACTCAGACGCCCAAATCCCCGGACAACCCCAATTGTCGGGTTATCCTTGTTGGCATAATAACTGTTTCTTACAATTTGGCCAGTAATATGCCCTTTCTTTCGCGCTTTCTGACCTACAATATCAACTGAATTGCACTTTAGTTCTGTAACTTTCCTGAAACTTTTTTTTTTTCTAACTGCATTACTCAGTTTCACTTCGGCAAACTTGGGACAAATTAAAGAACTTTATTAGTATTAAATCCTGCTTTTTTGCTTGTTCGTATTGTGTATTAAGTGAATTGAAAAACCCACTGCGTCTTAAATATTGTAGTGAAGTTTAATCAGATAATGCCATTGACTAAATTAAAATTGAGGTAGGATTTCATGGTATACTAGGAAACTGCGATCGAATGTTTTTTACGTTTTTAATAAACCAACGATGATTGTACTCGAATTCGTATATTAGCAATTCTTCGATTTCTGTTATCTGTTGTGAAGAATAAGACACTGTATGCGATTACTGCCTACTAACTTATGGAATCGATCTTCGAAACGACTGGAGTCGCTTTTGTCATGTTGTATTTAATAATGCTCGAAACGAAATGGCGGACTTTATCTTTTTGGATCAAAGTGGCAGAAATAAATGAACATTCTTGTTATAATTCAATGAAAAGATATGGAGTAAAGAGAAGTAGTGTAAATAGAATCACAGTATCTGTCTACTATATTAAGTGGAGGTTCTCATCGAGTAGTTTAAAAAAATCGATTTTTTTATAATTTGATAGCGTTTTTGCGAAAATAATTTTATAAAAAAGTTACAGCATAACAAGGTCAAATGAGGTCGTGTATTTTTGACTTCGAGGCGTCTTGTTCAGTCTCATATTTATACTAACAGTTCGATCGCCCTGACAATTTATATACAAGCTAATGAGACATAGTACTGTGGCGGTTCTACGAACCACACAAACCACTATAGGTCGAGATGTCGTCGTTCCACCAAGGAACATACTCACCTATGTCCAAACTACACGTGCACACAGACACGTGTCCTCAAAAGTTCTCCTTTCCACCTGAAACAAAAGGTAACATTCATCTTGGAGTCAACAACCCCGCGTATCTACAGATACGTGGGCCACAAGTCCTGAGCAATTTTCCTACGCCTGCACGGCGATCGAAGGACATGACTCAGCATAGAAATTGTGTACCAATCCATCAACTGGATATACACAAACGGTTGGCACAGCTACGCCAGATTTCGACAGACATCACATCCTCGGCGATAAGCGAATTGCCGGAAATCCAATCCGTCGACAAAACCTTTGTCCCTGTCGCAATGTACTTCGCCTAAACAAAGGCTATTGCGATGCAACAGCAATAAAGTCCTGTGAGTAGGGCGTTAGAATATACGCACAGCTAGGCCAGCTTGTCGTAAGAGGCGACTAAAGGCCGAGTGGTAGCCGGGGTCCCAACGCCCTGTGCGCCCGGTGAAATATCACCCCATCAAGCTTTAGGCTCCGTGAAATGCTCGGGAGAAATCCCTGGCCATCTTTCGGAGCTTGGCTGATGGACCGGTTCGAGAAAAGGTTGGTTAGGTGGTAGTCGGTCCCAAGGTGAGATACCACCCCGTCACGCTGTACATTCCGCGATATCGCCGAGAGAAATCTTCGACGGTGTTTCGGATGTGTGGCTGATGGCCCGGACTGACACGGGGATAAGTCATGATGGTACGTTCTGATATAAAGAATTCCGGAGGTAAACTAGTCTCCCATTCGGATCTCCGGGGGGGACTATGTCAGGGGGATCATCATGCAGATATCATGATAAATAATGGAACTTTGAGAGGTTCGTCATCGCATAACCGGGCTAGCTCTCGAGGCTCGGCCCACGCTCGACTGGTGACGGTATTTTGTAACATCGGGGGCATCGGTTTCACCAATACTAATGTAAACGCCGTCCACCAATATTTACAAACAACGAAACCTGATATCCTTGCCCTAACTGAGACCCAGGTCGATTCGTCAACTGATTCGACATATCTTCGTTGCTCAGGATACGACTTACATTCGAGATTCCGTTTTAAGGGCGGCGTCTGCGTCTTCGCACGGTCTGATCTGGCTTGCCAGAGGATGGAGGCGTTGGAACCCAATAATATGGACATCATATGGTTGAGGGTCGTGCTGAGGAATTCTGTTAAATTTCTTTGTTGTCTTTACCGCTCACCGAATGACGATCGACCGGCGACATTTTTCGAACATCTTTCATATACCGTCGACTGGATACAGATCAACCACCCAGCTTCTGAAATTATTGTCCTTGGCGATTTTAATGTGCACAATTCCGACTGGTTGTTACATTCTAACAGAACCGACGAGGCTGGGAGGCTGGCGGAGATGTTTGCTGTAAGCCACAACTTGACTCAACTCGTGGGGGAGCCAACGCGAGTACCGGATGCCCGAGGCGATTATGCGAACACCCTGGATCTGTTTTTGACATCCGAACCGAGTATTTATACCGTAGAGGTATCTGCGCCACTGGGAAACTCAGATCACTGCTTGGCATCTGTCGCGCAAGCACTTGCATACCAAGCGAATAACCGGCCTAGGCAGCTTTGCCATGTATGGAAGTATGGGACTGCTAACTGGGACGATATGCGAGATTTCTTCGCATCCTTTCCATGGTCGGAGGTGTGCTTCGGAAATTCCGATGTTAACGCTTGCGCGGAGTCGGTATCAGAGATTATTCTCCTGGGGATGGAGATGTATATTCCGCATTCCATCAAACGATGTTCGTCTGATAAACCTTAGTTTGACAAAAAATGCGAGCTGATTACAGCGGCAAAAAATAGAGCTTTTAAGCAATGGCGCTCCAATCCCACCGATGTTAACAGAACGAATTTTGTTAGAACCAGAAACGCGTGCAACCAGGCGACTGATACCGCGAAGAAGGCTCACAACGACAGGGTGATCAATAAGCTCCTTCGGTGCCCAACTGGTTCGCGCTCCTTCTGGTCAATGGCAAAGGCTGTCAGCAGTAACTTTGCTTCCTCTTCTTTCCCCCCGTTGGTGACAGACAGCGGGACGTTAGTCACGAATCCAAAGGATAAAGCTAATGTGTTCGCGAATTTATTTTCCGCGAACTCAAACCTCGATCCCGGCCTTTTGGACCCACCTGTGATCTCGCCGGTACAGTCTTCCATGCGGGATGTGAGATTTCGTCCGCGCACTATCTAACGCATTCTACGTGAACTGGATTGTAGGAAGGCAACCGGCCCGGACGGAATAACAGCAATAGTACTTAAGAACTGTGCTCCAGAGCTATCGCCGGTTCTTGGCAGACTCTTCCGCTTATCTTATGCACGGAGGACCTTTCCTGCCTGCTGGAAAATCGCTCGAGTTCACCCAATCCCAAAGACGGAAAAAAAGTGTCTCCCACAAAATTACCGTCCGATAGCATTACTGTCTATTTTATCTAAGGTAATGGAAAAAGTCATCAATACAGAGTTGGTTAAGTATTTGGAGTGCAACGGTCTTCTGAATGATCGTCAATACGGATTCCGTGGCAGGCGGTCCACAGGAGACCTTTTGACACTTATAACCGATATATGGACATCTGCGATTGAACGGCATGGTGAGTAAAGGGCGGTCGCATTAGATATCTCCAAGGCTTTTGACCGCGTCTGGAACGGGACTTTCCGACCAGCTTTGCGACTGGACGAGGAGCTTCCTCGAGAATCGATCGATCCGGGTTGTTGTGAACGGCGAGTGTTCGGATCTGTATCCTGTTAATTCGGGGGTGCCCCAGGGTTCTATTTTGGCTCCAACCTTGTTCTTGCTTCACATAAATGATTTGTTGGAGACAACGGATAACAAAGTGTTCAGTTTTGCGGATGATAGTACGCTTGTTTCCTCCTTTTCGAGTGATCGGCTGATTGGTGCTTCTGCGTCGCATCAGCTGAGATGTAGACAGATTGACTCTCTGAATCAGGATCTAGATAAAGTCCTGCAGTGGGGAAAGGCCAATCTCGTCGACTTCAACGCAACGAAGACCCAGTATACAACATTCACAAAGAAAACTGGATCATCGGTTCCACAGCTGATGATGAGTGGCCGGGCCCTCGATGCTGGGGAAAGTTTGAAATTGCTCGGCGTCACGATCTGTGGGAATGTATCATGGCATAAACACGTATCGGGTATCGCCAGATCAGCCTCAGGAAAACTGAGTTATCTTTTTAGAGCCAAGAAATACTTTACTCCGGCCCAACTTCTTCTCCTATATAAATCTCAAATTAGACCCGCGCTCGAATATTGCTCTCATGTTTGGAGCTCGGCTCCTAAACATACCCTCGACCTACTTGAGAGCGTACAAAGACGAGCGATCCGCCTGATCGGGGACTCGGTGCTGACGTCGGGACTACAGTCGCTATCACATCGAAAGCGCGTAGCCGACCTCTGTCTGTTTTACAGATATTATCATGGGTGCTGTTCTTCGGAGATTCTTGGCATTGTTCCACCCAATTCGGTTTATATGCGCTCCACAAGACAATCCGATGGATCGCATCCGTTTGTGGTTCATCTCCCGACAGCGCGAACATCCCTGTATCAGAACTCGTTCCGTTACAGAGCGGGGAAGTTGTGGAACTCCCTTCCACGCGAGTGTTCCCGGAGCGTTACAACCTGCAACTGTTCAAAAAGAACTGCAACAGTTATTTGATGGCATCTCGGGGCGCCCACTCGACGCTATAGGTTCGCCTTTCCCAAGAGAAGTCTAATAAAAAAAAAAAAAAAAAAAAACGAAAACGCTGTTCCCATAGGGCAAAGTAAACACGATCCCAAGATCGACTACTGTAAATCACACACTCGAGTGTTTCCGTAAGCAATCTATCAGAGGTGTGAAATATTGACGATCACAGGATGATCTACTGCATGCAGACAATAACCTCCGCGTCTGTATGTGTGAGCGCGATCTTCACTGGTGGAGAGATTCTCGATTGAGAGAAAGGCACCACCAGGGAAAGCGAAAGGAGAGAAAGACAACTGCGGCGTGAATAGGGTCATCCCCAGAGAAAGTTACTTCAGTCGACACAGGGAAACCCTACGAGGAGGTCGGTCCGCGCCGCGCTATCAATTGAATTAATAAACATTACGAATATACCCACAAGTGCAGTTCCGAAATCCATCGAACGATACCAATACAGTGCTCAGGAATAAAATATTAATCTCTGTATTAGACATTAAGTGATTGACATTTCATTGAATTAATAAACATTACGAATATATCCGCAAGTGCAGTTCCGAAATCAATCGAACGATACCAATACAGTGCTCAGGACCAAATTTTAATGTGTGTATTAGACATTTAGTGATTGTCATTGAAATATAACCGAATATTTAGGGGAAAAAACTCATGCTGTGTATTGGGTCGGATCAGATTGGTGTCGTATATTATGAATCACTGAAATCGGGTGAAACCATCACTGGAGTTCTCTACCGAATACAATTAATGAGATTGAGCCGAGCACTCAAGGAAAAACGTGCCCATTACTACTCCAGACAGGACAAAATTATTCTTCCCCATGATAATGCGCGTCCGCATGTTGCGGTGCCGGTAAAAAACTATTTGGAAACACTTCATTGGGAAGTCCTACCCCACCCGCCGTCTTTACTAGACTTCCACCCTTGTGACTATAACTTATTTCAGTCTATTGTTACGTGCGGCTTCCGCCATCCCCATCGTTTGTTTGGTTTTAAATACAATATAATAATAGATGGTAAGGTGGTGAAAAATAACACGTTCGTAGTGAGTCACAACTGGCGCTGCGGACAAACCTTCCTGAGGGACCACGGCAGGTTTGACGAATAAATTGATACCTGAAACAACGAAGACAGCATCTGTAACCAGCTATACAGGGTTTGCTGCTCATTAATATGATTTACATAGAATATATTTAACTTATCTTATTATCAATTATCGTAGAATTGTTTTGCTGTTAGTATTAAGCTATTATCAAGATCTTGTTTGTTATTACGTTTATTTATCTATATTAAGTAGAAAATTCTTATAGAAAATTCTTTTTCCTCTCGGTAAAAAAAAAAAGTGATATTCAATGTTACCTGGTCTGGCGGTGGAAGAGGAACATACCTTCCTCCGGTGGATACCCTCTAGGCTGAGCGGCGAGGCCTATCGTATGTTCGAGGAGCGGCCACCCGCGACCTTTTTTGAAGCGGAACAGCGTCTCAGAGAGGCCTTTGAACCCAGAGTGTCGTATGAGGAGTTGTGCGCACAACTATCCAAAATGCGACAGCTTCCCGCCGAGGATGCCACGAGTTTCGTTTCCCGCGTGAAGCGGACCGTGGTACGGTGCGAGGAGGCCGCTGAACGCTACTATGGTCGGCAGGGTAGGTCCGTCTTCGCCAGCCTGCTCGAGGGGATGGGTAAGCCGGTGTTGGTAAGAGGTTTAAGGGAGGAAGGACTAAGACACTTCCTCCTCACGTTGGGTGATGTCCCATTTCGTAGCGTGGTTGACCACCTGACCGGATTTGAGCGCGCTAGGAGAGAGATGTTAGGACAGGATGAGGACGTGTTTTTGGATGCGCGGCCCGGGATCGCCGATCGGGCGTCGGGATCATTGACTTTCGGACCGGACAACTCCTCGACTTTTATAGATGGCCCTTCCTCCACTTTTAGGGAGTACCCCGCGGTGCCGGCGCCGGTTTTGTCGGACCTTAACCCCTGGGCGGTGTCATTCGTGTTGCCTACCGCCGGAGAGCAATACAGTCGTCGACGGGAGGAGGATAGTTTCACTCGGGAGCGGTCGTACGGCCCCATGATTATCGAAGGGATGCTGGTGCCTATGCTCCGGCCTCCTCTGGCGAGGGAGCGTGGTCAAACACCGTGCCCTCCTCGAGCCGGACTGGAGAGTCGCAGAGCTTGGCTCAGGGGGCGTATGTGCCTCAGGATCGATCGGGTCGGGCCAATCCGGCCCGGGATCCGGTTGGTCGATCGGCGCACCCCCTGGAATCCCAGACAACCTGCAGTCTTTGCGAAATAAGGGGCCACGTATATGACGAATGTCTGAAAAGACGGAACACTCCTTTCTGTCGCGAGTGCTGGCGGTATGGCCACGATATAGTGGACTGCCCGGATCGTCCGACATGGACGCGCGAACCCCAGACTCCATACGGGGGTAGAGGACAGCAGGGCGGAGTCGCGCGGCATGGGCCGCCCCATCAGCGGCCGTAGGCTCAGAGGAGAGCCCTACCGGAGCCGCAGCCCCCCGCTGCGGGTGGCGGGCCGGCGACGTCGGGCCCCAGAGTGTTCAGCGTCCGGTGCTGTTGCGAGTTTTGTGGCCGACAAGGTCATGGCTTGCGCGGGTGCGAGTACAGACAGAGGTGGGAACAACAACAGGGTTCCCGGGTTTCTCCCCGCGAGCGGCACGCCGGAGCAGCACAGACTGCGCGCGAATGGCAGAACCCCCAGGTGGAGACTCGGGGGAGCGAAAGGAATAGGTGCGGAAAGCGTCGAAGGCAGCGCCGGCGGAATCGTGGGGCCGATGGAAGTCGCGCGGTGGTTTCGGACTCTCGGTACATGATTGGAGATAGTGAGCGAGGATCGTCCGTGTCGAGCGGTGGCGGGAAGCGACCCAGCTCCGTGGACTCAGAGCCCGCGAAGACGGCATGAAGCCGCATCAAGCAGCGCAGTAGGCCGTAAGAATAGTTCCAGTTCCGCTAGTTCGGAGTCCAGTGGGACTCCCGAGCGGGACAGTCCTGAACGGAGGAGCGAATTATTGTGTGAATTTTGCGGTCGACACACTCACAAGGCGGCGGAGTGTCGACATAAGGCAAACTGGGAGAGTTCGGGAAACTCCCAAAGGTCGGGTCGGCAAGATCCAACCCGACCGTACTAGAATCACAACCCAGCTCCAGCTGTTCTCAGTTTTCACCGACTCAGGTCCCGATTGTCATTCTTCCATTGGACATTGGCCGTAGGAACTCTACGCGCCTAATCGTGAACACAGGCGCTGAGATCAGCCTATTGAAGCTGAAGGTACTCCATCCTAGATATGACATGGATGTGCATAAGTCTACAACGCTCCAAGCGCTGTTTGGCAAAGGCAAGTCGAGGGGATGCTGCAATGGGAATTTCAAGTTGCACCACGAGATTCCCTGCAGTTTCCAAATAGTGGACTCCTTGCCGGGTTTGGAGGAAGACGGATTGTTGGGGTACGACTTCCTGTCCCAGAATTGTAAGGTGGACGGGCCGGGTGGCTGTTTGGTTTTTCCCCGAACGGCCGTAAATCCCGTGTTATTCTTCATTCGATTTGCCAACTATGGGGCGGGAAGGGTTGAACATGTGGCAGCCGAACGGGGAGACGTGCCAAAGGGACCTGTTAAGGTCGATACTGCGGCAGGTACTCGCCCGGAGACCCTACCCATACAGGGGAGGGCTGCGAAAAGATGGGGGGGGGGGGGGGGGGGTGTTACGTGCGGCTTCCGCCATCCCCATCGTTTGTTTCGTTTTAAATATAATATAATAATAGATGGTAAGGTGGTGAAAAAACACACGATTCACATGTTGAATGTACGAACGTACTCTTGTTCGATTGTGGCTCGTGTGGAAGCTGGATCCCTTTTCGGAGTGGATGGAGATAGAGAGGGAGAAACGTTTTTTTTAGTGAGCTTAGCTGTAGAAAGAACAGCAAGTTTGGTTCCGTTTTTGTTTTTGAGAGGAAGAAGTGAAGAGTCGGAGGAAGAAGAAAAAGAGCGCCGGTTGTTCGATGAAAAAAGAAAGATTAAAATGAAAACTGTACAAGTAAAGAAAGGAAATTACAAAAGTAAAAGTTGATTAAATAAAAATTGTACAAGTAAAGAAACGAAATTGCAAAAGTAAAAGTTGATTAAATAAAAATTGTACAAGTCAAGAAACGAAATTGTAAAAGTGAAAGTTGATTAAATAAAAATTGCACAAGTAAAGAAACGAAATTTGAAACTTTCCTGGAACGAAGAGAACCGGAACATTATCGGAGGTCCCAAGATCTGTAGATCAATGTACCAACTTGGTACACCAGACCACAGAGAGAATTCATGTTGGGAGCGAATGTGGAAACATCCCCAGAGGAGTTGCTTTAATTTCGTGGAGAGACCGTAATGCTTCCAGGCGGGAATAACGACGGAAGTACTGGATGCCCCGCGCAGGAGTAAAGACAGGTAACCAAATTTATATATTAAAATATCTGTGGCGGAAAACGTCACACTATGGCACATGGTCGATTCGTGGATATCCTCAAAAGATGAAGAGTTCTTCCGACGTGGTATCCGGATGCTGCCAGAAAGATGGGAAAGAGTAGTGTCTAGTAATGGACAATACTTTGAATAAAACGTAATGTACCGTTCTTTCACAATAAATTCCTAATTTTTTATAGTGTTTATTTTATAATATTTATTTTATAATATTATACAATCAAGCAGATATACGCATAATTTTTTTACAGTACTTTAAAGAGAACAAAAATGGTGAAAAAATGTATTTAAAAACTAAAATGTCCGCCATTTTGTTAAATTTTGACTTTTATCGATAATTCTAGTAGGGGCTCCAACTGCACTCATATAGTTTATGAAAATTATTAATTTTTGATCATTTTCGTCTAGCACTTTGAAACCTCAAAACCGTTTTTCTCGAAACCTTGTTTTTCACATTGTACTTCACGATATCTCAAAATTACTTAATGGATCGCCTTTTTTCTTGGAACGGGACCCTTCTCCGTATTTATACGTCAGTTTGACGCCGCGGCCAATTATAATAAGTGGTCGGATGAGCAAAAGTCCAAACCATACCAGCAGAGAAGCAAACAGATTTCCAAGCGGTAAGAGACGGCCTTGAAGCTAGGTATGGAGACAACCACATGCAGCAGGTCTACCGCATGCAACTGCGGAGCAGAATGCAGAAACCTGGAGAAAATCTTCAACAGTTGCAGGCAGACATTGAGCGATTGGCAAACTTGTCTTATTCAAATATGACTAAGGAATTTCTGAACGAGGTAACAATGGATGCATTTATAAACGCACTCCAAGATCGGGACTTGCAACAGGCCGTTCCATTGGCGGGAAAGAAGACGACCAATGAAATACTGGCGTTCGCATTGGCTTATGAATCTGCTAAACTGGCTACCAACAGTACATATAGAGTCCGAGAAATGTCCGTCGAGGAATGTTCCTGCCAAAGAATCGGGCATGTACAACGGAGAACCCCGAGGCCTGATATGAAGTGTTGGACATGCGGCGAAGTCGGTCATATCTCTGTTGACCGTAGGAAACGTCGACGAATGAATGAAACATCAAGGGAGAAATGTTGTTCATGCGCTAATCATAAGAGGAGACTATCGACGGAACAACCTGAGGCCAAGAGCTCGGGAAACTTGTAAGGGCAGACTTTACGGGGCGAAAGTCGCCTGGTGGAATGTGCAGCCCCAGCATCGTAACTGTATCACAATTCCAACGGGATAACCAAAGTTTGGTTATAACTACGATTGTTAATGCAAGGACAACAACAGTGACAATCGACACTGGAGCAACGAGATCCATAATTCGGCCGGATGTCGTCAGCAAAATAACCCTTAATAAAAATAGAAGATACACTTTGAGGACGGCCACGGGAGAATGTTCTACAGTCTACGGAGAGAGAGCATAATAGTGCTGGGCAATATTTCCATCTCCCACCAATTTTTGGTTGCCGATATTACGGACGAATGCATTCTTGGAATGGATTTCATGAAGGAGCATTAAGTCGTTCTAGATATCGGTCAAAGAACACTGCGAATTGGTAACTTAGAGGTTGCTATTACACTGCAGGACGAACAATTACGAAGACTGAAATGTTATGTGCGTGAGGAGGATGAGATCCCAGCTCGTTCACACTCGGTAATCTGGACCAGTCTCAAGAGCGATCCCGGTGACAATCGATTTTGCATCACCGAAGCTGCACAAAACCAGCGTAAGGGGAACATCCTTGTTGGGAAAGCCCTTATCGATGCGAAGAAGCACACCCGTCAGAGTACTAAATGCGTCCGAGGAGCCGGTCGCAATAAGAAAAGGAGAGGTAATCGCAGAATGTGCACCCGTGTCAATGATAAGCTCAATTCAGACAAGGGGAGAGGACTATTCAATTCAACAGCTCGCGGGTGCATCCCCTATGGTTAATAAGTTGAGAGAAAGAGAGAGAGAGAGAGAGAGAGAGAGAGATCTTTTATTTCGTAATAATATTTTCAAAAAAAAAAGTCTGTGACCGCACATTTTACAATTCAGAGATTTGATAAGTTATATCTTACAACTGAAACATTATCTTGGATAAAGAAAAGAAAAATATGTATAATTAATAATTAAAAGAATAAATCGAAGGAAAATACGAAAAGGAAAAACCTTCATTTAAAAAAGAAAAAACATAACAATAATAAATAATATAAAATGTAAATATTTACATGAAATTATGACAAATTAAGCAAGAAGCTGGGTTATGAGAGAATTTTCAGAACTTTCACAGCTGATGTTTTACGAATTCTTTCAGAAATCAATTCAACATCCGCCCTTCCGTGGAGACTTAAGGTTGAATAGTGCCAAGGGAGGTCTAGCATCATTTTCAAAACTTCGTTTTGTGATACCTGTAACTTCTTTAAATGGCACCTTGCAGCGTTACCCCATACTGGACACCCATATAACAGTATAGCTTGGAAAATAACTTTATGAATAATAATCTTATTTTCATTTGTGAGTAAAGACTTGCGATTAATAAAAGGGTAAAGCATCTTAATAGCAATACTCATTTTATTAAGAGTACTTTGAATATGTTGTTTAAATGTGAGTTTTGTATCGAGATGAACTCCGAGATACTTTACGGATTGCTCCCATGCAATCGTGGTACCATTTATTTGCAGCTGACTGCTGGGAAGATAGAAAGCTTTTCTCTTTCGTGTAAAAAAGATGGCTTGTGTCTTCCCAACATTTAGCTTGATTTTCCATTTCATATAATATTTTTCAAGTATCTCGATCGCATGCTTTAGATTTGTCTCAACGTTGAGAGAAAATTCATGCGACGCAAATACTGCAGTGTCGTCAGCGAAGATAGCTGATTCACACTGCGGTAGATTTGGAAAATCCGAAGTGTAGATATTGTACAAAGCTGGACCAAGTACTGAGCCTTGGGGGACGCCACAATAAAAAAATATCAATCTAGAAACATCACAATTGACATGAACCTGAAAACATCTATTGGATAAGAAACTCTGGACGACCTTACACAAATACAAAGGAAAGTCGAACTGTATCATTTTATATATTATCCCATTGTGCCACACGGAATCAAAAGCTTTTTCAATGTCTAACAATATCATGCCCGTTGATTGACCACGTGAACGATGGTCTAGAACATGGCTGCAAATTCGTTTAACCTGGTGCGAGGTGCTGTGAAAGCGTCGAAATCCAAATTGGATATCGGGGAAAATATCTTTATCTGAAACAACTTTTAAAATATGTTGTTTCAGGATTTTTTCAAAAACTTTACTTATGTTGCTAAGTAAACTAATTGGCCTGTAACTTTCAGGTTTATCTGGGGCTTTTCCAGCCTTAAGGATAGGTACAACCATTGCTTTTTTCCAACATTGAGGAAAGAATTGACATTTAAGGCATGCATTGATTATAAATGTTAAGTATTTAATTCCAATATGAGGCAATTGTTTTAGATAGGCATTCTTAACTTTGTCTAGTCCTCCTATTTTTCGTGTTTGCAAGCACTTGATTACATTTCTTACGTTTTCTTCTTCTACAAATGCATTTAGAGGAGTTAATTCGTTTGTAGTGTCGAATCTTTCGATTCTGTTACCGACAAGTTCATTAGTTTCAAATTCACCCAAATGCTGAGAGACCAAGTGATTTTTTGAAAAACTTGTTCCAAATAGGTTTGCTTGTTCAAAACCTGTAAAAAAAGTAGTAGAAGAATCCTTCAGAAATGGTATTTTACGGTTTTTATTCTTGATTAACTTCACTATATTCCAGAACGGTTTAGCATTTTTATCCATAACGCTCAGTTTTTTGTTCCATTCTCTATTACGGTGGATTTGTATCTGGCAGTAATGCGCTCATTAAAATGGGAAACCATTGATCGAGAAAAGGGCTGACGGTAATTCTGCCAGTTTCTTCGATGAATGTTTCTCACTTTAATAAGCTCTAAGATATGGATTGGAAGTTTTTTAAAAATATCTTTTTTTACTCTTTTGGGAATACTTTCATCAACCGAAGAAATTATAGCTTGTGTAAAGTTTTGTACAATAAGGTCAACATCATCTTTACAAGACACTCTTTCAAGATTTGTAGTACTATTTTGAAGGCTCATTTTAATCTTTGATTTGAATGAATTCCAATTAGCATTCTTCATGTTCAGGAAATATTGAATCTTTCTTTCACCCAACCAAGAATGGTTACAAAGAACAGGATTATGATCTGAACTGAGAGCACTTAACGAAACGGGTTCTGTTATAAGACCAGGGACATTTGACACAAACAAGTCATGGACAGAGGGGATGCCACGAGAACCTGCGGGGAAATAAGTTGGACAAGGGGGATAAAAAATATTAATTGGTAGTGCCAATGGAAGGGCAGCCAATATATTGCCCCAAGCATTTGCTCTTACACACCCCCAATCTCTATGCCGTCAGTTAAAATCACCACCTAATAGAAATTCACCATTCATTGTGAATAACTTTTTTAAATCTTGCTTGAGCCATTTTCTTTTAATATCCGACGAAGATCCACCAGGGAAATAAACAGAATAGATTTTTACTGTCTTATGGTTTCTTAACTTAATCATTACACCTACATTCTCCACAAGCCTAGTTGGAATTACAGGTAAAAGCGAATGTTGAATTGACTTCCTGATAAGAATCGCCACTCCCCCACCCTTTTGGTCTACTCTATCAATGCGATGGCAGTTAAAGTCAGATGATGGGAGTCTTATGGGGGCTCCTCGATAGTATAGTGGTTAGTATACCCGCCTGTCACCCGGGAGACCGGGGTTCGATTCCCCGTCGGGGAGCCCCTGGCGCAAGACTAATGACCTTGCCCAGAAAAAATAAATCATTATGGAAAATTTAACAAGCCTCAGGACTTGCTAAATAAGGCCAAGACCAGTTCCCGGTTGTAGTGCCGATGATGATGATGATGATGATGGGAGTCTTATATCAAAATTAAGCCAAGTTTCTGTTACTAAAGCAACATCAAATTTATAGCTATTTAAAAAGTTTAAAAAGTCATTAAATTTATTACGTATTCCTTTAGCATTCCAAGTAATTATTTTTATATGTGTATCTGCCATTTTACTTAACATTATTAGTGTATAAAAACTTAGTGGCTAAATGCGCGATCACATTAAATTGTTCTATTTTCGTTTTACTAACTGATAAATTTGAGATCATTTCCATGCACAAGGAATTTAGTTCCTCGATTGTGAAGAGTGGTGAATTGTTGTTGGGTAAATTATTGTTATTGTTTGATGAAGAAGCGCCGCGTGAGTCATTTTCCCATGCATTAATTGTTGGTGGTAAACTTTGAATTTGCGGGCTTGAATTTGGAAAGCTTTTGCTCGGAGCATTGGTCAGTCCCAGTCGTCGCTGTGGCTGTGGAAGCGTAGGAAAATCACTCATAGAGGCAAACGAAATCGGTTTTTGGCAAGCTTGATGATTTGAAATTTGAGTTGATGCAGCGAAATGAGTTCTTGGATGGATCTTGGATCTTCCAGATGATCTTTCTTTTATTTCTAAGTATTTAGATCTACTGGTGCATGTGATGTCAGTAGCTTTATGATTGCCGTTGCAGTTGTCATATTTATTTACATTCGCTTGTTTTGTGTGAACCAGCGCAAGTAGCACAATATGTTTTTATGTGACAATTTCTCTCACCATGTCCATTTTTTAACATCAGAACATTTTAAGCCAAGCGAAATGAGTTCAGCTTTGAGTTCATTAGTTTTTATATCATCCAGTCCATACAAAATAACTTTGAAAGTTTTAGCACTTTTAATATCATGAGAAAAATATTGACAATTATCCTCTTTTTGTTTTTCTAATACAATATTAAATGATTCAATAATTCCGAAAATTATTTTTATACCAATTGTTAATTTTTTATTGAATAACTGGATATATTAAGCTTTTTCATGAGGCTATGCACATATTCTGGTGATTTTTGCAGCACTTTGATTGGTGGCAGATAAACTTTTCTGATAATTGGCGAATCAGTTTCGTCCATTTCAGAATTATCTGTATCTGGATGGCATTGTAGGGGAGTGAATTTATTACAGTAGGGGTTTTTACCAAGCCCACTTGTTGGATGCATAGTGGAACGAAGTTTTTTATCCGAGGACAAGCAATTGTCCCCGGTATCAGGCGATCTATCGCGTTTGGGAATGGTTGTAATGAGAACTCGCGACCGAGATGAACACGTCAAAAGCTCCGGGTGAACTGATGGTTAATAAGTTGATGTCGCAGAAAATCGATTTAATAGACAGCGAAAGGCAAGCGTTAAATGACTCCTGAACGATTTTTCTGATATTTTTGTGACAGGAAATATAAATTTGGACGCACCGGTATAGTTAAACATCGCATTGACACGGGCGAGGGAAGACCTATAAGGCAGCCACCTCGTCGACTACCGTTGGTCAAACAATCAGAAGTAGGCAACATGATTCGAGAGATGAAAGAGCAAGGAGTCATCGAAAAATCATCGAGCCCATGGACTTCGCCGGTAGTTCTCGTCAAGAAGAAGGATGGGACAACTAAATTTTGTGTCGACTACCGCCAGTTAAACGACGTTACAAAGAAAGACAGTTACCCACTTCCTCGAATCGACGACACACTAGATACCCTTTCTGGAGCTCTGTGGTTTTCAACATTGGACCTAAAAAGCGGTTACTGGCAAGTGGAAGTGAAGCAGGAGGACAAGGAGAAGACAGCGTTTACTACCGGAAACGGACTTTATCAATTCAACGTGGTGCCTTTTGGATTGTGTAATGCTCCAGCAACGTTTGAACGATTAATGGAAAGTGTTCTACGGGGACTTACAAGGAAGACGTGCCTTGTATACTTGGACGATATTATCGTTGTTGGAAGAAATTTACCAGAACACATCAATAATCTGCGCTCCGTCTTCGAACGACTAAGACAGGCCAACTTAAAGCTCAATTCAAAGAAATGTGAACTCTTCCAAAGGAGAGTAAAATTCCTGGGACACATCGTTTCATCTGCAGGAGTTCAAACGGATCCTGATAAGATAGCAGCCTTCCGAGAGTGGCCTACTCCAGAAGACAAGCAACAGTTGAGAAGCCTTATGGGATTAGCCACATATTACCGACGGTTTGTTAAAGGTTTTGCCAATGTGGCTAAAACCCTACACGAACTAACGGGTAAAGACAAGAAATTCAATTGGACAGACAAGTGTGAGGCAGCATTCAACACATTGAAGGCCGAGTTATGTAAGACTCCAACATTGGCATTCCCAAGATCGGATCGCCCATTTATATTGGATACTGATGGAAGTAACACAGGAATCGGAGCGGTGTTGTCACAGGAAGTCGATGGTAAAGAGAGAGTTGTCGCATATTATAGTCGAGTTCTATCTAAGCCAGAGAGAATTTACTGCGCAACAAGAAAGGAACTGCTGGCTGTCGTAGAAGCCGTTAAAAATTTCCATAAGTACCTCTACGGACGTCGATTCCACCTTCGAACGGATCATGCCGCCCTGAAATGGTTGTTAAATTTTAAGAATCCGGAAGGACAGATAGCTCGATGGATCGAACGACTTCAAACGTACGATTTCCAAATTTCCCACCGTCAAGGGAAGGTGCATAATAACGCTGATGCTCAATCAAGAAAACCATGTAAGCGAGATTGTAAACATTGTCATAGAGCGGAAGAGAAAGAAGAGGCGTACGACCTGCGAAATGTACAAGTAGAAGTACTAGATGGATGGACGAATGATGCTATACGCGCAGCTCAACTTCAGGATGAAGATATGTCGCTAATCCTGGAACACAAAGAAAAGAACGAGCGGCCAACTTGGAACAATATTTCCGACAAGAGTGGAACATTTAAGGCATATTGGGCACAATGGAATTCCTTGTTGGTGGAAGATGGAATTATAAAGCGTAAATGGGAAGCCGCGGACGGAAAATCCTATCGAATGTAGATTCTAGTCCCACCATCAAAAGTGAAGGATGTACTAACAGAAATGCACGACGGGGCCTCCGGTGGACATCTGGGAGTTAATAAGACACTTTCAAAATTACGATCTCGATTCTACTGGCTTCACATGAGAGATGACGTCGAATCTTGGTGTAGGAAGTGCACAACTTGCGCTGCGACCAAAGGACCAACAGCAAAACCAAGGAGCGCTATGAAGCAGTACAACGTGGGTGCCCCTTTCGAGCGTATTGTAATTGATATCTCAGGACCATTTCATAAAAATAAAGACAACAACAAATACTTGTTGGTCATTATGGATTACTTCAGCAAGTGGGTGGAAGTCCTTCCAATTCCAAACCAAGAAGCAACAACCATCGTTGAGCAGCTTATCAATAATTGGATCAGCAGATATGGAGCTCCCTGTGAGCTGCATTCCGATCAAGGCCGAAACTTCGAATCACAGATATTTCAAGGCATCTGTGCGGCACTGGGCGTAAGGAAAACCAGGACCACACCCTTACATCCGCAGTCAGATGGAATGGTCGAAAGGTTCAACCGAACAATGAAAGAACACTTATCGAAGGTCGTCAGTGATCACCAAAGAGACTGGGACAAATATGTACAAACCTTTCTCATGAGTTATAGATCGGCTAATCACGAGACGACAGGCCATTCTCCAGCAAGGATTATATTTGGACGAGAGATAAGATTACCAGCCGATCTGCGATTCGGAATACCTCCAGACGCCATAGACAAGACCGAAGACTACATAGCCGAATGGAGAAATCGTCTCGATGAGATTCATCATTTGGTTCGAAAGCAAATCAAGGTATCAAGTGACAGGATGAAAACAAGGTACGACGTTCGAGCTAACGCATCTGGATTTAATGCAGGCGATAACGTGTGGCTTTATAACCCTCATCGGCAAAAAGGAAGGTCTCCGAAGTTGCAGCAACATTGGGAAGGACCGTATAAGATTCTCACAAGAATTAACGACGTTGTCTATAGGATTCAGCGAAGACCGAACGCCAAGATGAAGGTACATCGTGACCGACTGGCGACTTTTGTTAACCCAGAAGACCAGTGAACTTAGTTCGGGACGAACTAATCTAGGTGGAGGGTAGTGTGACGCATATGACAATCAGTACTAGAATATTCAAGAAAGTCCGAAACAAAGTACTAGAATATTGTAGGAAGTACTGGAAAACTGGAGACTAGAAACAGTAGAACATTCAAGGCTATGGAACGGACGGAAACGAAACGCCGAATCAGAATGAGGAAACGGTATAAATACGTCGCACACAGATCATGGAGACGAGTAATAAGTAAGAAAGTGAAGCAAGCGATAAGTAAGAAGTAGAAAGTAAGCCGTCAAAGACGCGATAAGTACGGAAGTGATAAGTCAAGAAATCGTTAAGTGTACGGTAAAAGTAACGGTTGTTATTAACGGACTAATAAAGTGTTATATTAATTCAAAATCGATTTAACGGCTCTTATTTATTCAAAATAATTAATCCAGCGAACCCTAAGCTCGCTACAATATTAAACAAGTGAAAATAATTTTAAGTTCTTTATTTATTTCTTTCTATGAGAAAGAAATTCGAGAAAATTACCTTTTTTTGTGGTTCTCAGATCCGAACCTGCCTTTAATGATCAAAAGTATATATGTCAGAATGGCCCAGTTCACTAATCACGGGCGAGAAGTATTCAGACACAAAAGTAGAAGACATAATATACAACATTCTCCAATTTTTTTTAAGGTATTGTGGCATGCAATAAAAAAAAGCCTGAAAAAATATATTAGAAAAAATGGTTGGATACCCGAATATGTTTGTTATGGGATGCAGGATCCCGTGATTTGGCGATGAGGCATTCAGTTTTTAACCGTCATAGGGTTGGTTAAATTTACTAAACCAAAACGCTTTAAATTTACTAAGGCTACTTACTATTTTGAACATTAATTGTAATATAGTAAACTACTTCTGATTGTTAGGTTGGTGGACGAACACGTTTTGTCGTAAAGGTCTAACATTTGCAACATTTCTTTTTTTGACTACTTAGTCTTCGGCTTCGCTTATATTATTTTGACTGTACATCCTTTTAAGGATAGTCATATTTACTTCATAAATTGTCTTAAAATATAAGCATATAAGTTGGGCCTTAGAATATCATCTTTCGTTGACGTCCAAAGGTTTCATTCATATGCCCAACACTCCATTTCACAATTAAGCCGAAATACATAGTCTTCATTACATACAATTACTTTGTCCCCTGTGAGTAGGGCCTTAGAAAGTACTCGCACCGCTGCCCCGTGAGATACCACCGCGTTAAGTTATAAGCTCCATGAAATGGTCGGGAGAAATCATTGGCCATCTTTCGGAACTTAGCTGACGGACCGGTCAAAAAAGTAGGAGCAATTGGTAGGTCGATTCCGATTCTGGTCCCCCAGGAAGACACCAGTCCGAAACATTATATCTTTCCCGATATGGTCGGGAGAAATTTTTGACTATGTTTCGGAAATTAGCGGATGGTCTAGGAAAAAAATGTTCATAAACATTGCGGGCGCAACTATAAGTAATGTCATCGAAAATGTCTATTATTAAATATCGCTTACGGGCGCATTTGGGCACGCAGGCATGGAGTCAATCACTCCTGGCCTACAACTAAAGTTGGGAAAATGACATGATAGTACGCTCTGAGGTAAAGAACTCCGGAGCTAACTTATGCCCCCATTCAGAAATTTCGGAACTACCTCAAGGCGAACAACATGCAAGTAATTTAATAAGAAACCAAATGATAAGAAAACTCGCCTCTACGGAACCGACTCCGCTCGTGGAACAATGTCAACGTTCAATTTGTAACGGGGTTTTGTAATATCATAATTTGCAAACAGCGATGCCTGATGTCCCAATCGAGGCTCAGATCGACTCGTGAACTTCTTCGTTGCCCAGGACATGACTTACATGCAATACGACTTACATACGAATTTTGGTTTAACGATGGAGTCTGCGTTGTCATTTCATCTGATTTAGCTTGCTAATGAGGGGAAGCGTTAGAATTCAACAACTGGAACGGGATTTGAATGAAACTTATGTTAATTTTTACCCGCTTCTCAAGTGTCATCGACTAGTGAATGTCATTCACATAGTGTCGAGTGGATACAAATCAACCACCCAGAATCAAAGACACTCAAAAGATTGATACCGTACAAAAGGTTCACAACAACAAAGAAACAAACTAACTTCTTTTCTTTCTTTCCCTTATTTTAACAGGCAGCGGGACTAGTCACAAACTAGAAATAAGATAAGGCCAATGTTTTCGCGAATTCTTTTTCCGCGAATTCAAACCCAGATTTTTTTAAATTGTACTTCTCTCGGGAGAGGCGAACCTATAGCCCTGAGTCGGCGCCCCGAGATGTCAAATAACTGTTGCAGCTCTGCTTGAACAGTTGCCGGTTGAAACGCTGCGTAAAAACCGTGCGGGAGGCAGTTCCATTGTTTTCCCGTTTCGAAACGGAACGAGTTCTGATGCAGAGATTTGCGTGCCATCGGGAGACGAACCGCAGATTGGTGCGATCCGTTGGATTGTCTTGTGGAGCACAAATGAACCGAACTGCGCGGATTAATACCACGAATCTCTGGTGAACTGCCCCCGTGATAAAATGTTAGTCTTTCAGAGCTATTTATGATCGCGCCACTATAATCTTTAATGTGAGATGTAAAGTTTTGGCCACGTGCCACCAATCCGAAAAAAAAGGAAAAATGTGTCGTTTAAATTATGGGCCAAAGCCTTATTGTCCACGTTGTCCAAGGTGATGGAAACAGTCATCAATTTTGAGTTAACTAACTTCTTAGAATGCAATGGACTCCAACATGATTACCTATAGGGATTCCGCAGCAGACGCCTCAGTGGCTGAGTTAGTAAGGAGGTTGTGTCTTGTGTTTGATTGTCCGAACCTAGGTTCAACTAACGACTCTTGCTATTGTGCAATTCGGCACAATTACTGAGTGGTAGGCAGGGTCCCAAAGCCCGGCCGCCCGGTGAAATACCACCCCATTAAGTTATAGGCTGCGTGAAATGGTTGGGAGAAATCCGTGAGCATCTTTCGGGGCTTGGCTGGTTGACCCGGTTGAGAAAAAAAGAGCGTCTCAGGGCACTGACTCAACGCTATAGGTTCGCCTTTCCTGGGAGAAGTAGAATGAAAATAGACGTGCCGTGGGAGACCGTTTGGGACTTGTAACTAACACCTGGACATCTACAATTGAAAAACGTAACTAACCAAGAGCATTTGACATCTCCAAGACTTTTAACCGCGTCTGGCTCAGTGCCTTAGTAAGTCAACATTGTTCTGATGAATATTCTCAACAACTTTGTGATAGGATAAAAAGTTTTCTCGAAAATCTGTCAATTCGGGGTGTTGTTGACGGCGTATCTTCAAATCTCTGTTCAATTAATTCATAGGAATGCCTAAGGGCTTAATTTTGGCTTCAGTCCTATTTCTATTTCATGTTAATGATTTATTATATTAGTTTCAACGGGTCACGAGATATTCAGTTTTCCTGGCGATAGTACCTTATTTTCTCAATTATTTCCTCATTTTCGAACGTATAGCCGCTTAACACATCAACGTCCCGAGTGGTAGGTGGAGTCCCAACGCCATGTTTTCCGTTGAAATACCACCCCATCAAGCTATAGACTCCGTGAAATGGTCGGGAGAAATCCCTGGCCATTCGGAACTTGGCTGATGGACCGGTTCGAGAAAAGGTCATCATATCACCCCGTCACGCTGTACATTCCGCGATATCGTCGAGAGAAATCTTCGACTATGTTTCGGATGTATGGCTGATGGCCCAGACTGACACGGAGACAAGTCATGATGGTACCTTCTGGATCCCGGGGGCGGACTATGTCAGGAGGAACATCGTGCAAATATTCTGATAAATAACCGAACTTTAAGAAATTCGTCATTGCGTAATCGGGCACGTTCTTGAGGCTCTGTCGATGTTCGACTGATAACGGCATTTTGTAGCATCAGGGGCTTCGGTTTCACCAATACGAATCTAAACGCCGTCCACCAATATTTGCAAACAGCCAAACCTGATATCCTTGCCCTAACTGATACCCAGGTCGATTCGTCCACTGATTCGACATATCTTCGTTGCTCGGGATACGACTTGCACTCGAGATTCCGTTTTAAGGGTGGATTCTGCCACTTTACGCGGTCCAATCTGGACTGCCAAAGGATGGAGACGTTGGAACCTAATACCATGGACATCATGTGGTTGAGGGTCGTGCTGAGGAATTCTGTTAAATTTCTTTGTTGTCTTTGCCGCCCTACCAGTGCGAATTCCGTAGAAACCGGACAACAAGCGACCAAATCTTCGAAGGAAATTAACAAAAGACTACATTCCGGCAACGGTAGTTGGCATGCAGCCAGTAAACTGCTGAAATACAAACTGCTATCACTTAATATAAAGCACCGCGTGTATAGAACCATAATCATGCCGATTGTTCTATACGGATGCGAAACACGGGCTCTCATAAAACGGGAAGAAAACAAATTCCGCGTATTCGAGAATAAAGTTTTAAGAGGTATCTTTGGCGGTAAATATGACGAGGAGACAGGACAATGGAGGAAACTCCATAATCACGAATTGGAAGAGCTATATCGCAAACCTACAATAGTGAGAGTAATCAAGTCGCAAAGATTAAGAGGGGGCGGACATGTAGCGCGAATGGGCAACGATAGAGCCGTGCATAGAATTCTTGACGGTAAACCAACGGACAAGAGACCGACAGGACGGTCGCGACGGAGATGGGAGAACAATGTTAGGTTTGACCTTGAAGAGATCGGATCGGATGATCAACCGTGGAAGGAGAGCGCACAGGATAGGGATCAATGGCGGAGTCGAGTCGGTGAGGTCATGAACTTCCGGGTTCCTACAGGTCAATAAATAGTAGTCCTTGCTGCTCCCCGAATGACGACCGGCCGGTGACACTTTTCGAACATCTTTCATGCACCGTCGACTGGATACAGATCAACCACCCGACTTCTAAAATGGTCGTCCTTGGCGTTTATAATGTACACAATTCCGGCTGGTTGGTACATTCTAACAGAACCGACGAGGCTGGGAGGCTAGCGAAGATGTTCGCTGTTGGCCACAATTTGACTCAACTCGTGGAGGAACCTACGCGAGTGGCGGGTGGCGGAGGTGATTACTTGAACACCCTGGGTCTGTTTTTGAGAACCGAGCCGTGCATGTATGTGGGGGTTCTCTATACCACATGGAGAACCAACCCACAATTCCATACCTTATTTCGACCGCTTTCAGCGCCTCATTTCTACCTATTCCCCTTATAAGCTATTCCACCTGTAAAACATGTTAAACGGACGCATAGCTAAACTCATTATCCTATGCAGATAATGCATAATCGAGTTTAGCTACCTTTTTGCCATACGGCAACCCCATTTCGCTAACCCATGAGATTTCCACAGGAAATCGCCTCATATCGGTTAACAACGGAATAGTCTGATCAAACGACGCGGTTGTTTAATCTTGCAACCGCTGGGGAAATTATCAAAGCATTTAAGTTAGTTCCCATGATCAGATTTCCCTAGCCAAGTCGGCGTCCTTTTTACTTTCTCCAGACATTTTATTCGCTGGGGATCAATGCTCTCTTTTCGCAGGTGAATAGCACCAGCTTAATTTTCCTCTCCTTCACAGTTCTGTCTTCGTACAGATCAATGTACTCTGAGATCACTATATTCACTGAATTGGGTCAATGGGTTATCCTCAAAGCACATTGATTCATGCACACACAACCAAATCCACCCCGAGATCATCATACATCGTGTTTCTGTTCTCTCATTCTCCCATGTTCGTCGATTATCAATTAACCGATTATCCACCACACATCGACGAACGTGGCAATGAGAGAGCAGAAGTATGTTCTCTTTTGGTTGTCAAGTGCGAAAATTAAATTACCCAACTTCATCCCTTTACCAACCAGTCGATTAACAGCCATCAACGGGGTAAGTCGTGACCCAACGATCGCAGCGTGTGCATGGGGATGCACACGCTCGCGCGCGAAGTAGTCCCCCGTTAACCAATCGAATAAGAATTCATTATTCGTAAACGACATTTGTCTTTTGAAAGAAAAAAAGAGCTACGCGAAAGATACTACGGTTACTACACAAATACTACCATCAGTTCTCTGCTGAAATCGGATTTTGATAATGTGCACCGCTGTTAAAATATCTAAACTCAATTCGGCTTCCTTTAGCCAGCTCGTGTCGGATAAAATGAAATAAAACAACAAGGAAAAATAATATCTCAGTGAAAAGCAAAAGATTGTCTGCTGTTCATGTTTCCACCACTTGGATTATCGCACGCGCGTAAGGATTAACCTCACCAAACCAGAAGTGTTGTCAGATGAATGTTGTGTCGCGTTATTGAATTTAATAATATTTAATAATAATATATTCGTTAAAGTCAAAGACAAATAAAAAAAAACATTATACAAAACAATATACCAGTGCCTTTTATTGGATATTCGTCGAGCAACATCGTGGGGAAGAAAGTGAACTAGTGCCCATGATCGTCACAATACTTCTTCACCCCCACATGTATAACGTGGAGGTGGCTGCGTTACTTGGAAACTCAAATTACTGCTTGGTATCTGTCGCGCAACCACTTGCATTTCAAACGAATAACCGATCTAAGAAGCTTCGTCATGTATGGAGGTATGGGGCTGCCACCTGGGACGATTAGCTAGATTTCTTCGCATCCTTCTCGTGGTCGGAGGTGTGCTTTGGAGACTCCGATGTTAAAGCATGTGCGCAGTCGATCACAGAGATTATTCTTGTCGGGCTGGAGATCTACATTCCGCATTCCATCTGATCAACCTTGGTTTGATAAAAAATGCGAGCAGATTGCAGCGGCAAAAAATAGAGCTTTTAACAATGGCGCTCCAATACCACCGAAGTTAACAGGACGAATTTTGTTAGAATCAGAAACGCATGCAACCAGGCGATTGACACCGGGAAGAAGACCTGCAACGACAGAGTTACCAATAAACTCCTTCAGTGCCCGACTGGTTCGCGCTCCTTCTGGTCAATGGCAAGGGTTGTCAGCAGTAGCTTCGCTTCCTCTTCTTTCCCTCCGTTGGTGATGGCCAGTGGAACGTTAGTCACAAATTCAAAGGATAAAGCTAATGTGTTCGCGAATTTATTTTCTGCGAATTCAAACCTCGATGCCGATCTTTTGGAGCCACCAGTGATCGCGCGGGTACGGTCTTCGATGCGGGATGAGAGGTTCCGCCCGCATACTATTCAACGCATTCTGCGTGAACTGGACTGTTCGAAGGCAACCGGCCCGGACGGAGTACGAGCAAGAGTCCTTAAGAATTGTGCTTCAGAACTATTGCCCGTTCTTAGCAGACTCTTCGGCTTATCTTATGCACGGAGGACCTTTCCTGCCTGCTGGAAAATCGTTCGAGTTTAGCCAAAGACGGGAAAAAAGTGTCTCCCACAAAATTACCGTCCGATAGCATTACTGTTTATGTTATCTAAGGTGATGGAAAAGGTCATCAATGCTGACTTAATTATGTATTTGGAGTGCAACGGACTTCTGAATGATCGTCAATACGGATTCCGTGGCAGGCGGTCCACAGAAGACCTTTTGACCCTTGTAACCGATATATGAACACCGGCGATTGAGGGGCATGGTGAGTCTAGGGCGGTCGCAATGGATATCTCCAAGGCTTTCGATCGCGTCTGGCACTTGGTTCATACGGATTTTCCAACAGATTTGCGACTGAACGAAGAGCATCCTCAAAAATAGATCGATCCGGGTTTATTGTAGACGGCGAGTGTTCGGATCTGTATCCTGTTAATTCCGGTGTGCTCAATTTCGATTTCTATTTAGGTTTCAACCTTGTTTTTGCTTCACATAAATGATTTGTTGGAGACAAATCTGTCGCCCTTTTTGAAAGTAGGGATGACTATTGAGGTTTTCCATTCTTCCGGAGTGGCTTCCTTATTCCATATTGTTTTGATTAGTTGCTGGACAATCGGAGTGGTTGCTTCTCCTCCGTGCTTCATACGCTCTGTCGACATGCAGTCGACTCCAAGAGCCACCTCTTCTCTACTTTTTTTTTTTTTTTACATTTCTGTATTTATTGACCATAAATGATTTGTTACAATAAGTAATACAGATAACTTATAATTATCTTAGCTTTAATCGTTTACACATACTTGCTAGTACATTTTTCAAACATTATTATAAAGTTATATATTTCATGGGTGGACAAGGTAGGAGTAGGTGGGGCTTCCTGGAAAAGGTCAGAAAACCAGGAACCTCTTCTCTACGAATCTCAAATTAGAACGGCGACCGAATAATGTTCCCCTGTTTTGAAGTCTGCTCCTACGCATAGCTTTGCACTAATCGACGGAAGTCAGAAATAAGCATTATTGACGACACAGCACCAACATCAACAGTGCTCTTGGTTTCGTCTACTTTCCAGAATAATACCACGAGAACTGTTCTTTGGGGATACATAATATAATTACAATAAATTGGGGTAATCCGGAAGTTTTTTATCTATTTAAAATTCACCTCGCAACAGTAAGTATCTCTCTATATAATAATTTGTTTTTTTCATAAAAAGGGGAAACTGTGGAACTGATTTTTCTGACTGTATGAACTACATTCTACGATTACACTTTACCGAACTTGATGTTATATAATAAAATGTAGCAAAAAAAAATATAGAACATAGTTTCAGGCGAACAGAAAAGTTTGGATTGACAAAGGAGCAAAACGCAACTTATTAGTAACTAGTTAAGTTATATAGAAACCTCAGTGGGACGGTACTATTAGTTTTTTGTATATTCGCATAGGCAGAGGTCCTTTATAGTTGTGTAATAAGGTCTGTTCACGTGATTGGCAAGCAGAGTTTGTCTAACTAAAAACAAATACGAAAACTTAGTAATAAATTTGAATATTCGGGGAATTCAGTGAGTGTCAATAATAACGATACACGGTTTTGGTTTGAATAAGCAAATGTATGTTTCTGAATATTTTTTCTTGCACATAAAATTGAATACACGCGGTAGTTTTGAGGTTTTTTAATTAACAATTTTTTTTAATCTGCTCATGGAACCGCTTAATCACTAAATGTATTGTGTAAAATGAAATAACAAATCGGTGAAATTAGCACTCGTAGCAACAATTCATTAAGTATTTTAACGGTGTTGAACGATTTTAGTGCAATCATAAAGTTGTTTAAAAAAAAGCAACCAAGAATCATTTAATTACGCCGAATTCATACTTGGATTTTTTTTTAATATTCCTTACAGAAAGTTTTGAAATGGCGGGATTACCACGTGACTTTAAACCTTTGGCCACATCATCCCCAAAGATTGAATGTCCGGAGCCGACCACGCATACTCCTCCGCAGTTCGCTTCAACATCACGGGATATGGCTAATTCACCTGCTTCGTTGCAGCCACATCCAGTTGAAACTCAACTCATCGATAATTTCGATAACGTTTATGATGGTATGTACCCTGAAGGAACAATAGACGACAACAACGGCCTTCCTTCGGCAGATGTTCCTAGTGCTGGATTAAATATATATAATTCCATAAATGGGTCTGGCAGTCCCAACACCGGGAATACTATCCCAAACGTAAACAATATCGACGATTCTAGTGTTCCATCCGCAGTCACCGATCAGCTTGTAGTAACTAGTACTACTAACTTTATTCTTAATCATGTAGACGCCACCGAAGGACAATCATCACTAACTGTATCAAACAGCTTTACAAACGTCGTCGAAAGACCATCGTTTCTGCTTATAGTACACAATATTATCCTTAATACAACGAACATCCTCGCACCGCAATCGTCACCGGTTATCATGAGCAGTACAACTAATTATGTCTTCAATGATGCAAACTCCGCCGTAATACCATCGACACAGCTTTCCTTAATGTATACGAATAACCATACGGACGTCGTCGTAGGACCGTCGGTGGTGCTTGTTTTAAGCGGTACTAGTGACAATACCCTCTATGATGCGCACTCCGTCGAAGGATCTTCACCCCACCATTAAATCCAATAATGCTTTAAAGGCTGAGTCTTATTGACCGACGTTCCAACTCAGAAAGTTTTGAAATGGCGGGATTACCACGTGACTTTAAACCTTTGGCCACATCATCCCCAAAGATGGAAAGTCCGGAGCCGACCACGCATACTCCTCCGCAGTGTGCTTCAACATCACGGGATATGGCTAATTCACCTGCTTCGTTGCAGCCGCATCAAGTTGAAACTCAACTCATCGATAATTTCGATAACGTTTATGATGGTAGGTATCCTGAAGGAACAATAGACGACAACAACGGCCTTCCTTCGGCAGATGTTGCTAGTGCTGGATATAATTCCATAAATGGATCTGGCAGTCCCAACACCGGGAATACTATCCCAAACGTAAACGATATCGACGATTCTAGTGTTCCGTCCGCAGTCGCCGATCAGCTTGTAGTAACTAGTACTACTAACTTTATTCTTAATAATATAGACGCCACCGAAGGACCATCATCACCAACTGTATCAAACCGCTTTACAAACGTCGTATAAAAACCATCGTTTCTGCTTATCGTACACAACATTATCCTTAATAAAACGAACGTCCTCGCACCGCAATCGTCACCGGTTATCATAAGCAGCGCAACTAATTATGTCTTCAATGATGCAAACTCTGCCGTAATACCATCGACACAGCTTTCCTTAACGAATACTAATAACCATACGGACGTCGTCGTAGGACCGTCGGTGGTGCTTGTTTTAAGCGGTACTAGTGACAATACCCTCTATGATGCGAACTCCGTCGAAGGATCTTCGCCCCACCGTTAAATCCAATAATGCTTTAAGGGCTGAGTCTTATTGACCGACGTTCCAACTCAGACATTCAGATCACCAGATAATGTCGAGTTATCCTTCTTTTACAGTTCGGCCAGTAAGACAGGGGTACGTTTTGTGACCTATAAAAACAATTCATCTCAATCATATGTTAGTTCTGTAACTTTTCTGAAGATAAAAAAAAATTTACTAACTGCAGTTTTATTCCAGCAAAATTAGGATAAATGTATTTCTCATTGGAGTCTGCGATTAAATTTTCTTGCCATATTGGCTTTTGTTTCTGTTTGTAATTAATCCAATGTTAGCCGTATGCGGCGGCCATTAACACAATGCGTGTTTATGGCCAAAATCATTTTTGGACCGAATTAACTAAAATATCATTCGCACCGTGTGCAATGCATACTTAGCCTTCCGAATGTTGCAAACGAATATATTTTCAGTGTGGCTAGTTTGCCCTAAGCAATGAATAAAAACAGTTTTTTTCATAAGACCTATGCCAGAAAAACATTATCGTCGAAAAATTTACCATCCCATTCCTTTTTCGTCCTTGCAATATGACGACGAACTAGCCAATAGATCTTTCGTGGTTGGTGCGGCTTAGAGACTGTGGTATGTTCTACTTCATAGAAAAGTTTGCTCCTCAAGCTTTGTTTTACAAATAAATTTGATTAAATAAGTCAGAACTTACTCTCCCCTCAAGGAAGGCAAGTTCCAAAGCGCTAACTGATTTGCGGACACTTTCCCTTTTGGGGTCGTCATCTGTGTTCGAAACACTATCCTAACAATATATTAAAAGAGTCGATGTTAGCAACTAGGTACCTTTGCATCGTCAACAGGATACATCCACACCGCCTTTCCTTATGCTGTACCTCGTCTTCCACTGACAATGTGCTGTGATATTTTAGAGTACCTCAGTTAACCTAAAAAAAGGTCAACATGTAACGACGGCTAGTGAATACCTATTGTATAAGGTTATCATTGGCTTCATAGGAAGATAGGTTTACGAGCGAACCTTGTATTCGCGGCAATAAATTTAGCATTCAGATCCCAGTAGGACGATTTTTATGCCACACCTGGGACAGGCACTGAGTTTCCATTCTGCTAACTTGGAGACTTCTTTATAATCTTCCGGCCACTCTTCCGCAGATCCATGTACTCGTGTATATTGGGTTGTACCACATGAAGTGTTCGATTTTCGCTCAGTCGGAAATAAGAAGTTCTCAAGTGAACACCTGTGCCAGAACGTTAAATTTTCTTTTTTTATAAAGTAAAGTGGTACGTGTGCTTGACGTGGGAGAATTTTAGGATTCGTTACAGGTACAGTATTTTTTCTTCTAGGAATTGTTTACCATGCTGTCGGCAGTTCAAATTCGAACCCTCTTCCTTTATGAATTTAAAATGTGTCATAATGCGTCATTGGCAATGAAAAATATTAATGACGCATTTGAGGATGTAGTCATAAACGAACGCACTATACGGCGTTGTTTTGGAAAGTTCCGTTCGGGAAATTTCAGCCGGAAACGTTAGTTGAAGACGATGTTTTAAGAGCAACGGTGGATGCAGACCCAACGAAATCGATGCGGGAGATTGCACAAAGCAAGGGAGTATCCCCAATGACAATAAGTCGACATCTTTCTCTCAGAGGAAAGGTAAAGAAACTCGATAAGTGGAGTCCCAAAAACGACTGCGCCTGGAAATCTGCGCATCGCTTAGATTAAATAACCAAACTGAACCGTTTTTGCATTTGTGCTGACAAGTGGATTCTGTATGATAACCGTAAAAGACTTGAGCAGTGGTTGGATGCAGGTGAAAAACCAAAACACATCTCCAAGCCAGATCTTCACACAAATAAGCTTATGTTGACAATTTGGTGGACATCAAAAGGACCAATCCTCTTTTCATTTCTTCAACCAGGAGAAACGATAAACGCTATCAAATATTGTGAGGAAATCGACATAATTGGCTGAATAGCAACCCGCGTTGGTCAATAGGCACGGCCCGATCCTTTTGCATGACAATGCTAGACCCTATACCTCACAAGTAACGGTACAAAAACTGTTGCAGTTGGGATTTGAAATTTCCCCGCATCCATCGTACTCTCCTGACATTTCCCCAACGGACTACCACCTTTTCCGCAATCTGGATTAATTTTGCCGGCAGAAGGTCGTCCGGAACCGAGCAGGAACCGCTTTATATATATTTATTTTTTTTTCATTTACTCGTTTTCCGCTCTCTTGTGCAACCAATTTACAAAATCCTCCACATGCAATAGTTAACCATCAACTAATCACTATCTTTTCCTTTACCTTTTGTTCTTACCACATTTAGGACCGGTCGGTCTTGTAGGATTTCTTTCTTATTATCCCTCCACCTTTATAGTTAGTTACTGAGACTAACATTCTCATAGACGTGGGTGATTCTGGTGATCGCTAGATAGCCAGAAGAGGAAGACATGACATACTTATCCTTGTCTTGCAAATCGGTCTCCCTCTCTTTACTTTTTTCCCACTCATTCTTACCTCGGGGTACCACTTTTCGTTGACGGCAATCCGTTTTCATTCACCTGACTAACTTCCCATTCACAATTACGCCGAAATGCAAAGTCTTCAATAATATCAATTGATATATAATTACTTTGCATTTCCACTTTCGTGATTATATTAAAATATGAAATGTTTAATGAACTTTCAATAATAATGAATATGCCCTGCTAGAAGGGCAGCTAGGCCGACTAAAGGCCGAGTGGTAGGTGGGGCCTCAACACACTGTCGCCCGGTGAAATACCACCCGATTAAACTATAGGTCTCGAAATGTTCGGGGGAAATCCTTGATCATTTTTCGGAGTTTGGCTCACGGATCCGGAGAAGCCTTCGACTATGTTCCAGACGTTTGGCAGATGGCTCGGTCTGAAGTCGAGAATTAGACACGATTATTGAATTAGACAGACCGGACTCTAGTAGGTGAGGTCATGAACTTTCGGGTTCCTACAGGCCAATATATAGAATAGAATAGAATATTGAATTAGACACTCTCAAAAGTAAAGACTTCCGGAGGTAACCTTGTCCTCCATTCGAATCTCCGGGGGAAACTATTCAGTGAAAACAAAATGCAACTACCTTGACAAGAAACCAAATGATAAACAATTCTGCGGAATCGAGTGTGCTTGTGAAACTTGGTCGACGTTCAACTAGTAACATTTGAGTTTTTGAATAGTTGAAAATTGTGTCACTCCAGAAATACCCCTGCCGGAAAGAAGGTCCATACTTGTTTCGTTCTGTAAAAAACTAGTTGCACTAGCATGCTATTCAGAGATAAATCGCAAAATGATGGTACTATCGGATGACTTTGTGGGGAGGAAATAATCTGAATTCCTTGGAATTATATCACGGCCCTGTGAGTAGGGCATTCGAATATACTCACAGCTAGGCCGGCTTGTCGTAAGAGGCGACTAAAGGCCGAGTGTTAGGTGGGGTCCCAATTCCCTTCCAGGGAGAAATGCTTGACCATTTTTCGGAGTTTGCCTGATGGACGCGGTCGAAAACAACGCTGGAGCGGGTGGTGGGTCGGGCCACGTTGAAATAGTATGTCGTCATGTTGTACGTTCCACGATTTGTGCATGTTTTGGACATTTGGCTGATGGTTCGGACTGAAGTTAAAAACAAGACACGATGGTGCCCTCAGAGATAAAGAATTCCGGAGGTAGCCTAGTTTTCTACTTTTATCTCCTGGAGGGAACATTTCCTTGGAAATAACATGAAAATAGCTTGATAAGAAACTAAATTGTAAGCAACTGTCCGGCCCATCTTAATCTTCGCGACCTGATTACTCTCACTATTGTTGGTTTGCGGTATAGCTCTTCCAATTCGATTCGGTTGTGAGCAGGAGGAAAGGTAAATATTTAAAAACTGTGTCCCACAACTGTCACCAGTCCTTAGCAAGTTTTTCTGTATATTTTATCCACACCAAACATCATCTGTTGGGAAACTGCTCGGATTCAACCAAACCCTGCTATACCTCGCTACACAACCCCTTAATCGTCCTCAGCTCACGATAAATATTCATAGTGCACATAAAGCACGTTCTCAGACAGTTAACAATTGACGCCTCTTCGAACAGGCAATTAATGTTAATATCGCATACGTTGCGATATTCATTCAAATACTACATACAACACATACGCTATATGTTTTTCGCTTTCATTCTTAATCTCAAGGCCAAAAGCCAATTCGCATTGTTTTTGCTTCATGTTCGAAACAAGTTCAAAACCTGGCATTCACATGGTTTCATGTTTCGAATGCATTTTTTCCTGCATACCCGACAACTAGTGTCATACAAGACATTTGACACGGTCGGCATCTTCCAAAGCGGTCGTTCATACCTCCTGTAACACCCCCAAGGATTCTCCCACAAAAGAATCTGGCTGCGAAACCCCAGTGACGGCGGAAAATTCCCAACTAGCGGAAATAGCTCTACGAGAACGTGTGCACATGGCCGCACGTTGCCAAAAGGTAATACGTGTCCCCACAGGATGAAAGGAGGAAATGCGTTGCCTAATCCAAGAATTAGGCGACGGAGTCTTCCTCGCGAATACCTTACTGCCAAGAGCCGTTAAACGATCCCCACGGTTCCCACCAACTTGAACAGGAGCTACAACTGCCCGAAGATTTAACCCCAGAGTTAAGGGGATCCATCACAAAAAATTGTAATCAATATGCCGACATCTAACACTTAAAGGGCGACAAATTGCCCTACACCGATACGATAATGCATGAAATACCAACTATACAAAATCAAGCGCCGATTATTCAAAGGATGTATAGGCTGCCTCAAACGAAAAGGCAAATAATAAACGACCAGGTAAAAGAATTGCTGGAAAATGACATAATTAAGCCAAGCAAAAGCCCCTGGAACTCACCCCTCCTGATCGTTCCAAAGAGGTTGGGACCAGACGGAGGTGGCAAGTCATGGTCGATTTTCGCAAACTAAACGATAAGACCATCGGCGACGCATATCCCCTGCCCAGAATTGAAAACGTACTTGACCAACTATTTCTCCACCGTGGATCTTGCCAGCGGATATCACTAGGAATTGGTAGACCCAAAGGACCAACCTAGAACTGCATTTAATACCATTTTTGGGCAGTACGAATGCAAACGTATGCCCTTCGGGCTAAAAGGAGCCCCAGCCACGTTTCAGAGGCTAATGAATTACGTCCTTGCCGGCCTCTAAGGCCTCGAATGTTTCCTGTATCTGGATGACATCGTCATCTATGGCACAGATTTAAAGGACCTCAACAAAAAGCTCGAAGAAGTCCTCAGTAGGCTAAGGCAACACAATTTAAGACTACAGCCAGAAAAATGTAAATTCATACAAAGGGAAGTAGTCTATTTGGGACACATATGTTCGGAAAAAGAGGTGTGGCGGTTTCAAGAGCGCCACCGCTGGCATTTCCCGGCTCGACACCCAAATTTCCCCCTAGGGCATACAGAAAGCATAAAAACCCGGAAAGCTTGTACCTACATTTACATAGTTGTACTATAAATACCTGAAATGCTGTAAATTTATAATATTCGCTGATGCAAAATCCATCAGCACCAAACAGACATGTTCCTTATAAGCAATTTGGTTGCACCACCAAGCAACCAACATGACCCGAACCAATCCCGCTGCACACATGCAAGAGATATTTCTTTCCTTTCTTGTTACAAGCACATCGTTCGGTAAACCGATCGACAGGCATCAACATCCGATAAGCACTACCCCCAGGGGCATGCCTGCATACAACGCAGCATATTCCTAAGAACCCAATTCGGTTACGACATTACGTAACCCATATGAATCCTCAGACTTGTCCATGCACACAGAAAAGAAATATTTTTTCCCACACACGTGCATAGCAAGTCATATCAGAGGACGCCAGCAACGTGCGCCCGATCAGAATGGATCTCTTACGCAGTACCAATCGGATAAACATTTCCTTTTATGGACATGTAATATCCACGGTTCGCTTGCTCTTGGACCCACGTCATGAACGTGCGAGGTAAACACATCTGTGTGAGTGCACATCCTCACCATGAAAATCATCCCCTTATGTCGACAAGCGGAAGATGAAATTGTATCTTCTACAATTAACTAATCACCATACGGATTCCGTGGAGGCAAGTCGGGACTCCACGTTAAACAAGTTAAAGGAGTCGAAATCCAACAATCTTTCGGTGAAGTCGTGTCGCCCAACGTAATCCGCGTTTCAGAATTTATTAGTACATGTTGAGCCGAGGAAAGTCTTTACAAACCGATTGAAGCAAGTTTAAGCGGTAACTCATTCAAGAGAAAGTTTAGACCAATCAAACTAGCGTTAAACAATTTCTGTTGCAACCGCAACAGCAATAGAAGGCCGCATCAAATTGTATCAAGAATAATCTACTTGATTCATTTGAGTCGATCAATTTCACACGCAGCACGCTCGAAAGTATGCTATGACATCAGCAAACGAAATCGGAATAATTCATTTGAAGCAGCGAAGACAGCGCCCGAAGATATACGCGGTAATTGTCAAGAACACAATACATTTCGAAGTGCGAAACGAAGAGAATACAGCCAGATAGGATCAACTCTTGCTAGAATTGCTGAACCAGAAAGCAAGCAGTATTTTTGATTAGATATGAAGAAGGAAAAAGTAACTGGCGGCTACCGAAAGGTAAGCAGTTTTGACAGTGATCGGTACATTTTCTGTAAATTGTTTGAATTGATACGGTCTTTAAGATGTAAAAACTTGTATTTATTGAGAATTGGATTGAGACTAAAAGAAGTCTTACAGATGAACGTGTAAATCAAGGTGAACATCGTTCCTAATAAACATTCTGTTGAATTGAATTTTAAATTATCGTTTTATTTTCATGCTGTATTTATCGTCAATATTCATTGGCTGGACGTCAACGGCGGTCATCATCTGAGTTGGGAGTTAATGAAATTTGCTGGGTTGAGAACCACTCACGGATACGGTCCTTTGATTGACAATTTTGCTGAATTGAGATACATTCTACAATTTCTGTGAATCTTTTATTTGTAAACTGAAGTATAACCTTTCGTATATTTTAATTCACCCAAATGTGTTGATTTGTAACTATTTATGAACAATCAATTTACGTGTAGCCAGCCACTCTCATTTATTTTATTTTATCTTAATTCATCCAACTGCGATAAAGTGTTAAAGTAATTCCGAACAATCAATTTAATTGTATCCAGTTCAATCATTTATTTTAATTTATCCGAGTGTGTTAATTTAGTAACTATTTCTCAACCATCAATTTGAGTGTATCCAGTGACTGAGCTATCTCAATTTCGTTAGAACAGTGGACTCAATTTTATGTTTCATCATTTTTTGTAGTCTTAGTGTTTAAGTGATTTAGAAATAAAGAAACAATTAAACGCATAAACCTGGAACTTGCAAATTACTACCGCAAATTTATCCCAGAGTTTTCTAAAATAGTACGCCCTTTAACGAACCTCTTACGCAAAAACGTTAAGCTCACTTGGACGGAGAAATGCCAAAAGGCATTCGAACAAATAAAAACAACTCCTTGTTTCACCCATACTACTCATTTACCCGGATTTTGACCAGCCTTTCAATCTCACGACGGATGCGCGCAACGAAGCTATCGGTGTCGTACTCTCCCAGGGTAAAGTGGGAAAAGACCAGCCCATCGCCTATGTCTGCCGTACACTAAATAAGGCTGAACGTAACTATTCGACTATAGAGAAGGAACTACTAGCCATTGTCTGGGCTGTAAAAAATGTCCAATGCTATCTTCAGGGCCGAAGGTTCACCATCTATACAGATCACAAACCCCTAAAAGGCGTCTTTAATGTAAACGACCCTACAACACGTCTGGTACGTGTCCACCATAAATTGTCAGAATTCGATTACCAGATCGAATACAAGCCGGGCAAATATAATACGGATGCCGATGCCCTTAGCCGTATCCCGCGAGATGAGAGTGAAGGAACACCCCTTTTTGGGCAATCTAAAAGCCTCTCCTCCGAGGAACCGACCAGGTCCCAGATGCCCACTGTTTCCTTTCGGTGTAACCTGATAACACGTTCACAGAGCCAGATAAAGAAGGCTCCCACACATACACCTTCGTCGGAAGATTCAGTAAGCCCAACACCTGACGAGCAACCTGAGGAGCTGCGAACAATCAATAACAAACAAATTGAAGTGATCACTAATCCAGATG